>PVJH01000022.1:0-691050 GCA_004026705.1 Nesogale talazaci | reverse complement strand
GTCCTGAATCACAGAAGACCTGGGGACCTGTGCTCATCTAGCTAAAAGCCACAGTGAGATTCCCAATGGGATTTTAGTAATTTTCTGTCTACTCATCTTAATGCTGAAAGTCCTGTGATCTGGAGGTATAGGCTATCCCTTTCAGTGACTGTTCTTCATTAGTAGGTGGGCTACTCAGGGGCCCATCTTGCCTGGGAACCCTTTATTCTAAAATTTTGATTGCCATTATTCATATTATTTTCTTCTTATTTTTTGGTAACTAAAATCACCTCTATCATTCCTGACATCCTGTGTGTTTTCCTTCTTTCCTTCAGTTTGTTAGAGATTTAGCATCCTTATTTATCTTAAACAGTCTTTTGTTTCACTGATACTTCTTTATCAGTTTTTAGTTTTTCCACTTTATTAATTTCCTTTCTGATCTCTCTAAGTACTTCTCATTTACTTACGTTGGGCTTAATTTGCTCTTGTTTATTAAGGTGGACCCTGAACTAATCTAATACCTTTCTTATTTTTCCTAATATAAGTATTTTGTGGTATAAATTCTTCCTAAGTACCACGTCAACAACATTTCCCAAATTTCATTCAGTGTATTTAATTTTTATTCAAGTGCATTTCATTTCTTTTTGATTGCATCTTTGATTCACTTATTATTATTCAATGTCTAAATATTGTAGAAATCTTTCTGTTACTGATTTTTAAGTTGTCTCTTATGGTCAAAGAATAGGCTTTATAAGAATTAAGTCATTGATCAAGAACAGTAGTATGGTCTAGAGCAGTGGTTCTCAACCTGTGGGTCGTGACCCCTTTGGGGGTTGAATGACCCTTTCACAGAGGTCACCTGATTCATAATAGTAGTAAAATTACAGTAATGAAGTTGTGACAAAAATAATTTTATTGTTGGGAGCTCACCACTGCATGAGGAGCTGTATTAAAGGGTTGTGGCATAAGGAGGGTTGAGAACTACTGGCCTAGAGTAATTGGCCGATGTTCCTTGTGCTCTTGAATAGAATATGTACCTTGCTGTAAATTTGAGAATCTATAAATGCTGGTTAGGCATACATTTGATTAACTCACTCAACCATCATTGCCCTGGAACCAACCCTTAGTGACTCTTAGTGATCCTGTAAAACAAAATCAAACTGTTTTATGTTATATGTGAACTGTAAATCTTTACATGAAAAAAAAAAAAGCTCAACTTTCTTTCACAGGGCAGCTGGTTGTTTTGAACTTCTCACCTTGTGGTCAAGAGCCAACAGAGTAACCTACTGTGCTAGCAGGCTCACATATGGTTGATACCGATGTTTGAGTATTCTACATCCTTGAAAAAGGATTTAACTTATAACCTTTATCTGTACCTGTTTTATCTGTTATTGGGAGGCAAGTATTGAAATCTCTGACTTTAGTTGTGAATTTGTCTCTTTTCCCTGCTAGTTATACAAGTTTTGCTTGTATTTTAATGCTCTGTTATTAGGTGAATAAATGTTTAGGATAGCTATGTCCTCTCAATGATTTGACCTCATCCATTTCCTATTCATTGGGAAACACTGCTCTTCATTGACTGATACCCAGTGTTGTGAAAATAATTTTGTCGTGGGTTTTTGGAGTGTTTCCTGTGGAGGGTAATTTCCTCTTGGCTGCAAGTCCTCCTGCAAGTTTTTTGTTTGATTACTTTGCCTTTGTTTTTAGCCCCAAGATCTTGCTGTTGCTCCCTTTGCAATAATTTAATTTTCCCCTCAATTCTGTAATGCTTAATTAAAAATTCTTGATTAAAGTTATTTGATAACAAAACTGGTGGTGTTTCTCTTTTAAATTTCTAACTGAAACAGAAATTGGTACCAATGGCAGTTTCAGTAAATAGACCTTCAAACGTAGCATTCTTTGGATTTTACGTTTTATTTTATTTTATTTTTTTTTGGGCATCACTGCTCTCCGGTGGTGGGAGTAGGAGGTCCAGCCCCACTGCTGGAATTGAACCTCCATCCCAGTGGGCCGCAATCCTGTGCACAACCACTCCGCCACCGGGGCTCAGCCCGGATTTTACATTTTAATTATTTTTATGATTCCTTTTTGGTATGATCTTATGCATGCATGTAATAGTGCTGACTTCCTTTGGGTTTCCTCACTCTGTCTAACATTTCTTTTACCTCTGCTTCCTGGTGGTGTCCTAGTTATTTGCTGGGCAGCCAGTTGGAAGAACGGCCATTTGAAACCCCCAGCCGCTTCCCTGCAGAAAGACAGGAATTTCTACTCCCCTGGAAACTTAGTCTTGAAAACTCTCAGAGGCGACTCTACCCTGTCCTCTTGTGCCACTCAGAGTCAGCACCCACTTGATGGCAGTGAGTTTTAGAGTTTTATTGTAAACTCTGGGACTCAGTGAAATCAGAGAAGGATCAAATCTGAATAGTTCGAGGGCCTAGGCAGTCTCATATTCTTAACACATCATTGGCTCTCTTTGATTACTCAGTCTCTCTGAGAGTCAGAAAGAACAATTATTTGTGTTTTGCAACTTCAGTTTGCTTTAGCAGCCACGTGCCTTTTAAACATCATATGGTCAGAGCAAGAAAGCAAAGAAGGAACTTGGGTGGGGTTTTAAACATGATTATTGCTTCCGTATTTACGTTTTCCAGTCAGAAAGGTTTACATTGGCCACCTTTGAGTAGATGACTCATTCTAACCTGCTCCAACTGATGCTAACTGCTGCTTTCCGTCTTCAACATTTTAAAACCCCAAATAAAAGGGATGCTGATTTTCTCAAATTTGTGCCATCACAGCTCAGATCAATAGCAAGGCTAAGATTTCAGGTACTTATTAATTTGTGGAAATGTTGAATGGAGATAATAATAACAGGCAAACATTTTGTATCTAAATGAGGGAATGTGATTTCAATAAAGGGGAGGGGGTATTGAATGAATATTTGCTATCTTTCAACACCAAAACACTCTTCCTACTTCTTTAGATACAAGTGTTTGGTCTGGTGATTCCCTTTGCACTTACTGTACAGCCCAGTCAACCTCTCTTGCTTGGTTATAGGCTTCTTTCCTGTCCTCCATGGAAAGGTTCTAATTCCTATTACAGACTTTTCAACAAGAGCTTAATATTAGATTTAATAATTCACTTAGTTTCAATGGCAACAAAATCTGACATGTTCTTTTCTTTAGTAGTGAAGTCGTTAATGCAAGTTATTCCATTTTAAGAGTTTTATAACAATAACAGGGCCAGTGATATTTTCTGTCGTTAAATATAGCTGTTTAATCCTATTGTCCCATATTTCTACTTTAAAAAATCAGTCCTTATCAAAGATCAATTAATTAATTAATTACATCTTTTTGTTTTTGTTTTGGGGGGGGTGGGCATCACTCAAAGATTAATTTATATCCTGCATATATATGCTGCACATGTGATAGGCTTTTTGTAGAAATGTTCGCTTCAGTGCTATGGCCATTTCTCTTACAGGTATTAGTGGCTGAAAGACCTGTTGTTACTGACAGAGCCAACAGGCAGGTGGCCATTACATTGCTGGCAGCAAGCATACGGCCACCATTCTGTTCCTTTCATCTCCAAGTATTATTGGTTTTTTTGTTCATGTCATAAAAAAATTGTAATTGGGCAGGATAAAGGGTGCAGCCCACTTTTTATAAGGCAACGTGGACTTCAAAAGTTCTGGAAGAGGAAAATGACTTTCCAGTGAGAAACCCTTCCTCCCCATGGAGAATACTCATGTAGAAACTTACCATCCGGGCTGACCTCGGTGGCATAGTGGTTGTGCACGAGACTGTGGCCCACTGGGATGGAGATTCAATTCCAGCTCCACAGGAGCAAAGGCTGAGCCTTCTACTCCCACCACCAGAGGGCAGTGATGCCCCCCCCCCAAACAAAAAACAAAAAACAAAAAACTTACCATCCATGTTACTTGGTTCTCCAGGGTTCTTGAAAATGTTCAAGTTCTGTCTTCTTAAACACATTAGTTTTATTTCTACCTTATTAATTTACTGGCTGCAGATGCAAAACAACTATAATTTACAATTTGTCATATTCTCTAAGACTTATTGCTGAATTAAAAAAAAGTCTTCTGAAAACACTTCGATTAATCTTAGGACAAAGATGTGCATACCCACTCTATTGTTTTACAGAATAGGAGTAAGGCTCCCAAGTCTTCCTCTCAGGCTCTGTTATGTCTGAACTGTGTCTCCCCAAAAGGTATGAGGAGAGCCTAATTCTTGGTAGCCATGAATGTGAATTAGTTTGGAAGTGCAGTCTTTGATAATAGTATAATGAATTAAAAACTCCAAGCAGGGTAGGCTGCGCTTTAACCCCATCTTCCAAAGCCAAACTGAACTCTGTCTTCGAGTCGATGCTATCTCAGAGAGACCGTGCAGCCTGTAAGTTTCCCAGGCAGACTAACTCTTTAAGGGAGTGGAAAGCTCCATCTTTCTCACACAGAGCCTCGGGTGGTTTCCCACTGCTAACCTTGTGGACAGCCATCCACCAGTAACCACCATGTCACCAGGGGTCCTAGCCCTCTCTTCCAAAATACCACACTCTCTCCATGGAGTCAATGCTCACTCACAGCGACCCCTTCCAAGACCGTAATTGTTTATGAGAGTAGAAAACCCAGTCTCCCTCACACGTTAGTGCTTAATTAACCCAATATTCTTATGAAAAAGCAACACAGCGAGACAGGGAAAGGGCACCATGCAATGCCACAGCTTTAAGCTAAAGACTGGAGACGACTTCCAAAAGCTTGTTTGTGGCATGTGGCTCTCAGTGGTCTCTCTAGGCTGCCTTGGTTGGCTCAGTCATACTTTCACCATCAGTGTAGAGGAGGTGGCGAGGTCCGTGCACTCACTTTCATCTCCATTGATTTCTAATCTACTTTCATCTTCATTATAACCTGAAGTCTTGGAAAGGAATCGTTATTCTTTAAGCAAGTTCTTTGTGTGATTTTCTTACTTGAAAGATCACAAGGAAGACAGTGAATAATTCATATAAATCCTAACTTCCTTGTCCTAGCTGTCCCTTATTAAGTGGTTTTATTTCTAACAGAAAAGTTAACTTAATCACATTATGAAGAAGAAAGAGGCAGAGTGCAATACTTACTAGTCACTTTAGGAATAAAATGTTTAGAATGACTAGGAAAAAAACATTAAGCGGGTGTAGGAAGACTATAATAAATGTAAATAAGATAATAGCTTTTGGGTAGATTGCTCTGATCTAAGTCCAGTATATTCCTTTAATCAGGGGTATCATTTATCAAGATTTTATATTGATGAACAAACCAATGCGTTTCTCTTTTCTCTTAAAATAATTCATTGCATGTGTTTTATAAGATGCACCACACATTCCCTTCTGTGGACATTTCTCAGTGCCCTCCCTCTACTTGACGAAGGAGTCCTGTTGACAGAGTGTGTGTGCCCTGCACTGCTACCTGCATGTCAGCTGTTCACAGCCCCAGCAGCTCCACGGGACCAAGACGGAGCCTTCTGCTCCCAAAAACAGTTTGTCTCGGAAACCCAGACGGGCTCGCCGTGAGTCAGCATTGGTTCAAATGGCAGTGTTTGCTGGGAGTGGTACTTGATTCAGCTAGTATCCTGACTAAAGCAGCCCAATGCTGTGCACATTGCGTGTGTCCAAGAGTAGTCATGAACACATGCTGACTGATAGACACACTGAAGTTTTTCTTACGATTTACACTTTAGCTCTATAGTAGATTCTTTATGATAGCGAATTGAGAGCTAAAAGCATATCTGACACTCCTTTACAATATCCCCTATGTGAGACAAGACCATTCACCTACCCACTGTTGTCTCGTCTACCCATCCCCCACGCAGCCCTGCAGAACAGAGTATCACCGCCCCAGAGGGCTTCTAAGGCAAGAAGCATTTACAAAATCTGACTTCATGGAGTAGTGCCTGAATTTGAACCTCCACCTTTCTTTTAGCAATCCAATGCTTAGTCACAGGGTTCTTACATGAAGTCACATGGTCAATAATTACTTTAAGGGAAACTAAATTAATTGAAATGGAAAAATGAGAATGGCTATGAGGAAGTTCATGCATTGTTAAGAATGTATCAATGTCATGGAACAATTGGTATAAAAATTAACTGAGAACCTAAACTGTTAAGCAAATCATTGAAAATACGATGACATTTAAATACGTATCTGTATCTTGAATTTTCCTTAGCTTTAATTAGTGAACTAGTTAATTTATATAAACAAAATGTAATACCCATCTAATGATCATTAAAGTGGCAAATGTCATCTTGTCATTGTTTTCCTTGCCCATTGGTTTTGTTGAAGTAAAAGGCCTGTTCTTTGATCACTTGGATTGCTGTCTGCTTTGTCATGTCTTGGAAGTGTGCCTGTTACCAGAAGAGCTTGAAGTAAACTTTGGGACAATTTGCTCCTTCTATTCCCTTGAAGTCAGGTTTTTCAAAAGAAACCAGTACTATTTTAAAATAAGGGAAGAAAAAAATAAAAGAAGGGAAGAAAATGACAGGCAATGGATAAAAGTTGCCACAGGATTTTTGTGTCAGGAAAATAATATGTTCTCTAATGAAAACTAAATTTATGCATTCATTGGGTCATATTGGTTATGTATGGGGAGATGTCGCAGAACTCATTTGCTGTCTATTGTCCTAGGGACAAGGTAAGTGTGCTCACGATGCAGCCAACATAGGTAAGCCACTTGTTTTGATTCTTGGGAAGTGGGATTTGCTATGAAAGTGCTAACACTGACACCAGGAAGAGTGATACAGTGACAGGTCTGAAAAGAGGACTGGATTTCCCCTGGAGAACATTCTCAGGAAGGAAAGGTGAAGAATAAGACCTTGTCTATTCATCTCCAGAAGAAATGGAACAGAGCTGGATAGCCAGCAGTAGCTGGTGGTAGACGAAGTGTGGTAAAAGCAGGAATGGCAGGAGAATGGGACGGGGATGAGACCAAGTTTTGCATCATGCTACATTCTTTTCTTCTTCCATTTCCTTATTTGAAAATACTGGGATTAGTTTAAGATCTTCAGAAGACAGGAAGAAAGAAGGAAGAGAAAGAAAGAAAGAAAGCTCCCTGCCATCCAGTAGATGCTGACTCATACGGATCTCATAGAACAGAGTAAAGGTGCCAGTGTGGGGACATTTTTCCCATGGATCTGCTGGTGGGTTTGAACTTCTGACCCTGAAGTTTGTGGCCCAGTGAGTAACCTACTTAACCAGTGGGCTATGTTTTTTTTAAACTAGTACATAATAAATATTCAACAAATGGCAACACAGAAGACAAAACAGCAAATGACCCAACAAACATTTTTTTTGATGTAGAAAAATCCATACAGGACAAAATTGTAACTGATCATGCTTTTCTATCTTAATGGAAGTAGTTCTACAGAGCCTGCACCTGTCATCTTATAATCTATATATTCTTAATTCATATGCTCTTTTTTTTAAGCAAAGGGGAAAGAGCTCAAACAAGACAGTAAATATTCTACAATGTAAGACAATTGGATGATTTGACTTTAAAAGTTACTTGTAAAATGCATTATGAGTATTAAGTTCTTATAAAAATTGTAGGAACCGGGCTGAGCCCCGGTGGCGTAGTGGTTGTGCACGGGACTGCGGCCCACTAGGACGGAGGTTCAATTCCAGCAGTGGGGCTGGGCCTCCTACTCCCACCACCGGAGAGCAGTGATGCCCAACAACAACAACAATTGTAGAAACCACAATAGAAGGAAAGATTCGTGTTGGAATTTGAGTTGTTTGCAAAATGCGGCCCCTTCTGAACATTAAGGAGCCCTGGGTACATTTTGAACTGCTAATCACAAGGTCAGCAGGTTGTAATCACCCTTCGTCCATAGGAGAAAGATGAAGCTCTCTACTCCTGTAAAGATTCACCATCGTCGTAACCAGCAGGTGTCAGTCTACTCCCTCCTATAGCATCTGTGGGCGTTGGAATCCACTTTTGGGTAGCCTGTTGGTTTGGTTCCGTTTGATAAACCTGAGCTAATCAATGACTCACACTGATTTCTTTACTGGGAAAATTAATAGAGTGAACGGTCTTCCCATACTCAAAGTGATGTACAATCATAAATATAGAGCTTTTTGTGGAAACTTCAGTTGTCTTGATGAATATAATTCCTAGTGTGGTTTCCCTTATGGGACCTTCATCCTCCATATCACCATTTATCCCTTCTTTCATCCAGGCTACCCTCAGAAGAGAATACTCATGAAAATCTGAGTCAAATAGGAACCATGATATCACTATTCATCCCGATAAAGAGTTATGTCAGGAATATGCATTAGTATTCTCAATATTTAAGATAAACAATTATTCCATTGCCTGGCATTCCTGTAGTTGACAAGAATTGCTAAGTGTCTGCAGACATCCCTTGGGAACCATTAATCTCTGGGCCAAATACACTGTGTTCTCATGTTCTCCCACATGAATATATTTAGAGATTAAATCAGCTTGAACTGAACATGATGGTCAGCCTTAAGAGAAAATGAAGTCATAGCCAGGCAATTTTATCTCTGCCATGGTGATCAGATATGAGATATGCAAATGTCACTGGACTTTAAAAAACAAAACAAAAAAATTCTCTTTTTCAGTGATAAGAAAAGAGAGTAGGGGAGAAAAAAACTCTTACACTCATCACCCTAATAGAATTACTATTGGCATCATTTTGTTATTTATAAATTGATAAAAAATGAGATACTTTTTATACTGCTCTTTCTACTACAATGCAGAAACTAAATACTTCGCATGTTACCGATTTCCTACACATTTCTTGATAGCATAGTGCATAATATTTCATCAAATGGATGTAGAAAGTAGCATAACTCATTTAAGCAGACCCTTTAACACTATTTCAGGTTTTGAGATTGTGTCCAGACTTCTTTTTGGTACTATAAATAATGCTACTGTAAGCATCATTCTCTATAAAAGCTCTACTGTTTCAAGATTTCTAACCTTTCGCTATATTCCCAAGAGTAGAATTTTAGAGTCCAGTAGCAAAAGTATGTCCTCTCAGGATTTTTTTTAGTAGGAGATGAAGTACCAAGTTTTCTCTTAATAAACCTCGAATCGGTTTTCTGCAGCCTGGTGCCTGAAGTTTTCCTGGTGAGCTGTATTTTAGGAATGGCAACGAGGCATAGGGGATCTGCATAGGGGACTTAGTCTGTCACTGAGATGAGTCATTCCAGCAGCACTGTTCCCAGGAGAAAGTGCTGACCTTCGGAGATGCTGTTTGGCTGCTTGACGGACATTTAAGGGAAAACGAGCTGATGAATTCATTAAGAAGCAACAGAGAGGGGCTGAGCCCCGGTGGCGTAGTGGTTGTGCGCGGGACTGCGGCCCACTGGGATGGAGGTTCAATTCCGGCTCCCAGGAGCAAAGGCTGAGCCTCCTACTCCCACCACCTGAGGGCAGTGATGCCTAAAAAAAAAAAAAAAAAAGCAACAGAGTGGCATAGTGGTTGAGTATGGGACTGCGGCCCATAGGGCTGGTGGTTCAAATCCAGCAGCAGCTCTCCAGGAGCAAGGCTGGACCTCCCACTGCCTCCAGAGGGCAGTGATGCGCCCCCCCCCCCCAAAAAAAAAGAAGCAACAGAGGAACTAACATTTTGTTGACTGTCTACTTAGGACCGCACCATATTTCAATTTAATATAATATCCTTTTATGTATAAATATATTTCTATTTAAAGTAATGGTTTATACCATATTACCTGTATTATCTGTAATGTCATACATGTAATATATACATAATATTACTTTAAATGCTGTGATTTCACTGTGAGTACTGCTGCCTGAATTCTACCACTCATCTCCATCTCCTCTAGGATTCTGGCCCTCAAAAGCAGAAATCTGAGTTGATTAGGGCTCAAGGGTTCAGCAATATCATTAGTAGAGTTAAATTGACCAATAGACAAATAGAAAACACATTTGTAGCTGGTGAGTTGATTCCAGTTTGTGGAGATTTTATGATTTTCTGAGTTACATTGCAGTCCTCAAGGGGTTTTCAATGACTGCTCACCAAAATATTGTGGCAGTGCACCCACCATCTTCTGAGGTGCTCCTGGTTGGACTCAAACCAGGGCTTTGTTGTGATCCATTTCTGTTCAATCCACCTGAAAATTTGCACTTTCTCCCCAGACATTAAGTATATTGAATCAGATTCTACATTTTAACAAGATCTCCAAATATTTATTATAGTTGTCTTATGTATTCACAAGATTCCCCTGGGGAATCTCAAACCACATACACTGACACTGTGTCAATTCTGCCTCGTAGCGACCCTACAGGACAGGGTCGGATTGCGCCCTGTGAGTTTCCAAGATGGTATCTCTTTATGGGAGTGGAAAACTTTATCTTAATCCCATGGAGCAGCTGGTGGCTTCAAACTGCTGACCTCAAGGTTAGCAGACCAACATATAAGTGCTCATTTTAATAACCACTTTGCCAAAAGGGAATATATATATGTATGTGTGTGTGTATATAATATATATATATAAAGAAATTTATATCAAGAAAATGACACATAGTTGTAAAGGTGGGTAAGTCCAGTCTGTTTCAAGTTGGAATGAATCATCTTGAAGCCCTGATTCCAATCATGAAGACACGAGGATTGGGCAGGACTGGGCATTGTTTGGCTGAGCCCTGGTGGGAAACGTGCCTAAGGTCTAAACTCTAATCTCAGAAGTCTGCACTGGCATGGGAAAGGTAGATGCAGAGGAAGGCAAGAGGAAAGTGGATTAGCATTCACAGGGGGGGGGGCTTATTTGTTCCTATTTTTTTTTTGGCAGCACAGCCCCCTGGTGGGAGTGGAAGGCCCAGCCTCCTATTGTTTTTTTATTTATCACTAATAGCATTTTGATAACAGATAGTTTTCTAATTGTTCACATCTTATACATGAGGAACCTGAATTATTATTAGTTTTGGCAGCCTGTTGAGCAGAAAAAAATATATCATGACTATATTGGGGAGAAAAATATACATTATGAATATACTTAAATATAATTGTCTTTTTGGAATACAGAGAGTTATCTCCCAATAGTTATAACCTTTGATATCTATTACATATTTTTTATTTTTAATAGCTCATACATGTGATTTGTCAGGACTTAAAATGTTAAATTTAGATGAACAATTTAATAATTCCACATTCTGAAATAATCAGGATGATACCGTTTGCTATATAGGATTCATCTAAAGTGATCTGACTGAAATTACATGAGCTTAAAGATAAAATGGCTTATCTACACTCATATTTGGGAGTAAGAGTCTTTGGGTGATATGTGAATTGTTCTGATCCTTTTCCTGTCCTGTGGCATTCATTCCACTCTGGAGAAATTGCTGCTAACCGTTCATGCCCGAGTGACGTGAATGACTGAATGGGTACTCCACAAGTCAATTGATACTGGAGAATATACTCAGAAGATGACACGAGTAACACCTTAGAATGGGATTTCCGGCCTGGAACTGCTAGACTTTGTTGTGCCATTGAGTGAATTCTGACTCCTCCTGACACTACAGAATGGATTAGAACAGCCTTAGAGAGTTTCCTAGACTTAGTCTTTACAGGAGCCAACTGCTGGGTCTAAAGTGCTGAGTTTTCTATTAGCAGCCAGACACTTAACCATTGCACTGCCAGCGTTCCTGAACAAGACTGAAGGAGCTCCCAAAGTATAGCAGATTAGCATAAGGGTCAACAATGACCCATTGAAGGCCTGCAATTGGTGTGTGTGTGTGGGTGGTGGTGATGGGGTGGGGGTGGGGGATGGCACCAGGGTTCAGGTTCTGCCTAAATCCACTTAATTAAAACCCATTTTAAACAATATTCTCAGGGTAAGATTCCTCATATGTACATGAAAAATGGAAAAAATATGACGTGATTGGTTCTCAAATGCTGGCCACCAAACTAGGGTAATTTTTATTGAGTACAGATGTCATGAAGAGCTCTTTAGATAGGAACTCTCACCCAGAGGTGGTTGCCTGGCCCTCCATGCCTGGCCACTTCAAAGACGAGCCATCCAGCTCTGTGTGCTTTATGGTTCCTAGCAGTCACCCGGTGACCTAGGGAGACGGGTCTAACTGCGACCAACAGCAGCAGAGTGATACTTTAGGGCGAGGACCTCAGAGAGAGACAATATCTTTTTAAAGACCCCCAAGTAAATGGTGCGATGCAAGAACCATCAACTGCACAAACTTGAGGAAATACTATGTCTGCTGCATCTGACCTCCTCCAGCTACACAGAGGGGGTGGGGACAATCCAACTCCATGCCAGTCCAAGGGAGGCTATCACAAGACAGACGCCATGCAGGCCTCTCCCTTCCGCCCTTATGGATTGTATTCTCTCCTCCTTATGGCTGTTCTGCTTCTCTGCTGGGTTTGATAATCTGTTGAAATGATCACACAGAGGTTATAGATATTATTCACTGTCATGAGATTTTTTTAAGGGAAGTTAACAGATTACCACATCAGGATAAAAAAAACCAAACATTATAGATAGAGTCCTGTCCACCTAGCTCATCTCAGCCAGGTAGGCAGCCATCTTTCTCCAGTCCTCGTTCTCTCAAACACATGGCCCTTTGATGTCCGCTGTGCTTGGGCAAGTGTTCTAAAGCTCCTTTAGTGCTGATAAGAGGCCAGTGGTCATCTCACACTGCAAACAAGTCTTGTCTGAAAGTAGTCAGCCTTACTGGTCCATGGGTTAGGAAGCCTGCCATCCGTCTTATGGTCTTGGTGCTGTGGGCTATGGTGCCTCTGTTAACGCCCCCAAATCAGGTAGGGATCTCACATGTATTCCACTCGTGTTTCTTCTGTCTTGCTGCACAATGGATTCTTTGGTTCTGATTTCTGGGATGGCTCATTTAATCCAACATCATGGAAAACTCACCAGTCCTCAAGTTAGAGTCCTTTATACATTATTTGCATGATCGTACTCTCTCATTTGTGGGGAGTTGCAAAGATATTACTTAGAAGAGCCATACATCATAATTTTAGTTTGCTGTAAATATACACAGCTTGTACTTTCTGTTTTTTTTAGTTCACTATAAGCCTATAAAGATCATACTTCATGTTTTTTACTAGACAGCATAACTTGTAAGGATTTCAGTGTCAATGATACACATTTTACTGGACTTGAAGTTGGTTTTCTCAAGCTTCTATCTTGCAGAAATATAAATGGCTATACATCTAAAATAGTCTTTACCCTATCTCTTTACCTTGAATACTCTGTCCTGGGTTTGTTAAAATTTTGTACTGTAAAATTTTGTGAATTCTGAGGTTCAATCAATTTTATTCTTAGTTCAGTGTGTTTTATTGGACTTCAGATGGAAGAAGTTACATAGATTTCTATGGAGACAAACTTGTAAGAGAGAATATTTTAAAATATTTAGAAAGATATAACTTTACCTTTGAATATTAAAAAGAAACAGATTTAAGACCAATTAAAATAATCATTTTACTGGGGGCTCATGCAGCTCTACCATAATCCACCTAATCTATTCATAATCCATTCATTGTGTCAAGCACATTTGTACATTTCTTGTCATCATCATTCTTAAAACATTTTCTTTCTCCTTGAGCCCTTCATATCAGGTCCTCATTTTTCACCCTCTCTCATGCTCCTTTCCTCATGAACCCTTGATGATGCATAATTTTTTTCATGTCTTGCACCAACCATTGCCTCCCTCCACCTACTGTTCTGCTGTCCACCCTTCTGGGAGGGGTTATATGTAGATCATTGTGATTGGTTCCCCCTTCTTCCCTCCACTTTTCTTTCTCCTTTTGATACCACTACTCTCATTATTGGCCCTGAAGGGTTTATCTGCCCTGCATTCTCCATGTTTCCAGCTCTTATCTGTAGCAGTGTACAAGGTCTGCTCTAGCCAGATTTGTCAGGTAGAATTGGGATCATGATAGTGGGGGTGGGATAGGAAGCATTGAAGAACTAGAAGAAAGTTGCATGTTTCATCAGTGCTCAACTGTACCAGAGGGGCTTTGAGTCTCCACTTGGAACTCCCCCTCATTCACATCGATATGATTTTTCTTTTCTGTGTCTTTGATGCTTCTTACCTGATCCCATATATACCTCAGGATCACACAGGCTGGTGTGCTTCTTCCTTGTGCGTTGCTTTTCAGCTAGATGGCCACTTGTTTAATTTCAAGCATTTAAGACCCCAGATGCTATATCTTTTGATAGCTGGGCACCATCAGTTTTCTTCACCACATTTCCTTATGCATCCATTCTCTCTTCAGTGATTGTGTTGGGAAAGTTAACATCACAGAATGCCAAGTTATTGGGACAAAATGCTCTTGCATTGAGGGAGTAGAGGCCCAATGTCCACCTACTATCTTAATACTTAACATAAATATATGCACAAAATCTATTTCCCTATCATATAAAAATATATTTACATATGTATATGCCTGTATTCAGACCTCTATAAATGTCCTTTGCCTCCTATTTATTTCCTCTATTTCTGTGGAAGTCATCTAATCTGGTATCAATTTGAGGATTAAGAGAGTAGGCGTGGAGTCTAGCCTGTCAATCTGGAGGTAGTCAATTAGACCTCTGTGTGCACATGTTTTTCTCCTGAAAATTCTGGGAAATCTGGCTGTATTTCCCCTGTGGAGGTGAGAGACTCACTTCTCAGTCCCTTGGAGATGCTCTACTGCCAAGACACAAGGCTGACTCCCTGTGAGACAGTCCAGAGGAGAAGTCACATGAACTTACCCTGATGTAAACAGACCTCGGAAGCTGGAAAAGCAATGTAGAGACTCCTGCCAGTGTTGAGATGCTTGAGAAGCTACAGAGAAACCCCTTCCAGTGCTGAGATTCTTCTTCCACCACTGGATACCCAAGACTGCATCCACTGGCCTGTCATTGTCCTGGTGTCATTGCATGTGCTTTGTGAGTTTGAGGAGGGCTTATGGATTGGTATCAGACATATGGGCTAATATCAGACTTATGACCTTGGACTGGACAGGGCTGGGATGTTTTCTCAATGTTCCATTCATCTTTGAGATAAACCTCTTCCTTATATACATGTGTGTGCTTATGAATTTGTTCTCTTGTCTACCCAGACAACACCATTTCCTTTTACGTTTCTCTTGTCCCACTGTCATGATTGGCCTCTATTCAGGTTTCAGAAATTCCTCTCCACTACATTGCCCTTGATCAAGCCCCACCAGGCATTCTATGCCCTCCTTGACATCAATTTTATATCAGTTATTGTTCCCTCATCCCTGGGTTTGTTGACACCCCTCTTCTTTTCCCCCACCTTCCGCTCTCCCTTGTCCCCCTGGAACCATTAATCCAATTGTTCTCTCCTCTGGATTGTTTATCCTGTCTATCTTATGTAGGTAGACATGCATAGACATTAACAAGCACAAATTCCAAGACAGAGCAAGACAAAACAACAAAAGAAAGCAAAAAACCACAACAGCAATAACAACAGCAAAAAAAAACTAACAAGAAAAGAAAAGCCTAGGCTGAACCCCTGTGGCGTAGTGGTTGAGTTTGGGACTGCGGCCCACGGGCTTGGCACTTTAAATCCAGCAGCGGCTCTTCAGGAGCAAGGCTGGGTAGCTCCCATGACCACCAGAGGGCAGTGATTGCCCACCACCCCAAGGACTTTAAAAAGAAAAAGAAAAGATAAAAGAAAAGCCTACAACTGGTTCTAGGGCTATTTGTTGACCTTTGGGAGTGTTTTTTGGTTGAGTCTGATGGAGTGCAACCAAAGTCTATTTTTGGTATTCTCTGGGAACTTAATTGCTTTGCTTGCCATTCTTCTCTGTTGCATGCCCTTAGTATTTTACTCCGATGTCAGATCAAGCACAATTCCTAGACTGTCTCCAGTGAGGGATGTCATGTTGAGACTGATTTTAATGGAGAATTTTGTGTGTAATTTCCAAGTTTTTACTTTCTTCTTTACTTCAAGGGCTCTGAATTTCTCTATAATTTAAAAACATTTTGTTATTTAATAGAATTTTTCCAGAACATATCATTTCTTATATGTGTATTTACTTATAAACAATTTTTATAATACAAATATTAATCATATGTACATGTATGAACACATTTTACCCCTTTCACTTTCCAAACCTGATAAACATAAAGCAATGTTTCTTTTTGTGTGAAAAAGTTTTAACTTTTATAATAATCATCTCATACAACATTTTATCCTTTTATGATTGACTAGTTTCAACAAAGTAAAATCTTTCAGGTTCATCTATGTTAGCAGGTGTTTCAGAGATTCATAATTTTAATTTAAAGTTGAATTGTCTTCCATTACATGATCGTACCAAAGTTTGTTGACCAATTTTTCCACTATTGAAAAGTTATATTTGTTCTTTTTTTACTATTGAGAATAACACTTCAATGACCATGAGTGTGCATATATATCTAAGTGTGCCTTATTTCTCTAGGATATAAACACTTATCTAGCCCTGTGGGTCAACAAACCGAACTCCCCTAATTCAGTGGTTGGCGGTACCCATGTGAGGCTTGGTTGACTAGAAAAATGTATCCAGAGACACTCATATATGTGGGTGAGAGAACTTTATATGAAGGAGTAATTGTATAGTAAGAAAACCTCCCAGCCTAGTTCAGGTCAAGTCGATTAAGTCCAATATTAGCCATATGTCTGAAATGAGTTCATAAATTCCTCTTTAAGCTCACATAGCACATGCAATGATGTAAAATGCAGGAAGATCACAGGCCCTTGAGTGCAAAGTCTAGTGGATCCAGTGGGGGTGGAAGCATCTGCAGGTCTCTCCCAGGTTTAAGAGCGGCTCCATTGGCTTGTCAACAGGAAGATGAAAGCAGAGAGAGGGAGAGAGAGTGTGGCCTGCCTCCAGTGAGCCATTTATCTTGGTTGCCCTCCAGTCAAGCTGTGGCCTGATTGACAGACTAAACTCTGCCCATGTGTTCCTATGGGAGCCATGTTGGTGCAAAAAACCCAACTGTCACAGTATCTTTCACAAACTTTCCTCCTGCCTGGAGGCATTCATCTTTCCCTTCTCTGCGGACCGTGAAGTTCACTGCTATATCTTGTGTTCAGGCTCGTGGGTCTGCAGCTGCCTCGTCTCATCCACTCCTCTTGTTTCACAGCTCTTTCTTGGAATAAGGAAGTTCACTGCACAGGGATCTTGGGAGCCCAGGGAAATGGCGTGCTCCACATTCAGTGCTTCTCTTTCTTGCTGGGAGTGAGAGTCCCCCCATTCTGCTTCTTAGATGGCTCATCTTATAGCCAGTAGGATAGCACTGACAATCAATCTTATTAATAGTCTTTCCCTACTTTCTCTTGTCAGAACCAGCTCCCCCTTTCTCTTACCAAGGTGCACCTGGGAAAGGCCATTTAGTGGGAGTAACAAAGACTGTGGCCCAGAGGACCACAGTAAAGACCAAAGTGGATTGCAAACTGCATGAAGATGAAGTCAGAAGTTTGTTTTTTTTTAAACAGAAGACAAATCAACATTTTTTTAAATTGTAAAATTAAATTATAGAAAATAAAATTAAAAAAATCTTTTATTGGAGGCTCTTCCATCTTGTATCACAATCTGTTCACCCATCCAGCATGTCAAGCACAGTGACAAAGGATCTATCTAGCATCTCCTTCCAGCATAGTGGGTGGGGGTGATGGAGGACGATATAAGAAATGGAAATAGGGCTGAGCCCCGGTGGCATAGTGGTTGTGTGCATGACTGCGGTCCACTGGGACGGAGGTTCAATTCCAGCAGTGGGGCTGGGCCTCCTACTCCCACCATCGGAGAGCAGTGATGCCCCCCCCCCCGCAAAAAAAAAGTTAAAAAAAAAAGAAATGGAAATAATCACTTATAAATTACCAAGGGTTCGTGAATGGGGAGCTGATATCAGGTGATCAAGTGGGAAGAGAATACTTTGAGAATGCTTAGAAAATAAACTTTAAAAGTTCTTTTTGCATGGTGAGAATATTTTTCATATGGTACTTTCATTTAAACAGAACCGTTTCAGTGGTGTGCTTATCCTGCATCTATTTCGTGGCATTCTCTGCTGAATGGGCCCCTGCCATTTGTCCCCTCTCCCGTGGGCTTCTCTTCTCACCTGTCTTGGCGCCAGAGTGCTTGTTGTCTGTTACCCCTTTAGACCTGGAAGACTCACGTCACGTGTGGTGAATCAGAACACTACCTCATGCCCTTTTTAGTTTTCCAAACTACATATAGAGCTGTCTACCACAATTTGCATATTTATCCTACCACCGATAGACACATAGGTGGTAGCTGAGTATTTTACTAGTCGCATAAGATCCCTTGGGTATATTACAAAAATGTTTCTAGCAGAGGAATTGCTGTTTGTGGGTTTGTGCATCTTCAAGTCTATCAGACATTATCAGATTTTCCCCCAGTCTGCACAGCACATTAGTTTACTAACTATTTTTGTTTGGTTTTGAAATATTTTTTTTCTGCTGGATGTGAAAATGAGTTTCAGTGCAGTCCATCCGGGTGCCTCCAATCACTAACGAGCCCAGTCATTTTTCTGTGTTTCTGGAAGTTTGCATTTCTCCTGCAAATTGTTTGTTCAGCTCTTTGCCTTCTTTTCTATTAAGTTGATAATCTTTTTAAAAACAGACTTTTATGTTTATATTTGCAGTGTTAATCCCTCGTCATTTATGAGTTATAGATAAGTTTTCCAAGTTACTCTCTTGTCTTTTCATGTATTAAAATGGGGACCTATAGTTTAAAATATGGATACCTTTATTTAAAATTTATCTTATTTAAAAAAATACCTTATTGAGGGCTCTTCCAGCTCTTGTAACAATCCATATATCAATTGTATCAAGCACATTCAGACATATGTTGCCACTATTATTTTCTGGACATTTATTTTCTTTTTCAAATCAATTTATTGGAGGCTTGTACAGCTCTTTTCACAATCCATCCATCCATCCATTGTGTCAAGTACATTTGTACATATGTTGCTATCATCATTTTCAAAACCTTTTCTTTCTACTTGAGAACTTGGCACCAAAGGTTTATCTCCTTTTAAGAGACTTATTATTTTAAGTCTTGAGCTATCCAACACTCTTTTTTTTTTTTTACAAAGTGTTGAATATTTTTCATTCTCTTTATAAATGCAACTACATATGAATTATTTTTTCATATTAATGATCAATCACCCTAGCATTGTTTTACTGGACCCTTCAGCCTTTTGTCACTGCAAAATATCAAGTTTCCTAGTATACATCAGTTCCTAAGTTTCTTAAATTACATTTTACTTATCTACTCTTATAGTGATGCAGTTGTCTAGAGCTATGTCATAGGTTTTGCTATTAGGCAGGTAAGTTTTCCATATTTTTCTTTTTTCCCCCAAAAGTGTTAACTAGCCCCTAGATTTTTCATTAAAGATTTGGAACCAGTTTGTCAAATGTATAAAAATTTCTTTGTGTCTTTCATTGGAATTGCATACATTTTACAGATGAAATTGGGCAGAATAGGTGTCCTCGTGATAGCTTTTTTTGTGTTTTTTTTTGGGTGGGTGGGGGGGCATCACTGTGCTCTGGTGGTTGTGGGAGCTACCCAGCACCGCTCCTGAGAGCTGCCACTGGATTTGAACCACCAAGCCTGCGGGCCGCAGTCCCGCACTCAACCACTTACACCACCGGGACTCAGCCCAGCTTTTTTAAATGTGTTTGCATACTCTCTCTATATCTTACACATCTTTTGTTAAGTTTATTCCTAGACATCTTATATGTTTGTTGCTATTATTGCAAAATTATGTAATACACATTACAAAAGCATGTTTTAAATATACATATATAATACATTTGATACCTTATATATAATCAACTGTAATAGATCCTCTTTAGTTTCTTACAGGGTTTTTTGTGGATAATCATCTGCTTATAAGATCTGATTATCACATCAATGTTGCTTTCCTCCCTCTCTATTCTCCCTTCTTTCATTTCTTCGTGTTCTTACACCAGCACTACCCAGAATAGCCTCTAGTATCATGTCAAAAGTGTAGTGGGAGGGAAAATTCTTGTATCTGATCTTCATGGCACCACTTCTAACAATTCAGCATTCATGACGAAATGTAGGATTTGCATGTTTGTAAGTAATGGCTGGGAATTTTGTCTTTAGCATCTAACCTATTCTCTGATTCACTCAAAATAACCAAACCCACAGCTATCCAGTCAATTTCAACCGAATAGAGGTTTTCCAAGACTGTAAATCTTTACAGGAGTAGACGATCTCATCTTTCCCCCCAAAAACAGCTGATAGGTTTGAACCACTGACCTTGTGATTAATAGAGCCACAGCACCACCAGCTTGTCTAACCCACAGCACCACCAGAGTCCTAGCAGGTGCTTATTAAATAATTGATAGAAACTTCATTATTTTTTCTAGTATGTGAACATATATTAGGTAAGGTCTTTTCTGTGCTGAATAAAAATAGGGAACTACATGCTTAAATGCAGAAGAATTCATGCTTGTCATTCTTGTGACACCTCAGATTTTCTAAAGTAGGTGTGAACTTGAGTATTTAGGGCTCTTTTTAATTTCTATGACAAACAGGAAGGGATCACTCTGCAACTGAAGGGTCTGACTTATGACAAGTTGCTGCTTTTAAATTCTGTTAAGGCCAACCCATTAGGCATAAGCATTCACATGCTAAACATGTCACTCAGAAACTACTTATTTATTTTCCTGACTTCTTCATAAACCAACACTGGGTATTAGGAGAAGGAAGTTGAATTTTGCTATTTTACTATGTAATTCATTTTTTATTTCTTGTCACAAATTGCCACAAACACAGGAGCATAAGACAACACTGCTATTTTCTGCTGGGAAGCCAGATCCTCTTGCAAGCTCATTTAGGTTATTGGCAGAATTAAATTATTTTAAATTCAGGTCAATTCAATTTCATGCCAGAGGTCTTCAATTTTTGGCTAGCTGTTGACCAGGGACCACTCTCAACAAGGAAAAGCCATTTTTTTAAAAGCTCTTCACACTATGGCTGTTGACTTTCTTCCTCTGATCCAACCAAGGCAGGCTTTTTAGCTATGAAGGAACGACATAACGTATTTGATTAGGATGCTATTGAGGAAGCAAGGAGCTGTCTGCTCCTGGAAAGATTTGTAGCCTTGGAAACCTTATGGAACAAGTTTACTGTGTTTTATGTTTACTCTAATTTGAAATTGACTAATGGGGAGTTCTTTTTTTTTTTTTTTTTGTATTTTTGTTTACCTTCCTTTTGATTTACTCAAAATCAACTAATTTGTTAACTTGATTAGATCTGCAAAATCTTTTGCCAAATAATGCAACATATTCAGTAGAAGGATGTGCCATCCCAGTCACAGATTCTGTCTCTAATCAAGGTGAGAGTATGATATGAGGGGAAGGTCTTTGGGAGACAATGCAGGATTCTGATCTTCACAATATGATGTCATAAAGCACTTCTTTAAGAGCATACGATACGATTTGATGGTTTACAAATGTCTTAGCAAATCTCTCACTCTTCTAAATATTTGCATAACTTCTAAAGTGCCATGTCCCTCAAACTGATAGTTTGCTTTCAGTCTAATTTCTTGGGTAAACTAATGTCCATATTTTTGGGGAGCTGCATAATTTTTGGACAATTTGTAGAATGTATTCTAAGAGATTTGGGGTTTTATGGACTTTACACTATTTCAGCTGCATTCAAAATCACATGAACACTCCACATTCATAGTGTTTTCTGATTTAACCCAAAATTTTGCTACTGCCTTGTCCTTAATCAGTAATTTAAAAAAAGAAAGCAGGAAGACTACAGGCTGGTAGAGGCAGAACTAAATGAATCAGAGGTCAGCTGAATGAACCCAAGGTCAGCAGTTTGCTGTTGGCTTTTTAGATGGACATGTGATAAAACAGGATCCTGAGCCAGCAGTAGATGTGAGCTAGCTTGTCTACACTGTCCATCCATATTGAGAGTAGGCCATACCCCAAATGAAGCTTTCCTTAATGTAAATCAAGACTATGACCAGATGAAGGAGGTAATACTCTACCCTATTCTTCTCACACTGCTTTGCTGATTCACCAAAAACCCCATCCCAGAATTGCCTACACTATGTTCGATCATATCCTGGAGGAACCCTGGCTCCCCTAAATTTACTTAACACCTAACTATCCCAAGTATGAATCTAAGTAACAAAGTATTGCTATTAGAGTTCTAATGTATACGTGCATGGAATTATCCCAAAGAATATGTGTTGAAGATGTTTCTGTAGTCAGTGGATGGCTGCAGATAATTTCTCTGAGCAGTATATTTGTCTCACTAGGAAGGCTTAAACAAACAAACAAACAGGTACACTTGAGAGGATTTGCTGAGACAGTTCAAGTCAAGGCAGACAGGTTACTCAAAGGTATGGGTCCCTGTTTGAATCCTGAAGGGTTAATCTATACAGGCTTTTTTGAAGGACACTGGATAATCAAGGGAGTTTCTTGATTATTAAGAAGAAGTTTTTAACAAATTGAAACTCGTGTTGGCAAGAAAAAGGCAAGAAGTTATGAAGAAGAATTCCCCTCCCTCCCCCCACATCACAGAAATGCCCTGTTCACTCCTTGAGTGTAGCAACAGGTGTCCTATGAGAATTCTTTTAGGAAATCTTACCCTTTCCACTCTATGGCCTTATCTTGAGCATGACTTGAGTCTCTTTAGATTGCTCAAACGTCTCCTTTGACAAGGCGCAAATGAGAGGGCAGAATTTTTGGGGGGAAGGGAGAGAGGAATGGAAACACCATCTTCAGAATTTAAATAGAGGATATTGAAAAATAAAAGCTTCATAGCCTGATATTTTTGTCTAATAAAAGTTTCTTTGGTTTTGAAGGAATACTTTTTGACTGACCTTTGTATTCCTACAGGGGCTATTATATAAAGGAACTTCAAAAAGTTTATGGAAAAAAGGAGTTAGAGAGATAATGGATTATTTTTTGTTTTTGGGGGGCATCACTGCTCTCTGGTGGTGGGGGTAGGAGGCCCAGTCTTTGCTCCGTGAAGCTGGAATTGAATCTCCATCCCAGTGGGCCACAGTCCCGTGCACAACCACTACGCCACCGGGGCTTAGCCCGATAATGGAATTTTTCACGAATTTAAAAATATTCCTTTAATATGCTCATAATCATATAAATTTATCTAAGTCACAGCAAATCTATTCGCATAAGAACATTTATCACCTAGTGACAAGAAAGGAAGTGAGATAGTAACGGAGATGCTCAAAAAGTGCAGAAAAAGTATTCAGGGTAGGAATATAAAATAAATATTAATAGCAAAGTGCTGTATTATAAATTTATGCCATAATGCTAAATAGTAGTTGTGAATGGGAACATGAGGTCTAGCTTGACAAGTTCTTACTTTCATAGGTGCCATCAGATTTGTTGTAACTCATATTAACAGAATGAAATCCTGTCCTGTCCTGTACCTTCCTTACAATTGTTATGTTTGAGGCCATTTTTTCCATCCATATTGCCACCATGAATCAGAATTGACTCAATGGCCGTGAATTTTTTTTTGACTGTGAGTCCATCTAGCTGAGGGTCTCTCTCATTTATGCTGATCCTCAAGTAGCATTGGGTAGAACTGGGAATTCCATTCACAACTCTTTCAAATACTTGTTTCATTATTGAGAGTAATAAGAGTATAAATATACTGCCAATATTTTCAGAACTGGAGGAATGCCCTTTTGTTGTCGTTTTTTGGGCATCACTGCCCTCTGGTGGTGGGAGTAGGAGGCCCAGCCTTTGCTCCTGTGGAGCCGCTGCTGGAATTGAACCTCCATCCCAGTGGACCACAGTCCTGCGCACAACCACTACGCCACCAGGGTTCAGCTGCCCCCCCTTTTGTATGTCTTATTTTATACAACACTGGACTAGTTTCAAAGGACTAAGCTGTCCATTTCCTAAGTGCAATTATTTTTTAATTGGTTTTATATTTACACATATGCTGCTGTCGTCATTTTCAAAGTATTCTCTTCCCACTTGAACTCCTGATATTTCATCCCCTTCCCTCCCTTCCTTCCCCTCCCTCACGAATCCTTGATAAGTTATAGATTATTTTTCCCATATCTTACATTATCCTCTGTCATCCTCATCCACTTTTCCATTATTCGTCCTCTGGGAGGGGATTCTAGATTGATCCTTGTGATCAATTCCCCCTTTCTCCCCCCTTCCCCCTCCAATCCTCCTGAGATCTCTACTCTCCTTTTTGGCCCTGAGGGGTTTATCTAGCCTGGATTCCCTGTGTGGCAGACTCTTGTCTACTATACTGCACCCTGACTGACTCATCTCTTCCCCGTGACCTCTCTGTAGGGGGATATTCAATCTACAGATGAGCATTGGGTTGTCACTCCATGTGCATTGGGTCGCCACACCCCATTCACCTTGGATATGGTTTTATTCTGGGTCTTAAATGTCTGATATCTGATCCTATCGGCACCTCCCAATCACATAGGCCGGTGTGCTTCTTCCCTGTGGGCTTTGTTGTTTCTGAGCATAGCTCTCATTTGCATTAAAACTCAGAAACACTTGGAAACATCCCAGATAAACAGGTTTTTTCAGGGTACTCACAGCCTTTCACACGTAGTCTTCTCCTTATCACCCACATTTCATAGCCTGGAGGCACATTTTCTAACTAAAAATGACAATAATATCCAGAATGGAAAACACGTGAAGTTTTGGAGATTTACAAGGACAGTCTGCTGTGCAGGTGTCTTCGGCTAAGTGGGTAGAACTTAAAAATATGAGAGAGACTTGAAATGGACAGATGCTAAGTGATTTATTAAACTGAAGAGGTAATACAGACACACAATAAATTCAAGTAGCTCAAAAGAGCTTATAATGAGAAACTAGTTTCCTTTCAGACTCCGTGTTCTGCTCCTGTCAGTCATTTGGTCGCTTATAGCCTGACACTAACCAGTAGTGAGTAGTTGAGAGACTTAGTCTTTGAAAGATTTGCTAATATGGAAGAATATGAAAGTATTTCAGAGTGAGTGGAGAATGTTTGTTTGCATCTCTGTGGGTGACAATTCCAGGGAATCTAGCTTCTGAAAGAATGCTACCCTTGCCTGAGCCCCGGTGGCATAGTAGTTGATTGCGGGACTGCGGCCTACTGGGTTGGTGGCTCAAATCCAGCAGCAGCTCTCCAGGAGCAAGGCTGGGCCTCCCATTCCCACCAGAGGGCAGTGTTGCCCCCTCCCAAACAAACAAAACAAAAACAAAACAAACAAAAAAGAATGCTACCCTTGAAGTGACAAACTATTGAATGACTGAGAGACTGCTGTTCCGACAACACATGCTGGTGGGAGTCTGCACAACATGGCGAACCTTCATCATGGATTGAGCCAATTCTGCCCCGTGCTGACTGAATATGATTACAGAGTTTTATTCACACTTGCTTTTCTTCATGTGGGCTGGCTTCTCAGTTATGTCATGGCACTTATTTCCCTAGGATTCAGAAAGGAATGCAAAAGTGAAAGTTCCCACCTCCCACCTTCTTAGAAGCTACTTATTTGAGGTACTGTATATAATGCACACATGATTTTTATCACTGTCCTTCCCACAATCATCTTGCAAGGTAGATGTTACTCCCAATTTCCAGATGTGAAAGTGCTGAATCAGAAGCCATAAATCAGGTCATACAGTAAACAGTAGCTGTGCCTGGTAAGGCATCCATTATGCAGCTCAATTATGGATGTTCTCCCATTGACAAAGGTAAGCTTAGGAATGGTTTGATTCATCTGGGCCTGCCCCACATGGTCTGATTTGAGCCGCAATAGAAACTAATACTACATCTTCTACTGCAATAAAATCTTACTCTTCTTTGTTCATCATTAAGCTTTCTTTAGAAGTGTAAATATTCTAGACTAAGTGAAAGGTCTTTAGAGATTTTTATTTTCTGGGGAACTCAATCTCATCCCAGGGAAGAAAGAAGAGAAGAACTTAACTCACTTCCTTTGGCTTTAAGCTGATAACCACAACAAAGACCCATGCAGGATAATACAGGACTGATAATTTTCTTCTGCTCTTTTCAACTCAACGTTGTTAAAATAATTTCAAAGGGAAATTATTTTAGAAACTGTATACTAAATAGACCACACTCTGAACTGCTTGACAAAAACAAGAAAAAGTCAAGCCAATTTGATTTTCCGTGGTTTTGACTGTACTGAATTTTGTTTTGAAAGTATCATTTTTAGAGCTGCAGTGAATGTGTCCTGGAGGTATTTAAGGAAAGTGTTGTGCTGATGGTAAGTGAAGTGACAATAACTTCTGAGGCGGTATGGTGCGATGTCCAAGACTCTCACCTGTGGAGGATTGGATAGACAACAGATTAGAGGGCAGAATTTTTGGTAAAAACTCACTAGTGGTGACTCATAGCTGACTCAGGGTGACACTATAGGACAGGGTAGAACTTCTGTGGATTTCTGAGTCCTTCTCCCATGCGGTGGCTTGTGTTTTCAAACTGCTGGTTGGCACTTAGCAGCCCAGTGCATAACCACCTTCCCACCAGGGCTATGGAGTACCTGGTAGCTCCATGTGAGGGAAATGATTAGGATTATAAGATAGGTTGGCTTTTGTTAACTCTTGGAAGCCTTGAAAGAAACTTCAGGGCCAGATCAGCCAATCAGCTACTCACTGTGACAATCACAAAGTCTCTAGAACCTTGTTTAAAATGACTTATGTATTGCAGTTAGAGAATAAAACGGGACTTAATGGTGAGGATTGCTAGGATGCAAAGGAAACTGAGGAAGTAGCTTTGACAGAGCTTGTAAAGGAGAGGTCAAGACCCCGAGAGGGAAACTTGAGAATGGGATAAGGACTTTGAGTGGGTTTGCCAGGAAAGTTTGAACTCCTAATTTCCCTTTGGAAATGGCCCCTCTTTCCTTGCTAGAAGAGAGCATCCTCTCCTTACCTGAGGATGACAGACCAGATATCAGAGACTCCAATGGAGTAAATACCTTGCAAAGTGACTCTTGCTCTCCTTAACATCAGCCCTTCCTTCCGTCATTGCCAGGAGACGTGAACCCAGGGTCAAGTATGAGCATAGCTCGAGGAGGGAGAACTCACTGCTGCAGAGTGGGTTGGGGACCAGAGTGGCCCTAGAGGACAGGGTAGAGCTGCCACACTGGGCTTCCAAGGCACAATCTGAATGAACTGTAGTCGATGATGGTTTCAACCACCCATCAAATATGCTAACCACGGTGCCACCAGGGCTCCTTCTCTAGAAGAAAAGGATGCGAGGAACAAGGCCCTTGTCAAAGAGGCTCAGAATATAGGTCAGAGACACCTGCAGGAACTGGGGCACATGTGTGAACGGAGACCTGGAGTGGCTTGGGCTCGGCCGGATGAAGAAAGAAAGGTGGGAAGTTAGTTAAGATGAATCCTGACATTTTCATGGTTCAAGGTCCATCATTCCAATGAGGACACCTGGAGTCCATCCTAACCAGGAGGACCTTTTGGAGCCAGGAGATGTCTGCACTTTGTTGGCAGAATATTGTGGAAGGAGTTAGAAATGTAGGGAGGCGGACATGTCGGCATAATGTTATAAGAGTAGAGAATTCATTCTTAGCCTTTGTTCCCTGGTAGAGCTCAGAGGACACTTTTTCTTAAAACAAGAGGAATGAATTGGTAACAGGGGTCATTGCCGTCTTTGAGAGGTTTAATAATCACTGTCCGTTATAAGCTGGGAATGACAGTTGACGAGTCCCACCTTGGTAGCTCAGTGTCAATAGGAATAATAAAACTCTGGAATACCATCTTAAGTATGATTACTAGAATAGGAACCATAAGATAGTGCCATCCAGGAGGCCTTGTACTACTGAGGTCTGTGACAAAGATTTGTCTAAGACAGCAGTCCTGTGAGTAGAGAGATGGACCTTCCATTAGGGTACAGCTTGTTAACCACTATCGAAGAGATACATTTGGTGATCAGAAAGCTGAAATCAGAGAAGACTACTTTAATATATTTTATATCTGTGTTCTCAGATCCAAGGCGCCTTGGTTGAGGACATTTGGGGCTCAACTGAGGATGGAATCTGAGGGGTTGCTTCAAATACAAGCAATAAATATTTCACCAATCCTTCCCCAAGGAACTTCGAGCCATTTCTGAAGGTGAAGACCCCTCATGAGAATTTGGATAAAAGAACTGAGTGGACACTTAGGAAATCAGGGTTATGCATTGGGCTGCAATCCACATGGTCAATGGTAGGAAACCACCAGCAGCTCCTGCTTCCATCAGCAGTGACAGTCCTGGAACCCACAGGGATCGCTATGCATCAGGATGGACTCAGTGTAGCGAGGGTGGTTAGAAATTGGTTTGTTGAAGCTAGAGGAATCCGATACGGCCACCCCCCTGTCTACTCACACAACATTTAATTGTGACAGATGACAGCGCACTCCCACGAACTTAGGCAAGTGGTGGGTCCACCTGTGGCTGCAGTGCTAGCTGAAGTCTTTGTAGTATGGAACTATTGCTCTGGAACAGACTGATAGTCCCTCTGCAACTGGGTCTTGAGCTAGCAAATGTGTTCTTTTTAATTCCCACTAAGCAAGAGTGTCAAACTTAAGTTACATTGGTGTCAGATGCCTTTTCTTCAGAGAACTGTTCAAGCTGCTCACTTTAAAAACACAGGCGGTAGGGGCTCTGATTGTCTTAACATTTCACATGTCATTTCATTGGTCTATTATGTTGCTGCCCCAATTGGATCTTAGGTGCAGGAAAAAGGAAGAGCAATCATTTCTGTAGGAAGACACAATTTTGTCTGAAGGTGAGAGGAACACTCAGAGATTCAGGACTTGTTATACTATTTCACTTTTTAGAAGTTCAGTGATCTGAACCATTCTGGGGCATTCTTTTCACATTCTTTTTGTACCTTACACTCTGTAGCACTAAAACACAAGCATAGTGTTTAAAGCAGCGGTTCTCAACCCGTGGGTCGAGACCTTTTTGGGGGTACTGTTAGGGTCACCACAACATGAGAAACTGTATTAAAGGGTCATGGCATTAGGAAGGTTGAGAACCTCTGGCTTAGTGGGTCTCTCAGGATGCTAGAGAGAGCAGGAAGAATGTTGCTTTAGACCATTTATAAGGTAGCATTGATGGTTGCCAGTTTCAACGAGTCCTTTAGCAAGAGAGATTATAGTGGGAGCGACTCTCTTAGGCAGATCCAGTCTGCTGGAAGTAAACTAGGAATCCACATGTAGTCTTTGAAGCCAAATGGAAGTATTGTCACACACAGACCTCTGCTCTTCTGCAATAAGATCATGTCTTCCACAGCAACAGAATTTCTTAGCAGTAGCAGGTGGGGTGCATTATGGAGAATTAGTAGAGACTGAGTACCTGACTATGGGACATTGACTTCCCATCAGAAACTGAGAATCGTTAGATCATTGAATTGTAAAGTCTGAGTGAGCACAGTCACAGTTGATTACACATGCAAATGATACATTTGAGATCAAGCCTGAGCAGTTTAAGAAAGTACAATATGTGATGTGACGGTGACCCAGATTCCTGAGTCACCTACCTCTCTTTATTGCATTAATGAATTTTCCTTCCCTCACCCCTATGGTTTATATAAAAGTTGGCTCCCTCTCTGGCACCAAACAGCCTCTACTACCTCACTGAACTCCTACACAAGTTGGGGGTGGGGCATAAAGAACAGTTATGAGGGAGACATTGCAAGTAGGCAGAGATCTGAGAAATAGGCAAACTTGTTCACTTTGCTTGAGAGAGGTGGCCTGAAGTAAGAATCCGAATTTCATGAGACTAGTGAGTGCTTGACTTGCCTCAGTCAGGGATCTGAAAGAAGCAACATTAGAAGCCTGAGGACAAGAAGGGTAGGAGAAGAGGCCTCGACTGAAACTTTGAGTTTGCGTGGCTCCCCAGGTGTCATGTTATTATTGTCTAAAGGGATCATGCCAACACAGAACTGAACAGAACAGGTAACTTTTGGGGTGAATGCCAGAAGTCACCTCAGTGCTTGACAGTGATGGCAGAAATGGAAACTGTTGGTCCAGCAACTGTTGCTGCTGAAGAGTGGACTTATCCGATGCAGAGAAGGACGTCGGCCTTCTGATATGTTATGATTCTCCTAGGAGATCAACTAGTCAGTTATTGACACATTGAGTGCCCAAAACACCTTCCATTTTCAATATTCTTGACAATTCCTTCCTACTTGATACCTTCTCTGGATATTGGCTTTCATCTCTGATACCCATGATTCTGCTGGACAAATGATCATTCAAGCACTGACTGACTGCCTGATTTATACAGTGCCATGTAATATACTCTTAGATCAAAGGATTCATTTTACAAAGAAAGACCTTGAATTTTCGGTTCTGATTCAAAGTTTTCTTCTTCAAGTTTTCATATTTATAAGTCTGTCCTACTGTGTCTGTCATTTTGACTTTGTGTTGAACTACATGTTGTTTTATTTTGTTTTCGTGGGCATCACTGTCCCCTGGTGGGAGTAGGAGGCCCAGCCTTGCTCCTGGAGAGCTGCTGCTGGATTTGAACTGCCAACCCTGTGGGCTGCAGTCCCACACACAACCACTATGCCACCAGGGCTCAGTCTGAACTACATGTCTTAAAGCAAAAACACTTCTAGTTATGCTGCTGTTTTAATTAGTGCATGCTTACTCATCTATCTGTAAAGGAAATTCTTAGATACCCTTATACACTGTATAAGTTGTAGGTCAACATATCCAGTGTTAGATAAGCAAACCATGTTTTCTTCTTGTGGAATTTACAGACTGAATTTGAGTCATAAGTAACATCTACATATAAAAGAGAAAATAGCTTTATGTTTACTACATTTCTTTTGAATATTTTGCATTAGCATGTAGAAAAGACTATAATAGAAATGTAATACACTTACATGAAAATCTTTATACTTCTTGGTGGGTTCTCTGTACATAAGTAATATTCAGAGATGCTTTTCTTGTGGTGAGATAAATTAGATTAAATTTCATAGAGACAAATATATTTGTAGTCACATTAGAGACATTTTTCACATTTCTAAATTTTAATAACCACAGTAAAAAATAATCAAAGCTAGATCATTCTCCTATTCCCAATTAAGCATTAAAATACAGCTAGGACTCTAGAGGGCACTCTATTCCCATTATTTTTGTATGAGGTGCAGAAATTCTTTTTAAACACAGTGATGAAAGTAGATATTTAAAATTCATTGTGAATGTTTTCAAGGAGAACGTTAGAATTCTTATGTTAAATCTTAACTATCAGTTCAGAGCAATGAGATTTTCATGTTTAATGTTACAGTTTTTTACTAGGAGCGATTTATGTTCGTTAATAGGATACCATTTTTAAGAGCATACACTAGACTAACATTTAAGGCGTTAAAGACTCTAGAGAGTTTGGTAGCTTTTACTCTACATAGCTACAATTTACTTCACTACTTCAAGGATTCCTGGTGATACACAGGGTTAAACACTGGGCTGCCAACGCAAGGCCAGCTGTTCAAACTCACCAGCCACTCCTTAGAAGAACTATGAGGCCAATGCATCTGTTTCTATAAAGGGTTACATCTTCAGAAACTCCTATAGCTCTGTCTGATGAAATTCTTATGAATCAGAGTCAACTTGGCAGGGCTGGGTTTTAACTCCTTGAATGTTATTGCTATTAGTGCTATTACTGCTGTCATTCTTAAAACACTGACTTTAAGTCAAGAGTTTGTGCATGCTTTTTTGGTGTGGAATTCTCAAAGTGCTTTGATACAAGGATCTCGATTCTTCGCCATTTTCATGAGCACTATGTGGAAGCTGGTACCTGGAGGTAGGGAGCAGGTGACTGTGTTCATGGGAAGAGCAGCATCCAGATTGGAGGACGACTCACTCACAACATGTGGTATGGACATGACACCATCTTGCCTCACCAACCTGATGAACAAGCAAAAAGTCTCAGAGGTAAAACGGCTAAACATCTATCTGACTGCTAGCTAAACTGTTGGTGGCTGGGACCCATTTGTCATCTTCATTCTGTAAAGATTAGAGCTTTGAAGCCCTATCAGGCCATTTTTCCTCCCTGTCAGGTTGCCATCAGTCAGAGTTTACTCAGGAACATTGTGCTAGTCAGGGTAGACTAGAGAAACAAATTCACAAGCACACATGTATATAAGGGAGAAGTCTATCTACAGGTGGGATGGAACATTGAGAAAGCAGTCCGGTCCTAGCCCATATGTCTGATTTTAGCCCATATGTCTGATACCAGTCTATAAAGTCTTCTTCAGATTCACAAGGCGCATGCAACATCAAATCATAGGCCAGTGGGTAAGACAATTTTAGGATCCACTGGCATTGTAAGCATCTCGGTGCTGGCAGAGGCCTCTCTGTGGCTTCTCAAGCATCTCAGCACTGACAGGAGTCTCTATGTGACTTTTTGGCTTCAGAGGTCTGGTTCCATCAGGGTAAAACCATGTAACTTCTCCTCCGGGGTGTCTCACAGGGAGTCAGCCTTGTCTGGCAAGTAAAGCATGTCCAAGGGCTGAGTAGTGAGTTTCTTACCTCCAAAGGGGAAATATGACCAGATTTCCCAGAATTCTCAGGAGAAAGCCATGTCCACACAGAGGTCCCATTGGCTATCTCCATATTGACAGGCTGGATTCCACTTCTACACTATTAATCCTCAAATTGACAGCAGATTGGGTGATGGCCACAAACTGTGTCTTTGATTTGTGTAAAAATCTCTTTAACTTTCTACATCTTCTTAGTCCTGACAACTAAGGAAGCCCGGTTGGGTAATGGCTATGCGTTGGTTTGCTAAATTGCAAGATCCGCAGTTTGAAAGATGGGGCTTTTTACTCCTGTGAAGAGACAATCTCAGAAATGCACAGGGGCAGTTTTACCTTGTCCTGTGAGGTTGCCATACGTTGGCATCAACTTGATGGCAGTGAGTAGGCTCAACTGTGCCAGAGCTAACCAAATCTAAGAGGATTGGCATTTTAGGTGTTTGCTTTAGTGCTGATGAACTGCATTGCACATAGTTCCGCATCCCTTGCCACGTAAACAGGTGGGGATTGAAGTTTTTTTTCTCTCTACCATATTTTTAAGTTTTGTCTTGGTAATCTACCAGGGGTTCTAATTCCTTCACAAGTAGCTTGAATACTTTCCCTCCCACCCCCCCCTCCCGCCCCACCCAATATTAGACATTCCAATTTTAGTTGCATTCCAGGTCAGTAGAGGGAGCTATGGGACCAGCTGCTGCTTGAGCCCCTCTAGCAGTTCTTCCGGTCTACTCTGGCTGTAGTACTTCCCCACCACTATCAGGGCATGCATTGCCTTTATCCCCTAATATTGTCCCTCATCTTCATGCTCTTGACTTAATTCAACAAGCCCTACCTTTATGTAGTACTTTCAAACACATGACTTTGTCTATTTACTGTATTAACTGATATAATAACAGCCATAAAATGGATATTACTACTTTCTTGCCATAGATGATAAAAATGTGGCTCAGAGAGCCAGGATTTGTCCCTTATCTATGTATCTGTCAGTGCATTTTTGTTGTTACTGTTTGCTCGTTTAGTTAGAACTGGTCATGGGCTTTTACTGATTTGTGTGGACTTGTTAATATTACTGAGTAGACTGACACTCTGATCTCACATTTCAAGGCATCATCACTCAGCATTCTGCATGGCTTATCTGAATCAGAACTCGTCTGATGTCTAATAATAACTGGATTATTATTATAGTAGAGATGAGGCTTATTTTTAGGAGTCTAAGTAGTATAGTGTTTAATCATTGGGCTATGAGCCACATGATTGGTGGTTCAAAACCAGCAGCAGCTCTGTGGGAGAAAGGGTGTAAGGGTCATAGTTTCGGAAACCCACAGGGGGTTGATACGAGTCAGCATTGACTCCATGGCGGTGATTTTGTTTTTTGAGGCTGATTTCCAGTGGTCGGAATGTCACAAGCCCCAAATGGCATCTTCTCAGATTGTGGCTCTTCCTTCTTGTCCGCAACAGTGCACCCAAAACTTAGCTGGCAAGAACCACTTGGGGCATTTGTTGTTTGCACAGATGACCACACAACCTGCCCTAGATGACCACACAATTGGGCCTTTTCTATGGACACAGGGCCATTCAACAGGTCTGGACTGGGTTTTGAAATAAATCCTCTGGCTAATTCTTTCACCTTCAAATAAATTTGGAAAATAATTTTATGAAACAGGGCTTTCCGGAAGAGATCAGCACTAACTAGCTCATACTCATTTGGTTGTCTATGTTCTCAAGTCGATGAGCAAGGGAATTTTCCTCTCCTTTTCCCTCTTCCTCGGCCAACTTATCAATGAGAGAGTTCCATTCAGATACCTTATCAGCCCTCTGAGTGTTTCTGTTTGGAAGGTCTGTTAATTTACAAATGGCTCCTTGTTCTGAATTGATGGAGTAAATTATTCTGAAACTGTACACACTTAAGATGATTTATGCTTCATTGTAACCTACTGAGCCCCACTGGTGTAGCAGGCTAGGCATTGGACTGCTAACCACAAGTCCAGCAGCTTGAAACCACAGCTGCTTTTCAGGAAAAAAAAAACACGAGGTTTTTTTACTCCCATAAAGATTTACAGTCTCAGAAACTTACCGGGACAGTTCTGTTCTGTCCTACAGGGATACTCTGAGTTAACATAGACTTGGTGGCAGTGAGTTTTGAGTTGGTGTCTTTGAAAGGGCACACACTGATGGAAAGAATTTTGGAACCAGAGGGAATTAGACTTAAATCATTTATTTGATCTGCTCAGAAGAAGTAGACATGTCTTTCCTTGAAGGACCCAACCCAGGAAGCCCTTGATGACATTATGAAAGTAAAGAAAAGCTGAGCCCTGGTGGCATATTGGTTGTGTGTGGGGCTGCGGCCCATAGGGTTCAAATCCGACAGCAGCTCTCCAAGAGCGAGGCTGGGCTTCCTACTCCTACTAGGGCAGTGATGCGAAAAAAGAAAAGAAAGTAAAGGAAACATAAGTATGGGATGTGTAGCTGATATAATACGATTATAAAAATTGACCAATTGCAAGAAAGTTGTGCAGTCTGATCCAACCATGGAAAGAGACCAGAAATAAAAGCTACGCTTGGCAATTACTAATTCATCCATTAAATAATTAGCCTGCCCTCCCTACATGGGACCTCCCTCTAGTAGAAGACAAAGGATGAGCACAGAGCCAGGGGGGAAGTCACGTAACTGCTGTATCCCTGAAAGTATCACCATCCAGATCAAGGTACCAGCAGAGCGCCTTTGTAACTTCCAGCCAGCCAGCACACCAAACAACACTGCGACTGGGTCGATGTTGATGAATCGAGGACAGAGTAGACCCTACAGGACCACGTAGAACTGCTTCTGTGGGTCCTGGATGGCGTGAATTTTATAGGAGCAGAGAGTTTCATCTTCTTCCCAAGGAGCAGGGGGTGGATTTGAGCTGTAGACTTTGTAGGCAGCAACTCAAAATGGAACCCACTCCCTCGCCAGAGCCCTTGCTATGGGAGACTCCAGGCATTGCGTGACTTTGCCCTCATCTCTGGAGTTACAGGGAGTCAGAAGCCACTCAGCAGCAGGCAATGGTAACACGCCTCACCCCAGGGGCTGCGTCACAATTGAAAAGTCTCAAAATCCTATGTGGTCAGTTTCTGATTCCTCAGACAAAAATAAAAGAAGCAGTCAAACCCATATATATATATATATATATATATATATATATATATATATATATACATTTTAATTTAGTTAATTCATTGGTTTACATGTATTTTAATGATACAATCAGGGTATTACTTTCACCTTATTTCTATTTTGGAAATGAAAATTTTTTTTTTCCCAAGTAGACTTACACGGAAACCAAGGTCTTAGAAACCAGTACATTGGAGCTTATATTCCGACTTTTGCATTTTTGGAAGGATATAGCGCCACGAGGAGCCCTAGTGGTATAGTGGCTACATATTGGGCTGTTGACCAACCCCCAGCCCCTTCAAGGGAGAATGAATGACACTTTCTTTTTTTAGTGGGCATCACTACCTCGGGTGGTCGTGGGCGCTACCCAGCCGCCGCTGGATTTGAGCCACCAAGCCCACGGGCTGCAGTTCCGCACTCAACCACTTACGCCACCGGGGCTCAGCTGAATGACACTTTCTACCCCTATAAAGAGTTACAGTCTTGGAAACCTAGAGAGAACAGCTTTACTACCCTCTCCAGTGGGGTTGCTATTGAGTCAGAACTGGGACCAGGCCAGTGAGAGATTTTGGATGGGGACAAGGCAGCACGGTGGGTAAGTTATGTCCTGCTTACCGAAAGGTTGTGGGTTAGAAGCCACCAGCATCTCCCATGGAGAAAGCTAAGGTTAGCTGCTCCCATAGGATTTATAGGCTTGCTATGAATAGGAATCCGCTGGATGGCAGTGGTTTCCAGTGGGAATGTTAAATGCACTTGGAGTCTCCACAGAGATTCTGACCAATCGATGAAGCAGTTTGAGAAGCCTTGCTTTCAGGTAGCGTGGTGGAGAGCAGATTACCATCATTCCCCTAACCTCTTGAGCGTGCCCTTGGTGGAAATTGGGGTAGTAGCGTCATCCATTCATGAGTTCAACCTTGACTTGTCTTAGTTGGCGGCCCCCGACGATGTACGGTTGTCTTATTTACAGCTCTGTATCTGTCCTAGTCAGCAGTTACCCTGGTGGTGCTATAAGGTAAACATTGAACTGTTAACTTGCCAGGTGAGTGGTTGAACCCACATCGAGATTAACAGCCTTGGGAACCTTCTATAGGATGGCTATATGTGAGTCTCAACCAACTTGATCGCAAATGGTTTTCTTGAAAAAAAAAATCCCAATCGTAATCTCTTTCCCACTTCAGTAGTTCCATCTCCGATTAATTGATGTACTGCCAGTGATGATGTTGTGACAAGACCTTCTGTGTTTCATGTCCTATTTAAGTAGACCTCTGGCTGTGAAAACCTGGGCAGCACGCTGGTCTTTTGCTGATGGTCTCCTTCATCTGGATGACTAATTGTTCTCTTTGTCTTCATGTTGTCAGGTTGAAGACTTATCAAATGGGTTTCCATAGAACATGTTTGAGACTGAGCCCCGGTGGCGTAGTGGTTGTGTGTGGGACTGAGGGCCACTGAGATGGAGGTTCAATTCCAGCAGCAAGTCCCCAGGAGCAAAGGCTGGGCCTCCTACTCCCACCACCAGCGGGCAGTGATGCAAAAAAACAAAACCCATGTTGGAATATGGGTGTCTCTCTAAGAGTACTGATGGTGCTGTGGCCTTGGTTGGAACCCACCAGTTACTCTGGTAGAAAATTGAGTATATCTACTCCTGTATAGACTTAAAGTCTCAAAATCCCCAAAGGGCAATTCTACTCAGTTCTCTTGGTTAACTATGAGTTGAAATTGACTAGATGGCAGAGTTTTTACCCTTACAACACCAAAAAGCCGAATGGCTAAATTTTCCAATTTTTTGGATACTATTTATGTTTGAAAAATTTGCTCTTATCTGTGAACAAATTAACATACACTCGTAAGCCTATCGGCCTAGTTACAGAGGAAAGAGCTGAAGTGTTTTCTCCTCTCGAATCCATCCCATCTTTCATCGATCTTTTATATTTCATATCACCTAGGAAATGTTATTTTGAGCCAAAACATGACATCTTATTTGCTAAATGGGGAAGATATGAATCACTAAGTTAGCACATTTAGAGCAAGAGAAATTTTATTTTCAGAAGGTCTTTACTTTTTGGTGACATTGAACAACTTTTTAAGTCTCCTGGGTTAATTCTTTATAGAAACACTTTCTATTTTTGTTTTCAAGACTTGTTAATTTTTCTCAAATGTCAGTGTGGTTGTTACATAATCTCCTGTCACCTTACAAGGGGGTGGGTTCTACCCTGTCAATCAGTTCACAGCTTCATGAACCCATTTGGAGGCACAATGGAGATATAATAGCTCACTGGAGGCCAGACTAACACTCTCTGTGAGACACATGGAGCTATGCTGATGAAGCCATGTGGACATCCATTCCAGTGCTGAGATGAGATGCTTCCACCACCACTGGAGCCACAAGATAGTCTACTCACTGGCCCATGATCTTCCTGCATTCAAGGTCATTGAATTGAATTGTGTTGCATGAGTCTGAAGAGCAATTTATAGACTGTTATCTGATATATGGGCTAATATTGGACTTATGGACTTGATCTGAACTGGGCTGGGATGTTTATTTAATATACAATTACTCCTTTTTTATTAAATAATTTTATTGGTGGCTCATACAACTCTTACCACAATCCATACTACAATTACTCTTTATTTAAAGCTCTTTCTTATACACATATGAATGTCTGTAAATTTTTTTTGTCTAGTCAACCCAGAGTAGCAGTCAGACATATTGATAAACTCACTGCCACAGAGTCGATTCTGACCCATAGCAACCCTATAATAACAGTAGAACTGTCTTTGTGGGTTTCTGAGACTATATATCTTTACAGGAGTAGAAAATCTCATCATTTCCTTTTGGAGCAACTGATAGTTTTGAACTGTTGACCTTGTGGTTAGACCAGTACATAGTCCACTAGGCTTTGAGGGCTCCTAGAAATATTGATAGTAAAATATAAACAAATATGTTACCAAATTCATTAATAGTAACTTTTCTTAAGCCTGTTAGTAGTGTATAATAAAATTTATTGTTTCCTGTCTTTGTCAGTATTCAATATTCATATTTAAAAGTTTTTCCCCAACTTATGGGAGGATATCATATCTCATTTTAGTTTCAATTAGCATTCCCCTCATTTCTAGTGGGTGGGTGGAATTGAATGTATCTTCATATGTTCAGAGGAAAGTGTCACAAATTAGAGGCGGCTGGATCTCTAGATGACTAAAAAAAGCCCCAACAGATATTATCCCAATGGTTGCATTGGACTGGGAAATGAGCAAGGAATACATTTTAGTTTGTAGAGTCACTAAGATCTTGTAGCTTTTATTACTTAGGTTACTGTGCTCAGATTTTGATAAATTTTAAAAATTGTTTATCAAAGAAGACTCCTTTTGGTAATTTGATTGGAATTACCTCAAATTAATAAATAAATTTTAGGAAAATGTACATTTATGATAATTAATCTATTTATATGCAAATACAGTTTATCTCTGTTTTTAAAATCTTTTAAATTTTTTCCAATTTTCATACTCTCTTGGCATAAAAATATTTTGTCTCTATAGTTTTGGCACTGAAAACTCAAGCCATAAGTAAAACCACTTAGTAATTCTTAAATTTTGTTCTACAATTAAACAGACAAGTCAGACTGGTCTTTTTGATATCTTTCTCATGTTGTTGAGTACATATATTATTTCATTACATTTTTTATTAGGTATCTGATGATTTTCATACCTGTTGTTTTCAGCAGTCTAACTGTAATGGATTGCATTTCTGCCTCTTGCTCATGTGGAAATATTTCTGTGTGTATTGAATGTTTGTACTCTTCTTATTTTGCCCTAGGTTAGGGCATTTTCTCCTTAGAGAAAATGCGCATTTGTGTCTTGTGACCTAGAATATGATTGTTGCTGTTTGGTCTCATTGAATGGGCTCCAAAATCACAGCAAATCTGTGCATGACAGAGCAAAACACTGCCCAGACCTGCGCCTTCTCACAGCTGCTGTTCTGCTTGAACCCGTTTTTGCAGCCCTGTGTCATTTCATCTCTTTTGTATGTCTTCTCTTTCAATAGCCCTCTATTTCAGCAGTCACGATGGCCTTCTCCTGAGATGGTGCGTCTTGATAACATGTCCAGTTTCTATGAGACGGGACCTCGCCATCTTCACTTTGCAGGTGCATTCATACAGGAAAATGCTGTTTGTTGGGAATTAGATCCCTTTGAATGAGATTATATAGTCATCAAGGCTATCTGCTCCCTCTCCCACCCCCCTTTCCCATAGCTGCAGGGAACCATTACTTCTGTTACTGTTTCTGAAGGGTTATATATCTTGGCTTTCATGTACCAAAGGATCTTGAATATACAAATGAACATACACAAATCTGACATGATTGATGAAGTAAAACAAATAAAAACCATAATAGGGTAGGGTAGAAAGGGGAAACTAGTTATAAGAATCTCCACACAACCTCCTCCCTGGTGGATGGACAACAGAAAAGTGGGTCAACAGAAGGGAGATGTCAGACAGTGTAAGATATGACAAAATAATAATTTATAAATTATCAAGGATTCATGAGTGAGAGAGGAGTGGGGAGGAAGGGTAAATGAGAAGCTGATATCAAGGGCTCAGGTAGAAAGCAAATGTTTTTAGAATGATAATGGTAACAAATGTACAAGTGTGTTTGACACAATGGATGGAGGTATAGGTTGTGAAAAGAGTAGTATGAGCCCTTAGTAAATTTTTTTTTTTTTTTTAGGCATCACTGCCTTGGTGGTGGGATTAGGAGGCCCAGCCTTTGCTCCCATGAGCGGGAATTGAACCTCCATCCCAGTGGGCCGCAGTCCCATGCACAACTACTATGCCACCGGGGCTCAACCCAGTAAAAAATTATAAAAAGAAAAAAAAATTTTTTGAAAAAATCACAAACCATTCAAATCCAGCAGCAAGGCTGGGCCTCCTACTTCCACCACCAGAGGGCAATGATGTCCCAAAACACCTCCCCCCCAAAAAACCTTGAAAAAAATCACAAACCATTATCACCATAATTGTAAGGGAAGGAAATAGTAAAGAACTAGAGGATGATTATATGGTTCAATAGTACTATACCACCTCCTGGATTTATCATCCCTTCCAAGTGGTCCTTCTGAGAGACATTGTACAATTATCTTACAGGTGGGTTTTGGGTCTCTACTCTGGCCACTCCCCTTCCCATCAATTTGGTTGCTTGGTTTTGAACTACTGATAACTATTTCCATAGACATCTCATGCTCATACAGGCTAGTGTGCTTCTTCCACGTGGGCTTTGTTGCTTCCTTGCTAGATGGTTGCTTGTTTAACTATAAGCCTTTAAGACCCAAGATGCTATATTTCAATAGTTAGGCACCATCATCTTTCTTTACCACATTTGCTTACACACCTATTTTGCCTTCAGAAATCATGCCAGGGAGGTGACTATCATACAATGCCAAATTATGGGAACAAACCATTCTTGTATAGAGTTAAAACTTAAGTAGAGGTCCAAAGTCCAGCTGCTTCCTTGTTGCATTTTTCTCATATATACATGCCATATATAAAAAGACATATTTATAACTTGCATATATTCCTACATATGCATACATTTTGTCCCTTTTTCTTTCTTTCCTCCTGACCCACTATCGCGTTTATGTCTCATTAATTCTTATCCAATACCATTACATTTATAATTGAACAACAGGATTATATGCTAATAAATATATTGGATTATGTTAAGATATGGATAATACATATATTATAGGAAAATAATAATTAGAGTATCTGAAGGGTAGAGTGGGGGAAGGGGAGTAAAGAGGAGCTGACAGTAAGTAGTTTAAGAAGAAAGACAATGTTTTGAAACTGATTGTTGTAGAAATCATACAATACTGCTTGTTGTGTTTGAACTATGGGATATTTTGATATTTGTAAGTGCTCCCAATAAAATGATAAAAAAATAGTTGTCTTTGTTGATTCAGAGTCTGCACATGTGTGGGGCCCTAACCTAGTAGGGACTGGTTTGGCCTGGTTATCCTCTCTGTGGCTGCTGGTATTTGTAAGACAGCTAAAAGGGAAGTTATGACTGCAATGAATCAGTACAAGAAAAGGATTACATTAGCTACCAAGTGCTTTGATTTCATAAGTACAAATTGTTACTAATCCACTTTAATCTGAACTAATTTGATATACAAATTAATTAGAGTTATCTCTAAATTTCCAACATGAGTGATAATTTACTGTGTGTGTGAGATAATATTTAAAACATAGATTTCTCTGAACGATGGAGCAAGAAGCTAGAACAAACTTCACAGTTTCACCTTTCACATGAACAATTCTGAATTCATAACACTGGCTTCCTGTATGTTTCGTTAATAGTACCCAAAGTTGTGATTTCAATTGGGCTTACAATCAATGTTCGTAGAAGCAACAGTCAAGAAATCAAAGGACATATTGCATGGGCAGGTTTACAAAAAGATCTCTTTAAAGTATTAAAAGCAAAGATGTTATTTTGAGAACTAAGATACGGCTGACCTAAGCCACATGCTTTTCATTACCTCATTTGCATGTGAAAAATGCACAATACATGAGGAAGATTAAAGACGAATGTATGCATTTGAATGATAATGTTGACAGAATATTGAGTGGGCTCTTGCTTGCCAGAAGAATGAACACATCTTCGTCTTCGAAGGTGTACAGCCAGATGCTCCTTACAAGTGAGGGTTGTCTCTCATACTGTGAACATATTCAGAGGGGCCAGTCCCCAAACAGGTATATCATGCTTGTTAAAGTAGAGGGTGAGCGAAAAAGAGGAAGCCAGTCAGTGAGATAGATTGCTGCCACGTGGGATCATAAGATGGTACGGACTGGGCAACATTTGGTTCTGTCGTTCGTGGGGATTTATGAGTTAGAGCTGAGGAAACAACATGTAACACACATTAAAATTCCTTTTTTTATTAGAGACTGAGTACTTAATATAGAAATTAACTGGAAAAAGATTTAGTTACCCAGGGCTTGGTGGGTTATGCATTAAGCTGCTAAGAGCAAGGTCAAAGGGAGAAATCGGAGGCTGTCTGTCCCCATAAAGATTTAGTCTTATAAACCTGTAGGGACAGTTCCAACTCTGTCCTGTAAGGTTGCTGTCAGTGACATTGACTTGGTACTGGTCTGTTGCTCCCCCTCCCCTCCGAGTATAATCATTTTTATAAACAACATTATTTGAATATCTGAAAAGTTCTCCTTTAAAATTCCCAGTGGTACAGCAACCGACTTTAGTTTGACAGAAAAATGGTTAGTGTCCCCTGGCCTCCAATATTATTGATGTGTTTGGAATAAGAAATGCCAACCATGTTTGTAGTTTGTACAGACAAAGAAAATATGAAATGAAATGCATTTCTAATGATTTTATAAGTGATGCTTTTCTTAGAAAGAATATCTCCAAAGGAATAACACATCATCATCACGCCAAAAGCAATATTGATATTAAAACAACAATCCATAACAGAAAGCAGTTGCATCAGTGGAAGACATGGGAAACAAGGAAACAAGGAAGAACTTATGCCACCTCACAGCACTCTACTTATGAAAATTGAAGTAATTTTACACTGCTATTTACCTTTCAAAGGTGTATGCCATGTCCTTTTTTTTCCTGTCTTTTTTTGTCTTCCAGATTTTGTTTCTGTTTAAATGTTTTGGTGAGTCTTACTGCCCTTTCTTAAGTCTTACATGATTGGAAAAAGTAGCAGGCACCATGTGCTAGCCACTTTGCTATGTAGGCTACCTCCCTTGTCACAGTTAATCATCCACAGCTTCCTGAATCAGCAAGTTATCTCTTTCTCATATAGCGATATGAAAACAAATCTCTGAGAGACTAAGTCATTACCAAAGGTTACAGGCTTAGTAACTCAAGATAGCAAAGTCTAGAACTTCTGATTCAATATTTATTTTCCTACCATGAAAAGTTTAGTATATTTCATAAACTAAAAAACAATGTACACTTCTTTAATTTTTTTTAAATATAGATTTTATTGGGGGCTTTTATAGCTCTTGTAACATTCAACACCACTTGTATTAAGCATATTTGTACACATGTTGCTCTATTTATTTCCAAATATTTTTTACTTGCGCTCTTGGTATAAGTTCCTCTTTCCCCCTTTCCTCTAGTTCTTTATTTTAAAAAAAAAATTCCAGTTCCCCATATTTGCTCTCTCCCTTTCATTCTCCCTCATGAGTCCCTAATAATTTACAAATTGTTATTACCTTTTCATATCATACAGTGGAGGTCATATGTAGATTCCTGAAATTAGTTCCCCCTTTCTAGTTCACCATCCCTCCACCCTCACAGTATCACCACTCCCCCACTAGTCCTGAGGGATCATCTATCTTGAAATACCCATGTTTCTGACTCCAGTGTACACTTCTAAGATATGCTATTATTACCTATACCAAGAACGCAAGTAAGAAATATTTGGAAATAAATAGAGCAACATGTGTACAAATATGCCTAATATACAAATATACAAATGTACAAATATTACCTAATAAAATGGAGTTTTGGTGAAATCTTTTGCTTCTAAAAGGGACATTGATTTGGTTTAATATCTAGTGATATTGGACCCCAATTGGTTTTAGATCTATTACTTCTAGAAACCACTACCATTACAAACTCCTTAGTTTGAATCTTATGACAACCTTGGATATTATGAATGTCTTTATTGCACAGGCTGTGAGAGCTAGAACAGCTCCATAGGATGGCCTTGCTTTTCTGTTTTTTGGAAATTTCCTGCTTTTGGTAGGTGAAGTATCACTTCCTTTCTCACTTTAAAAACTTTTTTGTTGTGATCTGGATGAAAGTTGATAGAGCAGATTGGTTCACTATTCAGCAATTAATGCACTTTTTTACTGTGTGACATTGATTGCAGTCCCCACAGTATAACAACATTCTTCTCACTTCCCGTTTACTGCTTCCAGTCACATATATTTCCCACCCTTTTCTGCCTTCTAAGCTTTGTCCCTGGACAAATGCTGCCCTCTGATAATACTCATGATTGTTCTAACAAGGACAAACGTCCTGGGGGCTAGGTTCACTTTCTGAATGTGTCATTTGCCTGGAAGTTGAGTCATGAGGGCGAGTTCAGTTCTAGGACTGAAGCGTGTCTCAGGGCCAAAGTTTCGATGGTTTCACTAGTTTTGATCAGACTATTATTTTGAGTTTTGTTCTGCATTTTTCTGTGGTTATATCCAAGACTCCTGATGTGACCTGTCAGAGAGGTCAACGGTGGTAGTCAGGCACCATCTAGCTCTTCTGGTTTCAGTGTAATGAAGGGTCATTTGGTGCACCAGTTTTTCGGACATTTGTTTCCTTGTGTTTTCTGTTCTCTTTACTTAGTTATCCAGATGACAAGAGATCACTGGTTGTACCTTACTTTGCTGTTCACAGGCTTTTAAAACTCTAGTTACCAAGTGAAACGGAAGATAGAATACTTGTGCATGACGCCATTGATCTTTTTGGACTCTTATCATTGTCACTTGACATTGGTTTCTCTGAGACTGTGGTCCTGAGACCTCATGTTCAGTGACTGAGTCCCTCAAATTGTTTGGTTATGGCGAGGAAGCTTTCATAACTTTGCTCCCTCCCCCGCCACGCCCTTATGCTTCACTGTATCTCACTGCCATCGAGTCTGTGCTGACTCATAGCGACCCCTGTGGGTTTCTGAGACCGTGACAGTTTCCGGGAGTAGAGAGCCCAGTCTTTCTCCCGTGGAGCAGCTGATGGTTTAGAACTGCTGACCATGCAGATCACAGCCCAGTAAAGGACCCCTGAGCCACCAGGGGTCTGCTTTACTGTATGCAGGAGTACATTCACAACATCTACTTGTATCAATGTGTGTGTGTGTGTGTGTGTGTGTGTGTGTGTGTGTGGCATCACTGCCCTGGTGGGAGGAGGAAGCCCAGTCTTTTCCTGGATGTGAATGGTCAACCCTGTGGGCTGCAGTCTCGTACACAACCAGTAGGCCACCAGGGCTCAGCCTGTATAAATCTATTTGTAGAAATATCCTCTCACCCATATCTGAGGGAGTTTCACAAAGTGTGGAAAAATGAGTTTTTCCCATACACATTTTGAGGCCTTGTCTTACATCCATGGTGTGGCCCCATTTGCCTTCCCTTCCCTGTTCAGCTGGAAGTGTCTATCTACATATCTCTTTGGAGATTGTTGTTATTACTGTTACTGTATGTTTCAGTATGTAATATTATTGACCTTTGTTGCCTTTTCAGGAACCCAAAATGTGCTATCTAGGAAGCATTGAACCGATAAGTGAAAGGTCAGAGGTTCAAACCAGCCGGTCACTCTGAGGGAGAAAGATGAGGCTATTTTCTCCTGTAGACATTTACAAAGCTGCAGAAATCCTGTTAGCAATGGCTCGGTGGCAGTGAGCTTGGCCATTGGCCCCTGGGAACCTCCTAGTGCTTGCCTTGGCCTTGATCGCGTGTGTTGTTGTGCTGGCCTGCCTTCTCCTTCTGGACACTGCCTTTCCCTTCCCCCGAGCTGATACACATGCTTGCCACAGGCCTTCTACTTCATGATTTCCTCTCCTTTCCCATTCCTACCCCTAGTCACCTTTATTTTATTTTTTCCTTGTTTTCTTAATAATTTTATTGGGGACCCTCACAAATCTTATGACAATCCATCATTCAGTGGTACTAAGCACACTTGAACCTATGTTGCCATCAACATTTCCAAAACATTTTTTTCTACTTGAACCCTTGGCATGAGCTCCTCTTCCCCCTCCCTTCCCCACCCTCATGAATTCCCGATCAATTATATATTAATGTTTTTTTGTGTGTGTCTGACACTGTCCATTGTCTCCCATCACCCACATTTCTGCTGTTTGTCCCTCTGGGCGGTGGGTTATCTCTCCAATCTTGTGACAGGTTCCCTCTTTCTCCTCCTCCCCCTCCTCCCCCCACCTCGTAACTTTTAAAGAAAGATACTTTATGTAAGAATAGGCACTTTTTTCCTTCCATAACATTTTTACTTTGAAATATTTTTACAAACCATTGTTTAGTAGAAATGTTTCTTTCATTTAATTATTGATCTACTCCTTCAAAATTAAGATTTCTAAGGGGGAGAAAGGAGGAACTGATTGATATCTAAGCCCTCCCACCACCCAGGGGGCATGAACAACAAAATCATGGGTGAAGGGAGACAGCAGATCATGTACGATATGGAGATAATAACAATTTATAATTTATCCCTTGCCACAAGGGTGGGAGGGTGAGAGAGGGAGGGAATAAAGAGGAGCTGATACCAAGGGGTCAAGTAGAAAGAAACTGTTTTGAAAATGATGATGGCAACATATATACAAACGTGCTGGACACAATTGATGTATGGATTGTTTTAACAGCTGTAAGAACCCCCCAAAATGATTTATTTTAAAAAAGATTCAATCCATATACCTGAAAACACATTTATAGTATATCACTATCATTGTGCCACCATCATCATTATCTAATTAAAGAATATTTTCAGCACATCAATAGACAACCTCGCATCCATTGACAGTCACTTCCCTTTCCCCCCAACACCTGGGAGCTACAAACATACCTTCTGTGTCTTTGGATTTTCCTACTCTGGGCAGTTCATAAATATGCAATCATACGCTATGTAGCCTTTTGTATCTGACTTCTTTCACTTTCCATGTTTTCAAGCATTCCATGATTGTAACCTATTTGTTTCCTTTTGCAAGAAGTTTTTCTGTGAATCAGGTGAAGTTTTAAAGAGAGAATCATGATTTCTACATTCAATGATTCAATCGCATATGTTGTTTCAGCTCATTCATTGCAATCTCCTCCATGAACCATCACTTTAACTCACTTCCTCCCTGTGTTTTCTGTTTCCATTTCCCCCCTTTTTCACACTCTGAAATATGTACTTGGGTAAGTGCTGGACTCCTGATTGTAAATGATTGATTATCCTACTACAGGGTGAATTCAAGGGAAATTAGGCCGCTTACACATTCATCCGAGTTTTCAGTTTTCCACAGACGTACACATTCTTTCATGCTGAGAGAGTTGGAAGACAGCTACTTGGCCCACTGACTGGAAGAGATCCGTATTTGTACCCGTTCTAAAGAAAAGGGACCCAAGAGAATGCATAAATTGCAGAACAATATCATTAATATCTTATGTAAGTACAATTTTGCTGAAGATCATCTGACCTTGGTTGCTGCAGTACATTGACAGGGAGCTGCCAGAGGTTCCTAAGTCAGAAGAGGCCATAGAACATATAGCTTTGTTGAATATCTTTCTAGTTGGTTTGTCCTTCATTGAAAGTGCTGTACTAACTTCTCTTATACGTGTGAAATGGTCTAATTTGCTTTGCGAATTTGAGAAAGTATTTTAGTGTTCTTTCACTAATTGCACATATATTTATGATGGTTATGTCTTCTTGGACTGACCCTTTTCTTATTATAAATGATCATTTATGGTCTCTTCCATTGCCTTTTGCCTCTGATAATGTTTACTTTATCAGAAATGAATATCACAGCCCTTGCTCCTTTTTCATTGTCATTTGCTTGATGTATGTTTTTTCCATCCTTTGGGTGTCTTTTGTACACAGCAAATTAATGGGCTAGTTTTTCTATCTTTTGTGATACTTTCAGTATCTTGACTGGTCCATTTAATTCATTTATACAATTAGCTATAGTTATGAATTTACTACTGTCATTTTGCTGTGTGTTTGGGTATTTGTTATTAATAATTTTTATGATTTCTTTGTTCCATTTAGTTTCCTGTGTTTTGTTTATTTTGATGACAATTTAAAAAATAATTTTCCTCTTTGATGCTGTGTTAGTGTTTATTGAGGTTTTCTCCTTAAATTTGATTTTTTTGCTTTTTGTTTTGTTTTGTTTTGTTTTTTGGGGGGGCAGCACTGCCTCTGGTGGTCATGGGCGCTATCTACAGGGCTGCTTCTGAGAGCCGCCGCTGGATTTGAACTGCCAAGCCCACGGGTCGTAGTCCCGCAGTCTACGACTTACGCCACTGGGGCTCAGCCCCTAAATTTGATTTTTTTAAACTTAAAAGATTTTTAAAATTCTGTTTGAGATTAATCTGTTATTTGTCATTATCTCTCAAGTTTAAAACTATCTATTCTATTTTGATATCAACTGGCTTCTCCACTTGAAATCATTTATTTCCCCCCCCCCTTTTTTTTTACTTTGTAATTATCATTGATAGATGGAAGTCTCTGCTTTCTTAATTTCAATGTTGTAGGTTTGTTTTATGTATGATACTTCTGTTTCTGGGCAGCGGGCGACTTACTGGACTTAGGAGTCTCTGCTCTGTAGGGTCAAAAAAAGAGGGAAAAATGTCAAGGGAAGGGGAAGGAGAAATAGGAAAGACAGAAGGTGTTAAAGGAAAGAACTGAGAAGAACGATAAATAACCCCCATGCTTCCAGGGCTCCTTCTTGATACTACATCGGTAATTCTTTCATTTTTTAATAGATAATTCTTAAAAGAATGTAATGTTCAAAGCAGATACTTTGCATTGGTTTAGACAAACTCTTACTTGATCTTAAGAAGATTTCATAGGCTATGCTTGATGTATGTTTTTAAAGTTATCCCAAGGAAATAATTTCAGGGGTTCATTCATCCCTCAGAACTTCAGCAAACCTGTTGTGCATGAGAACATGATATTCTAGTCTTCATTTCCAGCTTACACAGTCTTTGGTCACAATGTTTAGTTATGGCAAGTGGGTCCTATTCTGTTCTTCTGATCCTGTTTAAAAGGAGGCAGTTCTTCATTGGCCATACAGCACACATCTGCCTCCTATTCTTGATTCACCTTCATCCCTGTTTCTCCAGATGAACATAGGCCAATCGCCATGCTTTGGATGGTTACTTGCAAACTTCCAGACACTTGCAATGAGTTAGGAAGCAGTAAAGAGGCAGTCAACATTGTATTAGGCTCATTAGCCAGTGTGTCCGTGAAACCTTGATCTGGAGTCTTTAAGACATAGAACCAAGTCTCATGAGATTTTGGTTGTATATAAGTAGTCACAGAATCTACTGAGAAATATATTCTTAAAATGTGAAATAATGGGTGCACAAGGCTCTGAGATATTGACTAAATAGTTTGTAGTACATTACTATGATAGAATATTTGCAAATAACAAAACAAACAAGGGTTTTTTTTATCTACCAATGTACAATTTTAATGATTATCATATATTAAATAAATTTAATTACAAACAACATCAACAAAAATGTTGAATGTGGAAATGAAAGTATTCACTGTTGGAATTTGATAAATATTCTTTCCCTATTCAAGTTGTAGCTGATGAGAATCGGTTTTATAATGAAATGTATTTAATTGATTTATTGTATAATAATTAAAAAATTCAGATTGTGCTATTGAGATTCTGTAAAGTGCATTGTTCTCCTTATGATAATTGCAACCAAATTTTGTTTTCCACATGGAGTGACATTTTATACTGTTTTTATTTTACACCCATTTTCAGTATTCCTGGGTAAGTTATCAGTCATCTGGGTGAAGGCAGCAATTAAGGTCTTACCAAAGATGAATATATATATATATATATATATATATATATATATGGTGTGGATTTGGAGTACTCCAATAACTGCCACTTCTGTTGAGACAGTTTATTTGAATTTTATCAAATATTCTTGGAAGCTTTTCTTTTTATCTTCGTGTTAAAAAGTCAAATTTCTCTCTGAGTTTCACAAAAGGATACCTCTGTGAGATGAGGATTTTGCATTTCAGGGTCAAGATAGCATCATTCCTTGAATAATAGTGCCGCTTGCAATCCTTAATATCTCAGAAAATAGAAAGATGAGCACTCTGCTCTAAGATGATCATTGGCGACCTCTTTCAGCAAAGCAGGACCTTCCTGCTCCCACTTGGTTTGTTTCATATGTTTGTGCATTTCAGTCTACTTTGTTCCCAGAGTTGTTTTCACTTCTCACAAGACTTTCTATTTTAGGATAATAAACATGTTGAAAATGGCCATAGTCTATACTTCTTACAGATTTTCCTTTTTGCTTTTTCTAGAGAGAAAATCAGTTTTTTAATGCGAATATTAAGAGAAAAAAAGTCTGCAAGAATATTTGATGATATTGAATGAAATACCTTAACAGAAGTGGCAGGCTTTGTAAATCTTTTTTTGTTGTTGTTGCCCACCTTAGATTTAGTTGTACAAGTAGCCCAGGAAGATTGCAATTCCATGCAGATGGAGCCCAGGGTTCACATCGGCCCCTTTCATCCTCAGATAGAGAACTTTATTTTGTGGGAGCTCGAGGATCTTTGGGAGTTTGAGCTGTAGTATTGAACTTGATTGGAGCATCAGCCTGGCTTTCTGCCCTGGCCTTGGCCTGGCAGTCTCAGACCCTTGGAAATATATACCCTAGCCTGCTTGCCAAGCATTGGGTGAGCATTGAAGGCCAGTTAACTGAGTTTGCAGTTGATGCCCATTGGGACCTTAGCCTTGACCTCCTTGGGCTTCACAAATCCTTGATAACCCAGCATGAGCACCCATGACCTTGGTGGTGATGGTCTGCATTTACCTTAGGCCCTTGTTATTGTGCTTCTTGGCAAAACTCACGATCCTCAGGAACTTGGGGTCCACCCCTTTAAGAGGATCATATATTTGTGATGTGGTTTCTTTTTTTGGGGGAGGGGTGTTTTCTCTCTCTCTCTCTCTCTCTTTCTTTTTTTCTTTCATGATGGGGTTTCTTGATGCCATTTCTATGCCATTTGGGGGATTGGCTGTGAGTGGTGTGGTTCTTGTCCATGCCTACAATGAGGCCTGCAGCTCCTAGAGCATCAGAACATGGAAGAGAGAAAGCTTTATAAGATTTTATGGGAAAAGACAGCCTCATTTTTCTCCAGAGGAGCAGCTGTGGCTTTGAATTACCAACCTGGTGATTGCCTCTCCAACCCTTACTTGATCACATCACCAGGACCAGAATTATGTCATTGCAAAACCCAAACAAACAAACAAACAAACTGCGCATAACAGGAAGCAACCATTTCTAGTTCAGTGTGATGGACTGTACTGCATAAATATGAATGATTGAGACTGGGGGCAGTTCCAGTGGATACTGTGGGCAGCACATAAGGAGAATAGCTTAAATACCTAAGTCAGGCAGGAAGGGACAAAGTACGCATTCTTAATCTTGTATTCAATGAGGAAAAGCTACTTGACCATACTAGTAATGCGATTTTTGATTTTCAGAGCCGTCCATTCAATCAATGTAATATTCTTGATTCAAGCAACTGAAATCTTATTTTCTGTGCTACCTCCCGTTTCATGTTGACCTGCTATCACCTTGACATTTTAGTCTTAACTATATTTGAGCAAGTCTATCCATCATGTCATTTTACTTTGCTTTGCTTTGTTTCGGGCAAATGGAGCCAACATAAAATTAATCTTTTTTTGGTAATATTACTTTGTTTGAAGGTAAGTTTTTAGCACTTAATTTGATACACAATAACCCAAGTGTTGCTAAATTATATCTTTTTGCTTCATAAAAATGTCGTAATATGATTTTCATTTTTCTTAGATTTCTGAGTTTAAAAAAGTTTTTCATTTAGTAAATTAAGAAATGTAAGAGAAAAACACAGCAGAATTAGTATCTTAGAGTATATTTGAGGATCTTTCTAATTTACCATAAATAATGCTTCTGCTTAAAATTATGGAGAATTATGTAAAAAAGAGCCATGGTAGGTTATATGTGAGACTTCTAATTGTAATGTCAGCAGTTTGACACCACTAGTCACTCAACAGGAGAAATATAAAGCTTTCTGTTCCCCTAAAGGGTTACAGGCTGAGAATCCCATAGTAGCAATTCTATCCTGTCATGTAGGGTCAGTAGGAACCCAAATTCACTTGAACACAGTCAGCTGTAACTTGTATATCTATGATTTAAAAAATGTAATTTAAGTTACTAGAAATAGTTTTTCACAGTATTCATTTTACTTTTTATCCATGCAGATACCTTGGAGAAAGGCAGAGTTTCCTCCTTCTGCAAATAATTTAATAGTCCCAGAAACCCACAGGGGCAATTGGGTCACTGTGAGTTTGCATCAACTTGATGACTGTGAGAGTGTGTTCTTTTTAAAAGAGAGATACTTTAAAAAATACTTATTTTTGTGAAACTAGAAGATTACTTGCAGCAAGTCTAAAACCCAGTTGGACATCCAGCTCTAGAGAAAAAAAGGACTGCTTGTCAGGGTAGGGAAATAGTCCTTGTGTATTGCTTTGTGACTCAGTGACTATATATCAAAATATACCACTAGACAGTAATTTAAGGAGCACACATTTATTTTCTTATAGTTCTGAAAGCTAAATGTACACACCTGTGTCTTGGTCCGGTCGATTTCTGGTGACTGCTAGAAGTTCTTGGCAGTTCTTGGTTAATACATAATCTTACAGAATGCCTGTCTTCCCCTTGCGCTTGCTTCTGTGACCATTCTTTCCTTTTATTTATTTATTCTTCACTGGAGAATAATTTTATTGGGGTTGGTACAGCTCTTATCACAATCCATCCGTTTGTCCACTGTGTCAAGCACATTTGTACATACGTTGCCATCATACTTTTCCAAGCATTTTCTTTCTGCGTGAGCCCTGGGTCTCAGTTCACGGGGCACCACTTAGAAGTAATTAGGTTTAGGAGCCACCCAACTCTGCTGTGGTACATTGAACAAAACCAAGGAAATCTCAGGTCTGCATCTGTGGGCAGAAGGGTTAGGATTTAACAAAATGAGTTTGTTATATACATATTTAAAGACTCCTCAACCCACAATATGGGTTCTAACATACCTATACTTTGGCTATCAAAGAAAGCAAACCCATTGCTATCAAGTTGATTCTGACTCCGCTCAAAATGCAAACCTCATGGCCACGGGGTTGATTCTGACTCACAGCAGCCCTGTAGTACAGAGACAGCAGCCCCTGGGGGTTTCCGAGGCTGTGGCTACGTGTGGACTCAGGACACCTCACCTTCCTCCCGAGGAGCAGCTGTAGTCTCACCTTGCTGACCATGTGCTTAGCAGCCCACTGCTTTACCAACGTAAAGTAGTTAGTGACCTTGCAGTTGACCCAAAGCAGCATCAGGACTTTCATCTCACTGCCCTTGGGTCAGTTCCCACGCATCGAGAACCAGAGCTCTGGAAGGAGAAAAAAAATGCAGCTGGAGAATTTGGGCATCTAATTCTAATTAAGAAGGGAGACCACATTTCTCGGACTCTAAGAAGCACCTGATCAAGAGACACACCCAGTTTTTAGAGCAAGAAAGCAAGGAAAAAATACTCTGAAGCAAATAGTACCAGTGTATTAAAATGTTCTGGGGTACCACACCTTCCGACCATAAGATGCACCCTTGTTTTCCCCCCTACTTTGGGGGAGAAATGCCTCTTATGGTCTGAAAAATACAGTATATACTACATATCTTTGAATATATTGTCAAATATTTAAAAAGGAAAGTGGAGCCTATAGTACTTCCCTTCACTTGGGTGAGTGAATAAATCATACCATACTGATAGTAAAAATCTCATAGATTTCATTTAGTTTCTAGAATAAATGGGTCTGGTTAAAGCTAGTGATTTAAAATTTTGTTTTCTGTGATAGAATACTTAAAGGAAGTATATTTTGTTTTGCTTGACTAAATCTGATGAAATTTTCATGTGGAAGGAATATATGCTCGTGTGTGTAAATGTTTCTGTGTTATTTCCTTATGGTGTTCTTCCTTTTCTTTTTTTTGGGGGGGGGTGGCATCACTGCTTTCCGGTGGTGGGAGTAGGAGGCCCAGCCCCACTGCTGGAATTGAACCTCCGTCCCAGTGAGCCGCAGTCCCACGCACAACCACTACGCCACCGGGGCTCAGCCCGGTGTTCTTCCTTTTCTATCCCTATTTTACAACCCGAACAAAACTCTTCCTCCTCTCACTATTGTCTTTACTCCCCTGACTTCAATCTGGAAGAGAATAAAACTTTGAAATTTGTTTAACATTGGCATAATAAATGAGAAAAAAGTCACTGTAGTTTAATATCAGTATCAGGGTCAACATATCTGGTGAAATGGAGTTGAACAACAATGCATTCCATTTATGCAAATTACTAAAGGCTGCCACTTCGGCTGAACTCTGCGTTTAAGTTCAAACTGTATTTCCGAGAATAGCAAAATATTGTAAAATTTGACAACTTCTTGACATTATACCTGACAGAAATGACGGTAAATTCTTTGATGTGAAGATGTGGCTAGAAAGGAAGGAAATGGAATCATAATAAATCGTATCTTTATATACTACTAACTTATATTAGGAGAACTTGAGTTAAAGCTAAGATACATAGGACTTCGCTTTTTGTTCATTGCGTTGTAACTGTACAGGAACTGAATTTCCATGAAAAGAACAAGCATTAAAAAGAAAGGAAAAAATGGAGGGCAAAGGAGAAATTTAGCTAAGTAGTGTCTATAGACCATTGAGTCTCTCTAGTTTCAGCAGGTGTCTGGAGGTAAACTGTGGGACCCAGATTTGCATGGAAGAAAATGCATTAGTACGAATAAATGTGAGGAGTACATTCTTTGAAAAGAAACAATGACATTAAGACATAAATCTAAATATTTATAGAAAAATGGAACTTATTCCTTAAATTAGGCCTGTAACAAATTACTATTTAAAAAAAATTGGATTAAATATTATGAGCATTTTTTTAAATTCAAGGATTACATAATAAGAGGAAGAGGAATAGGGAAAGGAGAGTTGCCTGACTAGATAAGAAAAGTTGTAATTTCCTATCTTTTAATCACTATGGCATTAGCATCAGCATAGGCCAGTGGGAAAGAACCTAGACTCCCAGAATATACCCTGGTAAGGGTGAGAATTTAACATATGGCCAACGTGGTATTTTAACTAATTGGAAAAATGATAGTTGTGTTACAACATCTGGTGCTAGCCCAATGGACTCTCGAAAAAAAATGGAGCGCTACATCATGTTCTGTGCACATATATATGTTGGATGGATTAAAAGTGAAAAGTAATAGTAGCATCTATAATAAAAATCTATAAGAAAATCTAGAAGCTCACAAAGGCGAGGGAAAGTGTTAAACAAACAAAATATCTTAAGAAAATCATAATGTTAGGAACTAAGAAAACACAAAAACTATAAAAAAAAGACACACTTGATTATGTAAAAATTAAAACCTGCATAGGACAAAATGATACCATTAGCAAAGAATAGTAACACAATACACTTGAGAAAATATTTGTAACTCAGAAGATGATAGCATACAAAAATTCTAGCAATTTGAAAAGGAGACAATCCCACAGGAATCGGCCAAAGATAAAAATAATTTATGGGAGAATGAAAGTGAAAAAGATAAAAAACTTCAGACTAGGCAAAGGCAAATTAAAAGAACATCTGCACACCTCGTAGCCTGGCTAAAATGAAAAAAGAACAGCTCTTTCTGGGTGTGGGTATTAACAGATATTACCAACAAAAAATGTAGACTGCTGTATCTTTATGTAAAATAATCTGGCCATGTCTTGGTTTACCAGTCCCATGTCTAGTCTTCTAACCATTAGCAATAGCAGCATCAATGAAGATTGTATATAAGAATAATGGTTGTGGCTGAGCCCCGGTGGCGTAGCGGTTGTGCGCGGGACTGCGGCCCACTGGGATGGAGGTTCGATTCCAGCAGTGGGGCTGGGCCTCCTACTCCCACCACCAGAGGGCAGTGATGCCCAGAAAAAAAAAAGAATAATGGTTGTAACTTTACTGTACATAGTGAGAACCACTATCTGAATGAAAGTCTCTTACAGCCCATTAATACTAGAAAATATATTGTAGCCATTCAAAAGACTGAACTTGAACTATTTTAGGGACATTGGAGGAAATCCAGAAGGTATTGTTTGAGTGAGAAAAAGCAAGCTGTTAGCAATATTGTATACTATCCTAATTTAAAATACTCTTTTTCAGGGCTGAGCCCCGGTGGTGTAGTGGTTGTGTGCGGGATTGCGGCCCACTGGGTTGTAGGTTCAAATCCAGCAGCAAGACTGGGCCTCCTACTCCCACCACCAGAGGGCAGTGATGTCCCCAAAACAAAAAAACAAAAAAAAAATACTCCTCTTCATACACATTATAAATTATTTGTATTTTGTAAATATGTATGATTTTCTAATCTAAGGAATGTTGTCATTTGGATTACCTGGGTGACAGTGGTGATGACTGTGAAAGTTCAGAACAGAGACAGACTACCCAATAAGAAAGGTAAACATGTTCTTTTTAAAAAAACACTTTATTGGGGGCTTGTACAACTCATCACAACCCATCCATCTATCCATTGTGTCAAGCACATATGTACATTTGTTGCCATCATCACTCTCAAAACATATTCTTTCTACTTGAGTCCTTGATATCAGCTCCTCATTTCGCCCCTCCCTCCTTGCCCTCCCTCATGAACCCATGATAATTTATAAATTATTGTGATTTTCCCATGTCTTACGCTGTCTGACATCTCCCTTCTGTTGTTGGTCCCTGAGGGAAGGGATTATATGTAGATCTTTATAATCGGTGCCCCCTTTCTACCCAACCTTCCCTCTACCCTCCCAGTATCACCATTCTCACCATTGGTCCTGAGTGGTTCAACTCTCCTGGATTCCCTGTATTTCCAGTTTCCATCTGTACAGTGTACACCCTCTGTACACAGTGTACAGTGTAGACCCTCTGGTCTAGCTGGATTTGTAAGGTAGAATTGGATCATGATAGTGGGTGTGGTGGGAAGTGGGGGAGAAAGCATTTAGGACTAAAGGAAAGTTGTATGCTTCATCGTTGCTACACTGCACCCTGACAGACTCATCTCCTCCCTGTGCCCCCTCTGTAAGGGGATGTCCAGTTGCCTATAGATGGGCTTTGGGTTCCCATTCCACTCTCGCTCTTATCCCTTCACAGTCTGATTTTTTGTTGTTTGATATCTGATACTGAATCCCTTGGACATCTCATGATCACACAGACTGGTGTGCTTCTTCCAGGTGGGTTTTGTTGCTTCTGAGCTAGATGGCTGCTTGCTTATCTTCAACTCTTTAAGACTCCAGAAGCTATATCTTTTGATAGCCAGGCACCATCAGCTTTCTTCATCACATTTGCTTATGCACCCGCTTTGTCTTCAGCGATTGTGTCAGGAAGATGAACATCATGGAATGGTAAGCACATTCTTATTAATGTTCATTTACTACTGTGTACTGACAGGTTGTGTGAAATTACTGATGACGTAAGTAAACACAAGTATGGTCATGCTCTCTTTGCTTACTGGGTGCTTTGTCCCTGTCTGGGGATGAAAATGTAAAAAGAGGATTGGTCCTGTAACAAGGTACTGAGGGGTTCGAGGAGACAGATATCAGTCACATATAATAACAAAATCTTTGATATAGTGGGAAAAATGTGACATTGTTTACAGACTAATAAACAAACACAAGTAAACCACGCTTACCTTTCTGATTGAGTCATCTGACATGGAAGAGAAGGGTAGAAAGGAAGAAGGGAAAAGAAGATGGGGTTGCATTAATTTTTAAAATTTCAGTGTAACAAATTACAATCAAATTAGCACTTAGAACAACCCACCTTATGATTTCACACAGCTCAGTTGAATTACTGTGTCTCACAAGGCTGCAGTGCTGAATTCCTTTCTGGGGCCCCACGTCCTTTCCAAGCTCACACGGTGTTGGAAGAGTTATTTCTTAGTGGCTGTGTGGTCGTGAGATCCTTGGCTCCTTCCTGTCAGCTGGTAGCTTCCCTGATGGTCTAGTGGCTGCCTCAGTTTCCTACACACAGCAGGTCAAACTTGGTGTTTGCTTCGTTAAGGTATAAAGGAGAATCTCCTGTTACCCAAGTCTACTCAGGAGAATCCTTATATAACAAAATGTTGCAATGATGACATCTTATCACTTTTGCTAATTCTTTTGATTAGAAGGAAGTCACAGCTCACACCCACATGAAAGAGAAGTATATCATTATAAGATCCTTGTGGTGGCACATAGGGTGCTTCCTATCCCAGGGAGCGATGCAAACAATGAAAGGTAACATTTTCAAAAGTCCAAAAGCAAATGGAAAAGTACTAGCACGATCATATTTATATAAAACTACATATATGCATTATATAATTAAAATCAAACAAGACATTGGAAATTGCTGCCATATCACAGACAATTGGTGTTATCTATATGGTGAAGTCTTAAGGTTCACTTGTTTTCTTTTAGGCTGTCTCCATATTTAACAAGACACCAGCTGTAATTAGCCTGAGATTTTATGTACCCTAATGTTAAAAAGGAAGTTTCCAGTTCAACCGGGCTTTTTTTTATTACACAGGAGACATATCACAATATCAAATGTTAAAATGGGAAAATACATCTAACTCAGAAAACAACTACCTAAGTGCTTCGCTTCTGGAGAGCTCTCCACCACAGCGCTGGTGACACTGCTGGATGCCCAGAGGCCCCGGTGGGGCACCTCCCCCTCCTCCTCAGACATTTCCTATTGAGACCCTTTTCGAGAAGCACAGACTTCTTGTTCCCTAAATGGGAATTGGAAGAACAATAATCAGGTTTAGTCCAAACAAGGATAAGTAAGGTACATTTTGGAGCAAAGTACTCTTAACAATGCTTCCAGGGCAACAATGGCAAAAGCTTAAATACATGACATTTTCTTCTATTGTAAGGAAAAGCAATGTAAGAGGTGAAAATATTATGAAGAAGCTTTGAATTAATTTTCAGCTTTCTACTGCAGATGTCTGGAAAATATTCTTTTAGCTAAGCACAGCAAATATAATATTGACCGTGAACATTGTTTTCCCTTAGAGAAAATGAATGCTAATCAAATGTGATGAAAGTTTTCATATGAAGTATACCATTTATTTATTTATTTTTATTTTTATTTTTTACCATTTATTTATTAATAAATCATTTTATTGGGGGCTCTTACAACTCTTATAGTAATCTGTACATCAATTGTATCAAACACATATGTACGTATGTTGCCATCATCATTTTCAAAGCATTTGCTTTCTGCTTGAGTCCTTGATATCAGCTCCTCTCTTTTTCCCTCCCTCTCCCACCTTCTCATCTTCATGGACCTCTGATAAATTATTATTGTTTTCATATCTTCCATTGTCACCATCTCCCCTTGTCCAAGACTTTTTTGTTCATTCCCCAGGGTGGGGTGTGTGTGTGTTATATGTCAATCATTATAGTCAGTTCCTTGTTTCTCCCTCTTATCCCCCATCTTCCCACTACTCTCATGGTGTCACTATTCCCATTACTGTTCCTGAAGAGTTTATCTATCCTGGGTTCCATGTGTTGAAAATTCTTATCTGTACCAGGGTACATTCTCCAGTCTAGATGGATTTGTAATGAAGAACTGGAGTCATGATAGTGGTGGGGGAGAATCATGAAATAACTAGAGGAATATTCTGTGTTCTATCAATGCTATGTTGCACCCTGGCTGACTCATCCTTTCCTTGTGACCCTTCTGTGTGGGAATGCCAATTTTCTACAGATAGGCTGGGTCTCTACTCTGACCCCCTCATTTGCAATGATATATAGGTATTTGTTTGTTTTGGGGCTTGATCCAACAGACACCTTGTGATCACATAGACTGGTGTGCTTTTCCATGTGGGCTTTGTTGTTTCCCTGCTAGATAGCTGCTTTAACCTCAAGGCTTTAAGACTTTAGATGCTGTATCTTTTAATAGCTGGGCACCATCAGCTTTCTTTACCACACTTTCTTTTGCACTCATTTTATCTTTAGCAACTGTGTCAGGAAGGTGAGTATCATTGTCACTGTCATGTTATTAGAACAAAGTATTCTTGCATTGAGGGAGTACTTGTACAGGGACCCAATGCCCATCTATTACCTTAATATGTAACATTTAAATATATGTGCATAAATGTCTTTTGCCTTTTAGTTCTTTGCTCTATTGCTTTTTGTTTTCCCTCGGTCACACTATCATGATCCTTGCCATCATTTTCTGATGTCTTATTATTCTCTTGTCCCTGGATTCGTTGACTCACCCCTCCATTTCTCTCTCCGCCTCCTCTCCCATGTTCCCCCGGCACCATCAGCCCATTGTTTTCTCCTTGGGATTGGTTATCCTGCCTATCCTATGTGAATAGCCATTAGAAAAAGAAAAATGGAAAAAAAAGAGGAGGGAAAATGTAAAGCCTATTAATAGTTCTGGGTCTGTCTGCTGACCTTTCTGAGCATTTTTCAATTGGATCTGCTGAAGTGTCACATCCTGCCCACAGATTCCTAGGTCTATTTCTGGGATTCCTTGGGTACTTCCTGGCTCTGTTTTCCTTGCTGCTCTGTTGTCTCCCTTTGTGTTTTGCTCTGATGTGTGTTTGGGGTGGGGGTCAGACCAGGCACACTTTTCACACTGTGTCTCCAGGGCAGCCTCCTGTAGCCCTGTGGGTCAGTGATGGGGTGTCATGTCTCTTTGTGGGGCCAATCCTATGGTCTTTTCTATGTAACGGCTGCTCTGAGCAGGAATGCCATCCTCAAGGCTTAGTGGGCCAGAATGTGGTTCTCTTCTCTCTTTTTACCTTCCCTCCTTCCCTTCCTCCTTTCCAGTTTGATCTGGGCAGGTCTACCACTATTTCTGGTCTGTATCTTTATTTCTGTCTTCCGTAGTGCATTCTTCTAGGGAGGGGGTCGATATAGCTGGGATTGATGCCAGCTCTGCAGACCTCTCCATTAGTTTGCTGCCTCATGCCAGTATGCTTCCCTCAAGTTTTAGCCACTCCAGGTTGATGTCTGGTTCTTTTCTCACTTTCCTTTGGAGACATGAACAATGCCTTCCCTATGTGTGGGTTATTGCCCTGTTCTCCCATGCGGCAGTCACCTAATGTAGTTTCAGTTTGAGGATTAAGAGTGTAGGGTGGAGTTTAGCCTGTCAATATGGAGATAGTCAGTGAGACCGCTGTGTGGGCATTGTCTTCTCCTGAGAATTCAGGGAAATCCAATATAATTTCTTCTTGGAGGCAAGAGACACTATTTCTCATGGTTCATTTTCTTGGAGACTCTCTACTGACATGGCTTACTTCCTGCGATACTCCCTGAGGAAAAGTCACCTGGAGCTACCTAGTGTCCTGAACTGGATAAGCCACATGGATGTAACCACACTTCTGAAGCCAGAGGTGCCACTTAGAGACCCCTGCCAGCGCTGACATGTTTACAACACCACTGGATCCAAAGGCATTCTACCCATCTGGCTTGTGATCATCTTGCATTCAGTGTCACTGCATGAGTTTCAGGAGTATGAAGAATTTATAGACTAGTATCAGGCATATGAGCTAATATCAGACTTAAAGACTTGATCTGGACTGGGCCAGGATATTTTCTCAATGTATATTTCCTCTTGTACATAAACCTCATTCTTATGAACATATATGTGTTTATGAATTTGTTTCTCTAGTTTACCCAGACCAGCACACCCCATTATCCACACACACCCATTTTAGTAGGCTGCCATTTGTATCCTGGGTTGGGTCTGACCCCTGCCAGACTACCTGGACCTTGGCCTGGGAATTTATGCATTTGGTGATTTTTCTCCTGTGCCCATTGTCCTTTTAAAGCTTACTTCTGTGGACTCATGTTGTACTTGCCCTTTTATGCTTGACTTACTTCACTTAGTATAATTTCTTCCAACTCTTCCCATGCATTGATGTGCTTCATGCAATGAACTATCTCTTATACCAATCTCAAACACACTACACATAGGCCAATTATTTCCTTGATAGATTATATATATTTTAAAGAAGACAATTTTTTTTCTTTTCTTTAGTTATACTACTCAAAGGCAATTGCATATTAGGAAGTAGTTTTTTATGAGATCTAGAAGTTGTTGCTGAAGGTTTGTATGTATTTACAGGATCTCCAGAAACAAGCTTACCATCAAGCTTTTTTCATATTAATATTGGGCTTAGTATCACAAGGTCTAAAGTGACTTGAATGTACTCAACAGGTGCTTGAAATAATTAGAAATTTGAAAAGTAACAGCTTAAATTGCTAACTTTAGATAACTACAAAGGCATTATGTTTACATCTTTAAGACATTCTCATTCAAATCTCTAAAATTGATAATTAAAATTACTTCTTTCTCTGACAATGAATTTTGTGTGTGCAATTGTAGTTTTTACCATAAAAAAACTTTACTTGGGCATCTAGAAATCTCAGATTTCCATCTCCAAAGTAAGCTGAAAGTATAGCACAATGACACAAAATTTTGCTTTTGCACTTTAGGAGTCAGTGGGAGCTTTGTAATTTTCAGCCATCTCATATACAGATGATTTACAGATTTCAAAGGTATAGTGAGACCCTTTGACCTGTGTTTCTCCAGTGTCAAGAGATGACTTTGACCTGTGTTTTTCCAGTGCCAAGAGATGACTTCTCTTTCTCTGCCTTTGTCTCTGATTTAGAATTAAAATATGAAAATACGCTTGAGTTTTACTCATGCAGATCTTCTGTCATGGATTGTACTGTACCTCCTCCCCCAGATAACTGACAGCATACCTGGTCCATGATTCTCAGTGATCTGGCAGTTATGAAATGATGTAATTTGGCAGTTATGATTCAATCCTTCCTCTCAATATGGTCCAGGGTCATCAGCTAAGCCGATGTAAGAGATTTAGGGTGGGATGGGATAGCCTTATGAAGATAATTGCCCCGATGGGCTGTAATAGCATCAACTCTTACCTTGTAAGAGATAAAAGGAGGAAGAAGCAAGCAGAAATGGAGGTGCATGACCACCCCTCAGAAAGAAGAGCCAGTATTGGAAGGTACCTCTGCACTCGGTCCCTGCATGGAGGATGCTCCCACACCTAGGAGAAAATGTATGAGAGACCCTTGGAGATCTCCCTCATGCTCTGGGTCACAGCTCTTGATAGGAGACAAGAATTGAACAGAAAGCCAACAGAAAGAAGACCTACTGCTATAGCCTGACTCTTGAATTTGGGCTTTGAGCCTCCTGAAGTGTGAGAGAATAGGTTTGTTTGTTAAAGTCATCCACCTGTGGAATTTCTATGATATTCCTCGGCAGTAGATACACTATCTTCCTAACTCTGCTTCCATTTTGTTTTTATCACCCACAGCTACAATAGATGATAGGGCTATGGCACATTTTGCTATAATGAGAAAAGGATGTCTTTACCAGCAAACATAAAGGTATGCACTGCTTTTCTTCTGTGCTGGAAATCCACCGTGGCCGTGAACTGAATGAAGCCTGTTCTCTTCCTCCCACAACACATACTGATTTTAGGATATTAGCTGATTGTTTCCCGCTTCCGAACAATGTAACTTTATCTCTCATTTACACGTGTTTTAATAAAATGAAAGTTGGAAGGAGACCATCCAGCACAGGTGAGATGGCTTTGTATCCAGCCATCTGACCCAGGACTATTTCTTTCTTCTAATGTGAATTGGGGCCACTCACCCCTTGCTCTTTAAAGTGGAAATACCTTTTTTTTTTTGGTGAAAGATCTTTGTTCATGACAAGCATTTCCACACTTGGGCAATTGTCCAAGATTTGATCTCACTTGTCAAATGTTCAGAGGGAAAAAAACCCTTGATATTTGGAAGAAGTGATCAAAGAGAGGCAAACTGTTAACCAGTTCTTCAATTCTGTAGGACTTGCCTCAAGTGAGAGCACCAGAATAGGATATATTTCAGGAGGTCTGCATCACTTAAACTTTACTTCATAAATCATGATTCCAAATGATTCGTTTCATTAAGGATTTATATGAGGGATGGCTGTAAGAGAAAGGGTTTTATATATCTTACAGACTGCTAAGGTAAATAATATTGTCATCTATCATACTGATGTGAAAATTCATCTTATAAATTTCTTAGTAAACAAATAAATAAATAAATAAATCTCTCTTAATATTTAATGCTTTCAGAACATGTACCCTGATGTGTGTCTTTATGACCCGTGGTTTTCGATTCTTTATTCTGAGTCAGAGCCTTTTTAATCAGTAGCTGCAGCTATGAGGAAGCAGGGCCCTATCCCCTCTTGATAGCTTGAACACACCCAGTAACTAATATGAATCAGGCATATTATTATCATTTTAATCAGCAAATACAAAGTCAAATTGCATATGGGGTGATACTTAGTTGGCTGATCATGTGTAAAATGGAAATGTAACCTTTTTATTCATCCACATGGTTTGTATAAGATTTAAGTGAGATAACATTTGTGAAAGTGTACACAATATTTGCAAATGCCTAGAAGCTCAAGACAAGCACTAGAAAGTTTTTCAGAGCTTCGTTATTACTGAAGCAGGACACAGAACATTGTTTTTGTGAGTTATGTTACACCAGTGAACCCAGATGGTTCCAAGAGTGTAGTCCTAAATCCTCAAACCCAGTCACTCATTTCCTTAAGGTGTTTTGTTAGGGCCAAGGAGTTTGTAGAACTTCCTCCCGGTATGTTTTGCAATGTCCTTGGATATATTTGCAGCACATGCCAAGTCATATGTAAAAATATCCTCTATTATGCATAAAGATGCTGATGGGTGTACTCCCATTGACCTTTCTACCTCTATTTAAGTTGCATGTCTACTGATGTATCTACTTGTTTGTTATTGCTATTATCGCAGTGTGTGTCTGTAAGGTAATGTGTAGGTAACGGTATTAGCTTTTATTGTTTTTCACACTTGTGCACATCCCAATATCTTCTGTAATGTTGGTCAAATGTTATAGGAAATCAGCATTTGTTTTCCTAATTTAATAACACAATTCAAATAACCCAGTGTGCAGTCTGTGGGAACAGCTAAAGTCATTCTTGCTAACATCTAAGTAAAGAAGTTTGACCTGTAGTCTGCTCCTTCAAGACCTGATTCCACCCCCCTAGGTTCTCTGGGCATATCTCAATATGTATTCTAGGGTTGTCTCACAGTGGTTCAGGGGCCTCTTTGCACCCGGAATACTTCTGCTACTCCCCATCTCCTATAAGAGCGTGATTTACTGACTATAAGAGCACAGTCTTCTATGCACTAGATGTCAGACTGCTGGAGACAACTTGGAACTCTAAGATTTTCACCTTACTGTGAGGTAATGCCGACTTGGTACTGACTTACAACAACCCTATATATAAAGGAACAAAACCCTGCCCAAGTCTTGCCATCCTCACAGTGGTTATTATGCTTGAGCTGTTGTTATAACCACTGTGTCAATCCATCTCATCACGGGCCTTGACATTACTCTGTGGACAAACAAGTAGAATTTTCCTCCTTAATTCCCACCCCCCCAACCCCCATCTGTGCCTTAGACCTGGGAATAACACTCATTGGTATTCCTTGTGCCCAGAATATCTAGGCTTTCCTAGACAAGTCCTTAGTCTGTCTCTTCTCCATGAAGTCTCTACCTCAGTTTGTTGGGCTGGACTTTGTGCCATCGTCCCCATCATCCATGTTTCCCTCTTTTATGAGATTGCTTGCATATGCATACACCTACCTGCCTCTCTCTGACTCCTGCCTAGAAGCTAGAATTTTATAAATATCAATTCCTGCCTTTAGAAACTGCTGGAGTTAGACTCCAACCACTTCTGTAAAAAGCAGTTCCTTGTGGATTCCAGCAGAATACCCCATTATAATAGCAATGATTTGTTGAGTGCTATTTAATTTTAAGACAGCTTAAATCCATTTTGGTTGCTGATGTTCTGTGTCTTAATAGCTCCCTATGCAGAGACGCTGCAGTTACTGAAATGCTTCCTTCATTGAATATTATTGGAGAATACATATTGAATTTATCCTTGAGCTTGTTTGTTTCTTGTTGCTGACCCCTAGTTTTGAGTCACAGTTTTCTTTTGAATTTTGGCCCTATCCTTACATTTACCTTCCTAAGGTTCTCAATTCCTCCAAATCCTAGGCTAGTTTTGACCTCTATCAAATCCAGCCTGGTTTTGTAAGACTTTAGTCCAAGCCTCTCCCCTTGCCTCCTGTTTATTGAGGAGAAATAATGGGTGACGTGGAAGTAGGATAATATAACAGATTTCTTAAGTGGGTATATTCCCTTTATATCATTTCTGTGTAGAGCCCACATACTGAGTAGTCTATGCCCCTCGCCCCTACAATTGTGAAACATTTTACTTGGTTTAGTAAGACACTTGCTTCAAGATAATTTATTATATCCATCTGAGAAACAGTCATGCATCATTTTACTTGTGTTTAGCACTTTCAGACCTAATGTGAAGAACAGTGGAGTTCAACTCTTGCTCTTGATTTTGAATCACTCTGAGTATTCTATTTATTTATTTATTTATTTTTTGCATCACTACCCTGAGTGTTATTTATTTTTTAATTCCTTCCTCCAGGTCAGTTAAATCACAGTATCACTTAGGGGGATCCAAAATTTCTCCAGGTTTATCTAATATGCAGCTAAGACAGAGAACCACTATATTAGAGGAAACTATAAAAAATAATCACTTGATTTCAACTTTTATATAGGAGGCCTAATTCATACAAAATAGCCAGCTCCCCCTCAATTTATTCTTTTTAGAGAATAGAACTATTTAAAACATGTGTAACCCTCAATTTCTATCTGAGATGGAGTATTTGCATTTCCAGAAATGGTCTAACTAGTGTAAACTATTCTACAGTTTATAAATGAAACTGTGAATTAGATTTTTAAATTTCTTACTCTGAAGTCCAAATTATACAATTTGTCTCTTGAGGCTAGTTCCACTACTAAATAGATGCATTATAAATTAATAAGCCAAAAGAATACGCACATCCTGTCAGTTCAGACTCAGTGAGAAATCTCATTTTCCTTTGGAATGTACTGTCTGCTTTCCTTCACTGCCACCAAGGACTTAATTACATAGAAATGAAATTCTTTGACATATTCAGAAATTTTATAAATTGTTTGGGAAAACTTTGTACTTTACATAAAAATAAAATTTTTATGAATTTCAATTGGAGATGAAAATATATTGCAACCCATTCAAAAGAAGAGAGTAATAAGGCATTTTGAATCGTCATCAAGAGCAGCTCAGTCAAGAACTACAACTCCGTTCTTGTCTGACTTGCAAAACAGATTTTGGGTGAGGAACACAATTCAGAGCAGAGTCTTCGAAAAGAAGTGAACAGAAAGACTGAATGGATGGAAGGGGAATCCTCTGAGAAAGTACTCTAAAGTGGCCCTCAACACAAGCCACCTCATCGAGTCAATTCCTTCACCACCCACCTGACTGTGCTCATGCTTAAACCCACTGTTGTAGCCACTGCATCAGTCCGTCTTCTTGAGGACCTAGTAGGATGTCCCTCTGTAAGGACAACATGTCCAAAGTATGTGAGACAAAGTCTTGCCATCCTGGCCTTTCAGGTAACAAGTCTCTGACAGACTTCCAAAGCAGTGGCTGGTGGTTTCTGACCTGCTGACCTTGCCGCTAACAACCCACCGAGAAACCAATACGTCACTAGATTTCCTTCACGAGGCTCGAAGGCCTTGTGTAATGTGAAGTCCTGCCTTTGATTTGGTATATGGTGAATCTCTTACCATTGGCTGGCTTTCTAGTGGGTCCTTTGCTACTGGCTGGTTCTCGGGAGCGCATCTTCTCTTTCGGTCTGCACCCGAGAGAAACTTCATGCTGTGCCCTTGTCTCCAGAGTCTATTCTGTAATTGTGAGGGTATTGTAAGCATCCAGTCTTTCCCCATTCAGAATTTTCATCATCTCTGTTTTCTTTTATTGATAAGGGGATGCGTTTGACTTGCACTTCATGTGCCTTTGGGATGGAAAACTATATAACAAAACACATTTCACCTCTCTTTGCCCATTTCTGCGTAGCTAACAAGGATAGTCCAAAATGGTGGGAGTAATAATTGTACGATAATGCTTGATGTGAGTGAACTATGGAATAATATGATACCTGTATTAACTCCTAGTAAAATGGTTTTGGAGAAAAAAATGATTATAGGGAAGGAACACATGTGCTTGGCTTCAAACCATAAGGCAGAGTTTTTGAACCCACCCAGCATCTCAGGAGAAAGACCAAAAGATCCATTGCAATAAAGATTAAAGCACAGACAATCCCATGGAGGAATTCTGTTCTGTCATATGTGGTTGATGTACATAGAAGTGGACTCAAGGGGACCTGTCCAAGATAGGAAAGGACAGGGTATATTTAAAAAAATAACTTAATATTTCTTCCTGATATTTTTCTTTAAGGGGTGTGATGGCTGAGAAAGTAAAAAAATAACCATGGTATTCTTGGCTCTTGTGTTTTCAAAAGGGGAGAGTATATTACATGAACTTTGAAGCAAAAATTTAAATACTCTTAAAGCAAGAAGAGAGGGCTGAACCCTGGTAGCGTAGTGATTGTTTGCGGGACTGTGATCCACAGGGTTGGTGGTTCAAGCCCAGCCGCAGCTCTCTAGGAGCAAGGCTGGGCCTCCTACTCCCACCAGGGAGCAGTGATGCCCACAAAACAAAACGGAACAAGAAGAGGAGGAGGGAAAGGGTTTAATTAGAAACTAGCAAAACTTTCTCTCCTTTGAGGAAGCTGGATTTTGGAGAAAAGTTGACCAATATGAGCTGTTTGTGGAAGTTGAGATGAAAAATGATCTGTACTTCACGTCCAGGCTTAGGGTTTTGTGAGATGGGAAAGCTTCAGAGAGGAATGACTGCTTGATACACCTGTGTAGAGGGGTCAGAGTGCCTGGTAGATGATCCCTGTGTCACTATGGACTGGAAGAGGTCATTCAGGCAAGCAAAAGAATTGTCTCAGTAGATGTGTAGGTTGATGATTAGATAGACATCTTGTTGAAGGCCATGTGAATTGAGGATCAAATGGGTTGCACTTAACTCTGGCATTATGAAACATCAAGGATTTGAACATCAGGAAAGTAGAAATCAGCTAACGTATGAGACAGTATATAAAATTAAGGTTTGGCATGATGAAATGGAGTCTCAAAATACAAACCAAGTTATAGAACAATTAAGTTACATTTAGTATACATAAATTTTTCAAGTTAAATTAATAATATAATCATATGACAACAGATAAGAAAAGTGAAAAGGATATGTTGAGTTGCTTATTAGGGTCTTTAATGGCTTTAGTAAATCTTGTGACTAAAAACATCTTTGAATCACAGCATTCTGGACTCATTTCCTGTTTAGTCTTTGTAAAATGTAAGAAAATATATTTGATTATCTTCACAATCCTTAATTTTACTATTTATTCTGTTCAAGGTGGCTCTGTTTGAATGAAGGATGACAATTGAAGACCGTCTTCTACATAGAGGAGGGTAGCATAGTATTTTTCCATATATATCTCGACAAATTATAAGTGCTTTGATTAAAATTTTAAAGTTGCATGGAAAATGAATTTCAATAAGATGTCAAAAGCGATAAACAGATCCAATGGTTCTCTAAGAAGTGACATTATTTTTAAAAAATCAAGAAACTAATTCATATCAATATTACAAATATTTCGAGAGGCTCAATGATTAATTATACTTTTTGTTTATTAAACTCTTTTAAACTTTATGGGACATTATGTTTGGTTTAATGTCCCATGTAAATCCTCTTTTCTTCTTCAAAAGCTCCAAAAACAAACCAAAAAAACCTCTGCCACTGAATTGATGCGAGCACAGAGTGACCCTTTAGGATAGAATGGGCCTGTGGGTTTTTGAGACTGTTTGTCAGCATGGAAGTCAAAAGCCTCATCTTTCGCCTGCAGCGTGGCTGGTAGTTTGGAGCTGTTGATCTGACAGTTAGCAGTCTTATTCATAAACCCTCATGCCAGCAGGGCCCCTTGTGGAAGCTTCGTGGCACAAAATTCTCCTGAATTGGCAGGTATGCTAATGCTAATGTACCAGGAAGAAATTTTCATTAGTGGATAAAAAATATTTGTTTTCACAAAAGGTAATTTATAGGTACCATGTATACGCGTGTGGAAATCAAGTTTTTCAGCACCTTTTTGATGGAGTTTTTGTGGTAAAATTAGGTACCTCGGCTGATAGTCGGGTCGGCTTATACTCAAGTGTATGCAGTATATACAATCATAATTGGAAGCTCAGTGTTTCACAAAGAATTTTTTCACATTCATGTCTCAATGTAATACATTCCCTCAGCATCGAGGATGTTTTCATGTGGAATCTTGCTGGCACATGCCTGCAGCACTCTGTTCTGCTCTCTGCCCTGGTGGTTCCTTCCCGGGACTCTGCTGTTCTGGGGACGGGGGTGGGGGACGGACGGACGGGGGGGTGGAAAGAGACACACATAGTCATGTGGGGCCTTTTCAGAGCTGGCTCTGTCCTCTTTCTCTAAGACATCTCCAGGACTCCCCAGATGTTCTCAGACTTTTGGATTTCATATACCAATATTTAATATTTTCCCTTCAAATTTTGAAATTATAGTGTTTTTTTTGCAGCCACTTAAACATATTAATAAAATAAACTTTTTGCTATCCATTTTTGCCACATTAAATATATGGGCTTTTTTTTTAGTTTTTTTAAATTAAAAATATTATATAATAGTTTTATAAGCATTTGTTACACAATCCAATATTATTCATTCAAATTCAATTCTGTTGTTCAATCCCATCAATTGAGGTTATATGATCATCATTGCTATCAGCTCCTCATTCCCTGATCCCGCCCCCTTCCCCGGGCCTCAGGGAACCATTACTCCTGTAACTATTTCTGAAGGGTTATCTACCTTGACTTTCATGTATCGCATAGTCTCAAACGTACAAATGAACACATGCAAATCTAAATTAATGAGATAGAACCAATAAAAACCATAACGGTAAGGGGAAGAAATATTTATGAATGAGATGATAGTTAAGTGGTTCATTGGTGTCATAGTCCACCCTGAATTTATCATCCATTACCTTGTGGGTGGGTTTTGGGTCTCCACAACATCCACGCCCATTCCCATTGATATGACTGTATGTTTTCGGATACCTCTTCCCTTTGATACCTCATTACCACACAGACTATTATGCTTCTTTCATGTGAGCTTTGTTGCTTCCCTGACAGATGACTGCTTGTTTAACTCTAAACCTTTACAATCCCAGATTCTATATTTTTTGATTGTTGGGCACCATTGGCTTTCTTCCCTTGTTTATATTCCCATTTTGTCCTCAGCAATCATGTTAGAAAGGTGAGTAGCATATAATGCTGCGTGGCTAGAACAGCTGTTCTTGCACAGAGGCAAGATTTAAGTAGAGGCCCAAAGATCATTTGCTTTTTTATCCTGAGTGCATGTATGTACATATAACAAATTCACACACACACACACATACACACACTTTCTGCCCCACTGTTGTTTACCCATTGTTCACCTCTCAGTTATTCCTCTCAGATACAAATCAATTGAACAAACATGATCAGAAAAGCTGCCCCCTCCTAGTAGATGGACATTTTTATAACACATTGATAGTTACAGAAATTAAGACTATGGGATCAATTTCATTTTTGAGTAAAGTTGTTATAGTGTCTCCCCACCCCCTCTTTAAATTACTGAAGCATCAGTGAAAACTTTTCACCTGACTGGTCCAGGACGGGTACTTATGAGTGAGTCAGCATTGACTAGATAGCCGTTGAGTTTGGTTTGGGGCCCTACATGAAAAGGGAGTCACGGTGGTATAGTTTTCCCCTGGGTCCTTAACAGGGAAAGCATTAGTTTGAAACTACCAGGTCCTGGAGGAGAAAAGCGAAGCTTTTTGTTCCTATTGTGTTACAGTCTTGAAAGCACATAGGATTTGCCCTTTGCATCTCAGAATATGGGAAAACATCATAAAGACACGGTGCTTTAAGTCCTCCAGAGGGTAGCCAGTGGACTTCAGTTAAAACTTTCTACAGAGGAGCTATGGTTTAGAACCAATCAATGGCAGCAAGGCTGTGTGAGCTCTAAAGTTCCATTTTCGATGGAATCCTTGAGGTTAGCATGTCAGAACAGGGTTTTGCTCCTCTGATGTTTACCTTCTTTTGACGTGCATTCATTGGCAGGAAGTCTAGATTTATAACATAAGAAACCCTTTGGAACCAATTCTACTTTCTTCTTTATGGGTCGGAATTGACTCCAGGGCACTGGATTGACTTTGGTTTCACCAGCACTTTTTTTGGGCATCACTGCCCTCTGGTGGTTGTGGGTCACCAGCACTTTTATAAATCTTTGTTTATCCTTGATTTAGGAAATTGCAATGTGCTACATTGAAAGTAGAACATATTTCTAAGGGTTAGTTGTTACTCGCCCCCCCCCCAAAAAAAAAGAAAGGAAAAGAGAAAGAAAGCAACATGATAGTCGCTAGTGTGGATTATTGCAGTTTGAGTAAGTCATAGATATAGAGTTGTCTTTATTCTAAAAGCCTTTTGGTGGGGTAGTGGCCATGCATTGGTCTGCTAACCAAAATGCTGGCAGTTCAAAACTGCCACCTGGGAGAAAGATGAGACTTTTTACTCTTTCAGAGAGAGAGTTATTGACTTGGATACCCAGCTCTGCCCCTTTCTATAGGGGATAAGTAGAATCCATTTGATCGCAGTGATTTTCTTTTCTTTCACTTTTTTTGGATGAAACCAGTGTTTTATGCTAGGGACATAGAGATAATAGTTCCTGCCTCCTCCATCTCTTCTATAATGTCTTGCTATTGTTTAAAACTTTTAATTGTACTTGGAGAGTTTACAGAACACATTGATTTTCTGTTCGATAGTGTGGTAGCTACATACTCTGGTGTCAGTTTGGGACTTGAAAGGATTAGGAGTGAAGGGGTGGAGTCTATTTTGTCAATCAGGTCACAGCGAATAGGCCTCTGTGTGCATGGCCTTCCCTTGAGGATTCAGAGAAATTCTGTCTCCCTTCTTGGAGGTGGGAGATGCTATCTCTCTCTAGTTGACTCTCTGCTAGACATCAGTGAGGAGAAGCCACATGGACCTACCCTGATGGGGCTCTGGAAGCTGGAGAAGCCATGTGGAGACCTCTGCCAATGCTGAGATTCTTACAACACCACTGGATCCAAAGATTTTTCTACCTGCTGGCTTGTGATTGTCCTGCATTTGGCATCATTGCGTGATTTTCGTGAGTCTGAAAATGACTTTATAGGATGGTATCAGATATATGAGCTAATATTGGACTTATGGGCTTGGACTAGATTGGTTTGGGATGCTTTATTAATGTGCAATTACCCTTTATATAAAACTCTCTCATATACTTATGCTTGTTTATGAATTTGTTTTTCTAGTCTCCCTGGACTAACACAAATATGTATACATTTTGCTTCGTGACATTGATTGTGAAATGTAACAGTGATCTTCTCCCTTGCTCCTTGGATTTATCCTTTCAATAGGGTTTATCTTTCCTGTCCTTTTCTGCCTACTGTACATTCTCCCTGGGCAGATGAACCCTTTTGATCACATAGGGTTGATTATTCCAAGGAATGTGAACCTTCCTGGTGCTATTTTTCAATTTGTTGTAAGTCTGTTTATTTTTTGACTGAAAGTTGATTGCCACAGTCAGATTGTCTAGAGCAGTGGTTCTCAACTTGTGGGTCATGACCACTTTGAAAGTCAAACGACCCTTTCACAAGGGTTGCCTGATTCATGACAGTCACAAAATGACAGTGATGAAGTAGCAGCAAAAATCCTTTTATGGTTGGGGGGTCACTACAACATGAGGAACTGTATCAAAAGGTTGCAGCATTAGGAAGGCTGAGAACCACTGCTCTAGAGGTATCCACCACCCTCTACAAATCAATATAAATTTTTTTCTTTTCTTTTTTATATGACTTTGACTTCATTGCACATTTTCTCCCACTCTTATCTAAGGGATTTTATTATGATCCCTGTTTTAGTCAGAATAGACTAGAGAAAAAAAATTTAGTATAGATTTTATTGGGGGGCTCTTATAGCATTTAATACATCATTTGTATTAAGCATATTTGTACACATGTTGACACATTCATCTACATTATCTACTTGAACCCCTCCAGCATAAACTCTTCTTCCTCTCTTTCCTCTAGTTCTTTATTTTTTAATTTCAACTCCCCATATTTCTCCTTCCTCCTCCTCCCCCATGAACTTCCAATAATTTACAAATTGTTATTACCTCTTCATATCTTACACTGTCTAAGGTGTCACTTCACTCACCCCCCCCCCTTGTCCGTACCCCAGAGAGGAGATCACATGTAGATCTGAGAAATTTGTTCCCCCTTTTTACACCACCAAAAATTTATAGACACTCGTATGTGTGTAAGAGAGTTTTATATCAAAGAGCAATTGTATATTGAGAAAACACCCCAGCCCAGTTCAGACTGAGTCCATAAGTCCACTATTAGCCCATATGTCTGATATCAATCTATAAATTCCTCTTCAGATTCATGAAACACATGCAATGATGCCTAATGCAGGATGATCACAGGCAACTGGGTGGAAAGTCTTGTAGATCCAGTGGAAACATCATCGTGCTGTCAGGGGTCTTCATGTGATTCCTTCAGCTCCAGGGCTCTAGTGGAGGGTCTTCTCAGCAGAAATGCCTCCAGGGAGTGAGCTTGTGGCCCACCTCCAGTGAGCTATTTATCTCCCTAACACCTCCAAATGAGGTCATCAGACTGTGAACTGATTGACAGACTAAATGCCACCCCTTTACTCTCAAGTCTCAAATTGGCAACAGATTATATAACTACCACAATCCCTTTTAGAGAAATCAGAAATGGTATCTAGGTACCATCTAACTTTCTGATCTTAGGGTAATGTAGGATGAATTTTGCATGGTCTATTACATTGGAAGTCTCTGTTTCTTGAAACCAACTATCTGTAAGCATACTTTTTCAATTAAGTCCTATTGTTACTGGCTCACATTCCTGGAAATAGGCACCCCCCTTTTGTCCATTATCATGTTTGAGCTTCATTCAGCAATCTGTACTTCCTCTTGACTTGCACTCGATCAAACCCTACCAGACATTCTATGCCCTGCTAGCCATTGATTTTAGATCTCTTACTGACACTATTCATAGGCTATTTATTTTCCTTTTTGTTTTTATTTTATGTCTATCTATATAGACAGGCAGGATAAACAATTCCAAGGAGAAAACAATAAGATCAATAGTTCCAGGAGGAGAGGGGTGGGGAAGAGAAGGTGCGGAGAAGGGAGACAACAGACCCAGAGACAAAGGAAGAGCAGGATGTAACCATTGTGAAAGACAGCATGCATTGCAATTCTGTCTTATGTGTTTTTCATAGACATTAAAAGAATTGGACATTGAATAAGAAGGACTGAGGGAAAAGCTATCCATTTAGATGGCCAGACTTTGACTCAGGCTAATTTTTGGACATGGTATCAGGAAAGACGAGTGCCTGGAGCAGGACATCATGCTTGGTGAGTAGAGAGGCAGCGGAAAAGAGGAAGGCCTGCAAGGAGATGGAGGACACAGTGGGTGCGACCGTGCGCTCACACAGAAGAACTGTGAAGATGGCACAGGACCGGGCAGTGTTTTATTGTGTTGTCCGTGGGGTTGAAACCTACTCGACAGTACCTAACAACAACAACAACAACAACAACAACAACAACCTGATCACGCAACAGTTCACGAGAAAACTGGCCGTTGGAATCCACAGCTCTGCAGAAGAAAGACATGGCGGCTGTGGATTCCTTATGGGGCCGTTTTACTCTGTCATTTTGGGCTGTTATGAGTTATAATTGACTTGATAACAATGGGTTTGGCTAGCATACACATACAGAGAATGAGTTTTTAATTCAAACATCATATATTGTTTTTTAGGATACTGTATACTGGCAAGTCTTTGGCTTTCATTGTATGGCTCTCCTTGCTCCTCAGACTCTTCCAGTGCTGCCACCTTTGTTTTGCACCAACACAATGTTTCCTCCTTGTTTTTAAAACTCTTGTTCTGCCTCTAGGTTGCATTTATTTTTATTTTATCTTAATTTTTACTTATGTTAAAAATATAAAACAACCAAGGGCTGAGCCCTGGTGGCGTGTGGTTGTGCGCGGGACTGCGGCCCACTGAGATGGAGGTTCAATTCCAGCAGTGGGGCTGGGCCTCCTACTCCCACCACCGGAGAGCAGTGATGCCCCCCCCCCAAAATATATATCTATTAAATATATATTATTTAATATTTAATATATAAATATATTAAATATACATATTAAATAATGTATATACATAGAACAACCACAAACTGTTAATGACTTTAGGGCATTAAGTAGAGCACACAGCAGAAATAAGAGAAAGCTAGATGGGTCTGAAATATTGGGGTGCTACTGTCGCCCACATCATTGCTTGGTCACAGTCCTTTCAAGAGCCTCAGAGCTTGAAGCAGAAAACAAAAAGGAAACAAGTAACAAACTTCAGGTGTCTTACACCATCTGTGGACGTTAGAGATGAGTACCAGGTTTTAGGAAAACACGAAGAGTTAACCTGTAATCCAGAAGTGTGTTGACATTTGTGGAAGCAAATGATACCAAAGACAAGTTATGAAAAGGAAAAGAAGTGGGTTGATGATCAAGACCAGGGTGGGAAAACAAACAAACAAACAAACGTAAAGACTGGTGTATGGCCTGGCGATGTGACGGAGATACTGCTGCATCGCAAACAGGGACACCAGGGCCTGCACAGCAGAAGCCCCGGAGCTGAGAGAACAGATAGGCCGAAACAGCAACATTAGCAATAGCAACAACCACTTACCTCTAACCCCTGACTGCGCATTATTACACCTTGTATTTTAGAACCTTGATTTCCTTTCACTCAGCCTCCTAAAGCGAACACTGGCAGCTTCTCATGAATAAAAGTGACCTGTGTCCCCTGTTCCTAAGTGCATCTTCTTTAGCCTAATAAACTGTGTAAGCACACCCTGTTCATTCAGAAATCTGATGAAGGGCTTTATACTTTTTACCTGTGTTTTTCCACCAACATGTTTTCAGTGGTAAGCTTCTAGAAGGCAGTCTAGATCTATGAATGAATGCTTGCAGAGATGGATTTGGGATTGTGTACATGCAGTTATTTTAAAAAGTGTTTCTAGGCTGAGCCCCGGTGGCGTAGTGGTTGTGCGCGGGACTGCGGCCCACTGGGATGGAGATTCAATTCCAGCTCACAGGAACAAAGGCTGGACCTCCTACTCCCACCACCAGAGGGCAGTGATGCCTAAAAAAACTAAAAAAAAAAAAACTAAAAAAAATAAAAAGTGTTTCTATTACAGTAGGTAGGATATATTGCACTTTGTACTTAATAATTGAAAAATATTCATGGTTTGGAATGAATGTAATGAGCATCTCCTTAAATATAGCTCAGTAATAAACTATTCTACACATTTCAAAATATGCCAGTAAATCTCATAAAATAGCCAAAACCACATTTTTTCATGCAATCTTATAAAAATATAAAATTTAGTCATCCAGGATGGTAACAAAAATTAATAGAATTTCTATAGCCATTACATAAGATGTTTTTGTAATCTGACCTTCCTAACATCTCTGTGGAAGAAAGTATTTCCTTTATTTTGCATATTAAAAAAAGTGCTTCTCAGAGCTGTTTAAATCAGAGGTTCTCAGGTTTTTTTCAGTTCACAGAGTTCTTAGTGTCTTAGTAATTTTTCATTGCACAGTCTACCCAAAGAAATATGCATTAGCATTTTTATAAATTAAAAGTTCATTAAATGGTTAGTTCTAATATTTAAGTGCTTCTTGTTGTTATGTGCCATCAATTCCCACCTATCATAACCTTATTTATGCATAACAGAATGGAATTCTGCCCAGTCTTGCACAATCTTTACGATTGTTCCTATGATCGAGCCCTTTGTTGCAGTCCTGGTCCCTGGGCCTTCTGACTCCTTCGCTGACCCTCTCCCAAACATGAGAGATTTCTCCAGGGACTGGTTTCTCCGGATAACATGCACAAAGCACTTATGATAAAGCCTCACCATCTTTGCCTGTAATGAACACTCTGAATGTACACCTCCCCCACCCCACCCCCACAAGAGAGATCGGTTTGTTGTTTTAGCACTCATGGTGTTTTCAACATTCTTCTTCAGCACCACACTTCCAGTGCACCTATTCTTTTACAGTCTTTCTTATTCAATGTCCAACCTTCCTGTGTACCTGAGGCAATCAAAGCTACTATGAATTGAGTCAAGTGCACCTTATCCTCAAAATAACACTTTTGTTTTGCAATACTGTAAGGAGGTATTTTGCAGCAGATTTAACAGATGCAACTTCTCTTGATCTCTTAACTGTGAGTTAAGCATTAATTGTGAGTCCAAGCAAGACAAAATCTTTGACAACTTCAACTTTTTCTCCATTTAACATTATGCACCCTCTCAGTCCAATTACGAGGATCCTAGTCTTCTTCACATTGAGTTGTAATCCATATTCAAGGCAGCAATACTTGATCTTCATCAGCAAATGGTTCACATCCTCCTTACTTTCTGCAAGCAAGGTTATGTCATCTGTATATCCTTTCTCCAATTCCAATGTCACATTCTTCTTCACCTAAGTCAGCTTTTCCGATTAATCACTCAGCAACTGTGTTAGTCTGGGTAGACTAGAGAAACAAATTCATGGAGACACACATATATATATATATATATATATATATATATATATATATATATGAGAGAGTTTTATAAAAGGGGTAATTGTGCATTAAGAAAATATCCCAACCCAGTCTGGTCCAAGGTCATAAGTCTGCTATTATCCCATATGTCCGGTACCAATTTATAAAGTCCTCTTCAGACTCATGAAACCAATGCAATGATGCCAAATGTAGAATGATCACAAGTCAGTGGGATCCAGTGGTATTGAATGCATATCAGCGCTGGCAGGAGCCACCACATGGCTTCTCTAGGTCCATGAATCTGGCTGTATCAGGATAGGTCCACGTGGCTTCTCAGGGACATCTCGCAGGGAATCAGTCTTGTCAATTGAGTGTCTCCAAGCGAGTGAACTGAGAAAGCTAATTTCTCCTGCCTCCAAGAAGGAAGTACTGGATTTCCCAGAATTCTCAGGAGAAGGCCATGCCCACACATGTCAATGACTATCTCCATATTGACAGGCTAGACTCCACCCCTACACTCTTAATCCTCAAGTTGCCTCCAGATGGGGTGATGGCCATGGCATCCAAATTGAATAAGTATGGAAAGAGGATACAATCCTGTCCCATACCTTTCCTGGCTTTAAAACATGTAGAATTCTCGTGTCCCATTTGCACAACTGCCCCTTGATCGATGAACACTCTGCAGGAGCACAATGAAGTGTTCTGAAATTATCGTTCTTCCCAAGGTTATCTATAGCTTGTTGTCATTCACCCAGTGGAATCTTTTGGCGAAGTCAATAAAACACAAATACGTGATCTTTCTGGTGTTTTCTGCTTTGAGCCAAGATCTGTCTGACATTAGGAATGCACTTCCTTATTCCATGCCCTCTTCGGACTCTGCCCGTGAACTCTGGCAGCGCCCTGTGAAGGTACTGTTCTAACAGTTATTGGATGAGTTCAGCAACATTTCACTTGCAGGTGATCTCAGAGATACTGCTTTCCAGGTTGAGTGTTCCGATGGGCCACGTTTCATCGGAATGGGTGCGAATAGGGATCTCTTCCATTCACTTGGCCAAGTGGCTCTTTTTCCAAATTTCATGGCACAGATGAGCAAGTGGCTCCGAAAGCTTTAATGCATAATTTAAGTGCTTAGGTTCTAAGAATGGAGCTTCCCCAAAGAGTTTTCCAGGCTATAATCTTTACTAGTTGTTTCTTAACTGGAGCAGACAATGCCTTAGCAACCAGGGCCTAACCATTGTGATTCTAAGGATCCTTACCTACGTAGTAGCCACTAAAATATAGAATATATGTCATCTGAATTAAGATAAACAATTTTATTATTAATTAAGCACAATTACTAATAGGATGTGTATACCTGTCAGGCATTGTATAGCTTCCCAAACCTGCAACAGTTTCAACACTGCTATCTTAATTTCCTATTCTACATTGATTTTTTTCACCTGATACCTGCTTTTTAATCACATCTATCTTGGTAAACCCAGTTTCACAAAGATTTATTACTGAAAGAAAGGGTTGCAGTCTAATATTGATATCTTTGGACTAGTTCAAGGGGTAGTTTTATATGTATTATAGATTTGTTATTTTTCCTGCAAGCCTAAAATATCCTATGAATTATCTTGGCACAGAGTTTAAGAACCTCAGGGGTAAGTGATTTCTCAAAATGAGATAGTTAATAAGTTCAGGAATTAGAACTGAATCCATATATTCTCTCAGACATTCCTAAGATCTTAATAAAGGAATAAAAGACTGCCACCAAAGTGTTGAATTGGACCCTATTAAAGGTTTAAAAGCATTATTTAATTTACCAAAGTAATATATATAAAATTTCCCATAACTTAAAAAAATAAATTATCATATGAACATTTTGTAATCATAAAGTTGTAACTTTTCAAAAGTTATTGCCTTCTAAGAGTAAGGTTCATAATCATAAAACTCATTAAAGAAACAAAATTACAGAAATAAAAAGAACATTGGTGACTAATGGAGAACTGATGATCTGACAAATTGCTTTCTGTGTCTTCCCGTACTGTAGGTACATGACTAGATTCAGGAGACCTTTTAAATAAAACAGTCTACTCTGTGTTTAACTTATTAGGCAGAAATTCAGATTAATACTGATTTTTTTGTGTCCAAATTAGTTAAGGTCTTGAAAGATTGGGACAGAAAAAATTGTATGTATGTCTACCTTTTTTTTCTTCTTTTAATATAAGTATGGATCATCAGAGAAAAGAAAATTAGTGTGTAATCAGTTACTTTTATCCTTGCCTGACAAAAGAACTGGTTTATATTCAAATTGAACTGAAAATATTTTGGAGTCTTTATTTCATAAGTGTTTTCTGTTTTGGTTTTATTTCCATAGGGGGTTGAAGATGCATGATTGCAGTTTTATAGCCTAAGATATTCAAATGCTAAATAGTTTCCAGGAAAGCACTTATGTTAGGGGCAGTTAAGTATTTAAAGTAGAGGTATGCTGGGTTTATAAGAGCCAAGTGATAAGGCTTGTTTTATTTCTGTGTTTGATAATATGTCTCTGAAGAATAGTAAGTGAGAAAGTATTTCAAACCACAAAATTCCCTTATTTCTGACATTTTCTTGTCTGAAATACCTGTGGAATTGGTGTACCTGTCTGAAGCAATTACAGTATGATTCATGAGGATTTATGATTCATAAAGACTGAATTATTGACTGTTAGCCATGCTTACTAACAGTATAGCATCCCTGGTTTTAATATATTAATTTATAGTTTCTTTAGAATATTAAAATGTGCTTCAGGTGAAATCAGTACTGGACAGAAGTTATTTTTGAAGCAAGGTGTATGTATTTGAGTTCACGTTTGGTCATCTCATGAAAGGCAAATGTAGAAGATGGAGATACTGATATGACAGAGTTCAGTTGTCAGCAAGGTAGAGAAGATGTTTGAGCAACTGACTTAGCAATTCATGTTTTGAGTAAAATAGTGATTTGATGATACAGCTTTATCCATTCATATTCAACTTGGTTATTTGAAGTCAATCATCAGTTTTATAGAATTTTATACTTTGCATTTTTTGGGAAAAAGACATGTCATTTCCTGCTTTTCCCTCTTAGTTCATCTTTAATATATATTTCTTGACAATGTAAATTATTAAATGTTAAAATAAACTGATGAGTTTGCAAAATCATCACTTCTAGAAATCTTAAGCAATAGGGTATATTTTTCTGAGATTATTTTAGGACATAAGTGAAAGCAGTAAAATGAACTTGAAGCTGAGCCCTGGTGGCGTAGTGGTTGAGTGCAGGACTGTGGTCCACTGACGTGGCAGTTTAAATCCAGCAGCAGCTCTCCAGGAGCAAGACTGGGCCTCCCACTTCCACCAGAGGGCAGTAATGCCCCCTCCCCCCCAAAACTGCACTTGAATCATTTTCTACAAGGTCACCAACCTAAGGGTTCTGAAATCTATTATTTCAAGCAAAATGGAATATGAGTTGTGATTCAAATTTATGACTTGTTCCTGGTTGAGAAGACAAGATCCCTAAAGAGCGTAGCATAAAGGGAAGTGGAGGAGAGTCATGACCTTCCCCTTCATTGTAATGAGTCACATACCATCACATGGCAGGAAAGTGTGGTGGCAGAGTGGGAGACTATGGGTGAAGCCACAGGAAATAAGCATTTGATGGCTTAAAAGGACAAGAGAGATAGAAGAAGTGCCGCTTCTGAGAGTTAAACTTCTGACTTTTCTGTGTTGGGTGTTGGTGTATTTGCACATGTATACTCATTGCATGTGTATTTAATTAGGATTTTGAGTCAAAAAGAATTTGCATCACATGTGTGGTTGATGCTAACAGTTAGTTAAAAGCCATGCCTCTCCTCCTGTCACTCAACACTGGAAGACCAACTCTGACTGTATTGGATGCTCAGGGACACAATTGGCAAGAATACTTCTGAGTATTGAGTGGAAAGCACCCCTCCTAGGATTCGCTAGGATTTTGCACAGAATGCTCATTGAATATCATCTTAACAACTTGTTCTTTCACATACAGGTCAATATTCTAGGCACTTAGTGAGCTCAAATGGACTGGTATTGGCCAGTTTGGATCATTAAATCATATTGTTTACTCTGCTGGGAATGATAACACACATACGCATACACACACTTGTTCTTTAACACTCATATACCAGTATTTTCTCATTGAGACTCTCTTTTATCCTTTCCTCTCATGCATTCTTTGTATTTTTGACAGCACAAACAATTACTTTTGTCATTTTAGATGGCTTTTCATATAAAAAGGTGTTTTTATTTCCTTCCCTGGCTATGATTCCATCCTCTCTAACAATAATGATGGACAGTGTGTTGAAACTAAAGATCATTCATGTAGTATTCTGAGCAACTTTCAGAGAAATGGTCCCTTCCTTTTTGAAATGCCTCAGGAAAAGGGACTAAATGATGATGGATAGTTCCTTGATGACTTGACAAGCTGTTACTACATTGAAATGATTTCATTGTTTAGCTAGGCACTCTCTCAAGTAAGCAAATAGCTATTGTAACACACAGGCTTCTTTAGAGATCATTGTCCTTCTTGACAGGGAGTGAGTTCTATGTGTCTTCCTTTAACTCTGACTGGAGTTAGTGATTGACTTGTCACATACAGACTGCAGAAGAAGTGACACTACCCAAGGGCCAGTGCTAAGGTGTGAGAGTTATATCATTGGTTGTCAACCTGAGACTTAGGAGGAAAGGGGTAGAGTTTAGCCTGTCAACCAGGTCACAGCTTGATAGCCTCATTTGGAGTTGCTAACGAAATAAATAGCATGTTGGAGCCAGGACACACACTCAGTCCCTGTGAGAATTTCTCATTGACAAGCCATATGGAGACAGGCTGATGGCAGCCAGAGCCTCAGAGCTGAAGAAGTCAGGTGGAGACCCCTTTCAGGACCGAGATGCTTACACTGCCACTGGATCCACAAGATTGTGCCACCCACTGGCCTGTGATCTGTCCTGCATTCGGCATCATTGCATGTGTTTTGTGAGCCTGGAGAGGAATTTATAGATCGGATATATGGGCTAATACCAGACTTACTGGACTTGATCTGGGCTGGGATGTTTCCTCAATATTCAATTGTTTTTTATATGTAAAGCTCTTTCTTAAACACACTTATGAGTGTCTGTGAATTTGTTTCTCTAGTCTACCCAGACTAACACGTACGGTATGGAAGGCAACGAAGCTTCGGCCATGTCTGCTCCGATGCTTACTTTTAGGACACCGAATTACCATGTAAGAAATCTAAGTATACAAAGACCACCATGCTGTGAGCAAGCCTGCAGCTTGGTGGTGCTTCACTCCAGCTGAAAGAGACAGCTAAAGGCTGCCTCACCCACCAGGCATGAGACCTGCAGAGGATTCCCGCCCCAGACATTGAGTAATTGATATCCAGGGGCAGGCATTGTAGCAGAGACAAGCCATTCCTTCTGCATCCTATCTCAAGTCCTTAACACAAAATCCAAGAATATCATAAAATGGTTATTTTAGGCTGTTATTTTTTAGAGTAAGTGAATATGCAGTAACTACAATACATGCTTACATACAAAATGAATGGTTGAAATGATCAGGGAGCCAGAAGCTTAGGGGGGGAAGCCCCACCTACAGCTCACCCCACACTCGACAGACTGAACTAGAGAGGAAGAACAGAAAGTGGACATGGAAGAAGGGTGAGAGCACAGTTAATGGCAAAGAACCAGTTTCTTTTTCATTTAAAAGAAATTATTCTGTTTGAATTGTTGTGATTTAAAATATATCAGCTCACTGGAAAGCACTGGGAAAAAAGATTAAGGACTAAAATGGAAAAAGAAATAAATTAAACTCCCATCTTGATTTCTGTGTTATGCTTCTGAGAGTTTAATGGTGAAGGTATTATGACCAGGCAGTTTAGAGAGACTGATAAACCGAGGCACAGATTGGAGCAATTTTGAATTGGTGACCCACCAGACTGACTTAATCCCTTAAATTTGGTATTTAATTTTTTTCCTTTCTTGCAACAAGGGCATTTTAAAGTGTTATTTTGAAAGTGCAGAAAGGTTTCAGGAGAACATAGCTATTTGGTGAAAAGAGAACTTTCTTTATGCTTTAAAGAAGTCTCCAAACTGCCAACGCACAAGAGATAAAAATCAAAGGGGAATACTTTTACATCTCTTTCTCATTTGCTGCGATCCCCCATTTACAGACATTACGGGGAAATAAGAGAAGACCTAGAAGGGTGAGCCACTTTTATTGAGGATTCTATAATGTCATGAGATATTTGTCATGTAAAGGATTCATATTATTTAGAAAGAACTAAATTTCTTCCCCCCCACCCCCGCATCACTGACCTGGTAGGAATAGGAAGCCCAGCCATGCTCCTGGAGGGCTGCTGCTGGATTTGAACCATCAACCCTGTGGGCCTCACTCCTGCACACAGCCACTATGCCACCGGGGCTCAGTGAAATTCATAAGTACATGTAAAATACTGCACTTATAATTTTGGAATAACATGATGAAACAGCTTCTCAACTCTTTCCTTCATTTTTTATTCTTTCTTCCTTCGTGCTTCCCACAAATTATCCAGGTCCCTTCAGTTCTCATGATCTTTCTTGGTCTGATGGCTCTGTTCTTTCTCTGCAGCAAGCTACTAGCACTGACTTCTCTAAGGGACATCCAAACCACCCTTTAAACCTATGAATGGCTCGTCCACATCCCTCCATTCAAACATATCTCCTGTTAGTGAGGCATGAAAACCACCTTGCAGCATCTTATAGGAGCAATTCCATTCAAACAATTTTATATTGTTTCCATCAACCATTTAAATGACTCAGAAATCCCAAGACTTTGAGCTCCACACCTACGGTGCTCCGCACCTCTCTTATATCTGGGAGACCATACCACATCCACGCCATTGAGTTGATTCAACTCACAGTGACCTTTAATCGAGTGTCTAAGCCTGTGATGCGCTAAGGAAGCAGATAGCAGCATTTTTCTCCCCAAAGCAGTTGGTGGTTTTGAACCGCAGACCTTGTGGTTAGCAGTCCAAAGTTTACCTGACAGGGAATATCCAAATCCTTTTTCAGATCAAATACTTAGACTCCTTTTATGAAAACCCTGTACCCCACTCTTTATTGTCTTTAATGTTAATCAATTTGCTGGTTATTACAAATTTTACTGGAAACATGGACACTTGCCTTATTCTTTTTCTACATGCCTTAATGCTGCTATTTTCCCAACCACCCATTCACCTAATGTCTATCATTTATATTGATGATCTGCATTATACCATTATAGTAATAATCATCTTCAGCATTGCGTTAGTTGGGGATGACTAGAGAAACAGACCCAGGGACACCTGTGTGTGTACAGGGGAGAACTGTATATTGAGACATAATTATGCATCCATAAAGCATCCCACCTTAGTCCAGATCAAGTTCATAAATTCAATATTAACCCCTTAAGTCTGATATTAACCTATGATTACCTCTTCAGACTGACACAGCACATATAATGATGCCAAATGCAGGATGATCACAGATCAATGGGTGGAAGGTCTTGTGGATCCAGTGGCGGTGTAAACATCTCAGTGCTGGCGTGGGTCATCATGTGGCTTCTTCAGCTCCAGGGCTCTGGCTGCTCTCTGCGTGTTAAAATGTGAAGCAGAGACAGAATGTGGTTCTGTTTCCTGGGGAAAAAGAAAAAGTTCCCAGAATCTTGCTGGTGGGTGTTACCTGACTGACAGATTAGACATGCCCCTAACATACAGTTTATCCAGTTGACAGGAAATTATAAAACCACCACAAGCTTTGATGCCTTTATTTGTTTTTCCAATTCAGTTGCTAATTCTCATGGTCACTTATTTATTTGTTCAGCAGTCTGAACGTTGCTGTGTTGTCATACAGAACGGTGACACCTCAAAACTTTATACTCTCACCTCTCATTTATTGCCCTGTCTGCTCCCTCATATCTCTTCTCTGACCTGTGATTTCTGATGCCTCTTCCCACTCTTCTCCAGTCTGTCATACTTGCCCCACTGATTGTTCCATGCCCAGATTGTAACCCAAAGTTGGTCCTTCAAATGGTTTTTCTTCCAGCACCTTTATAGTATTATGCCCCTCCCATTCCACAACTTCTGTTCCACAACACATAAAATCAATGTCAGTGTCATAATCCAATTTTTTACTTCTGTTTTGAGTGACAGCAAAGACTTTCTTATGGAAAAGATAAGTAACACGATCACTTGCACTAGCACCACTGCTAGTTCAGAGTATTCAAATGCAGCTACAGACTCACCATCAGTCATTTGCCTTGGCCTTAGTTAGTGCTTTTTCACAGATGTCATTTCAACATGACTTCCTCAAGCCTTTACTCAGTCTCTTCAAAAGACAGTACAGATGCAAGATGCAGAATCTAATGTTTTAACTTGAAAGAATAACCTTATATCCATGTGCAAGACATCACCTAAATTGAATTTCTCCTTAGGGAAAGCAACTTTAGCAGAGGGATGATGTGGGAAAAATCACAACTATCGTTTCTACTTTGTACTCTGATTTCCAGCAACATTCACAAGACTGAAGATGAAAAGGACTGTATCAAAGGGTACATAAGAAATAGAACACAAGAAGGAAAGAAAACTATATGCTAAACATGATGGTTCCTTCAGAAAAGGATACCGGTTTTCATCATTCCCATTCAATAGTGTCTTGGAAGCTCTAGTCAGAGCAATAAGGCAAGAAAGAAAAGTGAAAAGCATACAAATCGGCAAAGAATAAGTACAGCTACCTCCATTTGCAGATGATATGATCTTCTTTTTCTTTTTTTTTTATAAATTATCTTATTGGGGGTTCTTATAACAATCCCCACAACAATTGTATCAAGCACATGTGTACATATGCTGCCATCATCATTTTCTTTTCTTTTTAAATCATTTTAAATGTTTTTTTACAATCATTTAAAAAATAATTAAAAAAACTCATTTTATTGGGGGCTTGCTCGTACAGTTCTTATCACAGTCCATCCATCCATTGTGTCAAGCTCATTTGTACATTTGTTGTCATCCTCATTTCCCAAACATTTTCTTTCTACTCGAGCCTTTGATATCAGCTCCTCTTTTTATCCCTCTCTCTCCCCTCCCTGCCTTCATGACCCCTTTATAAGTTATAAATTATTATTATTTTCATATCTTACACCAGCCATTGTTTACCTTCACTCACGTTGCTGTTGTTTGTCCCCCTTGGAGGGGTGTGTGTGGTCTGCATCAATCACCATGATTGGTTCCACCTTTCTCCCCCCACCTTCCCCCTATTCTCATGATATTGTCCTTGAGGGGCTTATCTGTCCTGGATTCTGTATGTCAACAGCTCTTATCTTACCAGTGTACATGCTGTGGTCTAGCTAGACTTGTAAGGTAAACCTGGGCTTATGATAGTGCAGGGGAGGAAGCATTAAAGAACTAGAGGACTGTTGTCCATTTCACCAGTGTTTTCACCCTGTCTGAATCATTCCTCCCTGGTGACCCTTCTGTGAGGGAATACCCAATTGTCTACAGAAGAATTTTGGGTCTTCACCCCAACCCTCCTCATTTAAATCAATATGATTGTTTATTTTGGGACTTCTAATGTCTGTTACCTAATTCCACCAATACCTCCTGAAAACACAGGCTGGTATGTTTCTTCCATGTGGGTTTGTTGCCTCTCTGCTACATGGTTGCTTGTTTAACTTGAAGCCTTTAAGACCTCAGATGTTATATCTATTGATAGCCAGGCACCATAACTTTCTTCTCATCATATTTGCACGTACACCCATTTTGACTTAAGGGATAATGTTAGGAAGGTGAGCATCACAGAATGTCAGGTTATTTGAACAAAGTGTTCTTATGTTGAAGGAGGTCTTGAGCAGAAGCCCAATGTTGGTCTGCTACCTTGATACTAAACCTATAAATATATGTAAGTAAACCTATATCCCTATCATTATATAGTGGTATATTTATGTATATGCACGCCTTTGTTTATACCTCTATAAATATCTTTTGCCTCCTAGTTATTTTCTTTCCTTTTTACTTTCCTCCTGTCCCACTATCATAGTCAGCCTTATTTATTTATTTATTTTGACTGAGTAATTCCTCTTGGCTACGTTGCAGTGGATTCAACCCCACCAGGCATTCTATACCTCCTTGCATGCCATCGATTTTTGATGTGTTGTTGTTCCCTTGGCCCTAGATTTGTTGGCTCCTCCTCCCTTTCCCCTGCCTCCTCTTTTCATTGTCCCTTTGAAACTGTTGGATCTGTTGTTTTCTCCTCAGGATTGTTTATCTTGCCTTTCTTATATAGGTAGACATGAAAAAGAAGACAAAGGAGGAGGAGGTGGGCATATATTTAGTTTTAGGTCTGTCTGCTGATCCTGTGTATGTTTTCCTATTGAGTCTGGTGAGGTGCCAAGCCTGTCCTCCTAGTCTGAAGTCTATTTCCAGATTCCTTGGGGACTTCGTTGCTATACTCCCCTTGATGCTCTCTGTTGCACTCCTTTCATGTTTTGGCCTGATGTGAGGCAATAAGTCTGGGCACAATTCTCACACTATGTCTCCAGTTCTGTCTGGCCTGGGAGCATTTTTTTTTTTGTAATCTCTAAATAACCTTGTCTATTTCTTTTATGTTATGGATCTGTGGAGGTTCTTGATGTCCATCTGTGCTAATCTAGGGAGGGATTGTTCTTCCAAGAATTTGTCCATGTCTTCCAAGATGGAATTAATTGGAGTATAGACCTTTGTAGTACTGTGTAATCAGCCCTTTTATTTAATAAGGGTTCATTGTAATGTCCTCTGTTTCATCTCTCATCTTGGCTTTTGAAATTTGTTCCTTCCTTTCTTTGGTTGGGTTTGCCAATGGCCCATCAATTCTGTTAACCTTCAATGAAGCAGCATATAGCTGCATTGCGTTTTTTTTTGTTTGTTTGTTTTCTATCTCTGTCTTGGCTCTGATTTTTATTATTTCTTTTCTTTTGCTACTAGTAGGACTGTCCTGTTGACTCTGCTATAATTGCTGGAGGTTTTGTGCCAGCACATCAGTCTTAAGTCTCCTTTCCTTTTTCATGTGTGCATTTATTGCTATCAAGTTTCCTCTGGGGGCTGAGCCCCGGTGGCGTAGTGGTTGAGTGCGGGACTGCGGCCCACTGGGTTGGCAGTTCAAATCCAGCAGCAGCTCTCCAGGAGCAAGGCTTGGCCTCCCACTCCCACCAGAGGGCAGTGATGCCCCACCCCCCAAGAAAACATTTCCTCTGATAACTGCTTTTGCTGTGTCCCAAAGATTTTGATGTCTTCTCATTCACATTTGTTTTTTAAAATCTCCCTATTTTCATCACTGTTCTGAGCCAGCACCCACTCATTTTGCAGCAGAGAGTTATCCTCCCATTGTTTGCCCTTGTTTTCGTAATCATCCTTCTACTGATTCACAGCCTAATGCCATAGTTATCCAAGAGGGAAGTCTAAGTGATCCCTGTGTGATTGAATTAACACATGCTCGACTTGTCCACCAGCATGTGTTCTGTTTTCAAGTATGTGCCATGTGGCCTTGAGAAGAATGTGGGTTTTTTGGTTTGCTTTGTTTGCATTTTGGTGGAGAGCTCAGAAAATGACTATCAAGTCAAGCCATCTATTTGTAATGTTTACTTCTGAAGTTTCCTTGTTAAGCTTCTATCCCAGTGATCTTTCTCAAAAAGTGGTATATTAAAGTCACCTACAATGATTGTTGAGCCAGTGATTTCTATTTTCATCTTTTGGAGTGTTTGGTCATTAGGTGCGTTTATATTTATTATGCCACTGGTTCTTGGTCTACTGCTGCCTTAAGAATTATATGGTGCCTCTCTTTATCTCTTGCTATGGCTTGAACCTTGAGATCAATTTTGTCAGAGATTAGGATTGCAACCTTTGCTTTTTTTGAATCGCCATTTTCTCCAGCCTTTGATTATCAGCCTATTTTTATCTGCAAGCTTGAGGTCTGTCTCTTCTAGGAAGCAGATTGATGGGTTGTGTTTTCTAAGTCAGACCACTACTCTCTGTCTTTTACTTAGTGAGTTCAGCCCATTGATATTCAGAGTTAATACATCCATCTATGGTGCTATTAGTCTGGGTTAGCCAGAGAAACAATTTCAGAAGCACTCCTGTGTGTAATAGAGAACTTTGTATCAAAGAGTAATTTTATATTAAGAAAACATCCCAGTCCAGTCTAGGTCAAGTCCATAAGCCTGATATTAGCCCATATGTCTGATACTAGTCTATAAATTTATCTTCAGACACAGACAGCCATGCAATAATGACATATGTAGGAAAGTCACAGGTCAGTAGGTGGAAAATTTTCTGGATCCAGTAACAATAGCAGCATCTCTGCACTGACAGGGGTCTCTACATGACTTCTCCAATTCCAAGGCTCGGGTTCCATCAACATAGCTCCATGCAGCTTGTCAACAGGAATGCATAGCAGAGGAGGAAGACAGGGAAGACAACAGTTCCCAGAATTCTCAGGAGAAAGCCATGCCCACACAGAGGCCTCATTGTCAATGACCTGATTGACAGGCTAGACTCCACCCCTTTACATGTTGATAGGAGATTATGTAGCTGCCCATGTGACCTCTGTGATGCCATCTCATGCTTTTTTGTTAGGTGTTTTTCTACTACCTTATTCCCAATATGTTGTGTGTGTCTATGTGTGTGGGTTCATTCTTGCACCCTTTTCACTGTTGAGCCAGTGCTATCTTGGGGGCTGTTTTTAATGTGCTGAGCTCTAGGTGGAGTTACTCTATGTGGTGGTCTCTTATTTGTACTCAGTGAGTGTTGTTCATTTGTTCATACTGGATTGGTAAACATTTTTTGTACATCTGGGTTTATTTAACATATTCTTTGAGTTTTTGCTTATCATGGAAAACTGTTACTTCCCATCTATCTTGATAGATACTTTGACTGGGTAGAGTATTCTTGGATTTGCATTGTTTTCATTCATCGTTTGTTATATGTCACTCCATTCTCTTTTCAAGGCGGCTGCCAACAGATCTGAGCGTATTCTGAGTGGGTTATGGGCCCACTAGGTCTGAATGTCTCCAGTTGCCCTCCTATGTCACCCCCATCTCCCACCTTCCCAGATCTGCAGTCTGTGTTCTGGGGATCTGTCCTCTGTCATGGGTAAATAGCCTAGGGTCAATCCAGTTGCAGCAAATTAGCATCTAATTGTTGTTACCCAAGCTGGTAGGTGGGGAGCTGAGCAGAGTGGGAAAGGAGATGGCTGAGATATTCACTCTGTTCCTAGCCAGGGCATGAATGAAGGAGCTAGGAGGGTTGAAGAGAGTCGACCTCCAGAGTGAGCCCTGTGACTAGGTCTAGGAGGCTCTTCATGACTTCAATATTATGACCACCTTTACACTGCAGTCTGGGGGAAATTACTGTACACTGTGGGTCTCAGATCTTGGGCGTAGGAAGGAGTGGTGGACCTCATCTTGCTGGACCTAGTGAGGGACTAGCTAAGCCCATGAGCAGATACATTGAACTTACGAGCATTTCAGTGAGCCCTTGAATTGCTCCATGGGTGAAAACCACAGGGAGGTTGTGTGTGTGTCTGATTCAAAGACTCAAGTACCCCACTTGAACTGTCACCTTACCTTCCACTATTGGCCTCCCTACCTCTGAATTTTCTAACAGTTGGTGGGTGATGATGAATGCTATCTTTCAAGCCATCAATATGATCTTATACACAGAAAATCTCAGAAACTCAATAAGATAACTACTTGAAACTAATAGAAAGATTTATTAAAGTAGAAAAGTACAAAAAAAACAGTCACATTCCTCTAGTCTAACAAAAAGAGCATTAAAAAGGAAACTAACAATATCACTTGCAATAACTAGCCAAAAGATGAAGTATCATCTTTTTCAGACCATAAAATACACCTGTACATAAGACACACACAGTTTTTAGAGCAGGTAGACAAGAAAAAAATTCTGAACCAAATAGGACCAGTATACAAAAATGTTCCGGGGTATCACACCTTCAGACCATAAGATGCACCCATGCTTTTTCCCCACTTTGGGGAGGGGGGAGGAGGAGAAGTACATCTAATGGTCCACAATACACAGTACTTGGGAATCAATTTAAGCAGAAGACCTATATAAAGACAACAAAAAAATTGCTACAAGAAACCAAAAGAGATCTGCAAAAATTCCCAAATAAATCTACAGAAATCCTAATCAGGGATTCTTTAGCATTCATTAAAGAGATGAAAAAGATAATCACAGATTTTATGTGAGAAGGCAGGAGGTCCAGATAGCAAAGCACTACTAAAGAAGAACGAAGTAGGTGATTTTGCACTTCCAGATCTTAAAACTGAATATCTAGCCACTATAGTCTGAATAGTCTGGTCTTGGTACATTGACAAACACTTAATGAATAGAATGGAACTTAGGAAATAAAGTTATCAATGCGGATAATCTACCTTTGACAAAGGGCTGAAACTCATTAAGTGGGGATGAGTTGAGGTGGGGGGAGGGAGTGGGGAGAGATAATTTCTTTAACAAATAGGGCAAAAATAGATATCAATTTATAGATGAATGAAGCAGTAGCTATGTCTCCCACCATAGTAAAACAAGCAACAAATTAATTCAGATAGATCGCAGACCTAAATATAAAACAGAAAACCATAAAGATCATCAATGAGAACATTAGGATCAAACTCACAAGCCCTAATTAATAGCACAAATACACTGTCAAGCATAACCAAAAACATACAAACATCAGCAGACAAACTAGAGGACTTGTGAGATACTTAACGTTTATTGTGCCAACATGGTCAGTGAATACGTGTGAGATTAATTGAAGGGCGGAGAGATAAATGACTTGGTGAGGCTCACCTTTCTTGTTACTTCCTCTTTGATCATCGGACCGTGTGCTTGCTTGTTCTGTGTCTTCATTTGCAAGCTACAGTACTTGTGGGACACCTAACCATGGACTGTGTCACTGTAATTTGAGGTTCCTTCAAGACCTGTTTCTCCACACTACTGGAATATACATCTCTTAAGGTTGGACACTGTCAGACCTTGTCATCTGGCTGACTATTGGTGTCCTATTTACCTTGCTGTTTGCTGCCTGTGGCCAGATAGCTTGAATTACTCTACAGAGGACTACCCAGCAGCCCTCAAGATTTGGACCGCCAGTGTCTCATAGTGATCTCATGGGAGTGAGTTGCACTGAACCATTTATACTACTTTGTTGACTGATTGGCTGCTTATTTCTTATGTTATCTACCTATCTATAAAATTATTAGTGTTCTGGTTTTATTTCTCTAGAGAATCCTGTCTAACATAACTTGGATCTCCAAAAATTAAAAATGTACATGCATCAAAAGACTTCACTAAAAGAGCAAATAGAGCACATACAGACTAAAAACATATTTTAAGCAACAAATCTTGCCCAAGGGATTTCTAAGATCTATTTAAAAATTCAACACTCTCAGCAGCAGCAACAAAATCATAACCTCCAAACAATTCAATTAAAAAAGAGCAGAAGACATGAATAGCTATATCACTAAATATGACACTTAGATGGTTAACAAAGCATGAAAAATACTTGTGATTATTAACCATTAGAGATGAGAATCAAAACAATGAGATATCATTTCACCTCATCCTTAAGAGCAAATTAGAAAAGAAACAAAAACAAAAAAAGCAATGTGGAGTGACTGAAATCCATATACACTGATGGCGGGGCTGTAAAATGTTGTTGCTTTAAAACATTAAACATAGAAATCAGATGCAATGTTAAGAAAATGTTGCAACTTTAATAAATTAGAAATACATGATTCAGCCATATCACTGTTTTCATTGTAATGAGGTGTCCTTGGTTAGTTCTGACTCACAGTGACCCTGTGTATACCAGAAGGCAACACTCCCCAGACCTGTGGCATCCTCTCAATTGTTGCTCTGTTTGCGATCATTGTTTTAGAGACTGTGTTGATCCATGTTCTCAAAGTCTTCCTCTTTTTCTTTTTGGCTGCTCCTCTACTTTACCAAGTGACCTTTTCCAGAGACTGGTTTCTTATGGTGATATATCCAAAATATACGAGACAAAGTAAAGTATCACTAACCTTGCTTTCAAGGAATAGTCTATTCCAGCTGTATTTCTTCTAGGATAGATTTGTTTGTTCTTTTGCAACTTATGATACTTTCAATATTCTTCCTCAGCACCATAATTCAAACACAGCAATTCTTTTTCGGTGTTCCTTATTCAATGTCCAACTTTCACACACAAGTATATAGCTTAAAAAAATAAAGTCCATGATACAAAATAGATAGATGCATACTGTGTTCATCAAAGCCTTTTTTTTTTTTTTTTTTTGCTGTAAGTGAGGAGGCCTTGGAGCACTTTCTGTTAAAGACCAAGGATTGCAGCTGGGATTACAACTCAATGTGAAGAAGATCATAGTCCTTAAAATTGGAAAAGATTGAAGTTGTCAAGGATTATGCCTTGCCTGGATCCGCAATCAAAGCTTATGAAAACAGCACTCACGAGATCAAATAATACATTTGTATTAGGTAAATCTTCACTATAAGACATCTTGAAAAGCACAGATGTTGCTTTGAGGACAAAGGTTCCAGTGACCAAAGTCATGGTATTTTCAATCGCCTCATAATCATGTGGAAGTTGGATATTGAGTAATGAAGACCGAAGAAGAATTGATACATTTGAGTTATGGTGCTGGCTGAGAATATCGAAATTCCCATGGCCTTCCAAAAGAGCAATCAAATCTGTCATGGAAAAAGTACAGCAAAAATGCTCCTTAGGCAGGACTTCGTCTCATCTACTTTGGACAAGGTATCAGAAAAGACCTGTTCCTGGAAAACACATCATGCATGGTAAAGTAGCGGGGAAACAAAAAAGAGGAAGACCGACATTGACACACAGGACCAGGCAGTTTTCTGTTCTGTTGTGCAGGTGGCCGCTGTGAGTGGGAAGTGAGTAAAGGGCGCCTCAGAAGAACATGCTCACTGCGGCATTATTCACAATAGCAAAACAATAGAAACAAAGGAAGTGCCCATGAATGAATGAATGAATGAATGAGTAAACATGAATAAACAAATTATGGTACATGCTCATCCACACAATGCAATACTAGTTAATATTAAAGAATAATGATGAATATGTGAATCACTTTGTAATATAGATGAACTAGAGGACATTATGCTAAGTGAAATTAGTTAATCATAAAAGGACCAATATTATACCAGACTACTATTGTAAAAAGTCAAGAGCAGGTTTGCATGCAGAAACATTCTTTGAAGGTTACCAGAGTTGGGAGGGGAAGTGAGGGTAAATCACACAGCAGAGGGTAGACCCATATTAACCTGGGTGAAGGGCAAGGCACCACACAATGCAAGGAGATTAGCACACAATAATTGTGGGATAGGAAGATACTGGAAGGAGTACAAGAACTGAAGACAACATAGATAAACACTGTTAAATCACCAATCACGCACACCCAGAAATAGCAGTAGTTCATTAGTGAATATGTAAATTGCTGCATAAGCGGAACAAGCATGAGAATGTTGATGAGCCAATACTCATGAATATATATACGTTGTTCAGAGGATATTCCTATATGTGTATTTATAAGTGCTGTAAATGTATCTATAATTACAGTATGCGAGGGACACACTATGGAAATTTCTTAACTAAGCACCTTGAGGAAATTAGTCACTTTCCCTGGGGGTTCAGCACCATAGTATTTCAGCACACCAAAGTCAAATGGCAGAGCCAATTAGCAATGCCATCGTGACTGTGTTCTGCAACCTACTTTGGTGAGAGGATGCTGTGGTCTTAACTGCCTGTGAACAGCCATCTATGTCTGATGACACTTTTAGTCTTTCCATTTCTGTGTCTAGAGCAGAGTGAAGACAATGAACAATGTATAAAACAATTATTCTAAAGGACTAATGGGGCCAAAAAACACCTCAGCCTTTATGACCACAAGATAAGAAGAACTATATGGTGTTCAGCGACTGCTCTTGTTCTTTCTCTAAACGGTTGCACTGAGATATTATGGATAGCCTAGGAGGAAAATGGGGATCAGAACCAAAAATCATTTAAAAAACAAAAAGCTTTACTGATCTGATGGAGACTAGTGGAACCTGTGACTCTGACCATTAGATACTTTCCCAGCCTGAATAAATATCCCTTTGAGACTTAACTTTCAGGCAAATAATAGGCCTTTAGGGTGACTAAAAACACCAAGAAGTTATGCACTGCTGACATTGAGCCTAGGAAAAGAATTCCAAGAGTCGATATTTTAATTTCCTCTGAGTAATCTGCAGAAATGTATTTAATGATGCCAGTGAAGCTAATCCTATAGGAATGAGTCCATAGATATGTGTTGTTGCAAAATTTCTATCAGAAAAATGTGTTTGCTGAAGAAAAACCTCCCTTTCTCCCAATCAGATAACTGATTATCTGGAATTCTAGTGAACAAGTGATAATTACCCCGTCCTCAAAGTGAAACTGCTTTTATTTCAGTAGGGTTTCTCTTCCTCTTTTCTATAAGAAGCAAGTTACAAAAGGACTTCAAAAGGGCCTGTTCTACCCGGTGTACGCCAGTAACAGTGTTCCACTGTTAGATGGTGAAATACCACTCTAGCAGTTACTAAGTAGCCATTGCCTCTGACTCTCTTTTATATCAAAGAGCAGTTGTATATTGAGAAAACATCCTAGCCCAGTCCAGATCAAGTCTATAAGTGACATTAGCCCATATGCCCGATACCATCGATAAATTCCTCTATAGACATGCACAATACATGCAATAATGCGGAACACAGGAAAATCACAGGTCAGTGGCTGGAAAGCCTTGTTGGTTCAGTGGCGGTGGAAGCGTCTCAGCGCTGGCAGGGTTCTTCACTCTATGTGAGTTCTTCAGCTCCGGGGCTCTAGTGTAACTTCATATGTCTTGCCTACAGGAAGAAGAAGCATAGAGTGTGTGTGTCCTGCCTTCGGAGAGTTATTTATCTTCGTTGTGCCTCCAAATGATGTCATAAAGCTATGATCTAATTAACAGGCTAAACTCTAGCCCTTCACTCTCAATAGTCTCAAGTTGACACCATATTATATAACTACCACATGACCCAGTAAGCAGTAGATAATGATGACAACTCCAGAATTCTGTCCACTGGTGTGTAGCCATATTTAAATATTTTGAACATCAATTCTTGCTTAAAACTCCCTTTATGTGTGTGTGCATCTTTCAGCTCTATATTATAGTTCAGAAGACATATTACTAAATAAAACACTTTTACATAAACTGTGATTCAATAAAAACAGCATTATTTTAGAAACTGTTCTTGGAAATAATGTTGACAGTCCATTTAATATCTGATTTGTATATGATGAAGAACAGTCATATACAAACCATATCACAAAATAGAATGTGAGAAATAGAACTTTAGTTTGCATCTAGCTTGGTTCTTAAAATATATCGAAAGAAGTAAGTCAGCTGCTAACACAAAGAAGTAAGACTCAATAATCATTGTGTAGGAGTGACTTTGAGGGCTAGAAAGGAGAGAGCACAAATATTAAACAATTGCTTGAATCTTTACCAAGAAATACATGAAAATTGTACCATACTGAAACTTTATGTAGAGATGATCGACATTTTGGGTTCAGAAAGTTGAAAAGTAATGATATTTTCTGCACCATTTGTCAATCTAGGAATGAATAAATCACCTGAGTCTGATCTAATCTGAATTCATGTTGAAATATAATTTAAGATAAAGACTAAGTTATTTAAAATACATAAATTCATGTTACAATGAACCATGGCACAGGTTTAAAAATCATAAACCCAACTTATTAATTGGTTGCATTGTTCTAATAGCTCATTTCTTTTTAAAAAATAAACTAAAGAGAATCTATAGTCACCTATAGTCATTTTCAGATTTGAAAACATTTCACAAGTTGATTATTAATTAGCAATAAAGGTGTCAGGTGACAGATACTGCTGCAGAGAATAAGTGATTTCCATGGCAAATTTCAAGGGAGTTTTATTTAGTAGTTTCACAAGTGACTTGAAAACACACAAAGGAATGCTCAAATTTGAAAATACCATTAGCTTTTGAATATGGACTCATCCATTTATTTATTCTGTACTCAAAAAGACCTTTATTGGATGCTTGGAAAATTCCAGGCACCTCAATACTGATAGAGATGAAACCGTAAACACAATACAGTTGCAGGCACAGAAACAAAGCAAGCAAACCGATATCTTCATTCTATGAAACATGTAAGAGGTCTACAGAAGACAGAGAGACATTCTATATAATTGTTTATCTTTTTCACTCACACAGGGCTTTGCAGAAATGCCAAAGGACTTTTCAAGCTCAGCACAGATTCTCTCCCACGAGTCTGACTCATCAGAAAGGATTTTTCTCTTTTTGTGTTACAGAGAACCACACCATACTTCTTTGTGATCAAGATTCCTTGAGTACTTAAATTTGGTTGAATAGTGAATGATGGAGTTTCCATGGTATCTCTGTGACTCCTCTTTTCTGCTCCTTTGTTCACACTCCTGAAATAATGTCCATTCTCTAATAGAAATTATATCTATCTATCTTATCTACCTATATATTTATCATCATCCTCTAGCTGTCTATCTAGGTATATCTGTCCTCAAGTATCTATCTATATATCTGTGTTCAAGTATAGACTTTCCAGTTTAATTCTTAGATATGATTCCATCTTCCACCAGCAGGTGGTAGGGAAGTCAAGTAAAGCTACACTGTTGGTAATTGCTTTACTCTTGAACTCCAAGTACAGTGACGAGTTCGATATTTCCTAGTAATGGACTCCTTCTGTGTAGCGTAAGAGCCCTGGCCAGCAGAACGGTAAGGCACACGGCTGCAATCCGCAAGGTTGGCAATTCCAAACCACCTGACCAGCAGAACGATGGCACTTTCGACTCCTGCAAACAGTTCCAGGCTCAGAACTCAGAGGGGCAGTTCTAAACTGTCTTATAGGGTCCCCCTAAGTTCACGTCCACTCAATGGTAGTGAGTCAGATATCACGTGATAGGCTTCCAGTGACACGATTCGGTAAGCTTTGGACTGATAACTGCACATGTCGACTGTTCGAATATGATCACGATGCGTCAGAATCAATCCATGGCAGTGGGTTTTGTTTTGTTTTGGTTTAGGTGCATAACCCTTTAGATGCTGTTCTCATATGCTTTATCTGTATTTTCATTTTTTTAATTCACTTTTTCTTTGTCTTGAGACTGTCACACATCAACATGGTTATTATTTAAATAACAAAATACATTAAAAAACATTTCCTGTGCAGGTATATGTATGTGCATTAACTGTGTCCTTGAAAACTTGCCTAAAACAGAGGTGATTTTTCATACTGAAAAATAATTCTGTTAAAAATCTGAAAACCTAATTCACTTGAACTGATATTAACATCCAAACCCTTAGAAAAGAAACAAAAATCTGAGAGTCTAGGTATTTGCCTTTGTTTATTTCATTTCTTATTCTACAAGTGAATCAGAAGAGGCAGAGACTTCCTGATATGCAGGTCCTTAGAGACTGCTGCTCCAGGACCCTGAAGGTTCATCAGCATCCTCTGTGACCTGGACACAAGTGAATACACACCCAGGACCTGTGATCTTGTCTCCTTCCTTCCAAACAAATCCGTACAAGTTCTTGCATGTGTGCTGATGAAGAGTAAAGGAAAGAAAAGCTAATTAGAACTGGAGCACCAGACTAATTGCCATTAGCTGATAAGTTTAACTTTATACATACTGCGTGAGGCCTGGCAGATTGTTTTTTAAACATACCTTGCTGAAAATAAATTACTATGAATAGAAATTAATTAATTATTTTTGAATAGAAATTAATTTAAAGGAGCGTTTTTAATTCAGAGGAACAGCTGTTTTCTAGTAGGCATTCTGAAATATATCACTCCTTTTTTTGTAAACATGGTTCTTCATCAAGGAATGTGTTTCTTTATAACTTTCATTTCTTTTTTCTATTGTATTACAAATATTTTCCTGGTCTCAGGCACTTCTCTATATCAATACATAATGAATATGATCATAATTGCTCTGATTATCTTTTTACCCCAATTCATTGCTTTTCTTGGTAATATAGTAACTATTTTCATGGGAGTAAATATTTAGAAAGTACATAAAGTCATTTTTTCTATGGGTAACATTCACATTTAAAATGTTAATGTTAGGAAATAAAGTTTAGAATGCCTCTATTATTGCCATCAATAATATAGTATATACATGGATATGCTATATTTGACATTAGGTATGTAGTGTTCATTTAAAGTCTAAATATTATTTCCAATTTGAACTCTAATGTGCACCCCCCCAAAACATGTTATTGAAGTTATCACTTGGAGGGAGATAGAAATGGCAGTAATTTATAGCTTTTGGAGCTTCTCAGATTTCCACATATAAACATCTAGAACAGGGCTGAGCCCCGGTGGCGTAGTGGTTGTGCGTGGGACTGCGACCCACTGGGTTGGAGGTTCAAATCCAGCAGCAAGGCCGCGCTTCCTACTCACACCACTAGAGGGCAGTAATGTCCAAAAAAAACAAAACCAAAACCAAAACCAAAAAAACATCTAGAACATTCAAATTGCAAAACCAAAAAACGTCATAGGTGGCACTTAAAATAAATTTACATGGCAGGATATTCTCTTGAAGCCCAAATGTAAGTAGGATCAAACCCATCCAAAGTTTCAAGATTTGCAAAGTTGTGGTAAACGTTTCAGAGAAAGCAGTGGAAAATATAGGGACTCTGAAGGACCTGACCACAGGCAAATCCTCAAACAGCCAATTGGAAACTGTAGTGAGGGAACTTTGCCAACAGTCGCTGGAACTGGGAAATGAGTAAATGGTTAAAGATAGGGATGATTAGCTAGGTGTGAAAGGTTCCCACCCATTCGATGCCCTACATAGAGTAAAACAGACTGTAATTCTTTACAGGAACCAATAGCCTCATCATTTTTTTGGTGGGTTTGAACCACCAATCTTTCAGTTAACTGTCCGGGGCTAATTCAGCAGGGCCAAGGCCAAAGAAGTGTATAATTTAAGCACTCCTGAAATTGACCAATGAGGACTCCCTTTCAAAACAGAAGCTCACACCAATGAGAGACTGGTTGAACGGATTAACAGTTGGCAGAAAAAGGACAATAGAAAGGAACAAATGTGAATATTTAGATAAGATTTGAGAGAAGAAATTACATAGACGAGAATTCTCATCAAGCTACATAAACAGTCAACACACAAAAACAGCAAAACTGTAAGCTCTGAAATTAAAAATAATTCTTGGGTTAAATGTCGGTCTGAAAGTTTATGACTTCTAAATTTACACAAGAATAAATAGCAGAGAAAATAAAAAAGAATAAACAGCAGAAACTGAGTTCTAATCTCAAAGTTGCAAAAATAAAGTGAATAAATGGAAAGACATCTTTACAAATAATATAAGCATTCTAGGAAGACATACATGTTCACAAAACAGATACAGTTCAAAATGAGTTGTAGATATTAAGAAAATGATACCAGCTATGAAAAACTGCAAATTTTAATTAGAAAAGAAGCAACAACTAAAAAGAAGATTAACAAAATTTATTTAAAAATAAAGACAAAAACTAGAAGAAACTCACAAATAATACCTTCAGAGATAAGTAAGGTAAAAAGAAGAAAACCTTAGAAATGAAAAAAGGCAGAAAAGAAGGATTTGAGCAAAAGTAACATATTGACTTAGTGAATTTATAGGACAGGGTAAACAAGTCTCTGTGGGTTTCAGAGACTGTAAATCTTTATGGAAGGGAGAAGCTGGTAGTTTGGAACTTTCAATCTTTCAGTCAGCAGCCCAAGTCTTAACCACTATACAACCAGGGCTCCTTTAGTATACACATTGTGAATTACATGTGGGCTTACATTTCAGGTTATGTTGTGCACACAATAATTCAACTACTTCCCAATCCTCCCAATAGTTTGTTTTCTTTCTCCCTCTTATAGAATACCATCTTTCCTTTTCACCCAAGTTAATACCAGTCTATCCTTTATGAACTTCTCTCCTACCCTTCCTAACCCTGGTTATTGTCAATGTCTGTTTCTTTTGGTATGAAAACATTTGTCTTGATTTCTCCTGCATAACAGTGATCTCATACAGTATTTGCCCTTTTGTAATCGACTCATTTCCCTCAGTATAATGTTCTCCAGGTCCATGTAAGCCACGAGGTGCTTTACAGTTTCCTCACTATTCTCTAAGGCTGAAGAGTGTGTGTATGTACCAGCATTTATTCTCCCATTCTTACATCGATGGGCATTCGGGTTCTTTTCATCTCCTTTCTATTTTGAACAGTGCTGCAATGAACACATGTGTGCATGTGTCTTTTTGTGCTATTATTCACACTTCTTTAAGCCGCATTCCTAGCCAAAGAGTTACTAGGTCGTAGAGTATTTCTATTTCCATTTGTTTGAGGAAATGTTATACCACTTTCCACAGTGACTGCAGTTTTATAATCCCACCAGGAAGGGAGAAGGATTCCAATCTCTCTGCGACCTTCCCAGTTTTGTCATTTTCTGCCTTTTTGGATGTTTCTATTAGGACCAGTGTAAGGTAACATCTCATTGTAGTTTCATTTTACATGGGATGGCTAATGTTTTCTTTGATGTCTTGTCTATTCATGTCCTCCCGCAATTTTTAAATTGGATCATTCATGTTTTTCTTTCTTCGGTATTGTGTTTTTCTACAAATTTTAGGAATTAGTTCCTTGTCCGATGTATCATTGCCCATTTTACCCCTGTTTATAGATTTTCTTTTTACACTTTTGATAAAGTCTTTTCATGCACATAAATGTCTTCTTTTGCCGGAATTCCAGTAATCTAGTTTGTTTTCTCTAGTGTGTGTAAGGAACGTAATAAGATCAGAAGAATGTTCCTGTACTATCTGTTATATGCAGATGACACACCTTAGCTTGCTGAAAGCAAAGAGAACTTGAAGTTCAGTTCAACTTTGTTGAGGAAGTTCAAAGACCACTGAGATCTTAGAAATTGGGATCTGCAAGGCAGTGAGAGACAAGAGATCTAAGAGTGGGAGGCCCTGGGATGGGCAGAATGTCTGGAGGGATGATTTCAACAGCGTAGGACAACTTAAATATTAGGCCTGTAGGCATAAGTCCTGTGCTTCTAAACTCCAGAGTCAGCAAACCTAAGACTCCTTTTGCTGACTCATTGCATGCTTACTTCCCTGCCTGTGCCTGTGCAAGACCCAGCTGTGGAGAGCCCAAGACCAGGTGGAAGATTGGACCTGGGAAACAGGACCACACCTGGGATAGGTCTACTCATAATATGCAGACCCAGACAGGCCAATTCTCCCATGCCTGGTAAGAGTCTCTTGACATAGTTCACTCGATGGCAACTCACTCAGGCTTTGTCGTCATGGTTTTTCTTCCCTTTCCAAGTAAACATTGCTTTCTGCATGCCATTTGTGGCCCAGGATCCCATGCTTTGGTTCTTGAGACCAAGAGTCCCTAGACCAAGAGTCTTGAAGTGCCCAGATTTTAAGTGGAAAACCACTGACTGGGGGGTGGTGCTTCTTGATTAAAATTTTGGTCTATATGGAGCAACAAAAATTTTCATAGAATGCAAAAAGACTATTGTAATATATTTATTTTAATTTTAAAATGCTGTGAGACGTTGTTAAATTGTTAAAAAGCAGGACATCTGGTCACTTTAACCTAGACACATCAGACCAATTGCAACACTGCTGCCCTCTGTATGGATTTACAACTAAATGTAAAGGGAACAGAAGTCCTTACAAGTGGATCAATAAACAGCATCATGACAAGTGGAGAAAGATTTGAAGTTGTCAAGGATTTTCTTTTTCCTGACTCCTTCATGGACACTTTGGGAAGCAACAATTAAGATAGCAAAGGGCATTTCTGGATGATGTATTGCATTGGGCAAATCTGCCACAAAAGATCTTTTTAAAGTGTTAAAGAGCAAAAGTTTCACTTTGAGGACAAAGGCGTGCCTGACCCAACTGACGGTGGTATGTTCAGTGGCCTTGTTTGTATAAGAACACTGGACAAGGAATGAGGTAGACTGGAGAAGAGTCAATCCACTTGAATTAGGGTGTTGGTGATGGACATTGCATGTTTCTGAGACTCACCAGAATAAGGAACCCATTTGTCTTGGAAGAAGTACAACAGAATGCTCCCTTAGAAGCAAGGATGATGAGACTTCATCACACATACTTTTATTATCAAAAGGGACCGACCAGTCCCTGGGAAAGGACATCTAAACCCCCTGCCATCATGTCAATTTTGACTCACAGTGGCTGTTATCATGTGTAGATATCACGTGACTCCTTAAAAATCAAATCCCATTGTACAAAATATCTACTCTATGTGATTGCAAACATTTTACTCACAATTCATTCTTTAAACTGAAAAATTACTGTGAAGCTACTTATTCCTAGCAAAAATAGTTTAATTGGTCACTTTGTTCAGGGAAAGAAAATATGGATTGTACTAGCTTGGTCTATCTGTTTGCATTATTACATTCAACATTATCAAGTTTCTTCTGGGAACTATTTTTTGTTTTTGAGGGGTTGCTTCAGAGAGGTGCCTGTGCACACTATAGACTTGGAGGTTTAACATTGATTGAAAAAGAAAGAACATTGTGGGGGAGTCTTTTCGGACCCCAGGTGACCCATGGTGTGTCAGAGTAGAGCTGTGCTTGCTAGGGTTTTCAAAGGCTGAATCAGGGAAGGTAGAATGCCAGGCACCACAGGTGTGGACTTGAATTGCCAACCTTTTGGCTAACAGCTGAGCAGTCAGTCTTCTGCATTGCAAGGCAGAGGGACCATTAGTGAACATTTAAAATCAAGCACGCCTGCACTTTCTCAGAACCAATGTTAGCATTTAAACGAATCTAATCAGTAATGCACTCTCCAAAGACACCCATTGCTAACACATTCTCTCATCAGTACTAGTGGGTGTCCTAATTATATCATACGAGATGTTTGAATGATTTTTTTTATCTTCAAAACAAGAGTGATGGATTGGTTGCAAATATGCGAGACACTTCTGATTTACATAAGAAGGGTTGAAGCATCCAGTAAACTAAGCAATCTGGATCCATGATTCTCAACCAGGAGGAATTGCCCCCCTTTCCTTGTCTCCTGAATGGCACTCTCATGTAAGTGTTGAATTGCTAACTGCAAGGTCAGAGGTTCAAGCCCAACAGCTACTCCCTGGGAGGAAGATGTAGATCCCATAAAGTAGACAGCCTTGGAAATATTGCATAAGATCACTGGAAGTCAGACTTGACCTGATGGCAGTGAATTTGGTTTTGATTTGGGGGGACATGTCACCCTTTCAGGAATATTTGGCATTGACGGGAGAAATTTCTGGTTGTCACTCACACTTGGAGGTGAGAGTTGTATGAGCATCTAGTGAACAGGTATCAGAGATACTGCTAAATACCCCACACCACACAAACTAGACTCACCACCAATGAGTCGGTTTGGAGTAGAACTGCTCCATGGGGTTTCTAAGACCAGAGACCTTTATGGAAGCAGACTGCCACAGTTTTCTCCCACAGAGAGGTGGGTGAGTTCGAACTGCCCAATGCTTAATCCACTGTGCCATCAGGATACCTTAGTGCACAGATTAGCCCCCACACTAAAGAACTATCTAGCCCCAACCCCAGTAGCCCATAGACGAGAAACTCTGGCCTGGGCTCTTCAGAGTGGTGTCTGTTTATTCTCATATGTTGCCAACTACTAGCTGGGGATTTTGCCTCCTGCTCTTGATTAGGGTCTCAGTTGATTCCTGTTGCTAGAACCTTCTGCTAGACCTTCCAGTGTCTCCAGGATTTATTGACTTGCTTACCTACTTGGGCAAATTTTATAGATGACTCTGAGCACTTTCTGGGATCCCAGCCCTGTTATGGTTTGTGTGGGTAGAGAGGTAAACCAAATAGTGATAGTCTTTGCTTTGCTGATAAACCAAACCAAACTCAATCCACTTCCATGAAGTTGATTCGGATTCATCATGACCTGAGTTTTGGAGAATGAACATCTTTCAGGGGGCAAAAAATTATACCTGTCTTTTGCATAGTGGCTGGTGAGTTTCAATCGCTAATTTTGTGTTGGCTTCCTTGAAATAGTGTGTACTCATTTGAGACTACAAAACCTGAAACTCCTTGCATCCTTTCTAAAAACCCACATGGATTACAAACTAGACTTTGGATTGAGTTCTTTCTCATGTGAAGTCAAGAACTGAGGCATTACCTACCCAGAAATCTAACAAGATTACATGTTTCAAGGGGATGGCACACATCCAGTACTTATCAAGTAACCTGGCACATAAAGGAGTTATTCTTCTATCTAGAAATGGCACAGATAATTAGATGTGTCTGTGATGTTAAATGTATTATTAAATGTTCACAAGATATGAGTTTTAGTTGTAGGCATTCTAAAAAGAGAAAGAACCAGACAATACCATGGTCAGGGTGTCCACTTGAAGGCTAGTTGATTAGCACCCAAGGGGACTCTTATGATCTTAAAGGGGGCACTTGTAGAATTCTGACTCTTGCAGAGCCACTCTGAATGTGGATGTGATTAACTTTCATCAGGCAAAGTCATGAGACTGTGACAGAATAAAAACTCAGTCCAGACTCACTGGCATCCAGCTGCTTCTGATTCACAGTGCTCCTGTGGATGGTTTCTAAGACAACTTGGTCAGGGGCAGACAGTCTCATCTTCTACCCTGAGAAAGACTTGTGGGTTTGAGTTGCTGACCTTTCAATTTGCAGCCCAATACCTCATCCATAGCACCAGCAAAGGTATGGAATAAGGAGTGGAATTCATGAGTGTCAGCATGATCGCATTATTCTAGACCTAAAGGCACACCATTCTGGAATCAGAGTTGGAAAGGTGACATTCAGAAACAAGTTACTTTCATCTAGCATATCTACCTACCTGACAAGAACATCTTTTTCATGGGACTTTAATATTGTAATAGGTCACTATAAGGAGCACTTGTGTTGGAGTGACTACATATTTACCTGCTAACTGCAAGGTAAACAGTTCTAAACTACTAGACTCTCCATGAGAGAAAGACTGGACTTTCTACTCCCACAGAGAGTTATGGTCTCAGAAATCCACCAGGACTGTTCTACCCATCCCATCCCATGATTCAGTCACAGTGAATTTTGGAGTGGCATTGTGGAAGGAAGGTTTGGTAATACCTCTATAAAGATTACAGCCCTCTTTCCCCCCAGAAAAATTTCAGAGGCCAGCACTGAAGCTATAGCTCAGGAAGAGGGACATGTCTGATCAGAGCACACAGGAGCAAATGAAGGGGAAGGAAGAACTAGTGGAGCACTTCCTGACCTTCTCTACTCAAAGGGAAGGGCCATATCCCTACTCGAAGCAGTCAATACACAGAGGATCATATGACCGGCTCCACTATGACACATGATATTTCTCACTGAACTATAGCCCTATAGGTGACGACACTGCACCTGGTCTGACCCCACCACACTGAGACAAAACACTAAGGGTGTGCAACAGACCAGCAAGAGGAGCAGAGCAAGGAAGTCTTGAGGGAAGAGGAAATACCAAAAATAGATTTGGAGCCAGGGCGTGACACCTCATCAGACTCAACCCCAAAACACTCCTAACGGTCAACCAACAGACCTTGAACTACTTACAGGCTTCCCTCCCCCCTCCCCGTTAGTTATTGTTTTGTTTTCTTTTGTTTTGCTCTGTCTTGTTTTTGTGCATATTATTATCTCTGCAGTTCTATCTAGATAAGATAGGCTGGATAAAAAACTTGGTGGAGAAAACAGTGCGACTGGAAGGTTCTGGGGGGACATGAAAGAGGGGGAGGTGGGGAAAAGAAGTGGTGTTAACAAACCCAGGAACAAGGGAACAAGTGTTCTAAAATCAATGGCAAAGAGGGTGCAGGAGGCCTGGTAGGTTTTGATCAAGAGTACTGTGACCAAGAGGAAGTACTGAAACCCAAATGAAGGCTGAGCATGATAGTGGGACAAGAGGAAAGTAAAAGGAAATAGAGGAAAGAACTAGGAGGCAAAGGACATTTATAGAGACCTAAATACAGGTATATACATATGTAAATATATTTATATATAATGATGAGAAAATAGATTTATGTGCATATTCATAGCTTTAGTATTAAGGTAGCAGATGGACATTGGGCCTCCACTCAAGTACGCCCTGAATGCAAGAACACTTTGTTCTATTAAACTGGCATTCCATGATGCTCACCTTCCAGACAGAATTGCTGAAGACAAATGTGTACATAAGCAAATGTGGTGAAGAAAGCTGATGGTGCCCGGCTACCAAAAGATATAATGTCTGGGGTTTTAAAGGCTTGAAAGCTAACAAGTGGCCCTCTAGCTCAGAAGCAACAAAGCTCACATGGAAGAAGCACCCCAGTCTGTGTGAGCATGAGGTGTCAAAGGGATCAGGCATCAGGCTTCAAAGAACAAAACATCATATCTTTGTGAATGAGGGGGAGTGCAGAGTGCAAAGCCCATCTGTAGGCAACTGGACATTGTTTTGTAGAAGGATCACAGGGAGGAGATGAGCCAGGCAGGGTGCAGTGTAGCAACGATGAAATGTACAATTTTCCTCTAGTTCTTAAATGCGTCCTCCTCCCCCACTATCATCACCTCAACTCTGCCTTACAAATCCACCTAAACCAGAGGATGTACACTGGTACAGATAGGAACTGGAAATCCAGGACAGATGATCCCTTTCTAAATAGGGTTAAATTTTGATAAAGTAAAAAGATATAAATTAATATAATCATTCCAAAAGAGAATTCAATTTGCTATTTTACATTATTAACTTTTGTAACATATTATATTTAAACACTGTTAGGAACAAAGAACTGAATTTCCATAGACCTTCTGATAGATTTTATCATTTGAACTAGACCATTTTGAAAGGACTAGATACTTTTTAAACCCAAGATAAAAGGTAATACAAATTTTGAAGAGGAACATTAGTGACAGAAGTGATAACTTAAGGCAAAGGAAAGTTTCTTTAACATCTGAAATGTTTTCTAAGTAATTAGAATTAGAAATGAAAAAGAAAGAATTCTGGGGAATTTAAATTTCCAGGGGTTGTATTCCCTGCCCTCACCCCACTGTGAGAATAAGATCAATTGAAATAACTGCTTTTAAGTGTGTTGAAGGTTATAGGTAACAGAACTAGTCTCTTTCTATACTGATGACTCTTTAAAGAAATAGAAGGAAAAGTTTATGTCTGGCTATATTTTCATGACTTCTTTTCTCTCCTCTTTATGATGTAGTGAAGAGATGCTGAAGAGGAAATGAATACAAAATTATTTACTTGCAAATAGACATATTCTAAAAAGCTAGGCTCTATGTGAGGGTACATAGGAGCAAAACAATTTTTCATCCCTCAAATTCCAAACTGATTCAGTCAAAAACACATTCTGTTAAACCCAGTCACTGCTTGGTAAAAAACATTCCTGCAATATGTTGCACATTCATTTGGCTTTCTTCTTTATGACTCAGATATTATTCAAAGTCACATCAAGTTGTTGTTTCTTGTGCTAAATGCCTTCTTTAGTGGTGTGATATAATGAACAAATATCACCTGCCTAAATAGTGTTTATTCATTCAAAGACCCTGTCCAGTTTTTATGTAATGGATCTATATCAGGCGTTAATTTTTTAATTTACTTGAATTCTGGACAGATGGAGTAAGATGCAAGAGCAAGGTTAGGAAAGGAGAAGGCCATTGCCGATCTCTCAACCTGACATGCTCGTATCTTAATTTCATTGTCAACATTAGCTACATTTGCCTTTTCTTCTTAAAGAACTTCTGTAGGATTAATTTTTAAAATTTATTAGGTTGAACACTTTCTTACAGTCTGGGTGGAAGTTTACAGAACAGATGCATTTTACATGCAACCATTTACAAACGTTTTTCCCTGGAGATGTCAGTTCTGATCTTGTCAGTGTAACAGCCTTCTTCCCACTTCCTTTCTGGGTTCCCTGTTTCTAGTCACTCTTCCCTTCAACTTTATTTTTGGGCAAATGCTGCCCTTGTGGTCACATATAGTTGGTTGTTTGGAGGAACACATTTCCCAAGGCTGTTTTTTGACTTAATAGACTTTATAGTTTGACTTCAGCTATAGAGGTAGTTTCCGGAAATAACTTCAGTTCTAAGTTTAAAGGATTTCTAAGGGTCATAGTATTGGGGGCTCGACCAGTTTTGATCAGAACTCTCAGTGTGGCCATTTTTATAACTTTGAATTTTGTTATCCATTTTCCTCCTACTTTGTCTTTTGGGATCCTGAATCCAAGTCGTGGATACTTTTAACTGCATACCGTCTACCATAGTTCTTCTTGTCTCAGGCTTTTGAAGGCTCTGGTTTGTGTAGTCTGTAATATTATTATTTTGGATTAACTGTTTTCTTGGTTCTCAGTTCTCTTCACTCTACATTGTGTATCATTGCCAGGTGCTGGCAAGTTGGTTCTGACTTACATATAGCAGAATAAAACAAACCCAGTTCTCCCAGTGGAGCTCCTGGTTACAGCATTTGTATCAATTCTTCCTGTCAAAGATTGTCTCTTTTTCACTGACTTGTAAGTAGATCAAGCCTGATTTCCTTTCCCATGGACTGGTCTTTCCTAATAACATGTCCAAAATATATGGAGCATTAATTTAATTAGTTAATGTATAGAAGAATTAGCACTCCACTTTTTTTAGCCATATAGAATAATTTTAGAATTTAAGAGTCATTTGTTAATACTTTGTCAGACAATTTTAATTTAACTCAGGAAAAGTGGTCATTGCTGTCTAGTTCCTCTTAAAAGGGCAGAGAAATCTTGGGACGTTTGCTTTGCTAGAGAACTTCTAGGATGTTAGAGAAGTATCTAAGGTCTGCCATATATAGAAGGGAATTTACCTGAAGGTATAAATGTTAGGGAAAGCAATTTCAGCCACATTAATTGTGCTGAGGAATATGATTGTCTCATCACTGTCTTCAGAAATAAAGAGAAAATAACTTGTTAACACATTAAAGATCGGATGTTTCGGAATCAGGAAGTTAAAAAGCAAGCAACCAAATCAAAGTGAAGTAGTGGAGATCCAAAACCCATCTACAAGTTAACACATTAAAGATCGAATAAACTTGAGATCCACCCGCAGCCTGTTCATAAGAAACACAAGACTTTATGGCCTCGTCTGTAGCTATGATCCTTAGTGCTCCAACAGGGAACATTAACCAGTCAGTTCACCTCCTAGCTTTTGCTCTCTTGTTCTTTCTCTGTGGCACCCTCTATTCCCAGATCTCTCTTTAGCCATTTTATATGGTGTCAGCTTATATACCTCTTTGTGATATTTCAATCCCCAGTCAATGGGTTGGGAGTCATTTTGTTATGCTCTAAGAGTGTTTATCCTTACTTTTGTGTAACACTTTATATACTTAGTCCTAGATGACAGTTGACTTTTCTTTACCTACCTCTGTTTTGCTGTAAGGTGCTGTCAAGTTGGTTCTGGCTAAAAGTGGCTCAATGTACAACGGAATGAAGGCACCCCCACCCCCACTTCTGCGCCATCTTCAAAATTGTTCTGAAGTTTGAGCCATTGTATCACTCCTTCCTGTTGAAGATCTTCCTCTTTTTTTTCTGTCCCTTTACTTTTTAGCAACCGGTCTCTCCTGATAAACATGCCCAAAGTACACTAGACCAAGTCCCACCATTCTTATTTCTAAGAGAGGCATTCTGGCTATACTTCTTCCAAGACAGGTCTTCTTTTTTTGGGGGGTGGGGTTGGGCCATGGTACTTTCAGTATTCTTCATCAGCACTGTAATTCAAATGTATCGATTCTTTTCCAGGCTTTTTTATTCAATGTCAAGCTTTCATATGCATTGAAATGATTAGGAAACTGCCATGCAAGAGGCAGTTGGTAATACCATGACATGGGGGAAGCGCACCGTAGTCCTCAAAGTAACATCCTTGTTTTCCCACCTTGCAAGGAGAACTTGATCAATGCATTGTTTGATCTCTTTGCCGATATGTCCATGATCCAACCAAAATGAAATCCTTGACAAATCCTATTCTTGTTTTATTGTGATGTTTTATTTTTGTCCGTTTTTGAGAATTTTTCTTCGCATTACGTTTTGGTCCATATTCAAGGCTGAAGTCCCTGCTCTGCATCAGCGAGTGCTTCACGTCACCCTCACTTTCAGGAACAAGGTTATGTCATCTGCATATCACAGGTACTTAGTCAGCCTTCATAACCTTGATGTCAAATTCCTCTCCTTTTAGTTCAGTTTCTTAGTTTATTCACTAAGTATACATGATGAAAAGGCATGTTGAGATAATACAGCCCTGATACACAGCCTTCTTGATGTTAGGCCAATTAATGTTCCTTTCTTCTATTTGCACAGTTGCCTCGTGATCCATGTACAGGTTCGATATGAGCAAAATGAAGTGCTCCAACCTTCCCATTCTTCTTAAGGTTATCTATATTTTGATGTGATCTGCACAGTCCCACACTAGACTGTCTACAGCTAGACTGCTGGATGGAAAAAGCAAGAGGGATTTTTCTTTTTTATTGTTGTATTGCAAAACTTGACACATAGCTTGTATCTCATAAACACTTATTGATTGGCTCAATGTATAAATAAATAAACATGTGAACTAGTAGTTTTCAACTAGAGGACTGATATTGCTTCCCATAAGATAACTGGCAATACCTGGAGACATCTTTGATTGTCTACTCTTGGGAGGACAGGTAATGATAGCATCTCGTAGGTAGAGATCAGGGATATAGCCATTCACAAGGCATCAGAAAGTCTCACTACAAAAACAATAATCTGGTCAAAGATATCTGTAGTGCTGATGTTAGGAAATGCATGTGTTATTGTTTTATTGGATGATTTTATGTCAATGAGACTCGTCTGGCTAGGGGTGGAACCAAACCTGTCAATCAAGTGGTAGTTTGATGACTTCCTTGGGGGGTTGGCCTTTTGTTGGGAATGAGACACTCTGGGAACTTGCTCTCTTTCTGGTTCCTCCACTACTTTCCTGCCTGCTGGAACGCTGCCTGCTTTACGTGATGCCACATGTGGGCTAGCCAGTTCTGAGAGCTGTCAGTGCTCTGCTACATTTTGGGGCCTATCCTTGGGTCTATGCAATCTGCACCTAGAGATTGTGATCTTTCTACTTCCTTTTTCACCATTCTGTGTCACTGGTCTGAAGAGGGACTTATGGGCATGAGTTGGGTCGGATTGGGATGCCTTTTTGATGTATAACCACTTCTTGATAGAAAGCGATTTCTTATACATAGATGAGTGTCCCTGGATTTGTTTCTCTAGACAACCCAGTGTCATAGCAGGTGAGTCAATAGAATGAAATATTGCCTGGTTCTTTGCCACCATTAAAATTGCTATCTTTGAGCCGAATACTGAAGCTATTGAGTCAGTCCATCTCATTGGTGGTCTTCTTTTTCACTAACCCTTTACTTACTAAGCATGAGATCCACTTCCAGGGATGTTCTCTCCTGACTATATGTCTAAGGAGCATTCTGGTTGTTCCATAAATATTTCTATCATCCTATTTTGAAGTTAAAAAAATGATCTATGTTAACATTATAATTTCTATCCTGAGGAAGCAAAGTGAAATGAATTCCTCATAATTAGTATAAGGAAGATGGGAAACTCATAATTGAAGTGTTTCTAATATGCAGAATGACAAAATATTCAGTTGTTTAGGCCACTCTTCTTAGAGATAGAGATACATTATTTTGTCATATTCTTATCTCTCATTGATCACATTTTGTCGATGGTTAAGTAATGTGTAAGAGTAATAGTTTTTTACTTTTTGTGTATCCGTATACATTTAAATCAATATGGCCTTCATAATCATATTTAGAATAGCAAAATAGAACTAATTAATGAACAAGAAGATGTTTGGAATACTAATTCAGAACAGATGATATTTAACTGGATTTGTAATTTATGGTCTATCATTCTGATTAATGATCAGACTTACTGTATCTATGGAAACGGAGAGGGAAATTATTTTTGCCTTCAACAAATGCACAAGGATGAGAAATATTTGCTTCTCTGAATAATCAGCACAGATGTTGCCCTTCTTGTTAACCTTGTGTTCTTTTCCATTTTACCACGAGGAAAGCAAAGTGTGTGGACGGAGATCAGAAGATGTAAGATTAAGAAAATGAATTGCAGTTGCCTTCCCACACTTGTGTATCACTAATTAATGGAGAGTTCTGAGTTACTTTTTGAATTAGCAAAGAAAAAGCCCTAAGACCTAGATGGCCTCTAAGTCATGCCTGTGATTTCCATCATTACTGTTACCACTCTCTGTACAGTTTTCTATGCAAATTTTAGTGGAAAAGTCTGTAAGACTCAGAATATGGAAGAAGAAAAATCAACTAAAGCCTTGAAATATAGTCTATAAAAATAGCATGCCATTCATTTTTGAAGATGTGCGATGTACCTATGCATGAATCTAGTTTGCATCAGGATGTCACATGAGGGGATTTCCTGGACTGTATCAATTCTTTCCTGCGGGTTCTCACCAACGATTAAAGAGTATGGGGAATTTACAGGAGAGGGCTGACTGCTATTCTGACTATTCCCCCATCACTTTCAGAGCCCTGGCAGTGATTGCTTACGTGGCAGGCCTGCATCCTGACAGTCGGCATTTGGAACCCACCCGCAGCTCCTGGGGAGAAAGACTGGCCTTTCTCCTCCCATGAACAGTTGTGGGTGTTGGAAACCCACAGGTGGTGGGGATGACCCAGTATTGACGCAATGGCAACAAGTTTGGTGTGGTTTGGTTTTTATCATGTTACTAGTAAAGTGAAGACGTTCATCTAATTAAAGTTTTCAAAGTGGCTTCATTTTGTTTTTTCAGAAAATGAAGGAATCTTCTATCTGTTAATGCCGTGTTGCTTCTATTTATTTTTGGAAATGTGCTTTTGGTAGTAAGAGCTTAAAAAAAAACCAAGCTGTTCTCATAGCACTTATTACATGTCTGTAGTTAATGACTGGCACCTGATTTTCCTTTGGCATTCAAGACAGTGTGAGAGATTTGCCTTGCTGGGTTAAGAGAGAGGGGGGCCAGTATCCTGGTGCAGTCCTGCAGGTGGCCCAGGCAGACATCTTGCAGTGAGGTGAGTTTCCACAGGCCAGTAACCTGTGTGACAGACCCAAGACTCCCATCACCCTAGGAGGTGGCAAGGACATCGTTCCCTCCAGGGAGGTCTCTGCCTGTGTCCTGGCGCATCTCGTCAGGGCCTCGTGAGATGCTGAGCTTTGCACATCTTTCTACGTCAGTGGTCGGAAATGTTGCCCTTTGCCTCATGTACAGAAACGATCTGACCCCAATTCCACGACATTTTGGCTAGGCGAGGGTCATCATCTTTCTTATAAGGATAAGGAAGCGGAAACTTTGCATTAAGTAATCAGTCTAGCCAGTGGTAATCACTGGTACAGCGAGGATTCAAACTGCAGTCTCCCTAGCTCCAATTCTCCCTAGCTCCAATGTTACTGTGGTCCGTTTAGGCAATTCATGATGACTCTGAGTAAGCTCTCTGGCATTGCCTTACCAGCTTCAACAGAAGCAGCAGCAATGAGCTGTTTTTCAAGTCAGATCATACAGTGTCTCTGTTCTCTTCGTGGAGCTCAGTAGCTAAATGATGTTGGAAAATCATCTACAATAATGTTCTTTCTGGTGGTTGTTCATTGTCATAGAGCCTCCTCCAGCTTGTGTCATGGAACACACCTCCCCTGGTCCTGTGCCATCGTCATGATTGCTGCTATGTCTGAGCTCGTTAGCACCATTGTGTGTGTCTTCTAGACTGGAAGGCTCATCTTGGACAGCATTCAGTTGTGATTTGGAGGTTTTCATGGACAAAGTTTCAGAAGTAGCTTAGCAGATTTTCTTCCCAGTTTATCATAGTTTTTAGACCAGCGGTTCTCAACCTGTGTGTCTGACCCTTCCGTAAGGGTCACCAAATACAACCTGCATATCAGATATTTGAATTATGATTCATAAAAATAGCAAAATTACAATAATCCAGTAGCAACAAAAACGATTTCATGGTTGGGGTCACCACAATATGAGGAACTGTATTAAAGGGTCGTGGCATTAGGAAGATTGAGAACCACTGGTGTAGATGCTCACCTAATCCTACCCACTCTGGGTGACCCTGCTGCTGGCACTTGAAAATGCTGGTGGCATAACTTTCAGCAGTACAACCATATACAAGTCACCACAGTAGGCAAACTGTCGTATGGATGGTAGAATCATGTTCTCAAACACACTGCCTGTGGTAGTCATATAATCTGGTGCCAATTTGGGACTTGAGAAGATTAAGAGTGAAAGGGTAGGGTTTAGTTTGTCGGTTGGGTTATAGCCAAGGAGGCCTGTGGGTGGGCATGGCCGTCCCTCAGGATTCTGGGAACTCCGGTATTTCCTCTTTGGAGGAAGGAGACGTCTCTCTGCTCCCTGGAGACTCTCTATGGACAAGACTCAAGACTCACTTTTCTAAGAGACAGTCTACTAACAAGGCGTATGGAACTACACTGATAGACCACATGCATTTGGAATTATTGCATGTGTTTCGTGAGGCTGAAGAGGACTCTACCAATATGTATCAGACATATGAGCTAATATTGGACTTGATCTGGACTTGGCTGGGATGTTTTCTCAATATTCAGTTGCTCTTGCCTATAAACCTCTTCCTTATACACATATGCAGGTCTATGAATTTATTTCTCTACCCAAACTAACACTGTTGATTTGGACTCATAGTGACCCTATATGACAAAGTACAATTTCCCTGTGGGTTTCTGAGACTATAGACCTTTACAACAGAATGCCTCATCTTTCTTCCTTGGAGGGAGTGGTCATTTCAAACTGCTGACCTTGTGTTTAGCTTCCAAACTGGTAACCTACAATGCAACCAGAATTTCTGGAATAATGTTCTAGGATCTCTTGATTGGAATTCTGACACAAATCTATTGTTAACTTTAAACTATATTTTATATCAGTGGTTCTTTTAGGGTGAAGTGTATCAATGATGAGGCATACAACTTTCCTCTAGTTCTTCATTGCTTCCTCCTTCCCACTATCATGGTCCCAATTCTACCTTATAAATTCAGCTAGACAAGAGGATGTACACTGGTACAGATAGGAACTGGAAACATAGGGAATCTAGGACAGATGATCCCTTCAGGATTAATGATGAGAATGTAATACCAGGATGGTGGAGGGAGGATGGGGTAGAAAGGAGGAACTGATTATAGGGATGATCTACATATGACCTCTAGATATGACAGAGGGGAAGTGGCTGAAGGGAGACATTGAATAGTATAAGATATGGCAAAGTGATAATAATTTATAAATTATCAAGGGTTGGTGAGGGAGGGGGGAACAGAGAGGGAGGGTTAAAAAAATGAGGTGCCAGGGCTTAAATAGAAAGCAAATGTTATGAGAATGATGAGGGCAACATACAAAAGGTTGATGTATGGATTGTGAGAAAAGTTGTATGAGCCCCCCCAATAAAAGGTTTAAAAAAATCAGTGGTTCTCAAGACAAACCCACTGTGATGGAGTCATTTCCAAATCATAGCGACGCTACAGGCTGGACCAGCAGGTGACAGAGCTGCCCTGTTCTGCAGAGCAGTGGCTAGTGATGCCCCATTGCCCCTCCAGGGTGTCACCCAACACCTAGCTCTGTGTGCCACGAGGACCCCCAATGGAGTAAAGCACAGTTAAGAAAAAAAAATCGGTGGTTCCCAACTTTTCTAATGCCGTGACCCTTTCATACAATTCTTAATGTTATGGTGACCCCCCACCCAACCATAAAATTATTTTTGTTGCTACTTCATAACTGCTATTTTGCTACTGTTCTGAATCGGGTGACCCCTGCGAAAAGATCATTCAACTCCGAAAAGGATTACGATCCACAGGTTGAGAATCGCTGTTTACATAATCATCTTAACTTCCGTCACTCACAAAGTAAGTCATCACACGATAGATGCTCTGCATAACTTAATACCAAACCAAGCTCACTGTCATTACAGCATCTCCACGTCATGATGACCCTCTAGCATAGAACTGTCGCTTTGTGAATCCTTCTGGTTCTGTACATCTTTAGGGAAGCAGGAAGTCTAATTTTTCCCTGTCAAGGAGAAAAATTTGAACTACTGGCCTGTGGTTATCAGCTCAGTGTGTAGCATATGGCACCATAAAACCTCCTTTGTAACATTTAATAGGTGATTTTAAGGTCCTCTTCTGAAATATTACCTAATAAAGGCAGAGACACAGTCCACCAAGAACATACAAGTGGTATTTTGATGTGATTCATAATAGAACCTTTGACTGCAAGCTTAGAATTGGCATTATATCTGCTATATTGTTATCAATATCTGTCAACTAATATTATGTGTCATGCAAAGATCCATGGCCTCTGAATAATCATATTACACTTACACCTGCCTATGAAGGATATAGATTCAAAATCTAAATGTTTTGGGTAAAAAAAATCAACCATATCTTTACATCTTTATGATAACTCAAATACAGTGGTCCTTTGAATCTATTAATCTGACAGTCTTTTGAATTACTGAATTTTCTTTCTTTTTTTTTCAGGTTTTAAAACTTTTTTTTTTGCGTATTAAAAAAAATTGTGTGTTCCAATAATTAAAATCATTTGAACAAAAAAAAATGGCACTCAGATTAAACTGCATTTTACGCCTGCAGAACACCTCGGACTAGGTATGTATTCACTGTCGCCCCACCCAGCTCCTCTTCCTCCACCACCAGGCAAGTTCTTTTCCAGCCAGCCCGGCCCAGAGGAGCGGCAGGTGCCCGCCTTCATTGTCAGTAGTTCTTGGATGTGAAAAGGAGCAGCAGGGTCATTTACACTTGATCCCACCTGTCCGCATCTTACAAAGTTAAACACCTAAAAGAAGGAAAATAGAAAGGCAGTGCTTGTGGAATGTACAGTGCATATTGGCGGCGCCGCCTCATTACGACTCGCCTGCTTGCTTCTCCTGTTCGATTGTTTCTTTTGAAGGCAGTGGATTTTTCTCTTGCGTTTCTGTCTTCTTCAATTTCGACTTAACACATTTCTCAGTCTCAGTCATATCGGGGTTTGTCAGACATGGTTGCGGAGGAAGCGAGAGAGGTCCAAGAGGAGTGAAGTCCGTGTGCGCTGGGGCCGCCGCCGAGTAATTACTGCATTTTCTTTGACCATAGAGCTTTTTCTGTACTCTATCTATTTGATTACATGTATAATAGCTGGACCATGCCATATCAGCTGTTGAGAGAAAGACACTCTCACTCACTCACTCACCCACCCACCCACCCACTCATCCATTTACTCACTCACCCACCCCCTTACTTACTGCCATTGAGTCCCTCCCAACTCTTAGGAACCATGTAAGACTCGGGAAGAATGTCCCCTATGGGGTGCCGAGACTGAAACTCTTTATGGTTGTAAGCAGTCTCATGTCTCTCCTGAAAGGGACAGCTTTCCTTATGAAATAGAAAACCTACAACCTCCATGGATTTTGCTATTAGACGGAGAACTTTTTGGAAGAAGAGAGTAGACCAACAGTAGCTGCTTCTATGTTTCAGATTGGCTCTTCATCTTGGGGTTCAATCAGTCTTATCACCCCCATTGCCATCTAGCATTTTTCTATTATACTTGCAAAGTTTTGATTCCGGCATCACAAAGAACTCGGTTCCTTGTTCTTTATTGTAGGCATTGGAATTTTCAAATAATAACCAAGCTACAGAAACCCCATAATGGAAACTTAATCTGTAAGCACAGAAATTTGTTGGAAGCATAAGAGCAATTTAGTGTACATGTTGTATATTTCTGATTCTATAGTAATTCGTTCTCTTCCAGATCTTGCATGCTCTGTTCACTAGCCTAGTAATAGGTCTCTTGCAAGCCTGTCTTCTCAAACAATGTCACCCCAAGTTCTCTCTCAGTCACCTGTGGCACAGAACCTAGCCCAACAAGGAAGGCACTTTCTGCTCTAAAAACGTCTAGCGTGTGACACTTCTGCATTTCTGCACAAGTTCTCCTCTAATCAGGTCCTTGGCACCTTCCCATCTCCTCACTCAGTCTCTAGCTCCCACTCATTTTTCACTTTGGAATGTACCAGACTCCTACACAATTAATTGCTCTCTTGTTTATGTAGTCCTTTTAGTGTTATTTAAAATTTCCCTAATACTGTGCAACTGTTGGGTAATGTAGATATCCTCTTGGTTAGACCTGATTTTCTTTTTTTTCCAGATGTTTTATATATTAGTCATGTTTAAATCTTATTCCACAGTCATCCATCCAGCTGTCTTTCAGTAAGAAGCTTTCTCTTCATTACAAATCCTCTTGTTCTCCTAATGTGAACTCCTCGACCCTATCCTCTTATTGAGGACCCATTTCCATGACTGTAGCAAAAAGCCAACTCTTCACGTCTTCTCAAGCACTCCAATCTGTACTAGTACACTGTTCTAAACACGTCAAAGACTCAGTTCATTATTTTGACTTCTAGTTACTTTCTTCTAGGGCCAAAGTTTTAGCCCTGATTTCAGGACCCGTGAAGAACACATTTATTTTAACAGAGGCACTATTTCTACACATCCTCAACACTACTTTACAGCCCTGCATTTCTTGAAAAGTGCTTTAGGGTACAAAAGAGACCCCACATCTCACACTTAATTTTAGGAAAATGTTTATTAAGTTTTAAACAGGACCAAGAGGTAACACAAAGATAACACAAAGATAACACAAAGGCACCACAAAGATAACACAAAGGCACCACATCTGGAAGAGGGAGACCTTTAGTATGAGGCCATGTGTTGCAGGCTGACAAAGGGTCCAAGAGACCCTGTCACTGTTACAGCCAGAAATGGAGACCAGGCTGATGTTAGAAAGTCTAAGTTTATTTCTGCAATTGCTGCACAAGGAAACAGATGGGTTCGCTACCTCCAAATGGCTTCAAAATTCAGTCAAAATCAAGCAAGTTATATACCTTAGAGCAGTGGTTCTCAACCTTCCTAATCCCGTGCCCCTTTAATACAGTTCCTCATGTTGTGGTGAACTCTCAAACATAAAATTACTATCTTTGCTACTTCGTAACTGTCATTTTACTATCATTATGAATTGTAATGGAAATATCTGACATGCAGGATATATTTTTATTGTCACAAATTGAACATAATGAATATATTGATTAATCACAAAACAGTATATAATTACATATTGTGAAATATTTATTTCTAATTATTTTGAAGCATGGTGTAGATAAGTACATAGATACATTTTGTGGCAGTATGTGTTAAAAGACAATTTCAGGGCAAAACTTGAGAGAGCTTCTTTTTCACCAGATCAGTATATCTGCATGTGAGTGAACCTGTCTGGAGACAGACGAGTAGGTGTCTTTGTTCTAAGACCACTGGAAATATGTGTTTTGGGATGGTTTTAGTGACCCTGTGAAAGGGTTGTTTGACCCCTGAAGGAGTCATGACCCACAGGTTGAGAACCTCTGTCTTTGACTATGAGACAAGAAACAGACTTTGTGATTGTGGCAGTCATGTGCTTATGTTAATTTTATGATTGAAATGTAGGTGTGGAGTCTAGCCTGTTAATCTGGAAATAGCCATTGAGTAGCCAATGAGGCCTCTATCTGGGCATGGCTTTCTCCTGAGACTTCAGGGAAATCTCTCGATATTTCCCTTGTGAAGATGAGAAGCTATCTTCTCTAGTTGTTGGGAGTTAGTCTCAGAGACGATGAATCACGGACATGACAGGATGGTAGCGACCGAGAAGCTGGAGGAGCCGGAGGAGAGACCACACAACTTTGCCCTGATAGAGTCAGACCTCTGAAGCTGGGGCGGCCATGTGGAGACCTCTGCCAGCGATGAGTTGCTTCTGCTGTTGATGGACTCTGAGCCCTGGAAGCAAGGAGCCATGGGGAGATCCCTGCCAGCACCAGGATTCTGGACCTACTGACCTGTGACTTCATGAGTCAGAAGGAGACTTTATAGACTGATTTCAGTCATATGGGTTAATATCGGACTTATGACCTTGACCTGGACTGGGCTCAATGTCCTGTTCCTCTTGTATATAAACCTTTTACTTATATTTATATGCGTGTCTATGAAATTTGTTTCTCTAGCCTAGCCGGACTGACACAGTGATAGTACCAGGAGCTTTTATAATGTGATCAGAGGATTTTCAAGCAATTGGTCAAAAGTGAGCAAAAGTTCTTTAACAGTTTAGATTTGCCCCAAAGATTATCAGATCATCATTTGATATCTTCACTATTCTAGTGCTGTTAGACCAGTACTCCCTCAGCTTTCTAGGGCTCCATGGTTTATTTAATGGTTCTGCTTTCCCCTTCCCGAACAAGGGAAGGGCATCCTCAAATAATTAATAGGTTTTGCAAAGATCCAGACTGTGAAAACTGAAGAGGTTGAAAGGAATTTTTTGCAATGGAGAATAGAACTATTACATATTGGGTCTCTTTTAATGAACTAAATCTCAAATTTCAAGCAGTCTTTCACCTCCTCTGTCAATAATAGCATCCACGGATTTAGAGTCATGCAGTTCCTTAAAAAAAGTATGGAACAAATTCATGATTGGTGGCAAATCAATCCAGGACAAGTATGGGTGGGACAACAGAAGCCAAACTAGGACCAGGGTTAGGGCTTGTCCATTGTGCTTGAAAAATTATAAGACGGGTCCAGGATCTTCCTTCCAAGGCATGACTCATGACTATTCAGCCTCCAGACAAGTTATCTTCATCAAGGACATACCCACATGTGGTGTGAGTCTCAGGGTGGATGGGAAGGGCCTGAAAGGTAATTTGTTGTATTGTAATTGACTAAGTCTCTTAAAATTTGGTTATATAAAAGCTGTTTTTTAATAGGGTATAAATTGAAATCCAAACTTCCAGCTGAGTAGATTTTATCTCAAAGTAGCCTTCTAGGACAGAGAGCACCTGCTCTCTAGGGCATGCAAGGCCATAAGACGCCAGTGAAGCAGGCTGCCGCATCTTTCCCTTGCAGGGTCCCTGTTACGTCGTAACTACTGACCACTCAGTTGGTTACCCCAGGGCCACCAGGATTCCTTTTTATGTGGTGCACTGTTTTCATAGTTAAGGATTAGTTTAACCTGGGGCAGTTGGAGAGATTACTTAGAACTGTGCTTGCAATATGTATACAATTTCTTCTTCTTTTTTTCAGTATCTCAAAACCAGCAACATTTCCATCCTTCCTCTACCCCACACCCTAGGTAATATGAAAAGGATGGGAACATGGATACCATCCTGGATTGAATTCTGGTTCAGTCACTTGCTAGAACTGTGACCCTATTTTCTCATGGCCTGGAGCTGTTGATTTCTCCCAGGTAAAATTATATAAAGTTCTCTAAGTTCAACTTCTTTCTTTCTGAGTGTTGTATAAAGACTTGATTCTGGCTTCTTAACCTGAAGTTATTTTTTCCTCTTTATGACTGAGGAGACTGAGAACTGACTTATTTGAGACAGAGGGAATTAAGATAAAAAGTAATAGACAACATATTTCCGGACTCATGTTCAGGACTAATAATCATTCTGTAAGAGAAAAGAAAAATTGCTTGCCAGAAGTGTTCACACATAAGAGGATTCTTGTTCAAAGCCTCTATTATGGAAGAATAATTTTTTTTACCTGCTACTGTCAGTCTCTGCAGGGACCATTAGGGGTTCCATGGTTACTTAGTTGGCCACAGATCGAAGGGATGGCTATTTGAACCAAAGGCGGAGGACTTGGGGATCTATCCCCATAGATATTAAAGTTTAGGAAACCCTGTGGGAAAAATATACTCCATTATGTGAAGTTTTTTAGTACCAAAGCAACAAGATAGTCTATCTCCTGAGCTCTGAAACTTTTCTGTACTCCGGTTGAGTCTGTACGATTTTTCCTTTGAAAGAGAGAATCCTCAAGATGCCATTTGAGGTTTTCCATTCCATTCTGTTTGTTCTCAGCCTAATCTTTAAGAATCAAAGCAATAACACTCCAATGATTCTTGTTTTCCTTTTATCATATATCTTTTGATAGAATGGTTCTTATGCATGCATTTTCATATTAAGTATGAAAATATGTATTGTGCTCAAGGTCTAAATTTTGCTATGATAAAATTAAAAACATCTAATAAATGCAGTTTTAAGCTGTTGAATTTTCTTTAGTCATCTGTTTTATTTTCCTAAGACTGTGAAGAAATTCTAACCACATGTTTGGGTCCACCAGCACAGAGATATTGTACACAATACAAAGAGAAGCAGGTGAAGCTTGGGGGAGTAAGATGAACAAAATACTAGAAAAATTAATCTAATGTTATAACTGGTGTGGAACAATGGGGAAGAAAATACAGATTTAAATATTTTCTGAATACATTGAATGAATACAAACCATCCCCTAATTCCACTCCCCCCCAAAGATAAATAATAATGTTATACAAGAATGTGGCTAATTTTTGAACCACTATCTCTGCCAGTCTGTTGTACAATGATGGTGGCTTGTGTGTTTCTATGGTGTTGGAAACTATGTCACCTGAAGTGAACAGGTTTCAGCAGAGTTTCCTCAGGCAAAGAACAGATAATGAAAAAGGAATAAGCTGCCCGTGTCTGCAAAATTAGATCTGAGAAGCTTATGAAGAGCAGTAGAATATTGTCAGGTACTGAAAAACCTCATGAATCGTAGAAGAACATTGTCAGATGCAGTACCAGAAGAAGAACCTCTCAGGTCCAAAGGCACTTGAAAGATATCTGGAGAAGAACTGTCTTTTCAAAGTAGAGATCACGATAGTGATGGGAATGAACTAAGGCCACCAGGAATTTCCTTTGCTTATGGAGCACAATTCAAAATGAGAAGAAACAGATACAAACATTTATTAATTATCAGAACTTATAATCAATGAATTATGACTTTAAGAAATATTGGAGGTCATTTAAAATGAAATGGAACACAAAAAGATCAATATCCTATGCATTAGTGAGCTGAAGTAGATTGGCATTGTCCATTTTGAATCAAACTGTCATACGGTTTACATTTTTTGGGAGTTACAATAGGAATGACATTACATTCATCCTCAAACAGTCCATTTTAAGATATATCTTGAGGTACAATACTGTCTGAAGTAGGATAATATCAGTTATCATACAAGGAAATAACTATTATTCAAATGTGTGCACTAACCACTAAAGCTAATGATGCAGAAATTGAAGAATTCTACCAATGTTTTCAGTCTTAAATTGGTCAACTATGCAATCAAAATACATTGATAATTGTTGGTGATTGGGATACAAAAGGCAGAAATCTATATATTTTTCAACAACATAAACAATGGCAAAATATATGGACTCGTCAAGATTGAATTCAAAGAAGTCAAATTGACTATACCTCAGGGATGAAATTAATGGGAAGCTCAATATCATCAGCTTAAACATCCAAGATCCATCTGTGGAACGAACTATCAATTAATTACTCATATGTAAGTTCAGATTAAAACTAAAGAAAATTAAAACAAGTGCACAAGAGCCCATATATGAGCTTGAGCATATTCCACCTGAATTTTGAATCTCTTAAGAATAGATTTAACTCATTGGACCCTAATGACAGAAGACCTGGGGTAACATCAAGAAGGTGACCCACAAGTAAAGCAACAGATCATTAAAATGATAGGAAAGAAAGTGGGTTAGATAGGGTTCTCTAGAGAAACAAAACCATGACACATATAATATAGTATAGTATAGTATAATATAAATATCTCACATAATAAATAGTTAACTAATCTATAAAGCAGTACAAATGACAGTGCAACTCACTTGTGTGAGACAACAAATACATTGGCAGTCCTTCGTGTCTTGAGGGCCCCTGGGTAGTCCTCTGTAGAGCAATTCAGGCTTTCTGACCACAGGCACCACACAGCAAGGCCAGTCACCAACAGTACGCTAGATGACAAAGTTTGATAGTCCCCAGTTCAACAGATGTGTATTCCAGTAGGATGGCAAAGCAGGGCTTGAGGAACCTCAACTCATAACGAGACAATCCACGGATTAGGTGTCCCATGGGTAGTGGAGCTTGCACATCAAGGCACAGGACAAGCAAGGCTGGTCAGAAGATCCAAAAGCAAAAGAGAGAAAGGTGAGATTCGCTGAGTCATTTATATCTCCACCCTTCAATTAATCTCACACTGTTCATTGGCCCTGTTGTCACAATAAACCTACCTATCGTCATGGGTCATGTTGGCACAGCAAACCTACCTATCACAGAAAGCAAAGGCCAAAGTAGATGTCAGAAGAGACTTTGAAAATTGCTCTTGAATATAGAGTAATTAAAGCAAAGGGAAGAACTGATGAAGTCAAAAAGCTGAGCAGAAAATTTGTAAGGGCAATCTGGGAAGATAAAGAACTATAATGAGATTTGCAAAGATCTAGAGTTAGAAAAACAAAAAAGAATAACATATTCAGCATATTTTAATGTGAAAAAGCTCAAGAGAAAATTCAATCTTAGAATTGCAATATTGAAAGATTTTATGAAATCCTGAATGAAGCATAAAAACATCCAAAGAAGACAGAAAGAACACACAGGCACTGTACCCAAAAGACAAGTCCACATCCAACCATTTCAAGAGGTTGGTATATGAACAAGAACCACTGGTACTGAAAGAAGTTCAAGCTGCACTACAGGCATTAACCTAAAACAAGGATCCAGGAGTTAATGGACTACTAATGGAAACTTTTCAACAGTCTGATGAAGCATTAGAAGCATTCACTTATTTATGTGAAATTCAGAAAACAACTGCTTGGCCTGCTGGCTGGAAGAGATCTATGTTTGTACTCCTTTCAAAGAAATGTAATCCAGTAATATATGTAAATTATTTTCCAGAGTAGAAAGCCCCTTCTTTCTACCATGGAGTGGCTGGTTTCAAAATGTTGGTATTGAGGATTGAAGCCCAGTGCTTAACACTGCACCACCAGGACTCTTTTAAGATTATTTGCATCCTGGGATAATTGGGAGAAAGAAATCAATGATGGCTTAATCTATTTGACTATCCTGCAAATGAATTTGGGGCTGCTATTACCCCACAAAACCTTTTGTAATGCCCTGGTTTGCTTAGATTTTACACTCTAATAAATCCTTTAGAAGTCACAACGAATCCATCACCTTCTGAAGGGCAAAAACTTCAGTAACAATACCTATTGCTGGACCACAGATGCTCAGAGTTTCTTCGAAGCACCCTGTGCTCTGCTACCTTTTTGTTCTAATCCCAATTCTTTTAGAATCCATGATGCACTAACCCATTTGGCTCCTTAGCTTTAGAAAACAGGATTAGTATCTTCATCTGCAGGGCAGAAGCCAAGCCAACAATGCCTGGAACTGGAATGTGGATGCGCTTCTTCAAGTAAAAATTACAATTTGAGAAGCAAAGAGCCTATTATAGCCTAGGTGAGAAAGCTCCAGAAGACCCCTTCCCAAGTCATTAATAAATTTTTTGATATTTTTATGGAATTCATGGAAATAAAGGTTTCTATGTCCAGTTTCAATTAGAGGGTCCAGAGCCTCGTCAGGAGTCTGGTGGCACTCTCGGTAAATCTTGGGCTATTGACAACAAGGTAGGTGGTTCAAACCCAGCAGCCACCTCTGGGGAGAAAGATGAGGCTTTCTGCTCTCATCAAGATTTCCATTGTGAGAAACACTCGATAGGGTGGCTATGAGTTAGCACTGAGTAAGTGGCAGTGTGTTTTCAGAGAAGTTTCAGCATGCAGCAATTCATCACAATTGACTGGGAAAAGGATTATATCCATAACATAAGGGCATTGTGATGCTTTGGAATTAGAGAATTCCTTATTCTCTAGTAGAGGGTAATATTAAGAAATTTAAAGGATTAGTTTATTATTAGCAAACAAGGGAATAGTTAGGGTTTATTATACAGATAATAAACTGAAATGAATGGAAGTAAAATCTGGTACACATCTTTGTTCAATGAACTGATGCTGCTTATGAATAACCACTAATGAATTATGTGCTGATGACATCGTTGTTGATAAGCTGGGTTTTCCAGACATTTCCATTACTCGATGTTCTCATGGAGTAATGTTCTCTTTAAATGCTCATGCGAATCTTCCTTTCATTATGGTCTCATTCAAACAAATCAGCTTATGCCAATTCATTAAAATGATTCAGATGCAAAGCCTTTAGATCTCTAAAGCTCATTTTACCCTGTGCTTACTTCCAGGTATGAGAGAGAACAACCTCTCCCCTCTTCCGGTACATGCTCTCCTTCCAGGCAAGTCTAAGGAGAGCCTGTGTCATTGACACCATCAGTTCTCGGCAGATCTCGAAACTACCGTAGCTCATGTCTCTTGGGGAAGAATTAAACATGTTAACCATCTCTGGCAGAACAAAAGAATCTTGCATACTCATTTTCAGAAGGTTGTCTCTGTTACGTGGAGGTTCTGGAGGCTTCAGCCTCTTCTCTCTTGGTTCTTTCCTGTAAGAAAGCCTTCAGATGAGAGAGAGGAAAGACGTTCGACTGGTGGAAGTGACCTTATTTAAGGGGGATGTCTGCATGGATCAGGTAGACCAGTGTCTCAGCTAGTCGGAGTGCACTGCTGGATGCAAAGAAAGAACTTTCTATTGCTGATGGTGCAGCTTCCATTGGCTTTTCAACAGCCCCCTCTATGATTGGCCAGCCTTTTCATCGTGGGTGGTCATGCACTCCAAAATTCAAGTTGGGCCCATGCTACTAGGCCAGAACCTAAGGGCCAGAGCAACCCTATGCAGGGATGGTGGGAATATTCTGCTCATCTGAGCCCATGTCCTGGCCCAGTGCTGAGGAATTCCTTTCCTTTTGAAAACTATGGTTAAAGTAAATGGGTCTTCTTTGCTTTCCACTTCCCTTTGCCCTGGGAAAGGCAAAGTACCTTTATCTCCCTCTGTGCTAGGACTTCCTTTCACTGTCTCCCTTCCTCCTGCACCCATCACTCTACCTGGCGTTGCTCAGCCCGGCTATGAACGACAGGAGGGCAAGGAATGACTTCTATCGCACAATGCCTTCACTCAAAGCATGTCTCATAGCAATCCATAGCATGTACTGAATATTCATTATGTGCCTGGCACTGTTTTAAGGACATCGTCCTCCCACTTTGTAGGTGTGCAAACAGAAGGCTATGGAACAATTAAATAATGATTCATATATTTTACCCAGTGCAAGTGACTGGCAGGCAAAATTGGAACTCAGCTAGTCTGACTCTAAGGATTACAGTTGCCTCTTCTGCACTACTGTATTGAAGGCTATCAAATAAATATTTGCTAAATCCTTGATTTCAGGTGTATTTCGGGGTATTGGTCCTCAGTATTTCTCTGTCATATTTTCATAAAGTCCTTGACCTTACGGAACTGGTTTAGATTAGTTTCTTATTGCATTGTGAATTGTGTGTGTGTTTGTGTAGATAACTAAGGGCCTTCAGTGAAACAAAAGAGAAACAATTTGATTTCATGCATTGTATTTTTTGAGGCCTGAACAGCACTTAAGAAAATGTAAGATCTAAAGAACTTAAGAACTTAAGATCTAAAAAGGCACTGAGACGATCCCTTTCACCCCTTATTTCTATCTCATGCAAATATTTCAGTAACTCATGCAAATGAGTAACTCATGCAAATATCTCAGTCTACCTTTCCTTTTGCACATTGAGTTAAAATGTATGCATGTCTATAGCGTTCTGTATTTATTGAATGGAAATATCAATCTTGTAGGGACATATAGAAAGATCTAATTTAGTTTTTTAAAACCTGTATGCTTTTCTAACCTTCCCTTGCTGAGGTGTTCAAAGTATTTCCAAACCCGGATCACCTTTGCTGTTAAATACACTTCTGAAAAATGCCTCTGCCTTTTCAAAGTCCAGTCTTGGGGCATGGTGACCCCTTTTCTCGGTGAAAGGAGCAGTGGTGTGGCAGTGCAGAGACCAACCAGCAGGTGGGTGGAGCAGCACAACAGTTTTACTGAGCAGTAAAGTCTGGACAGGCTCCCAGGTGGTCTGCACTCTGGAAGCGGCAGCAGTTGGGAGAAGCAACCCATAGCTGGCCAGCCATTTTATATGTCTGGCAGGGCCCATTGAGCTCAGGGTTGTTTTGTCTTTGTTTTTGTTTAAGGGAGTTGTCCCTGGTTGTCTGGGAGCCAACGATGACTACACTTGACAAGGTCCTGGGTTGTCAGGCTCATGGCTTCCAGCCTCCCCTTTTCTAGTATGTGGTGACTCATCAGTCAGACTGGTCAGGTGACTTTCCCTGTGCTTGTCACAAGTCTATATTTTTAATAGTGTTAACAGATGACCTGCCCCTAGATTTTATTAATTTAGACCTTTATAATACAGACTTCTGTTTTGAAATCAAAGGCAATATTACCTTTATGGTACAATGGAAACTTCTGAGTCTGCTGTAATGGAATTGTCTGCTATTCCAAGTGATTAAATTTGTAAGTAACTCAGAAGACCAATCAAAAAAAATATATGTGTTATAAGGAAGGAGAGCAGATAAAGTAAGAGAGCTACCCAGACTTGTTTCTGTTTCCTTCTAAAGAATTGAGGGGAGTATAGAGGAAATGAGATCCACGTTACATTGGGCTAAGGGGTCCCATGACCCCTTTGGGTTGGCTTTTTTTAGAGAAGACCTCTTGGTTCAAATGAGAAAGAAAGACTTCTTCTATTTTAATAAAATTCCTTCTTGCTCTTATCTATTGGGGAAAGAATATGTCCAATTCTCTTTGTTGATTCTGTAAACTGGTCAGTGTAATTTTAGGGATAATTTCACATAGCAGACCTGCTGTCACCTTCAAACATTCTTTCCCTCTCATAATGTTTGACCCCTTCAAAATTCATCCTAGTTATTTCAAGAAGAGATAGTCTGCAAGAAATCTTGTGTGACTATCTTTTCTAGATTCTAAATACTAGATAATATACAACATTGGGCTGTCTCAACTCTGCCATCTGCGCTTCTCTTACCAATTTAATCAGACTTTTTTCATAGAACTAACAAACCTGTACTCTCAGGTTAAGGCAGAACATTTATTCCAATTATCTCTTGCTAATTTTGTAGCAATAAAAATGTTTAGATCAGTGCTGCAATTTGGCTCAGTAGAAAGATGTCAGATGGAACCGAATTTGAAACTAAGCTTCATCTAGTGATAGTTACCATGTGTGGACTTGTACAGATTAATTATAATACCTGAGTTTTACTTTATCCAGGTACAGAATTGAGGTACAATCTCAACCTCTCCAAGTTGATATATAAAATAACTCATACATATAGGTGAAGTGTAGTTCCTAGTGTCTAGCAAGTAATCAATAAATAGCTATCATTATTTATAATAGTGATAATAATTCAATCTAATTTCATATCAGACCAAATTCACAGCCACAGAGTCGATGCCACCTTATAGTGGCCCTGTCGGGCAGGATAGAACTACCCTGTAATGCTATTTGTGAGTAGACAGTCTCATTTCTCTGCCTCAGAAAGGCTGGTAGTTTCAATCTGCTGACTTATGGTTAGTAGCCCAAAGTGTCACTGCTATGATCCTAGAATGCCTATAGGATACCGCTTTCTTGGATTTTCTTTTTCTTTCTTCTAATAATTCCTAAGTATCTGCCATAAATCGATTCCAACTTAAGACAGCCCTATAGGTCAGGTAGGAATGGCCCCTGTGGGTTTTTGAAACGGAATCCTTTGGGAGAATAGAAAGCTTCAGCTTTCTCTCACAGCACAGCTGGTGTCTTGTTTTGTGGCTAGGAGCCCATGTTTAGCCCACTCTACCATTCAGGCTAGTTTAAGAAAACCTAATGGGGCTGCAATGCAGGGACATCCTTGGTTTTCTTGATGGGTCTGGGGATAAGACGGTGTTGGAAAGATACTGCCTGGATTATATGATTCAGCTCTGAGTGATTGTTAACAGGGCTACTTTTGACTGCCATCCTGATGGAGATAAAATTAGTGATTTCAGGAACAGGAGCAAGGATCTCACTACCAGCAAGACGGAAATACCAAGAGTAGAGCAAGTCCTCTGGACTCTCAGATACCTACTGGAACAGTGTGCATCCCTGACTGATGTGAGACTACTTTGATAGCAGAGCAGCACAGAGGAATAGGAATAGGAGAACCAGAAGACAGACCATTAGATAGCGATGGGTTTCCCAGTGTGCAGTATGAGCAGAGATGAATGTTTTTTGTGTAGGAGACTGTCTTGTGAAGTAGAATGCCTATGGACACTTAATTGGTGCAGGCTTGCTGACCCACAGAGCGGGAGCTGAGTGATTTCAGACTGAGATTCATGGCAGAATAGCATGCCCTTTGGACACTTATTGGCAGACTTGAAAGAGCTTTGCAACATTGCTTGAGCAGAGCATAGGCCAGACCAAGAGACTGAGGGTCAGAGGGAGGCTTGCCTGTGAGCTTGGTGGAGGAGAAACTGTTTTGATTGAACAACTATATCCTGAACATTTCCCACATGAATTGTAACTGGTTAGCCTCCCTAATCAATATCATAATTGTGATATATGCGGTCATTATAAAGAATGATCAAACTCAGTTCCGGAAGTACAGCATGATTGGCGGAATGATTGATGTCAGAATGTGGTTAGGGAGGGTGAAGGCAAGTTTGAAACTGGTAATCAGCCTTGGGGAGAAGAAGTCAGAGACGGAGGGGGAGGGGGAGGAGGAGGGGAGGGGAAGGGAGAACAAACACCTCATTATGCCCCACCAAGGCCCAGGAATGACATCCTTGCTGGGAGCAGCCAATGCACAGAGAGGACCTAAGCCTGGCCTCACCATGATACATGATGTTCCCTCATTGACTCATAGCACTGGAGACACTGTGCAGTAAGTGAGCCTGCTCTGCCCCACACACAGCAGGGTGAAATGCAAAGGGTGTCCAATAGGGTAGCAAGGGGAGCAGAGTAACCAAGTCCCAGAGGAATCCTGAAGATCGACTTCTGACTTGGGCAACGTGGCTTGGCAGCTCCTCAGACTTGATTGGAAAACATACATAAGAGTCAGCAGACCTGGGGCTACCTATTGTGTTGTTGTTTTCCTTTGTTTTTTGGTTTGTTTTTCTTTTGCCTGATGTCTATCTAGATAACATAGGCAGGATGAACAATCCCAATGAGAAAACAATGGGACCAGCAGTTCTGGGAGGACATGGGAGAGGAGTGGGTGGAGAGGGGTGTGGGGAGCCAACAAACTCAGGGATAAGGAGCAACAAGCGTTCTAAAATTGAGTGCAAAGACGATGCATAATGCCTGGTGGTGTTGGACCAAGTGCAGTGTATCTGAGAGGAATTACTGAGAGCCAAATAGGGGCGTGCATTATAATGGGATAGGTGAAAGAGTGGGATAGTGGCATAGGAGGATGGTGAAAGGAAATAGAGGAAAGAAATAGGCAAAAGCTCTTTATAGAGGTATACCTATAGGCATGTATATGTGTGAATATATTACCATAATTTATAATGAAAGGGATGGAGGCCAATGTACATATATTTATATGTTAAGTATCAAGATAGTAGATGGACTTTGGATCTCTACTCCAGGCCTCCCTGAATGCAAGAACACTTAAAAAAATCATTTTATTGGGGATGCATATAACTCTTATCACAATCCATCTATCCATTCATTGTATGTAAAGCACATTTGTACATTTGTTGTCCTCATCATTCTCAAAACATTTTCTTTCTATTCAAGCCTTTGGTATCAGTTCTTCCTTCCCCCCTCCCCCCTTCTTCTCCTCTCTCTCCTCCCTCACAAACCCTTTATAATTTATAAATTATTATTACTTTGTCATATCTTACACAGTTTGATGTCTCCCTTTACCCATTTCCCCCTTGTTCATACTCCAGGGAGGAAATTATATGTAGATCCTTATAACCTGTTTCCTCTTTCTACTCCACCTACTTTCCACCCTCCCAGTATAGCTATTCTCACCACTGGTCCTGAAGGGATAATCTGTCCCAGATTCCCTATGCTTCCAGTTCCTATCTGTACCAGTGTACATCTTCTGGTCTAGCTGGATTTGTAAGGTAGAATTGGGATCATGACAGTGGGCAGGAGTAAGTATTGAAGAACTAGAAGAGAGTTGTATGTTTCATTATTGCTATACTGTACCATGACTGGTTCATCTCCTGCCAGAGACCCTTCTGTAAGGGGATGTCCATTAACTACAGATGAGCTTTTGGTCCCCAACTTGTATTCCTCCTCATTTACAATATAATTTTTAGTTCTCTGATGCCTGATACCCAATCCCTTTGACACCTTGTGGTCACACAGGCTGGTGTGCTTCTTCCATGGCCGCTTGTTTACCTTCAAACCTTTAAAACCCCAGATGCTATATCTTTTGAAAGCTGGGCACCATCAGCTTTATTCACCACTTTTACTTATGCAAACATTTGTCTTCAGCGATTGTGTCAGGAAAGTGAGCATCATAGGATGTCAATTTAACAGAACAAAGTGTTCTTCCATTGAAGGCCTACTTGAATGGAGGCCCAATGTCCATCTGTTGCCTTTATACTAGACCTATAAATATATGCATGTAGATCTATTCCCCCATCATCACATATAAATATATTTACCCATGTACATACCTGTATTTAGACCTTTGTAAATGCCCTTTGTCTCCTAGTTCTTTCCTCTGTTTTCCTTTACTTTCCTTTTGTACCACTATCATTCTCAGCTTTCATTTGGGTTTCAGTGATTTCTTGGTTACCTTTGATCAATCTCAACTAGGCCTTTCACACTCTCCTTGCCACTGATTTTGTATCACTTTTCCTTGGGTTGGTCAACACAATCTCCTTTTTCCCGTCTCCCTTTCTCCCATATCCCTCGGTCCTCCCCCCCTCCCTCCACTGGAACCTTCAGTTCCATTGTTTTCTCCTCCAGACTAGCCATCCAGCATATCTTATCTAGATAGACCTGCAGATATTATAATATGCACAAAAAACAAGACATAGCAAGAAGAAACAACAAAAGGAAAAATAATGTTCAGAAAAATATATATATAAATAATAAAAATAATAAAAAAGAAAAACCTGTAAATAGTTCATGATCTGTCTTTTGACCTCTAGGAGTGTCCTCTGGTTGAGTCCGATGGGGTTCCATGCCCTGGTCCCAAAGTCCATGCTTGGCACTCCCTTGGTAACTCCTTGCTGTGCCCTCTTGGCTGCTCTGCTGCATGCCTTTAGTGTTTGCCTCAGTGTGGTGGGGTCAGACTGGATGTGTCTCCAGTGCTGTCCCCCATAGGGTCATGTTTCAGCATGGGACGTGGTATCTCATAGTGGAGCTGGCCATATGGTCCTCTCTCTGTGTTGGCTGTTCTGAGTGGGGATATCATCTTTAAGGGTCAGTGGGCCAAAATGTACTCCACCCTCTCTTCCTTCCCCTTCATTTGCTCCTGTGTGCTCTGGTCAGACATGTCCCTCTTCCAGAGCTGTTGTCCTCTAAAGTAGATTCTTCTGGGGGGAGGGGCAGCTGTCCACATAGTTGGAATTGGGGCCAGGGTCTCAGACCCCTCCACTGACTCCCTGCCATCATGCTGCATTCATATTCTGGAACATATTCTGGTCTCTCTTTTCCTGTGGTGATATAAACAGTACCCTCCCCTTCGTTGGATTTGTGCTCTCTCCCCCCACGGTACATTGCTATCTTTCCACCCCTCCCTTTTAGTTGGCTACCATATGTAGCCCTGGATTTGGTCTGGCTGCTGCCATCCTCTCTGGACTTCACCCCAGAAATTTTGTATACAGTAGCTTTTACCCTATGCCCCCTTTGCATCTTTTCTTTATCCTTACCTCAGTGGACTCATGTCGTACTTGTCCTTTTGTGCTTGGCTTACTTCACTTAGCATGATTTCCTCCAGTTCTTCCCATGTGGTGTGATATGTTTCATGTGCTCCTCACTGCTTTTCAGTGATGCGTAGCATTTCATTGTATATATGTACCACAGTTTTTATAATCCATTCGTCTGTTGGTGAAAATTTGGGTTGTTTCCAACTTCTTGCAATTGTAAACTGCCACAATGAACATTGGAGCACAGATATCTGTCAGTGGTTTGTTTCTTGCTTCTTCTGGGTATATATGCCCAACAGGGGGATTGTTGGGTTGTGTGGTAGATCAATTTCCATCTGTTTTAGAAATCACCAAATAGATTTCCATAGAGACTATACAAACCTACGGGTCCCCCAGCAGTGGATGCGGGTTCCTATTTCACCACAGCTCCTCCAACACATGTTGCCTTCTGATTTTTTGAATTGGGCTGTCTTTGAGAGTGTTAGAACACAAAAGCATTCTGGTCTAATAACTTCACACTGTTTGATACTCACCTTCCCAACATGGGTGCATGAGCAAATGTGGTGAGCAGAGAAGGTGGTGCTTGACTATCAAAAGATACAGCATCTGGGGTCTTAAAGGCTTGAAGTTGAACCAGGGGTCATCTAGTAGGGAAAACTATGTTCTCTTATGGACTGGTTCAGCTTGTTCATGTGTCTTATCTTTTGGCAAGATGGAAGCTAGATCAAATATCTTAAGATTCAAACAAAACATTTTTGATAGCAATATCGTATCATTGATGTCATGTCCATGTAGCCTTTTTGGTAATACATAGGAGAGTGCCACCACCCTTATGCCAAATCTCATAATTTTTACCTTTGATTAGATCATTATTAATTATTTCAAAATGTTATGATATTTTTGAATTCCTCCCCAAAAGGTTAAAATTATTGAATTATTTTATTATAAACTTTCAGAATAAAAATGGTAATTATCTTTTCTTCAATGGTGGCAAGTGAAGTTTGTTTTTCTTTTACTTTTAAAATACCATTGAATATATACACATTTATTTAATTAATTATAGACTTTGACTTAAATTAGCTAAGGTTTACCATCTGCATTTCTGCAGATTTTCTCCCAGAAACCAGTTGACATATTAGGTGTAATTTATCACCTTTCAGGAGGATTTGTCAATGATGCTTTCAACCTCTCATTAACCATTCTCAGAAGCTCAGAAGTGGAATGATGTCAATTTTAAAAGGGCCTTCCTTTTCTCAGTTATGAGACATTGTTGAGCTGCTGCTAGCTTGTAGATTTAGAATTCTTCTGGCACAGCGGGTCATGATCTGCTTCCTAATAACTTGCTGAGATCTGAATATTTCTCATCTTGGTTCCCATTCAGAAATTAGATTTATGGTCTTTAAAAATATCATTTGTGATTATGTTATTCAGGAATATCAATTTATTGTGTAACTTAGTGGGTAGCATACTATGTTGCCCTAACATAAATGGAAAGAACTGTTCTACATTACTTTTCACCCACGACTAAATAGATTTTACCTTTTATCAGGATTTTTCATTTTAACAATGACATAGGTAGAGAGGGGTTATTTTTCTTGTAACTTGTGACATCGTGACAGTTCTAAAATCACCTTAGAAAAAAATCAGTATAAAAAGAGATTAATTGAATATCTCAGATCTAAAGGTCTGTGGGGGACTATTTTATGCAATTTTCCAAGACATTCTCTATATCAGTCAGGCCATCTCTTTTATGATTTGATTTGAAGAGTAGATCACATTTGCATTTTCTTTTAAGCTTTCTTCCTTTTGGTGATACTGCCATGACTTACATTTTAGAAGAAAGTTTAAGAAAATTCATGAGCCTAAAGTTTTAAATCTCAAAAGTTTAAATCTCTTTAGCTTTGTCTGCGCTGCCATTCTTTTTGTAACTGGGAAGCCTTGAGTGAATACTTTGTCAGTATTTCCTGAAATATAAAGCTTGATCAAACATCTATGTTTTCACTAAAAAGTATTTCATTATCCCCCTTCATAAAAGTCCTTGGTTCCAAGTCCATTACAACTCATAAAGAGTATTTAGTACAAGGTAGAGCGACCCTATATGGCTTCAAAGGCTATAAATCTTCACAGAAGCAAGCTGCCAAAGGCAAGAGGCTGATTGCTTAGAACAACTGACCTTTTGGTTAGCAGTTGCATACTTAATGACTGCACTACCGGGGCAGTTGGAAAAACAAAGACATTATTATGTATTTAAAAAAATTAGTAAATACGTTTGTAGCAGTTGCCCTTTATTAGGCAATGTTCTGAGGTCTCAAGTACCTCAATGTTTCACTTACCACGCTTGCATCAACTCAGAGAGTTAGGTATTAAGATCGTTCTCATTTTACAGATGAGGAAAGTACAGAGCTGATACATAACCCAGTCAATATCTACAACTAGTAGGTGGGAGGCGACGTGCTCATATCTCTGTTCTGCAGATTCCCATGCCATCTACGTAGATACGAGAACCCTTGCTTTCTACACAATGTAATTAAGAAGTCAGCTTCAGAGAGTGTTCATTATTAATGACTGTATTGATTATGTGAGGTAGGTATTGATGTAGTTATTTAAGGTTTTGTGCTTACCCCATTTCAAACAATTAGAAAATGACCAGCATACGCTATGGAATTGCCTCTATCACTGTGTCTGATGGCATGCCTATATGGACAGATACTATAAGGAAAAGGCTCATAAGCCCTTTACTGCTACTGTCATGAGAATATTACTGTTTTTTGGGGGAGTAGTGGTGGCTGGAGGAGTTTGAACCACTGACCTTGTAATTAGCAGGCCAACATTTAGCTGACATGTTCACAGGGCTCTAGAAAACTGAGATAATTCTCTCCATGATCTCTTCTCCCAGATGATGCAATGAGGAGATGGCAGAGTGGTTGGGCTACAATTTGCCCTATTTGTACAAGAGAACCACCCAAACGGGTAAATTTGGGCACAATAAAGAAAGCCTTTGTTGTATTAAAACACTGAAATTTAGGGCTGCTATCCCAGCATAAAAGAGTCCTTGTTGTATAATGGTTTCAAAGTTGGCTGTTAATTACAAGGTCAGTAGTTCGAAACCACAAATGTCTCTTTGGGAGAAAGTCGAGGCTTTCTGCTCTTGAAAAGAGTTACAGTTCTTGAAACCCCTAGCAGTACTTCTATTCTGTCCTGTAGGGCACAATGAGTCCGTATCAACTCAATGGTAGTGAGGTATGTGTGTGTGTGTGTGTTCCTGTATAAGGAACCTAATTTAATAGTGTATTCTAATTGAGCAGTTCCCAAAATTTCCTTTGAGAAAATTTGAGAAAAGCTTCTTTCACTTTTAAAAATTGAGGAGCCCAAATATTCATCTATGAATGTGATAGTGACAGATGCTGAATATATTGGAAGTTACAATTGACAAAAATTTAAATATTTACTAATTTGCTGAAAATAGCAACTATGTTAGCAATAAATATTTTAAAAATAATACTCCTCCCTCCAAAATAATGAGTCGCATTATTTAAAATCTTTGCAAATCTTTTTATTAATTTCTGGATTAATAGGCGATAGCTGGATTCACATATCTGCTCCTGAACCCAATCTATTCATAGGTTGCTTTGCTTGAATGGAAGAGCCCTACTAGTGAGGTAATTCACAAATTAGGGTGCTAACTGGAAACATGTGGCTTTCTGCTCTCCCAGAGTTATACAGTTATGCTTAGAATCCGACAGGGCCAGTTCTAGTCTGTCATACAGAGTTGTTATGGGTTAGAATCAACTAAATGTCAGTGATTTTTTTTGTTGCTTGAATTATATGAAGAAAATCAGGTTTTATAAAGTATTCAGTTGGAAAATGGTGGAGTATTTTAATTAACTTTTTCGAGTAATTGTGGATGTTGTTCTTTTAAAAAAATCGTTTTATTGGGGCACATACAACTCATCACAGTTCATACATACGTCCATTGTATGTCAAACACATTTGTACATTTGTTGCCCTCATCATTCTCAAAACTCTCAAAATTCTCAAAATTTGCTTTCTATTTAAGCCCTTAGCATCAGCTCTTCATTTCCCCCTTTCTTCACCATCCCCCTTATAAACCCTTGATGATTTATAAATTATTATTACTTTGTCATATCTTACACTGTCTGATGTCTCCCTTCACCCCCTTCCCTGTTTTTTTCCTACTCCAGGTAGAAAGTTATTTGTAGATCCTTTTAATCAGTTCCCCTTTTCTATCCCACCTTCCTTCCACCCTCCCAGTATGGCCACCCTTACCACTGGTCCTGACACAATCATCTGTCCTAGATTGCCTTTGTTTCCAGTTCCTATCTGCACCAGTGAACATCCTCTGATCTAGCTGGATTTGTAAGGTAGAATTGGGATCATGATAGTGGGAGGAAGAAGCATTGAAGAACTAGAGGAAAATTGTATGTTTAATCATTGCTACACTGCCCCCTGCCTGGCTCATCTCCATTACCTACAAATGGGCTTTGAACCCCAGTGTTAGTCTAGGTAGAGTAGAGAAACCAATTCCTGAACACTGTTATGTGTATCAGAAAGAGATTTATATCCAAGAACAATCGAACATTGAGAAAAAGTCCCAGTCCAGTCCAGATCAAGTCCATAAGTCTGATCTTAGCCCATATGTTCATAACAGTGTAGAATATCTTCTTCAGACTCATGACGCACATGTAATGATGCTGAATTCCAGACAATCACAAGCCAAATGGGTAGAATGCCTTTGGTTCCAGTGGCATTGTAAACATCTCAGTGCTGACAGGGTCTCCAAGGCGTCCGTCCGGCGGGAGAGGTCTAGTTGCATCCATGTGACTTGTCCAACTAAGAGCACTCTGGTAGCTCCATGTGACTTCTCCTCAGGGATCCCTTGCAGGAAGTAAGCCTTCTCAGTAGTGACTCTCCAAGCTAGTGTTGTCGCTAGAAAGCCTTCAAGGAACTGAACCAAGAGAGATTGTGTCTCTGCTTCCAAGAAAGAATTGCTACATTTCCCAGAATTCTCAGGAGAAGGCCATGCCCAGACAGTTGTCTGATTGGCTACCTCCAGTTTGACAGACTAGACTCCACTCCTACACTCTTAATCCTCAAATTGACATCAGATGCGATGTCTGCCACAGTCCCCAACTCTAATCCCCCTACTTTACAATAGTATAATTTTTTGGTCTTTTTTGCCTGATTCCTGATCCCTTTGACATCTCATGGTCACACAGACTGGTGTGCTTCTTCCATGTGGACTTTGTTGCTTCTGAGGCAGGGGTTGTATAGCTATTATCACAATCCATACATCAGTTCATTGTGTCAAGCACACTTGTACATCTGTTGCTATCATTTTCAAAACATTCTCTTTCTACTTGAGCCCGTGGCTATCAGTCCCTCATTTTCTCCCCCACTCCCCCAGCTTCCCTCCCTCCTTCATGAACCCTTTATAATTTATAGATTATTATTATTATTATTTCATGTCTTACACTGACCAATGTCTCCCTTCACTCACTTTTCTATTGTCCGTCCCCCTGGGAAGGAGTTATAGATAGATCATTTTGATCAGTTCCCTCTTTTTTCCTCCACCTTCCCCTTCTCCTCCTGGTATCTCTACTCTCATTATTCATCCTATGGGGTTTACTTGACCTGGACTCCCTGTTTTTCCAACTGTTATCTGTCCTCGTGTGCCTGTTCTGGTGTGGATATTGTTCTTGGAATGTTACTCAAATTGACAAGTGGTAGTTTCCAGAAAATTAGTTCAACATAAAATCTGAAGCCCTATGAACAAACTTTTCCCTCTGTTATATCACCTCAATTGGTTTCTCTTTCAGGTTGGAAGGATTTTTCCCCTATGCCTGATTTTGTAAAGTACACAGGTAGTTTAGAAAACAGTGGTTCACTGAGTTTTATAGATCTCCCAAATTTTGGCACATCTCATTATACAGCATCACCTCGGATAACATCAGAAAAGTCTTTAAAGTTTCTGAAAAGTTATAAAGCTCACAGTGATGAATATAAGCTTTCCAGAATTCTACTTTTGCCAAAAGCTCAAATTTCATCATTGTAACCAAAATTGTTAGTTTTTTGGGAAAGCATCAGCTTATTTCATTTAGGAAAAGGTCTCCCAAATACCTACAATTTAATAACCATAGTTTGTGGACCAGTCATCTTTCAAGCAAACAATATTTCTATGAAAGAAGAAAAAGTCTATTGGTTCACTTTGCAAATCAAACAATCACTCAAAGGCCTTTTTCCCCTGGAGACAGAGCCTGTACTTCAGAAAGTTGAAAGAACTGGTGTATGTAATAGGCCAGCATTCCCTTCCCTGACGGAACCCATTCTACCCACAATGTTTGGGTCCTTGCCTTGTTGCCTTTGCAAGCTCTTTGACTGCAGAAACCAGTAGATTACAGACCTTGAATTCAGTAGTCCTTGTCATTGTGTGACTCAATGTCCTCTTGTTCCAAGTAGACATAGGCACATTGAAAGTAGGGCTCTCTGCCATTCTCCCATGACTCACCAGCACCTTTGTCTTGAGCACAGCAGTTCCAGTGGATCCCTCACTTTGTCTTGAGCACAGCAGCTGCAGTGGGTCCCTCACAGCTCAGAAGTCCATTTCCACTCAGAGCAACTCTGTACATTAGGATGCTTGTATAAATCTCAGCAAGCTTATGATTATTCATATCTTACTTCACCCTTGGTCATCCTTCACCCACTTTTCTGTTCATTCCCCTGGGTGTGTGTGTGGGGGTGCGTTATAGTCGATCCTTGTGATTGGTTTCCCCTTTCTCCCCCCACCTTCTCCTGGTTTTGTTGACCGGCAGAGGTTTATCTAGCCTGGATTCTCTGTGTTGTGGGACTTTTATCTGGAGCAATGGGCATGTTCTGGTCTAATCTGATTTGTAAAGTAGATTTGAGGTCATGATAATGGGGTCGTGTGGGGTGGGGAAGGATGTGTTAAAGAACTAGAGGAAAGTTGTCTGTTTCATTGGTGCTATACTGCACCCTAACTGGCTTGTCTTCCTTGTGACAGAGTGTGAGGGGATGTCCAATTATCTACAGATAACTTATCAAGGGTTCATGAGGAAGGGAGGGTGGGGGAGGGAGGGGGAAAATGAGCTGATACCAAGGGCTCAAGTAGAAAGAAAATGCTTTAAAAATGAGGATGGCAACATATGTACAAATGTGCTTGACACAATGGATGTATGCTTTGTTATAAGAGCTGTAATAGCCCCCAATAAAATTATTTTTAAAAATTCTTTTGGTTCCTCTCTCTCTCTCTCTCTCATCGTCATCATCATCATCATCATCATCATCTTTCATCTTTCATCTATCTATATCTATCATCTATCTATCTATCTATCAACCTTAGGGGGGCTGCCAGTTAAATTTTATGTCAACTTGAGAATATATGTAAAGGTGCAGGGGCGGAATCCAACCTGTCATTCAGATCACAGCCTGATGATGCCTCCTCATGTGTGTGGCCTTCTTATAATCGGGGAAACCGACCGCCCCTCTTTCTGTTACTTTGCCTTCCTACTTTCTGGGACTCTGCCTCCATGGATGACTTCATCCCTGGGCCATCTGACCCTCGGTGCTGTTGGCACCCAGCTATGTTTCAATAAGCTTGGGAGTGCCATGAGATACTGTACCAGCTTGTCTGTGATTTATTACAGTCCATGTCTTTCTGCATCATCGGCCTGCAGCTACATGAGTGCAAAGAGGGCTCTGGCTTGCATCAGGGTTTTAGAATTGCACCAGTTTTGTAGACTTGCGTCGGACTGAACTGGAATGCCTCCTTGATATACGATTGCTTGTTAATAAAGTTCTTTCTTATACGTAGATGAGTATGACTAGGTTTGTTTCTCAGTTCCATTTTGCCATAAATTTATTGGAACTTTCTTTATCAACAGATATTTATAATTGACCTTATTTTCCTTGTCTCTTTAATTTTCAGGTGTAAAGTAATGTAAGTCAGTTAAATGCACAACTTAGACTTTTAAATCGGTAGCTCAGTACGGAAATTCTTAAAGTAGATGATTATCATCTTCATTTTTATATCTTATAATCTTGACTTCCCTTTTATTTATGCCTTCACTTCCTCTTCCAGCTCATATTTTTCATGTTTCTGAGTTTTATTAACATTTCATCATACTTTTGACTGTTTTATATAAGCTCCTTCAAACTTTTCATGGAGTGGCAGATAGTCTCTTATCTCTAAGCCCAAGGATACAAAGAAACAAAAATCATGGTCTGTGATTGTGAATATAGCACATAGACACATAAAATAATCAGCAACAAAGTCTTATAGACTGTGAGTCCCAAATGACTTATGTATTTTAAAGTGTTATGTGAGAATAAATACTGAGAGAAGTCTGAGGTAGTTGGAAAAGACTAAGGAGGAAATAGAAGCAAAGTCAGCTATTGAAGAAAGCCTAGAATAGTCTGGGAAAGGACAAAGACTTTTAAGGAAAGGAACTGTTCCTGAACCATATAGGGGAATCCAGTTTATTCACATGACAATGTGTATAGTAGTACGACAGAAGATTATTTGCTGTCTACTCCAACACCCATTATTCTGCCCTTTCTCAATTATAGAAGCTCTTTTGTTACTCAACAGCCATATGGCCAGATAAAAGATTGTATTTCTCATCTCCATTTTGAAAAGAGTGGTACACGTGGTACATTTTTTTAATTTTTATTTTTTAATTGGGGGCTCGTACAACTCATCACAATCTTTCCATCCATCCATTGTGTCAAGCACATTTGTACATTTGTTGCCATCATCATTTTCTTTCTACCTGAGTCCTTGGTATCAGCTCCTCTTCCCCCCATGTGTTCTCCCCTCCCTCATGAACCCTTGATAATTTAGAAACTATTATTGCGATATAACTTGCACTGTCCAATCTCTCCCTTTATCCACTTTTCTGTTGTCCATCAACAGGTTATACTGTAGATCCTGTAATCCGTGAAGTGGTACATTTTTGGTAACAAGATGTAAGCAGAGGTGTAAGTCACTGTGTGGGACTTCAGAAGCTTCCTTAAAGAGATGGTCAAGGCTCTTTTTTCTCCTTCCATCACCCTACTGCCCAGAATGCCAAGTGACAGTTGGAAGCACACTCAGGCGTCTTAGTCCTGAGTGACAGAGCTGAGTACTGGAATGTACTTGGGCCCTACAGGCCTTCCTCAGCAGCCATATAGCCTTGAATTACTGTATAAACCCGCGTATAAGCCAACTTTTCCAGCACATTTTTAATGCAATTTTTGTGGTAAAATTAGGTGCCTTGGCTGATATCCGGGTCGGCTTATACTACAGAATAAACATCACCCTAATCCAGATCCTTTAATATCAGAGGCTAAAGTCTAGTGAATTTGGAGTTCCAAGTGTTTATAACTGACAGCTGAATGCAATTTCTATCTGATGAAATAATTTGGCTAGAGGAGGGAATTTATGTTGTGTGTAATGAAAAATTATAGTGCAGTGCTAATAATGGCCTATAAGTATGGGTCTTATTTTTATCACAGGCTCTAAAAACTTTTCTTAGTCTTTGCATGCTCAATATATATTCAGATACTATTTGCTTTTCATTTATTGAGAAGTGAAAGGAAGAGGAGAATATATGGTAAATACTTTTGAAATCTTTGAACGTGGTAATATTTCAGGTCTGAGTAAGTAATTTTTTTTCATAACTATTTGACATTCAGTCTTGGGGTCAGATGTGACCATTTAAAATTTCTTATGGATGCTTCATAGGAGAGATCAGTGCCTGGAAAGAGACACGGTGGACAGTAAAACAGAGGGCCCCTGAAAAAGAGAAAGGCCCTGAGCAGATGGATGGACAGTGTGACTGCAGCAGGAGGTTCTAGCTTCATATCTGTGAGGATGGTGCAGACTTTCCATGTCTATTTCTGTTGGGCTAAGACTTAGAGCTGATTTGATGGCACCGAAGCCCTGGTGGCATAGTAGTTATTCATTAGACAGCTAACCGCAAAGTCAGCAGTTTGAAACCACCAGTCGCTCTGAGGGAGCAATATGAGGCCTTTTACTTCTGCAATTGATAATGTTCTCTAACTTATAGTCACTGTTGTCTCTAAGGGAAACCAGAGACATACACAAATCATAGATGCATGAATGGACTCTGTGCTTGTTCTTAGTATTAGCCATAATCAAAAAACAATTAGCCCATCTGACATGGCCTTGATTGGTGTCCACTCTCTTGAGGAGATCACTGAAGACAGAGGTGATATAGCAAAGTTTGGTGGAGAAACTAGTTGTGCCTGGCTATCAGAAAAAATGGTAATTGGGGCTTTAAAGTTTCAAACAAGCAGCCATCTAAGTGAGGCTTATAATAATTCCACATGGCAAAAGCACACCAGTCATGTGATCTAAGATCTGTAAATAATTTAATACAAATCTAAAGGAGAGAATGGTATAAGGGCTTAAATTGTGAACACCAAGTTTTCAGGAAGGTTTAGGAGAGATTGGAAGCCCCAAATCCATTTTCAGGGTTCACACATGGATCGAACCTCCAATGAATCCCATCCAATCACCCTGGAGGGGCCTGACTAGCACTGTTAACAGAGGCTATCGTAAAGCTGATTATAGCAGATGCAGTTTGATCAAAATGTAATATCTTCTCATTTGATCTCCCCTTTGACCAACTTTAAAGCTGTTTCAATTAATAAAAAAAGTGAACAGGAAGTTCTTGTGGGTTAAATCCCTAGTGAATCCCCCCTGAAAATGGATCTGGGATGTGAACAGCCTTGCTGGTGTGCAAAAACATGGAAAAGTGGATTGTTGCAGATGCAGTCAGGTTACAATTTAGGACTCTGTAATTTGGTCTTCCTTATGATCCACTTAAATTTCTTCTCATTTTTAATACTTTCTGCTTTTTAAATTAAGGTATTATCTATTTTACTTTGTCATTCTTGGTAATGTTTAAAAGTCTTTTTCTGTATATTAAAGCCAGAGTATGTAAATCTATAGAGATAGCAACTGGATTAACAGTCCCTTAGGGATGAGGGTATGACAGGGCAGGTTGGGACATGGAGAGAGGAAAGGGAGCTAATAACAATGAATGCAAGTTTGAAGAAAATGTTCTAAAGTTGTTTGTGATGATAATTATACAACCCTGTTTGATGTGAATGAGCTAATCATATGACATATGAACTATATGCCAATAAAGCTATGTGCCAATAAAATGATGTGAGTGAACTAATCATATGACATATGAACTATATGCCAAGAAAGCTATTGGAGTGGGGGAGAGATGGGAGGAAGAATACATTCTCGGGATTTCACAAGGCAGTGCTACCCTGGTTTTGTTGGAAAAACATGGATAGCATCACACACACACACACCAAAACATTCTACTCTTGAAACCACCTTCATTTATGGAAAATTACTTTAGAAGATCATGCCACCAGCTGGCCAAGATTTCAAGCAAGACTATTTATCATCTGCCAAGGAAATAAAACTTCTTGGTCATCCAACTGGACACAAGAGTTTTATGTGGTAATCAGGTCATTTTCTACAGATTTCTAATTTTTGACTTTTCATTTAATGTTGTGGCAAATAATCATGAAACAAAACCAGTGGGAGCAATTCAGCATACCATGCAGCTATTGTTTAATTATGGCAGCAAAGGTTATTTCTGCATTTAAAATTAAGAAATAATGAATTAACCGACTAAACTGGGCTCTTTTAGCACTTTTAACAGTTCAAATTATTTATTCTAAATCATCCTTTTATAAAAGCAAGATGTTAAATGTTATCGATTATTTCTATGTCTCAAAACAAAGATAAGTGCTATGCTAAATCTAGGTATTCACAGAAATGAACATGCAAACTTGATTACTGGTATGTGAACTTGCTATGTCAAAGTCAAGTGAAGAAAAAATATTTCCATAGCAGTATTGCCATTTAAGGAAGATGATTGAGTAAAACCCCAAACTGGTGAATGATGTTAGTCTCTTAAGGAAATAAGGGAAGGGAGATTGGCATATTCACCACGAGACACTATCACCTTCCTAGTTTCAAGGAACATTCTTGCAAACACAAACTCCAGAACCTCAAAGACTTCTTCTCAGGGTAAATATCCAACACTCATGAGTTATCCTGCCCTGCCCTAGAAATCATACCATGAGTAACTGGAAGGAAATGGTTAAAATTAAGTGCTCACAATTCAATTCTTACTTCTTGTAATATATCATGCATTTTATTAATTTAAAACACGGACATCTTTCTTGCCCTTTCTTCCCCCTTTATTAACTATCTTGCGGCTGCTGCTCTTTTTCAATATTCAGTTCTAATTGCCTAGAAATATTGATGACCAGGTCATTTTCTAGTTTCACATGAAATATAACGTAACAAAGCAACCCCCTGCAATAGTAGAAGGCTTAAGGTCAAAACTGTGGCAGGTTGATAGAGAGTTAAAAAAACTGGTTAAAAACAAGAGAAATTGAAGAAAATGTCTAATTTTGTTATGGTTAGATTGGGGGAGAATGTAAAAGAGGGGTGGATGCTTGTGGATGGGAGAGAATTAATACCCTATCTGAAATCAAGACAGTGAATTAAAGCAAGCATGCCAAGCAGATCCCATGAAGGCTTCCTTGAATCAGACTCACAAGCTTTTGTACATCATTGAAATCACTGAGCTCTGAGGCACTATGAAGACAGAATCCCATATTTTGAGCTTCTGTCATCTGCACAGCAAATTCCTCCCTCGCCACTTGTCTCACTTGGTGTTTGGCGTCATGGAGTCAATGGAAGTCCCTATGCTTGTGCGTGTGCCAGAGCCCATTGGTTGAGGTCACTGTGTCCATCCAGTTTGTTGAGCATCTTTTACTTTTTTGCAGCCCCGCTGCTTTACCAAACATGATGTGCTTCTCTAAGGACTTGTTTCTCCTGACATCATGTCCAAAGTGTGTTAGACAAAGTCTGTCCATCTTTGACTCACTCTAGCCATATTCTCTCCAAGACAGACTGTTTGTCCTTTTAGTGGTCCACGGGGTTTTCAACGTTCTTCTCTAGTGCCACAGCTCTCCCTTAACTTGCGCTATTGGAAAATGTGAGGTGATCCGACAAGTGGTGAGGAGCGGGAGCACTTTCAGAAACACACATTTTGCACATAGTGGGACATGGAGAAATGAAGACGAGAGGGGAAACACATGAACTCCTTGAAAAGCCTTTTACTGAACACTGAAATGGAATGCTTCATATTGTCTCGGAGGCAACAACCAGCACACACAACAGGTTTTAGCTGACAGCAACGAGGATTGGCGTGCTAACTGCAATTTGGTGACTCAGGCTCACCAGCCTCTGTGGGGCAGACATGTGCGTTTCTCATCACTGGAAATGATTAAGTCAGACATACATACAACAGGCTTTTGTTTGTTTTTTAAGACATAAAGATCTTTGTATTTTAGTAAGCCTTTCACACAGATTTATCCAAGAGAGAAAGAAGGCAGATTTTCGTAGATGATTGTTGAGTGTGAATTTCTGACTCTACTATTTGTGGTTCTGTCAGCAGCCAGCCGCAAATGTTCTTCACCTTGCATACATCTCTCTTCGGCCCATGTGCTCCCCATATTCTTGTGCCTTCTGACCATCACTAACACCACCACTGGCTGTCCAAGAATTTGCTTCCGAGTTACGGCCCACTGCCACTGAGCCAATGCTCTGACTCAGAGAATTCCAATAGAACCGAGTAGAACTACTTCCTAGGGTTGTTGAGAATGTAACTCTTCCTGAAGCAGATCATTTCATCTTTCTTCACTCCCAGGACTTTGGTCGATCAGAATCATCAACCTTTTGCCTCGCAGTCCAATACATCACCTAGGCTCCTATTTCTATGTATGTTGGAGTAGAACTGTGGCCCATAGAGTTTTCTTTCTTCTTTCTTTGTTTTTCTTTAAAGTTTTTTTTACTGTGAATTGGATAAAATTTTACAGAACAAATTTGTTTTCTCTTCAATAATCCACACACATGTTGTTTCACGTCATTAGTTTTGCTTCCCACAATGTAACATCACACAGCTCACTTGCTTCCCATGTCTGGTTCCTATTCTTGTTTCTTTCCTAACCCTTCTGAAGTTCGACCATGGGAAATGTTGCCTTGTTGGCTTTAAATACTTAATGATTCTAAGGAGCATGTACCTCCACTCCTAAGAGTGTTACTGTTGCATTAGAAACATATGAGAAACAATAACACATAGATGCTCTTGTTTTATTCCCCTTATGTGAAATACCTCATGTTAAATGTATTGTGGCATGAAATGTAAAAGGTAGAGATAAAAATGACATGTACAATGATTAAAAATGCCATCTGCTAATTATCATGGCTTCCTTCAATCATTAGATAATAATTTAAGAATTAAAATGAGGGTTCTGCATTCATGATGAATGAACATTGATGTAACCGTATCTTATAGTCTACATAATTTCACATTTCGAACCTCTGATTGGATTTATCACTCTTTTCAAGCCTTCATGTGACTGGCTTTGCAACTTACAGAAATTTCCACTTCCTCTATTTCTGTTTGCTTATATATTCATATGCACTTTCAACTTTAAGCTACTGTCAGGAAATCTTGAATGTATTTTTTTGACTCAGAGAGCAAATGTAGTTAACATCATGTAGTGTCATCTGTAATCCCATGTCAACTATGGAGAGTGAGCGTCGGACAGAGGATGCCACAGCCAAGCCCTCTGCTCCTTACCTTTATCGGCACCTTCAAATGGTCTTTCACATCTTAGCCAAAGGTCGACATTTTCTTTGGGGCATGACCCTTCATGGGAACCTTCCAAGTAGTTTAAATGGATATTTATGTTCAAAGTTTCTTTTTTATCCATATTTGTAATTCTCAACTCAAGTAATTTTGATATAATCAGTTCTGGTTTTCTTTTACTTAAAGGAATAACTGGATTTTATAATTGGAGATGGTTTTATAAATTTGCATGCTTTAAATTTAAATGCCCTAAATTATATATGTATATGTGAATATACATGCATATTAAATATTTTTCTAGAACTAATTTTCTTCCAGTTAATTTCCCTCCTTAATTTACCAATGCTTCTGTCTTGTTTCTTTCTCTTATTCTTCACCTCATATTTATATGCAAACCTTAGATAGTGTATTATATAGTACTGGGTTCTAGTCAGCTTCAAATTATTCATTAACATACAAATGTCATCACATAAGCTTGCCTTATTTCAAAATCAAAACAATGCTATACATTAAACAACAATAACTGACAAAATTGCTGGTAATCAATAATGACTTTTAACCATTTTATATTTTAGTTCATATATTTTATATTTTAGTTCAGATGTTCTCAGTACCAACTATGTAATTTCTCAGTCCATGTTTCTTAAATAAAGAAGAAAGAATGATCAAATTTTAAAGAGAGTCTACATTTTTACTGCACTACAACTTAAAAGGTATTTATAAAAAAGAATGATATAATTTGCATGGCAAAAGAAGTTCATTTACATATATCAGAATTTACTAGCTATAGCAGGTGGCATTTATACAGTTTAGAAATAATTTATTTAAATATAGTTTTTAGAATCTTGATCCTATTATCTTACTTCTATTATCAAACTCTGAACATCTTGACAGAACATACCAGTGATGCATTTAAATGATGTAATGAACTCAGGTACCACAGAGATTTATTTTCTGTGAATTTAAGAGAAGCTTCATAGAGACCTTTTGTGTGTGTGTTTGTGTGGGGGTGTGTTTGGGGAGTGTGGGGTGTTAAGATTCTGCTTGTTGTCTAGAATGTTATATGAAAACTCTGAGGACAGAAAATGATTAAACTTAAATTTGTCCTTTGAATCATTGCCCAGGAGTGATGTCAGGTAACAGATTATTTTTGTTCACATCTTTTCACTTTATATGGGTGTTATGAGACTGGTAATATTTATAAGGCTTTATAGATTTAATATTTCAAGTGTTTCTCCATTTGAACTCTTGAAAGTATATATTAGAATCCTAATGGAGTGTCTATGAGATTATGCATACTCTTTGCACGGAATTTCCTCCCAATTTATAATGAATTAGTGATTACACAATTGGCTGCCAACTGCAAGGTAAGCAGTTCTAAACAACCAGCTACTTCCCTGGGAAAAAGGGGACTTTCTATTCCTGTAAACGATTGTAGTCTTTCAAACTCATAGGGGTATTTCTCCCCTGTCCTACAGGGTCAGTATGAAATGACACTGACTTGATGGCAGTGACAAGTAATGGCTAATGGAATATTGACTTTATTGTGCCAAATTTATTTTCTGTAATTATATTTTTCTATGAAGTAGCAGAAAAAAGGAATTTCTTTATTTCTTTAAAAATAATTTTATTGGGGGCTTCATACAGTTCTTTGCACAATCCATACATTCATTCATTGTGTCAAGCACATTGGTACATAAGTTGTCTTCATCATTCTCAAAACACTTTCTTTCTACTTGAGCCCTTGGTATCAGTGCATTCCCCAACCCTCCCTCCCTTGTGAGCTTTTGATAACGTATAAATTATTATTTTTCCATGTCCTACACAAACCACTCTCTCACTTCACCCATTTTTCTTTTCTTTTTCTTTCTTTTTTTTTTTTTTTGTGGGCATCACTGCCTCTGGTGGTCGTGGGCGCTACCCAGTGCCGCTCTTGAGAACCGCTGCTGGATTTGAACCGCCAAGCCCGCGGGCCGCAGTCCCACACTCAACCACTTATGCCACCAGGGCTCAGCTCTTCACCCATTTTTCTATTGTTCACCACCCCCACCCCCCTCCAGGAGGAGGCTATACCTCAATCATTGTGATCGGTTCCCCTTTTCTCTCCCCATCTGCCCCTTCCCCTCCTGGTATCACTACTCTCATTATTGGTCCTGAGGGATTTATCTGTCCTGGATTCTCTGTGTTGCTAGTTCTTATCTGTACCTGTGTACATGCTCTGGTCTAGCCAGATTTGTGAGGTAGAATTGGGGTCATGAGAGTGGGGAGGGGGTTATTAAAGAACTAGAGGAAAGTTGTATGCTTCATCAGTGCTCTATTGCACCCTGACTGGCTGGTCTCTTCTTGTGACCCTTCTGTGAGGGCATGTCCAATTGACCACAGTGGGCTTTGAGTCTCCACTCTGTCCTCCCCATCATTTACATTGTTATAATTTTTTGGTGTGGCTCTTAGATGTCTGATACCTGATCCCCTTGACATCTCATGATCACATAGGCTGCTGTGCTTCTTTCATGTGGACTTAGTTGCTTCTCAGCTAGATGGTCGCTTGTTTATCCTCAAGCCTATATGATGCCACATGCTATAATTTTTGATATCCTGGCACCATCAGCTTTCTTCACCACATTTGCTTATGTACCCGTTTTGCCTTCAGCGATCATGTCAGGAAGGGGAATGTTATAGAATGCGGGTTATTAGAACAAGTGTTCTTGCATTGGGGGAGTACTTGAGTGGAGGCTCAATGTCCTTCAGCTACTTTAATAATTAGCATATCAATAAATGTGGCTAGATCTATTTCCCTATCATTATATATAAATATATTTACATATGCTCTTGTCTATATTTAGACCTCCATGGTCTTTCCTTTATATTGAGAAGGAAATTCTAGGACCATTTTTAACATCAAAATGTGGTGTATTGGATGATAATCTTAATAACTATTATAATAATGGTATCAGGAATAATAATATGATATTATCAAACTCTCATTGAGGGCATTGTGATAAATGTTATATGCATTATTTCATTCAGTTGGATCTCTATTTTGCCAAGTGATATTTCTGTGGCTTTAGAGAAAAATTAAAATACTTGCCAAAGTTCACACAAGTGGAAGTGATGGAATAGGAACTGAAATGTGGGTTTGCTTAATTCTAGAGCCCACATTTTACCCACTTCACTAGCTGCATCATCCCTGGAGATGTTTAAACCTAGCCCAGAAGAAGACTTGGCAGAGATAGCAAAGAAAGTCTTCCAACCTCAGATGGATGGTTGCACCAAGTGAATTAAAACTTTCAAACCTTGCAAATCTGTGACTCTCTGTTTATGCCAGAAAGAAATGTATTTTTATGTACCTTTAGGCTTCAGAAGGGGAGTCGTGACTGGGAATTCATCAAAGATGGATTTTAAATTAGTTTTAACTTAAAGTACTAAGAAGGAATATGGAATAATTTAGAGTTTGGTTCCAACAGAGGATCTTCTAATGTGAACTAAATGATATGAAAAAGTACTGCAGTCCCTTGCTTTCTACCCTTGTGTGCCATGTGATAGGAGACCTGGTGACACAGTGGACTGAGTGTGGGGTTGCTCACCTCAAAGTTGGCAGTTCAAATCCACTGGCTGCTCTGTAGAAGAGAGGTGAGACAGTCTGTGTCCATAAAGATTGGCAGCCTCAGAAGTGCTGTGGAGTAGTTCCTTATTCTCTGTCCTGCAGGACTGTTATGAGTTGGAATTGCCTTGATGGCAGTCAATATTGGGACCGTCCTCACCTGCCCCCTTCTCCATTTGTCCATCTATCTGGGTTTTGCCCCTTGTCATCTCTTCTAATATAAAGCTGAGTTTTTTAATATTGCATCAATATGAACACATAAATCATCTGATTGCCTTTTTAATTTTATACCTTAGTGTTTCAGATGGATTGTACTTTGGCCTTTGCCAGCATTCTCACTTCTGACACTCTTCATGTACTCACCATTGCAGACACAGAGGCTTGATGTTCCCCAAATCTGTCAAACGTCTTGTTGCTGCATTTTTGTGTGGGTTTTGACCTGTATCAGAATGCTTGTTTCCCCATTTTCCCACAGGAGAACACCTTTTTGTCCTTTTAATTCAAAGTCAAAAATGAAATCTCCAAACTCCTCCCAGAGAGTTAATCATTGTTTTCTCAAGTTTTCCAGAACCCTGGGAACTTGTTTTAGTTTTGTTCCCTTGAACTCTAACCACAGCCTTATGTCCTCTCAACTCAACTCCTTCAGAAAAGAGAGAACATTTTCTTTTTTGGGGGGGAGGGGGGCATCACTGCCCTCTGGTGGTCGTGGGAGCTACCCAGCCTTGCTCCTAGCTGCTGGATTTGAACCGCTAAGCCCATAGGCTGCAGTCTCACACTCAACCACTATGCCACCAGGGCTCAGCCCAAGATAATGTTTTCATTGGTGGGTTTGAACCACCTACATGTGGTTAGAGTCCAACATCTACTTCTCATTGCCAGCAGGGGCACATTAGCCAGTCTATATTTTCTAGCCTGCTGTACTCTGTGGTGTGTCTTTACAATTTGCTCCTAACTGGTGCAATGTGAGCACAGGTCAGGCACTGTTTCAAAACCTGACCTTAATAACCTCATCTTTCCCATCTGTTCCTGAGCATAGAGGGCATCAGGGTCTTCTAGAGCAGTGGTTCTCAACCATCCTAATGCCATGTCCCTTTCCTGTCCTCCTGTTGTGGTGACACCCCCCCCCCCCAACCATAACATAATTTTCATTGCTACTTCATAACTGTAAATTTGCTACTGTTCTGAATCGGGTAACCCCTGTGAAAGGGTTGTTCAACACCCAAAGGGTGAGAACTGCTGCTCTAGAGGATAATGGAGCATATATTAGAAATGTGAACCCCTCAAACAAACCCGAAAAAACTTCTGGTTGGTGGAGCCTCTGTAGTATGAATTTTTCCACCAGGCAGTAGCATCACCTGGGAAGGTCCTTCCTGGTCACAGTGAATTTTTTCATAAAAACCATTTCACTTGAACCTCAATTGATGTGACGGATAATTTAAGGGAACAGTGTGCAGCTGTGAAATGTTGTTTCCTGCTGGGGAAAGAAACAATTGTGATATTGAGCACAGCTTACAAGGACATCACTATGGGAAAAACTCAAGTGGGCAAGCGATGGTCTTGTTTTAAAAAAGGTGAAATGTCAGTTGATGACAAAACTCATTCTGGACATCTGTTCACTTCTCGAATGGACAGAAATGTCAACTTGTAGTACATTTGAAGTTCATTCCATCAGGTCAGACTTTTAATCGTTTTCTGTTTAGAGGTTCTGAAAAGATTGAGTCACAGTTTGTGACAAAAAAGGTCTGATTTGTGGTAAATGGGGGGTGGGTTTTGCTGCCATGACAATGCACCTGCTCACACAGCCATCTCAGTGCACCAGTTTTTTGCAAAAAACAGTATGCCTCTCTAGCCACACACAGATTACTCACATGACCTCGCTCTGTGCATCTTCTTTTTCCTTCTGTGAATGCCGAGGCACATGAAAAGACAGTGATTTTAGGACCAAGGTAGAAAAGGTAGAGAAAAAAAAAAAAACTAGGGAGCTGCTATCAACCATCCAAACAGATGAGTTTGAAAAAAGTTTCCCAGAATGGAATCTCATATTTGACAACTGTATTAAGTGTAATGGAGAGTACTTTGAAGGTGATAAGGTTGTTTTGTTAAAAAAAAAAAAGGAAACATAGCTTTGTAAAAAACAAAACAACCAAAAGACAATTCTGGCGTTTTTCAGGTACCCCCCAGTAGTCTGAATTCCTCAGTCACCTATTGCTGGCTGCTCAGGGAACTGATATTTTACTTGGTAAAAAAATAGGATTCTACTGTGCTAAGCCATCAAAATGATGTATAGCATTTGGCCTGCTCTGAGTAATACAATATGTCGCCCAAGCACCCACAACAGTGACTGGAGCATGGTAACTGTTCATTCACAGACGCATTTTCCATTTTTTCTTCAACATCAAGGGATTAAAGATAAAAAATAGCTACTATCTACTTAGTGAGTATTTTAGAATGAATAGTAGATTAAAGCCATCAAATACCACATGGCTGGAATTGTCCTAAATCCCAATGATCTAGGCCAAGAAAGCAGTTGTGCAGAACACGCTGTCCCCTGGGCAAATTATTATATTATGGCTGTAAGTACAGAATAGGAAAATTAATGCAGTGCTCTGTGAATTTGTGTGTTCAAAACTGGTTTACAAATTAAATAATTACTTAATGGACTATAGCAGCTTTAACAAAAGAGCTTGGGGCTATTTTTTCTGGAATGGGAACAGACAGATTCAACTCTTGGCAATTCCCACTTTTATTGGAGTTATAGCAATATCGCTCAAGAAGCCTGGACAGAGTGAGAGGCCTGGTTTTCCTGCTGATCCTGTGATTGTCTTTAGTATTTGGAGTCAGGACTAGACAGTCCATTTTCTAGGCAAGTAAGGAAATCCCTGACTCTTTTTCCAAGATCGATAATGGGATCAGTTGACTTATTGTCTGTGAACAGACAAATAAATATTCCCCGAGAAAGTATGATGTTTTATGTAAAGATATTCCATAATTCTTAACGATCAGGTTCTGATTGATTTCCCCAATTAATCCATGTTCTTTAATCACGTGTTAATTGTTTTCACTGATGAAATTATATAACACAACACAAATGTGAGAATACCTCCATTTGCCCATGTGAGCACACACACACACACACAGACACAAATACGTCAAGGAATACTATTTCATTGAAAGATAACTAATAACTTGGTGAAAAAAGGAAAATAATCTCCAAATAGCATTGCAGTGTCATTTATCTTAATTAGATGCCTATTTAAATTGGAACCAAGTATGTCAGTTTAGACCCTATCTATAGTAAATAATTTGTAACAATAATATAACCTGTATTGGACACAGCATTTGTTCCTTGTTCTATTTAAGTACAAAATTAAAATTAGAGACATTTACCAGAGATCTGCAAATCTTATTTTGATGGCTTCATTCATTCTTTTCTTCTGCCACCTGCTGTATACTCTAAGTGTAATAGAATTGCATGTTGATGATGCTACCATTAATTCCTGATTTCTGTGTAACTCATGACTTTTAAATCTCCTGTGCTACTTCAGGATGATTTGCTTTGTGCCTTTCTGCATGATTTAATACTTGTAATTTGATGCATTATTTAATACTTGTAATTTGAAACAGAAAAAAATCTGGATTCATAGAAATGCAGTTCTCATTTGCAAGTTCAAGTAGAAGGCAATCATATGAAAAAATTTCAATAGAATTGATTGTGCTTGATGTTTGTTGCCATTCTTTCAATATTTTTCTTGAAAATGCTTTTCAAATATATTTCTAACACTTTTTGAAACACCTTCTTCATGTAATAGCATTTCATGGAATTTGAAATCTTGATGGTATAAAGAATCAACACTTTGGTAATCCAAGGTATATTATGTTTGCGAACTTCCAAGTACTTTATCAATATTAATTGCTTTTATGATGTATAAATAGTAATATGCAGTTGCCGTCATTTAGTGATAAACTGGTTTAAATCCTAAGCACATATGTGCTTCCTGTTAGCCTTGCAAATTGTTATTATAGAAAATGTCTAGTTGGTTATCCTCTTAGGACATTCTTCCAGGAGTGGTCTGCAAACATTTAGAGGACATTTACTGGTCAGTTTTCCCATTGTGGAATTGCTGATTGACCTTACCATGACCTCACTGAGGAAGCCCAGAACCATGAATGGAATCTGGTTCCAACTGGGAAAAGGATCTGGTGCAAGTTTACAAGAACTAGGAAATATCAAAGGGCCTTGGTCTTCTGTAGGTGGAAGTTTCAGCACAGGGAGAAAATACCTTACTCACCAGGCAAGGCAGGAAAGCATAATTTGGGGTGAAGTGCATTAGCTCTGTTTTTAAAAAAATTAAAAACCTGAGAAAGGCAACATCTGCCTTCTTGGTCTTTTGGGTGGTTTTGAAGAAGCTGCCTCGTGCGCCTTTGACCTCAGCGCAATTTATTGTGAGCAGTTGGCAGGCACAGATTTGTGCTCACATTCCCTTCATTTGTCTCCCAAATTCTTTCTTCAGTTTTGCTCTGTTGTATCCTGAGCATTAAGATGTGGCATTTCCAACATTTGTCACAGATCCCATTTTAAAAACCAAGCTAGCTGATGTTTTGGCTCAGGTACTTGAAAAACAAAAAATTGAAAAGCAATGAACTAGTCAGGGGTCTTGGAAAAGCAAAGATGCCTGCTGCTTTCTGTTAATAAGAACAGGATTGGGAACACAGGCTTCTTCAGGCTGTAGTCTAGTCTTCTGTCCACAGTTTCTTGTCTGTTGTCAGAGTAATTAAAAAAATCAAGACTGGAGGTTGTAAGGATAAAAGGAGATCAATATCTTTTCAAATTTCTGACAGTCTTAATGCTGTCATAAGCAAAGGTGTGTAGGTCTCTCAAAGAACTGGCTTTTTAACAACCCACTTAATCTGTGTACTACCCCCTGAGAGAACTGAGAACTAATTACTCAATCAACTAATTCATATGTGTGTCATGGAAAATAAATCACTGATAAATTATTAGCTTTTAAACTTAAATAAACCTGGTGAATACCTTAATACCAATAACAGAAATTTTAGTGTGTGTTTTTTTTCTGGCCAAAGACACAGAATCCCATTATGCAAAAAGTCCAATCTGCCTACATGTTAGCAACAGTAAACATATTTATTTTTCCTAGATGTTTTCCCTTGAACACTTCCTAATGTACCCTGAAGAGTTTTCCAAATATCTGTATGGTTTATATGTTTTAACTAGCACTACATTGCTGGTTCATTAGTTCTAATAAAATGACTTTTATGGAATACATCCTGTGATCCTGGATTGGTTATTTCCTTGGACTTCTTTCTTTAATCAGATGACCTTTTCTCCAAAGCAGGGGTGCTTATGATGGATGGGTAAAGAATATCAAGTTCAGTTGGTTTTCTGTGACCCTCCTCTCTTTGTTGGAAACACATCTATTTTTAAGATAACAGTAATATTGGGGTGATGCGACAGCAAGAAGGTGCCAGAACCCAAACTGAACCCATCACACTTGAGTCCCTTGTGACTCACAGAGAGGCCATAGGGTACAGTCTAACTGTCCTGTAGGGTTCCCATAGCTATGCAGTTGACCACTGAGCAATGTGAGAGTTGGGGGAACCAACCTCCTGCATAGTTCAAATCCATATGCAAGTTCTGATTCCCTCAACAATTTAGTACTACTAGCCAACTGCTAACTGGAAGTTAATAGTAATTCATAAAGATTTTGGGTGTTACAGGAGCTGGGAGTCAGCTTCAACTCATATAGGATCTATGAGTGACAAATCACTTGATGGCAATGAGCTCTTTTAATATATGTCTTATAAACTGAATTATGTAATAGGCTAAAGAAAATATTCAGAAAAGCAAAAGGAAGAGAAAAATACATTGAGAATACTGTACTGTATTTATTGGTACTGTGAGAGGAAAATGAATTTTCTTCACATGTAGACAAAGTGGAAAGAGGTGGAGGAAGAGAAGGGGTTGGTTTTGTTGTCTCAGAGTGAAGGAACTTGGAGGAGCAGCAGGAGAGGCAGGCATACCGGATATTACTATATGGAAATACATTATGATTGCTATCTGATTATTTTTGCCTTTTCATTAGTCTAAAATGTTTGTATTAAGTGCCAAATTCTATTGGGGTTCTCTTTCATAGTGTTGGCAATCCTTTGCATAGAGTATCATGCATAATAATCTCTAAAGACCTTATGGCTTCTTGATCTAAAAGCTAAATTACAGGCATGTTTTAGGGACAAGTACAAAACTTCTTTTGGATATTATTCTTTTGGATTCATGGTTCTAATTGCCAGGGACATTGTTCAATACCAGACCAACTTGAAAAGGTAGTTCCTTATTGACATCATATTTCTTAAAATCAGGGATAAAGCACTGATGGGAAGCTATCCACAGAAAGAGTTCTCCTTAACTAGAAAGTCTTATTGTACAACCAAAGGACTATTTCTCTTTTTCCTTTCAAGTCTCTCGTGGTTTGGTTTTATAGGTGGTTTTAAAGGTGGTTCTGATTATAAATCCATTTGCATTTGCACAAAACAGTAGATCTAACCTATTCCCTTCCTAATTTAACTCCTGCCAATCACTTCTCTTCTGTACTAATAAAGGTTCTTTGTGGCATTTTTGGTTTTTTTTTTTTGAAGTATAGGATACATTTGTCTCCATTAAAAATCCATTCAAACTTTCTCTTAAAAGAGGACTCTTGTTTTTTTAGATTTTAATTTTGAAAAGATTTTAACTGAATTGGGTGGAGGTTCAGAGCAAATCTGTTTTCCATTCAGTAGTCCACACACATTAAAATGTTTCATGTCATTGATTGCAGGTCCCAAAATGGAACATCACTTTTTTCCATTTTCTCTCTGCGTTTTCCATATCTATTTTTTAATTCGTTCATAAACTTTCTGGATTTTGACCTTGGGTAAATATGTCTCCTTTGATCCTAAATGACTGATCATGCTACGGAGTATGTATCTCCCGTTTTCCAGTAGTCATTGAATAGAGCTGTCTATTGTTTGGCTGAACATTGAGGCAGGGTGGTGATTTCTATTCCAGACTGAGTGGTGAAGAAGAGCCTATTCTTAGGGGTTCCACAAGTTTCCACTAGATGAACAAGCCTGGCCCTTTGTGACTTTGTGCTTTGTTCCACCTTTTCTCCCACTCTGTGGAGGACCTTCCAGTGTGATGCCTTTCAGGATAGTTAGCAGGGGTAGCCAGGCTCCATTCCTAACGGAGACTGATATCCCTTGTTATGTTAAACAGGCAGAACAGGGCCTGGTTCTGCGCCCTCCTCACGACCTTTCTCATGTCGGAAGCTGTTGTTGCAGCCACTGTTTCTGACCACTGAGGGCTGTCCCGTTGCTCACTGGCCCTCTCTTTTACCAGCGTGGTGGCCTTCCCCAGGGATTGGTCTCTCCTGAAAACATGTCCAAAGTTCATGAGACCACATCTCGTCATTCTAGTGTCTAAGAACCACTCTGGTTGACCTGTTCCCAACATAGATCCATCTGTCCTTTCAGCAGCCCATGAAACAGTCAGTGCTCTTCTCCAGCGCCGCCATTCAAATGCATCCATTCCGCTTCACTCTTCTTTATGCAATATCCAACTTCCCCAGGCATATGAAGCAATAGGAAACACCATGGTTTGCAACAGGCGACCTTTAGTCCTTAAAGTAACCTCCTCGCTTTAGAATGCTCTAGAGAGATCTTGTGTGGCATATTCACCCAGTGAACACTTCATCTCATCTCTAGATTGCTGACTGACTCCATGAGCATTGACTGTGGGTCCCCAAAAGACCACATCAATGTTTCTTTGTTTTTCTCCCAGGATGCTTCCTGTTGGTCAGGTTGTGAAGATAAAAAGTGTCAGTTGAACCGGAGTATCCTCTAAGAAGATGATCCTGAACTCACAGGCTGAGCCGCTCATTCCCTCAAGGAGTTTAGTTATGCCTAAGAAGACTGATGAACTGGCCCCTGTATGCTTCCTTACCACAATGATTTTATCAATGGAATAGGAGAACCCTTTTTACTGCATCTTGGTCAGCAGAAGTTACGACTCATTATCTTAACATTTTGAAATTGAAATCTCTTTCTGGATTTATCAATCCATCCTGTGCTGACATTAATTCTCTATCTTTAGATCCTTCATCTCCTTTTGCTTTAAGTTTTCTAAGTTGTCATAGACTTTGTAATTTATAAAATCACATTAAAGGGTATAGATATGCTTTTTTCTTTTTTTAAAAAAATATTTTATTGGGGGCCCTACAACTCCTATCACAATCCATCCATCCATCCAATGTACATCAAGCACATTTGTACATTTGTTGCCATCATCAGTGTCAAAACATTTGTTTTTTACTTAAACCCTTGGTATCAGCTCCTCCTTCTCCCTCACATATGAACTCTTGATAATTTATAAATTACTATTACTTTAAAATCATTTTATAGGGGCTCATACAACTCATCACAATCAATACATACATCCATTGTATGCAAAGCACATTTGTTACCATTATCATTCTCAATACATTTTCTTTCTATTTAAGATCTTGGTATTAGCTCCTCATATTTCTCCCCCTTCCCTGCTCCCCCCTCCCTCATGGACCTTTGATAATCTACAAATTATTATTTTGTCATATCATACACTGTCCGATGTCTCCCTTCACCCACTTCCCTGTTGTCCGTACCCTCGGGAGGAGGTTATATGTATATCCTTATAATAGGGTCCCTCTTTCTACTCTACCTTTCCTCTACCCTCCTGGTATCACCACTCTCAGCACTGATCCCGAAGGGATCATCTGTTCTGCATTCCCTATGTTTCCAGTTCCTATCTGAACCAGCATACATAAGCTGGTCTAGTTGGATTTTTAAGGTAGAATTGGGATCATAATGGGGGGGGGGGGAGAGATGAAGCATTTAAAAACTAGAGGAAAGTTGAATATTGTTGCTACACTGTACATTGACTGGCTCATCTCCTACCTGTGACCCCTCTGTAAGGGGGTGTCACTTCATCTATTGCTGGGTTTTGGGTCCCCAATCTGTTCTCCCTCTGATTTATAGTGATATAATATTTAGTTCTTTGATGCCTGATACCTATCTCTTTGACACCTCATGCTAGCACAGGATGGGGTACTTCTTCCATGTGGGTTGGTTGCTTCTCAGCTAGATGGCTGCTTGTTTACCTTCAAGCCTGTAAGACCCCAGACACTCTATGTTGTGATAGCCTGACACCATCAGCTTTCTTCACCACATTTGCTTATGCACACATTTGTCTTCAGCGATCATATCAGAAAGGTGGGCATGTAAGGATATAATTTTTAGTTCTTTGATTCCTGACAACTGACCCCTTTGACACCTTGTGATCACAAAGACTGTTGTGCTCTCTCCAGGTGGGCTTTCTGGGTGTTGCTTTTGAGCTAGATGGAAGCTTGTTACGTTTAAACAATTTATAAATTATTATTTTGTAATATCTTACAGTGTCCAATGTCTCCCTTCACCTACTTCCTTGTTGTTTAGATATGCTTCCTTATAGCTTCATGTAGTCCTGTTTCATTTTTTACAATAGTCCTTATGTTGGATTCATTTATCTTAAAACAGCAGGCAACTACAGCTGTGTATTTCAGTGTATAGTACATAACAATCAATTAATATTTTCTTTTAAAACATGGCTTTTCTCTGTTTCTAGGGACGACATTGAACATCACTAGGCACTTCATCCAGAGTGTCAGTGAAGGGTTATGGGATTGCACTCGGCATATAATGAAAACACAGGAGAACTGTGAGTCATCACTTTTTTTCTCCAATACACAATTTAGGGAAGGAAGGAGCTGCTTATGTAGAGACGATTAGCATGAAATGGAGTTTTAAGCGGATACTTGCAACACTGAACCTACTGCACGCCAATTGCTGCTGACTCACAGCAACCAATAGGACAGGAGAACACTGCCCCTGTGAGTTTCCAAGACAGTTTATTTGGGTAGGAAGCCTCATCTCTCACCCACAGACTGGCCAGTGGTTTCAAACTGCTCACCGTGCAGATCACTGCCCAATGTGTAGCCACTGTGTCCCCAGGGCTTCTCATGCAGCACCACCAGCAGCATCGCATGTACTCCAGTGAAATTAATGCAGTTAGGATTTTATGCTACAGCTTCACATTTCTCCACCCTGCAACTGGCTTCTCAACGTGGGCTTTAAGTGTAAATGTGTGTCATCTTGACAAACTTTAACCTTTTCATAATAGATTTGTATATATTTTATGGTAGCAAAGAATAAATACTACCAGCAATAAATAAATGATAAAATTAGCATCTACTAAAGTTTATGCATTCATGATACACCAAACTTTTCTTATATGTTTTCAATAATCCTAGGCTCTGTGATACATCAGAGAACTGTAAAAAGAAGTTATTGAAAATCTCCCAAACTTTCTCTGGTCTGTTTGTTCACTTAGCTTTTTGTGAATTAGGTGGGGTACTAATTTTTGTATTCCAAGCCTTAAACAACTGTTCAAACCTTTCAATGGCTTTCCTTGTTCCCCTCCCCACTTTGTTTGCCCTATCTCCTTTCTTGTAGGATATTTCTTCCCTCTTCACCAATCTTTTCTTTAAATACCTGGGCATAAGTGTATCCCTATGGCTCAAACTTTCCTTGTTTGGGGGGGGGTCAACTGTAATCTTTACGGAAGCAGACTCCCACTTCTTTCACTCGAAGAGCCACTGGAAGCTTCCAACATGACCTTTAAGTTAGCAACTGAGCACTGTAGCCACTGTACCACCAGGGCTAAGAAAGTGCTAGATCAGACAGATGAGGTCTTCTGAACTCATTAGAGGCCTCTTGCTAATATAAGATTTGTATCAATCCAGTTTGGTCGTGGGAAAGAATTGACTTCCTAGGTATTTCAAGCAGGAGGAATTTGTTAGAAGGAACTGGTTACCTAATGGAAGACATAAGCCCCCGAGCAAGGAAGGTTCAAGCAGTTGAGAGGGTCACAATCCCCAGGAGTCGCGACCAATCCTCAGATGAGAAAGTATTGTTGGAATCTCTCTGGTGGAGACTGGCCAGGACAGGGGCTGCTTGTCAACTGGGATGAAGAGGTACAAGCCTTGCAAGGTAGAGAGAAAGAGACAAGGAGAGCTATCTAACTTCTCCCTGATCCTGTCCTTCATTCTTCACCTGTGCCTTTCCTTCCTTTGCCAGTTCTTTGTGAAATCAGTACAGAGTTATCCTGATGGTATTGCTTAGGAAAATACGGAGCACTGGATGAAGGAAAAGCAAGGTGTGTCTGACTACTTGACTCAAAAGGTTCACATTTAAAGGGAACAATGTACTCTGACCAAGGCTGTTAATTAAGGAATTAAATAAATATTATATGAATAAAATAATAAAAATATACATGGCTGTCATTCCACTTAGTCATTTTTGTCCTCACCTGTTGTGATAATTCCACCTCTTTGCTTTCTCCACCACTGGAGAAGAGCACCGTAAGGAAAGGGGCGGAGTAAACCCTGCATCAGAAAGAGGTGACAGGTGGAGGCCTATGAGCAGATGTGCGGGTAGGGGATTGATCAGAGGGTTAAAGGTGAAAGGAATCAAGAAGATGGACAAAAGAAATGGAAAGGCAAGACTTTTAGTTGCAAATGTAAATGAAAATGTTTTGAGAATAATATACATGTAGAATTTTAATAGCTATTCTCATTTAAAGGAGAAAGAGAAGGGTCTACCTTGGTAAGTGGTAAAGACTATGCAAAAAATCCTCTCTCAACTGCCCCATTCTCCTTGAGGCTGACCTTGATTTCTCGCTGTCAAAGCAGGTGCCACAGATGTCGAGTCCTCTGAGCTAATGTAGGACTCAAATCTCAGTCCTTGGTTGATATGTGTGTGTGTGTGTGTGTGTGTATTTTGAACATTTTTTTTCTTGTGACAAGTTTGTCTAGACTCACAGGGCTAAGTGTGGACAGCAAAAGTAAGTATGAATAGTAAAACAATGCCTCAGCTTTCTATAAAAATGCTTCACTATTGACCATCAAGAGGGGAGAGAAACCAAACAGCTGAAGTGCATACCAATTCTTTGTCTACGACTACCTGTCAGGGCTGGTCCGGCTGCAGCTCTGAGCTAATCTCCCTGCTTTAGCTTCATCTGTGTCTGTTCATTACCTAGCCCTCAGTTCCAATTATGGTAAGGTAATTATTTTGTCACCTCTTGTCCTCAGTGGGAAAAGTTTATATGCTTACAGTCCTATATAATGTGAAACGGGTCACTGTTTGTTAATAAGGGTCGGGTACTTTTTAGTTCCTGCCTTGGTTAGAAAGTGCTTCCTGGAGAATACAGGGCCACCGTGTGAGTAATTTATACCAATGACACCCGCTATCTTGACACAGTTTAGGATGTGGTGGGAGACTGGCATGTGGGGAAGGAGAGGCAGAGAGGAGAAGTTGGCAAGACCCGTGTGTCTCAGCTTCTCAGTTTAGCAGCCCATATGGACAGTGCCTCATAAGGCTTTGCTCCATTCCCTGAGAGTTTTCGTCTGCATCTTCTTCAAAATAACCTCAATTAAGAAGAGCATCTTACTTAAATGATAAGTTCCACATCTTAATTCATAAGAATGTTTTCCAGAGGAAAGTATTTAACTTAATATTGACCTTAAATGATAAATAGAAATATCTGTATCTTTTAATGAAAAGGAAAAAGGACTTATTTCTAGTATTGACCTTAAATGATAAATAGAAATATCTGTATCTTTTAATGAAAAGGAAAAAGGACTTATTTCTAAAAGAAATTTAGCTATTCATTTGCCAAGGACATAAAGATTCAATGCCTTGAATGATGAACAAAATAAATTGAAAGGAAATTAAAAAGCAACCCCCTTCTCTGAAGCACTGTTTGTGAAAATTGAGGCATGCCTATTTTTCTCTTGTGGTTTCATGTGCTTTGATCCCTGGGAACGAGCTGCTCTCAAAAGAACCTTGTAATCTGGTTTCTGTGCTGAGCCAGAGGTAAAAGAGGAAGCTTGAGGAGCTCACAACAATGGATGGTGATTTAATCTTGCGAGGGGGGTCAACTGTGACTTAGCATCCCAGTATGTAAATTCTACTTTATTATCAAGGCATTAGAAAAATGTAAAATAAAAGGAACTGATCTTAACTTTTTGTAATATTGATATTTTAATTTCTGAGATATTTGTACCATCGACATTTTGTGTGCTGCAAAACATATAAGGGAATACCCCAAAGAAATCGAAATGGTTTAATTTAAGCTATGTAATTAATTTTTTAACTAAACAACCTTATCATCTTTAAAGTACTCTCCATTACACTTAATACGTTTGTCAAATCTGATGTTTCATTCTTGGAACCAGTTTTCAAATTCATCTGTTAGGATAGCACCTCCCTTGTTTTTCCTTCATCTCTTCTATGTTATCAAGTTGCTGGACTTTCACACCCCTTCTCATTCGCAGAAACAAAAAGAAGTCTCACAGAGTGAGGTCCAGGTACGTGGGGCAAAAGAGGCATGCTGTTTCTGGCGTGGGCAGGTTCATTGCCCTGGTGTCAAAACCAGTCCCCCGTTTGCCGCAAATCAGACCTGTTTGGGCACACACTTTTACGCTATCTTTTCAGGACCTCTGAAGTAGAAAGCCTGATTAACAGTCTGCCATGGTAAATGAGCTCCAAGTGCCCTATGAGTTGAACTTTTTGTCCGTTCAGGAAGTTAGCAGATGTCAAATGACATTTCATCTTTGTCACCCATCGACATTTGACCTTTTTTTTTTTGGAAATGAGAAAACCACTTGTACACCTGATTTTTTTTCCCATACTGCTGCTCTGGTAAGCTGTGTTCAACATCACAACAGTTTCTGCGGTGCATTTCCTGACCAGGAAACAAAATTTCACAGCCAGAAGCTGTTCTCTTAAATCAGACTTCATAAAAAATGAGGTTCGAATGAAACTGTTTTGACCAAAAAGTTCACTGTGACCAGAGAGACCCTTCTCAGACAACCCCACTGGGTGCCCTAACTCAGAGAGAGATGTTTGATGCTTGCCTAGGTGGAAAAATGGTTACTATGAAAGCTCTACCAGGAGAACTTTTCTGTTTTTTTTTTTTTTTGGGGGGGGGGTAATGGTACACCCTTGTATTGATGGTCTAGTTTGTCTATGTCAATGCAAGCAGGGGCTCCTTTTGTCTCTTAATCTGATGATGGTTCCCACCACTGCCAATTGCCTCCTGGATTTGTAGTTAGGGGAAATAAAACAGCTGCCTTGAGCAGACTCACTCGGAACACACTCACAAAAATGCAGACTTCTACCAAAGCCCAAGGCAAAAAGAGACAATGAAAGCCAAGTACACTGGTGATGATTCTTACAAGTGTATTCCCCCTCCGTTTTCTTTGTCATTCCCCCAGGAGTTCTGGCTTTCAGAGCTGGAGATACATGCTTATTTTCATTAGTCTGACTTCCCCTTACAAGATAAGTGTACGACTTTGGCAGAGATGTCAAAACAAATGTGGAAACTGAGAAGCATCCAAGGTATTATCTTGACAATTGACTTTTATAAACTAGTTGGACATCTTCAAGAACCAAAAGTTTATCATCCATTGACGTAAACCCCTAGTGTACAAATTCAAAAAGATAGGCCATGGACCCAAGTGATTTCTTTTCCCAAAATAGGTATTGTTAATTCCTCGCCTAGTAGAATAGTAAAGAATGGCCTGAAGGATAAAAATGACATTCTTTATGATTCTTAAGACTAAAAATATAGTCTATTATGACTTATATAGTTCATAACTTTATTTGGAATATATCAGATGTAATATCTAATTTGACTTATTCTGCTTGAGCATAAAGAAAAAGTGAGACTTTTCAGCAAATTGAATATTCTAGTTAACAGATTGTAACACTATGTATATTATTCTCAGCAGCCTTCTAATGAGCTTATTGCTAAAATTAAACAAGTTACAAAGTTATCAGTGCTTTGGCCTATTCCTAATGCCATGTTCCTCTTCATATAATCTGGTTTCTTTGATGATTTGCTCAGCATATAGATTGAATCAGTATGGTGAGGGAATACAGCCCTGAGGCACACCTTTCCTGATTATCAACCATGCACGATTCCTTTGTTCTGCGCACACATTTGCCTATTGAGCCATGTACAATTTCCTCATAGACTAAGAATTCCCATTCTTCTCATGGTTATCTATAGTTTGTTTATGACCCACAAAGTGAAATATTTTTGCATAGTCAATAAAACCCATGTAAATATCTTTCTAGTAATCTCTGCTTTCAACCAAGATCCATCTGACATGAGCAATGTACACCTTGTTCCATGTCCTTTTCTGGATCTGGCCTGAACCTCTGGTAGCTCCTTTAAAGGTCCTACTGCAATTTTTGTTAGATGATCTGCAGCAAAATTTCCTTTCATGGGATCTCAATGATTTTGTTCTATAATTTGAGCATTCTGTTGGGTCAGTTGGGCCATCTTTTTTTGGGAACTGATACAAGTACAGATCTCATTTAATCAGTTGGCCACCTAGCTGTTTCCAAAATTCCTGGGATAGATGCAGACGTGCCTCGAGTCTTTCATCAGTGTGTTGGAACATTTTAATTGGTAGTCCATGAACTCCAGGATCTTTGTTTTTGGCTTATGCTCTCAGTACAGGTCAGACTTCTTCAACACCATTAGTTCTTGTTACCATTAGTTCTATGTTACCTTTTGCAATGGTGGAATACTCACTAGTCTTTTTATTCCAGTGACTATTCCTTCCATCTTCTTTCAATGCTTCCCACATCGTTCAATATTTTGCCCATAGAATCTTTTAATATTTCAATTCATGGTTTGAATATTTTGGTTTTTCTATCTCTAGGTCTTTTCTCATTTCATTTGTCATCTAGAGATGCCCTTTGAAATTTTTCTATTCATCTCTTTGACTTCATCACTTCTTCCCTTTGCTTTAGTTACTCTATGATGAGGAGCAAATTTCAATCTCTTCTGTCATCCACTTCCATCTTTTCTTCCTTTCTTGTCTTTTTAATGGCCTTTTGCTTTCTTCATGAATGATGGTCTTGATGTCTTCTCACAACTCATCGGGTTTTCAGTCTTCAGTGTTCAGTGCAGTGAATCTGTCTATGAACTATTCACAAAGTTTAAGTACATAGTCTCCAGGTTATATTTTGACTCTTGTGATTTTTTTTTCATTTTCTGCAGTTTTAACCTGAACTTACATATGAGCAGTTGATGGTCTGTTTCACAGTCAGCCCCTGGCCTGGTTTTAACTGCTAATAGTAAGTGTCTCTTCCCACAGATATATTTAATATGATTTCTGAGTATTCCATTTGGAGAAACACACAACTATAGTCATCTGTTGTGTTTTGAATACAGATATTCACAATAAAGAAGTCATTTCTCTTGTGAAAATTCTATCATGTGCTATCCAGTATCATTTCTATCATCAAGACCATATTTTCCAACTACTGTTCCTTCCTCTTTGTTCCCAACATTTGCATTTCAATCTCCAATAATTATCAACCAATCCTGAGTACACATTTGATCAATTTCTGACTGAAGACATTGTTAGAAATATTCATCACCAGTGCTTATGATTTGTATATAAATTTGAATAATAGTTATAATGAGTTGACTTCCTTGAAGGGAGAGCTGAGATATATAATCCTATCTCAGCATTGTAATTCAAGGTTGATTTTGAAATGTCCCTTTTGATACTGAGTGAAATGCCATCCTTCATAATTGTTTCATTCCTAGCATGGTAAATCATATGATCTTTTCAAAATGGTCAGTACCAATCCATTTTAGTTCACCAATACTTAGAATATATCTTTAAACATTCAATTTCATTTTTGACGACTCCAAATTTTCCTAGGTTCATTTTTTGCTCACTCTAAGTTCGGATCATCAGCTGTTTTGCAGTTTTTTCTTTTTACCTTGAGTTGTGCTCCACCAGCCAATGAAGATCCCCAACAATCCATTCAAACAAGCTTAACTGTTCACACATCATTGTGGTCAGTTCCACTCCAAGAAAGTACTCCTGGACTGTCCCCAACAATGTTCTGCTTCCGTTCTTTAGGCTTTCAGTATCTGACAGTGTTTAGAAGTGGGAAACCGATGCCTTCTTTGTCGTCTGCTTTTAGTCTGGGAGCTCCACTGAAACCTGTTCAATTTGGCTGTCCCCGTTGGCATTTGAAATAGCTTCCAGTCATGTAGCTTCCAGCATCACAGCAACACACCAGCAATCACAATATGACAAAGTAGTAGACAAGGGTTTGATGGAAAACATATAATCTCACCTTTCTCCCATGGAGTATCTGGTGGATTTGAGCTGCTCAACTTGCATACTAACAGTACCACCAAGACTCCCTGTCTGTTATAGTAATACTTCAGTATCAGTTACACTTCTTTACCTAGGAACAAATCTAGACATTGGTCATTCTGGAATGGGACATTGGTTTTAGAGTGAGTAACCTTACGGTCAGCATTTCCAACCCACCAGCTGCTCCCCTGGAAAAAGATGAGATGATTTTCTCTGGTAAAATTTATAACTTCAACATCCTTAGGGAGCAGCTCTATTCTGCCTTTCAGTGTCCCTATCAGTTAGAAGTGGCTCAATGGTAGTTGGTAGTAGTGATCCAGGTCATCCTGGCTTTTAAAAATAGTGGTACTAAATAGATTTCATAAACCTTAATTCAAATTTAGCCTCACAAGAATGCTCTGAGGTTGATAGGGCAGTTTCATATATATCCCTTCAGTCTCATAACTGCTCTAACTTGCCATGGACTTGATTTTGATTATGGTAAAATGGTGTCAAAGTGCTCTATAGGGTTTTCTAGCCTGACTTTTCAGAAAGCAGTTTGCCAGGTCTGTCTTCTGAGGAAGCCCTGGATGAGTTTGAGTCATAAACTTTCAGCCGGTGGTCAAGGGCTCTATCATGGCTGCCACTTAGATTAATGGCTACTATCTAGTGCCTGTTTCTGCTGGTCAGGAATTACGATGCCACATTACATGCATGTTCTCTTTGAAACTTCATGGCAACCTAGGGAGGTAAGTTCTAAAAAGCAACACTTAGAGATAAGAACATTAGACATACTAAGTACTCTGAACCATGAATTACACAGATTCCAAGTGGATGGACCACTTATATAGAGATTAAAAAAAGATTATGACTCATTGTGATGCTAATCATATCCTTGTCAGCAGTTTGTTTCTCTAGTATCTTGTGCTTTAATTTTAAAAAAGTGGTCTCACACAGTTCTCTACCATTTTTCATTGAGCTTAATGCAATGTCCCAACCCTTAGTAACACTGTATAAAGTGCCACTAGTGAGGGTGGAAGTCCTCGCAAGAAAGAGATAATGCATGATATTAGAAGAAAAAGTTGAATTACTCAATATGTGCTATCAGTAGATGTCTGCTGGTACAAGTTTCCACCATTCCTAGATGGATGAATCTGATGTATGGACCAATCACAAAGAAAGACAGGGAAATTTGTAGAGTCATCAATACATTTATGCCAGCAGAGATAAAAAACATTGCATATTTTGAAAACTATTTTTTTTAAATCTCTCATTGAAAATGTAGCTTTTTAATGAGTGCGTTGTGTAACACATCACATACCGAAAATATTTCTATCTACTGCTTATTTTACTGATAAAATTTCTGATGCACAATAGGCTACCAGTAGTTAAATTTGGAGGAAATCAAGTTATATGTGGATTTTCTGTGGCTAAATGCATCCGCGATCCTACTGCCCACATTGTTCAAGGATCAGCTACACTTTTGCAGAGCTGCTGTAAATTATGAGGCTGTGAACAAGTCTAGGGTTATCTCAATCTCTTGTTTGTTTTTTATTTATCGATGAAGCTGAAATATAGATAAAGTGTTTGGATTACCAGTAGTCATTTTGCATACAAATGCAAGACTTTAGCACCCTGCTGTACCAAATTATTGCACAAATGCCATTTCAGTCATATAAAATTAGCAATGGCTTTCAATAAGACTGTAGTACAAGTCATTATATCTATTTTAAACTATGTTTATCTTCTTAGATCTATACTTCTATTTCTAAAATTTCTAGCATTATAATTTCTACAGCATGCTTTAGTCTTTTGATGGTATAATTGCTATAATGGTATATCAGATATGTATAAAACATGTGGATTTCCTTGCAAGGAATAGTCATAAATATATAATTAAATACTGAACTTTCAACATTTTAGGGTGCTAACAGTAGGGGGTACTGTACCGTAGTATTACAAATATAGTCAAATGTGATTATTAGTTATGTGACTTGAGAAATGCAAGCATAATATATGGTTACATATGTCATATTTATCAGAACCACCCAAATAAATAATGTTAACCAGTCTGGCATTCTACATGTATATGAGGAATAAAACTGCTTGTGGAATTCTAGATCATTTTAGTTCTATGTAAATAAATATATATACATATACACATTTCAATGTACTTTTGCTCAAAGTTTACCAAAGAGTTTTGGTAATGGCGAGATTCCCTTTTAATAATTTGTATAGTTACCGTTCTACACTAACTACAAGGTCAGTGGTTCAACCTCCCCAGAAGCTCTGTGGGAGAAAGTAGAGATCATTTTTTCCTGTAAATATTTACTGCATCAGCAACCCTATGTAAGTGTCTATGAGTCAGAACTGACTCTGAGTGAATTTCTATTGTTTGGTAACATTGGTTACATGTTTTCACGTCGTGTCCACATTGTCAATTTTTCTGTTCTGGTGATTCTATTTTCCTTAATATAGTTTATGTGCTCAATTTCCCCTTTGGCCCCCTGGTAACACAATGAGTCAAGAACTGAGCTGCTCACTGCAAGGTCAATGGTGCAAAATCAGCAGCTGCTCTTAATAGAAAGATGAGGCTGTCTCCTTATAAAGATTTACTTTCTGAAATCTGTGGAGCAGCTCCCCCAGTCCTGGAGGGTCGTGATGGGTTCAAATGAACTTGCTGATGGTAGACTTTAAGTTCACTTCTTTTGCCTTGTCTTCGTATTAGGGTCACTATTTCCTAATAGAATTAGGACAACCCTTGCTACCCTTGAAGAATGCATTTTCGTGATGGGGGAAAATAGTTAATGATAAAACTCTCCTGACTTATTTCTTACAATACAGTTTTCAATTTTTCTTACAATTATTCCAAATAAGTCCTGAGATTATCCTGCACCCTTCAAGAAGTGCCATGGCTTTGCTCTTTGTGGATTCCCTGCAAAAATCACTGTCACCTTCGGAGCTGATTTCTTTGCCTTGAATCATTTTACAGTTCATAAAAACCTTCCTTAATACTCATGATCCATTTAAAAAATTGTGGTTTTACGTGGGCAGTATTCCCATACACCCGCTGTAAAGCCTCACTGATTAGGGAAGATGTCCAGTTGGGTTTTGTTAAAAATTTGGCATTAGCCCTGATTCCAAATTACTATTTCAAAGCCCCCAAATATTTTCCACGGGTACCCTGATGGGACTGAGACAAGTGCATTATTGAGAGGACTTGTCTTTTGCCATCCAAACAGTGCAGAGATATAGTGAGATATATTTTGTTTGTGATAAGGCCTTGTGTACATGGGCTGGAATCCTACAGTCGTGTTTTTTTGAGTTACTTTCATATTTTCTTAAGAAATATTTGTCAAACATCAATTTAGCTACCTTAATAGTTGAGCAAGGTTTTGTAGTGGGAGAGATAAAACATTGAGAGGACAATCTCACCTTTTTTTCACCCCTTTCCTAATGTACCTTTTCTAATGTACCTCATGTATTGAAGCCCAAGTGCTCACTTCTGACTTCTGCCCGCTTTCAAGAAATGAGCTGACGTCTGTAAAATATGCCTCTGTGGAACTTTAGGTCAAATGTTACTTCTCCAACATTATTTTGCATTTTAATGCTTTAAAGTCATGCTACACCAGAAACCATTTCTTGGAGAGAATTTTAGGCATTACCGAGCAAATGAGGGATATGACTGGATGGATAGAAATAATTTTGGGGGTGCTTAGCCCTGATGGTGTAGTGATTGTGCACGGGACTGCGGCCCACTGGGATGGAGTTTCAATTTCGGCAGCGACTCTACAGGAGCAAAGACTGGGTCTCCAACTTCCACCACCAGAGGGCAGTGATGCCCCCAAAAACAAACAAACAAGCAAACAAAAATAATTTTTTGAACACAGCAGAGTGAACTTCCATTCAGGATCTTACATTCCAAAACTGAGTCTTAGTTTGGGTTCTGGAGAGGGGCAAACCCAAAAATATGCAGTACATAATTTGGAGGTATGGAGTAAGATTTTGGAAGATTTATTAAGTTAAGCTGCTTAATGCAAAGTGGAAAATCTGAAATGTAAGCCCCAACTAAAATTTGCACACACACGACAAGCTTTCCCAGAACATACATCCATATACTGGATGTAGTTCGCACTGCCATAGAAACTTGCCTTTCATTTGATTGGGTGCTCACAGCAAATGCAGTGGACACACTGTTTGACTAGGAAGCTTAGGGGAAAAAAATTTTGAAAACTTCCATGTATTTATGATGACTCTGAAAACTCTACTGCTTCTAATTGATTATGGGTACCTTGTATAGAATGTGAGTGTGATTTGGGAATGCATCATGAATAAGTTAGCTACTTTTGTAGGATGAACTCTACTTTGTGACTTTGGCAATAGGATATTTTAGAGAAAGTGCAGGTGCTTTGGTCATTTCTTAACATTTTAGATTGATTCTGACACTTTGGATCTGGGATTAGCATAGAGAAGACTGGATACATGAGTGTTGAGTTTGGCCATAATTTAATACATTGGGCTCAAATTTTAGCCTGACGTTAATGAAATAAATATTGTTAGTGGCTTGACATGTAGTCATATAAAATTTGAACTTATATATATACTACATTCACTTAGCATTAAAAATCATTGTAGAGCACAGTAGGTAAGTCTAGGCCTAAAGTTCACCCAAAGTATATTTACACATAAAAATCTTTATTAACTTTCTAGAAATATTTTCTTGTTTAAAGTCAAGATAGTTATTAGAACATTTTTTGGAGTTAAAGATAAATACTTGGAAAGAGTCAAATAATGGAATATATTTTTCTTATCTTTTATTAAGCAAATAATAAAAGAGATACAGCTAGTTGAAAAAAAGTAAGTTAATAATGGAAGGAAAAAATTAAAGATATAAATTCTCCAAATAAATAGTTCATGGGGAAAAATTGCCTTTCGACTCAGGGGTTGTGCAGTAGTTTTTCACATACTTAATCTTTTCACATACTTAATACCTCACAGTATCACTTGAAATACCTATGGCTTATACTTTAATTCAAAAACTGTGTCATATCCTGTTGCCAGAGTCACGTGGTTGGTCCCCGTTCTTATGGAGCATATATTTGAAAGGAAGTAAGACACTATACACAACTAAAAAGCAGAGTTATGTAGTTAGAAGGAGCCCCTAAACTGAACTGATATATTAGGTTGATGTACCAGCCGAGGCTTCTAGCGACAGTCCATATTTCAAAGTCTGTACGGTTAGGTACAAGTAGAGGAAGTGATGCCATGAAAGTTCCCAAGACAGGAAAACTCTTATTGAAAATCCTCCAAGGAATTCCCATTTAATCTAGAATAAAATAGCACTTTCCATGGGTTTCCATGGCTCTGCATACCGTGACGTCGACCATCTAGCCAATCACTTGTCCTCTGGTATGTTCTCCACCAGAAGGACTTAGAGATGGCTTCCCTGTAAAGTCTATTCCCTGCAATTCATCTGGATTCCAGAATCTTGATTCTTTCCACTACTATTGTGGTAATGATTCCTTTTAGAAGAATTAATATGACTAGTCTTATTCCCAACCCCCTCCCCGCCCTCCTATGAATCCATTCCCCCAGGCTGTGATTTCTACCAGTATCTGCAACATCTACAGGAACTCACCAGACTTTGAGGAAGGGTCTCAGGGTGGTGGTTGCTGCTCAGTTTCAAATCCAAAGGGAAGCCTTCCTGAACCAAATACAGGGTCAAGAACCAGAAGTCAAAGATGTCCAAAAGTCACATCAGGTCTTCTTGTTTTTAACCGAAGCTCAGCCAAGAAATAGAAGTATTACTTTCCAGGTGAGGTGTGTTTCAGAATGGGACAGTGGTACCAGTATATAATACCTCATCCAAGGAGATGCAGGATGGTGTCACACTCTGTACTAAGGTGGTGAAACCTGTCAAACTGTCTACTAAGGTCAGGTCTTAATTCCACCATAACTCTGACTATTAGCACAGTAGATGACGCCCTCCAAAATGAACCTATCACCACAAATAAATAAAACTCCAAAAACTCACTGCCATCACTTTGATTATGACTCATGGTGGGTCTATAGGTATATAGATTCCAGAATAATAGTATATCACATAAGGAATTAGAACTAGAAGGCTATATTAATGGACTATAACTCAGCTATGATTGCTTAACAAATTATACCCCAAACCCAAGTCACCTAAAATACTGAAAATGATGTATATTATCTTTTATAGTTTTAGTGAGTCAGAAATCTGAGAGTAGTTTAGCTGGGAAGTTTTGACTCAGGGTCTCCTATTGGGTTCCAGTCTGACTATGGTTGTGCTTGGGATCACATTAATCTTTCATTCACCTGTCTGCCACCTGATCTATAAAGACTCAAAAAGATGGGGCAATTTAGCTTTTCAGCTATTTTTCCTTACATGTTTGCTTTATATTGTTTCTCTCCAGCAATTGAGTTCAAGGTCACCAGAATCCCTACATGGTGATTCAAGCTACCAAAGGTGAATATCCTGAGAAAGAGCGCCAGGCAGAAGTCACATTTATTTCTACGATGTGGTATTTGGAAGTCAGGTAGGGCCACTTCTGTTGCCTTCTTTTGGTTAATATTGTTATAAAAATCCAAGGTTCAAGAGAAAAGTGGTCATGTAGGCCTCACCTATGGATGGTGAAATGTCAATGTCATAATATAAGAAGAGCATATGAATAGCATGTCTACTTACCGGCTGACCAATCTCTCTACGCTATTTATCTACCTAAACTGTCTATGATTTTCCTACCACATCCACTTACCTGAGATCCCTAGTGGTGTAGTAAGACATGCTGTGGACTGCTAATCACAAAGTCAGCAGTTCGAAACCACCTGCTAACTCCAGGAGAAAGATAAAGTTTTCTACTCTCTTAAACGGGTACAGTCTCGGACACTCACAGGGGAAAGTGCTCCTGTGTCCTACACGGTCAGTATTCCCAGGCACAGACTCACTGGCAGTGAGTTTCTCTGCTTTGTTTGCTATTTTATCAATCTAAACTCTCTATCCCTAGTCCTTTGGAAACTTCAATCTACCTCATTGCTCTTCTTTTCCTAAACCAATTTTAACTGTTTGTTGCCCATCTCTCTACTAGAATAGAAACCCTACAAAGTTGAAACTTTTATTGAGATAAATAGGCACTGAAAGCATTGTGTTATTGAATGAATAAATGTTTTCTGAATCAATGATCCACAAGGCATAATGAAAAAAAGTATTACAAACAATGGTGTTCCAGGGCTGGGAAAACTTTTTATTTATTTAAATCATTGAGTGCTCTTACAGCAATCCATACATTAGTTGTATCAACGTATTTGTACGTATGTTACCATCATTATTTACTTTTACTTTTATATTATTTACTTTTTTTTTGGGGGGGGGGCATCACTGCTCTCCGGTGGTGGGAGTAGGAGGACCAGCCCCACTGCTGGAATTGAACCTCCGTCCCAGTGGACCGCAGTCCCGCGCACAACCACTACGCCACCGGGGCTCAGCCCCTATTTACTTTTATTTACATTATTTACATCATCATTACATTTACTTTCTAGTTGAGTCCTTGGTATCAGTTCCTCTTTATTCTACCCCTTCCCCCCCTCTCCTGTGATACCTTGATAAATTTTAAATTGTTATTCATTTAATACCTTACACTGACCACTATCTCCCTTCACACATGGTTTCTGTTGTTCATTCCCCTTGGCAGTGGTGTGTGTGTGTGTGTGTGTGTGTGTGTGTGGTTATGTGTCAACCATTGTGTTTGGTTCCTCCTTCTTCCTCTCCTCCCCACCTTACCCCTACCCTCCTGGTATCTCTACTCCCATTTCTGTTGCTTAGGAGTTTATTTGACCTGGATTTGGTGTGTTACAAGCTCTTATCTGTAACAGTGTACAGGCTCCCATTTTCCAGAACTGAAGGGCAGGACTGAGGTCATGGGGGTGAGAAAGCCTCAAAGAGTCAGAGAAATATTGTGTGCTCCATTGGTACTCAACTGGGCCATGACTGACTCATCCCCTCCTTGTGACCCTTGTGTGAGGAGATGTCCTATTGTCTACAGATGGGTTTTTGTTTTTGTTTTTTTGGCATCACTGCCCTCTGGTGGTGGGAGTAGGAGGCCCAGCCTTTACTCCTGTGGAGCCGCTGCTAGAATTGAACCTCCATCCCAGTGGGCCGCAGTTCCACGCACAACCACTACGCACAACTTTGCCAAGAGGAATGACCTTCTGCAGGGACTGTTCCTGCTCGATACCATGTCCAAGGTATGTGAGATGAAGTCTTACCATTCTCATTTCTAAGGAGCGTTCTCCTCATAATTTTACCAAGGCTGATTAGTTTGTTCTTCTGGCAGTCCATAGTGTTTCCAGTATTCTTTGACAACATCCTAATTCAAAAGCATCCAATCTTCTGTGGTCTGCCTTATTCATTGTCCAACTGCCACTTGCATCCGAGATGATTGACAATGCCATGGCTGGAGTCAAGCGCACCTTGGTCTTCAAAAGGACATGTGAGGCTAATTGGCCCAATGCCGTCCACCATATGATCCCCTTACTACTGCTTCCATGACTCAAACAAAATGAAGGGCCTGACCACTTCAGTCTCTTCTCCATTGAGTATGTTGGTGTCTGTTGGTTCAATCACAGGCCTATGGGCTGTAGTTTGAGGACACCTGGATTACAGTCTTGGAATCTCTATTCTGTCCTATAGCGTCATTAAAAACCAGAAAACAAAACCAATTCCCTGCCACAGAGTGGACTCTGACTCACGGTGAACCTATAGGACGGGGAATCTGAGGCTGGGAACCTTCACAAGAGCATAGAAGCCTCATCTTTTCTCCAGAGGAGGGGCCAGTCTGGGCTTAAGTTGCTGACCTCAAGTTAGCAGCCTGTCTCATCATCCAGTACACCACCAAGGTTCTTTTGTAGGGTCACTAGGACATGGGATTTGGCAACCAGTTCATGTGTAAAGTCAGTGAAGAGGAACTGTGCGACGCAGTTACTTTTATCCATGAGTGCTAACTGTTGTTCAGTTTGCCATTTTTAATGGGCTTAATTTTCTGTCTTAAAAAATGTTGAATGTAAACATCCAGACAGATTTTTTTCATTGGTTCTTCATTTAAGAAGTCAAAGAACATTCCCTAAAAACCCATTTCTAATAATACTAAGTAAAGCAGTTGATGATACAAGCATAGGGGATGTGTCTTAATTTTGTCATCTTAATAACAGGTTTCAAGACAGGAGAGTCAGGACAAAAGCATAATTTCCACTTAAATTGAAAGGAACCTAAATATTCAAAATGAAGAAGGTGGTTGAGTATTTAATTATATGCCATCAAATAACGTACAGGCATTTAAAAACATGTTGCAAATGAGAAGGCAAAAGATCATTTTCATAGCTGACAGGATCACCTCACAAAAACACCTAATTAACTAAAAAGAATTAAACGGAGACATATAAAATAACATAGGCAATCCAGAGAAAAATAGTAACATATTTTATGGTTTGATAAAGGCTATACCTCATATTAATTAGGACAAAAGGAAAATTCCAATAGATGGTTAAGGACCAGGAGTGAAGTATTTGAGAAAAAAAAACCCCAAAGCTATGTATACTTCAGAGGAGCTTTGGTGGCATGGTGAGTTAGTGCTGCTCTGTAACAGTGAAATCAGTAGTTTGAAATCTCCAGCTGCTCCTGCAGCAAAAGATGAGGCCTTCATATAAACGTTACATTCCCAGAAACACGTGAGGCAGTTCTACTTCATTTCATGGGTTTACCATGAGCCAGGATTGATGGGATGGCAGAGTATAAGTATTCATACACATAGTTACTGACAAAGATAGATAAATAATTATAGCATTTAATTGAACTTGGATATCAATAGGAATAAAATATAGTCTCCTGAGTACTGGATATTGACCTGGGGAAGACATCTGTGGTGGAAGGGATCTGTGAGCAAACAACACCATAGACAGGGGAACTACTAGGGAATTAAAATCAACAGCAAGCAGGACATAGAGATCCTGGAGGTATTGGAGCAACAGCAATCTAGCTGAGAGGAAGTACTAGCAGGTGGAAGTAGAGCGAGCATGATTTGTGGGGCAGGAGGAAAGTGATGGGACAGGAGAAAGCTGAAACAGAGGAATGATCTAGGAAGCAAAACTTTGAATAGAAGTATAAGCATAGGTGTATACTTATGTAAATACATTCATTCATAAAAACAGAGGTCTTGGCCTATGTACATATATTTATATGGCAATACTCTGAGGTAGTGGATGGACTTTGGACCTCTGCTCATACCCTCCCTCAATTCAAGAACACTTTGTTATAACAACCTGTCATTCTGTGCTGTTCACCTCCCGACACAATTGCTGAAGACAAAATGGGTGCATAAGCAAACGTGGTGAAGAAAACTGATGGTGCCCGGCTAATAAAAGATATAGCATATGGGGTCTTAAGGGCTTGAGTTTAAACTAGCAGTCTAAACTAGAGTTTAATCTAGCAGAGAAGAAGTAAGCACACATGGTAGAAGCACACTAGTTTGTGTGATCATGAAATGTCGTTGGGACCAGACAACAGACATCAGAAGACCCATAACACACAAACAAACCCATATTGTTAAGAACGAGGGGGAGTGGTTAGAGCATAGGACACTCCCCACCCCGAGGGGTCACAGGGAAGGAATGAATCAATCAAACACCAATGAAACACACATTTTCCTTTTGTTCCTTCAGGCTTCCTCACCACCAACCCCCCCACTCCCCCACAAGCATGCTCCCCATGCTTCCTCTCACTTTGGACTAGACCAGAGGATGTGTACAGGTACAGATAAGAGATAAGAGGTCATCACACATGTAATCCATAAACAAGAATGGAAATAGTGATACCAGAAGGGTAGGAGGAAGAGGAGGAGAGAAAGGGAGTTAGGGGAACCTGACTGCAATGATTGACATTTATTCCTAACCCCCTTCCAGAGGGATAAACAACAGAAACTGTGAAGGAAGGGAGATAGCTGTTGGTGTATGATATGAAAATAAGAACAATCTATAATTTATCAAAGGGTCACCAGGGTGGGGGGGAGGAGTGCAAAATGACAAGCTCATACCAAGGACTCAATAGAAAGGTAATCTCTAGAAAAGAAGATGGCAATATATGTACAAATATGCTTGATGTATATATTGTTATAAGATTTGATAACTCCCAATAAAATAATCTTTTGATAAAAAAATCAATCTTGCAAGCCTACAGAAGATAGGCAGATATGATCATTAAAAAATTAGACATACATTCCAGCAAAATATAACAGAAAGAAAAATATGCATGACAAATAATAAAAAAATACTCGGATCATACATGAGAAACCAAAGATCCTGTAGGTATACCTCAATACTGACAACTGTATCATAAAATTTGTGAATCCCTAAGAGAAAATTGATTTAGAAATGGAAATAGATAATTTTAAAAAGCAAGACTAAGAACCCAAATTTTTACATCTAATTTTTTCAATAATGAAACATTAAATTAAAACATTTGCAACATATAATTTTTCCTGTTCAATTGATAAATCATTTGAAGGTAATATATACTACTCATTGTGCATTAGAAGACGGAGAACTGTTTTTTCCCCTATCTTTTTCTCTAAAGGTTTTTGCTTTAGAGATAATTTGGAGACATAGAAGAGCATTGATATAAAACAAAACAAAAAGAAAGTTTGTTAGCTTACTTTGTGTGTGTGTGTGTGGCACCACTGCCCTGGTGGGAGCAGGAGGCCCAACCTTGATCCTGGAGAACTGCTGCTGGATTTGAACTGTCAACCCTGTGGGCTGCAGTCCCGCACACAACCACTAGGCCACCAGGGCACAGCCGTTAGTTTACTTTTTATCCTAGAAGAATATATAAAGAAAAATTAGAGTTTGGCTAAATCATTTTAATATAGCACAATGACGGTCTACTCTGCATCTACTACATGAACAATTTCGAAGAAAAATTTTGAAAAAAATGGGAAACAATTCATTGCAGAATTTTAAATGGAAAAATGAGTAAAGAAGTTTATAGACTGCTTTAATGAATTTTTGGTGGTTTAATTATACCATAATTATTGGTGACTCCCTTTTCTTTGTGCCTTTTGGTATTATTTTCAGCATTCTTTAATAATCATATGCAGCTTTATATTTAGAAACTGTGTTACATGACTATCTTGATATTATATTTCCACAAATACATAAATAAACAAAAGCTGCTCCGTGAGTTGAGTGCAACTCTCCTCTCTTTCAAGCTGAGCACCTGGGGATTTTGAACCACAGACCTTTTGATTATCAGCCCCATACATAACCCACTGTGGCCCCAGGCCTCCCTTGATATCATATTAGGTGAGTAAAACTGTGATATATAGTACATGTAGATAGATAAATTAGAATATATACAAAAATGCTTCTATTTCAAATATATACATAAGAGTCTCAGACAGAAACTTAGATGCATGAGTTTTAACAGGATTTGGGAAGCATCAGAGAACCCGAGAAGGTTTGTGGTCAGGATCACCATGTGATGAGAACAGCAGTTATGAAGCACTTTTTACGAGGGTTCTAACAGCAGTTGGTGTAGTGGGGTGTGCATTAGGCTGCTATCAGCTCTTTGAATCCACCAGTCTCTCCAGGGGAGAAAGACGAGACTTTTTGCTCCTATAATTACGAGTCAGAATAGATTCGATGGTGGTGAGTTTGAGTTTGGAACAATTGGAGAAGGGTAACTCAAACTAGGTTTGGTAGAAGGAATGAAATGAAGGGATAGAATGGAAAGTACTTCGACAGTGAGTATGGTACTTGAAGGCCAAGAAGGAGCTAGCAACTTTTTAAAATACAAAACCAAAAAACCCAATTCCAAATAGACTGGGTTAGTTAAAGATACAAATCTAGTGAGAAGTCTTTGAAGGCATTTTCCATACTCATTTAACAGAACCAATTTAATGGCTGAAAGCAGTGACCTCACAAAGTATCTATTCTTACTTCGCAATGAGCATTTCTATCACACACTGTATCAGTAACAATAGGTGAGAAATCAATATAATCCTAGTATAATTAGATCTTAAACACAATTCTTAAACTAGTCAAATCAAATTCTTTCTTATCTAAACTATCCCAGTCTTTTGCAATTTGGTTTTAGACTTCTGACTGCATTAGCAGGATGGACTTTTGGCCAGTTTTTCTGACTAAACAACAGGACTCAGAAAAGTTCAGGAGGCATTGTCAACCTGAGCGACCATTAATATCCATTACCTTCAGATGCTCCATTTCAGTTAGGAATAACCAAGACAACTGCTAAGAATCAAAACCCTTACTTCCCATGCCCTTTCCAGAAAATAACCAAGTACATCACATGGCCATAGTGGCCTCTCGTTAGCTAAAGAAGAAAATTTGCCATGGGCAGAGGTCAGGCAAGCCTCCACTCCTGGTACCAAAATGTGTTAGACTGGGTTGACTAGAGAAACAAATCCCATGACACTTATATGTGTAAAAGGTAACTTTATTTCAGGAAGCAAGTAATATCAATAAAACATCCCAGTCTAGTACAACACGTCTATAAGTCTGATATTATTCCCTAAGTCCCTATTCAGACTCAGGCAGTCGCATGCAATGATGAAGAAAGCTGGAATATTACAGGCCAGTGCTTGCAAAGTTGCATGAATTCAAGGTTGTTGGAAACATGGCAGGGCTCCCTGAGCTTTCAAGGTCAGGAAGCAGGAAATTGAAGAAGGCCATGCCTACATGAAGGCACCATTAGCCTGTGTGACCTGATCAATGAGTTAGATAGCAACCCTACACTTCCATTTATCTTCAAGTTGTCATAAAGTTATATAGCTGCCACATTCACTGTCTTAGAGTCCATTCAGACTCAGAGAGACTCTAGTGGGCTGGATAGAGCTGTTAGATTTCTGAGACTCTTAACTCTCTACAGGTAGAAGGTCTGATCTTTCTACCTTATAATTTTATCCACTTTACTCCTATGGTAAGCAATAGAAAATTGAAAAAAATATATACAAAAATGAAACAAAACCCCTTTTTCTTTATGAAAAACTTGTGTGGTAATATCTATATGGAAGCAAGATGTTTCGTGGAAACATATCTAACAACAAGCTGTAGGAGGGGACTCCCTAAAATCTGCTTAGTGATCTCACTGATTGGAGAAGCCAGAGAGAGATCAGAGCACAGCTATGCTAATGTTATTGAGAAGATTGAGCCAGCATTTAGAAGAAAAAGAATTATGCATAAAGGGACTCTAGAAAATTCATAGTAGCCCTTTGAATTTTTTCTGAATATTAAGATACTTATGACTGTAGGAAATTTCCTTTTTTTCTTTTGTTAATATAGTAGAATACTGTGTATGCTTTTTGAATGTTGAACTACATTTGCCTACATGGGATAAGCCTTATTTGGTCATGGTATAGTATATATATTGAATCAATATATATATTGATGATTCAGTACACCAGAATTTTATTTAGAAGTTTTGTATTTTTGTCTATGAGGAATTTGGCTCTGTGGGGGGTTTCTTTAGAAGGTCTTTACAGCAGAGTAATGCATCATAGAATGTGCTGTAAGTTTTATCTGTTTGTTTAGAATTGATATTCTTGAAGCATTTTCTAGAGTTTTGCCAGTGAATCAATCTGGACTAGGACTTTAAAAAATTTACGGTCTGAAAGAATCCAATTTAAACTACACTCCTATTTTATTTTGTAGGCACACACATGTGTTAGTAAACACATATTGCTTTTAGGTTTCCAGTTAATATATGTACATGTTTATTCCAAACAAAACATGTCTCTGGGATCAATGACTGTAAACAAATTCCCCCAGTAAATACAGTCATCTTCATATCATTAGGGTACCTTAAAGAAAAAGGGTATGTTTTGTGCATGGGAGAAAATGGTTTTGAGGTCAATACTAATAGAAAAAATTTCACAAAAATCAATTGGTTAGCTTCCTATTGAAGCTTTCCAATATGTGCACGGGGACAGCAGTTTTTAGATGGTTCAAACACTGTAAGGAAGGAAAGCAAGACCTAGAAGATAAGCAAAAAGAGGGAGGAGTGACAGCTTCCCAGAGTGAACGGCCTGTGGCCAAGGTCCAGGCACTGACACACAGAGGTTGTCCCATTCCCGTTGGTACCTTAGTTACCGAAGTTGGAGTTGCCCTTGGGTCATATTTTGTATTTTATTGACCATCTTGGTTTCAGTAGCTTTTGGCTCTATACATGTCCCAGGTTTTAGGTAAAAACCACCTAACTCAAAGAACTGACCTTTTTTCAGTTTTTAAAGCAAGATCAAAGCGAATTAAGGCAATTTTTGTGGAATGTATTGCAGAGGAAGACTCTTAGACTTACCACAGGACCCAGAGGCAAGGACCAGTCAATGCAGCGGCTTCCAGGGGAATCTGCTATGCCAGTTAAATTTGAGACAGGGAGATCATCTTACAAGGTAAGGGTAATTGTTTTTTAAAAGTTCAAAGGAGTAATTTTGATAGATTTTTTTCAAAGGTTACAGAGCAATCTTGGGGAGTTACTAGAAAGACATTTTAAGAAAATGAAAACAGCATTGGTGAGTAACAAGGTCAGGGAAGTTGCACCAAGGAATTCCCACCTCATCCCCATCCCCTGTCCTAGCAAAGCACCTGCTCATTCTTCAAGGATAACGAAGGGATTAGTATGATAATTCCACCGGGAAAGCTTGCTCTAGCCACACTACAGCCTTTTCTTGTCCTTCAATCTTTTTGTCTCCCAAATTCACAGTCACTTTAAAAGAACATGGCTTGTATCATTCGAGGATGCTAAAATGCCGTTTTCCCATCATATACATAGAAGAGGACAGAATTTTTTTCAGGAGGATGAGAGGAATGAAACTACCACCTTCAGATGTGTGTAGAGGAAACATAAGTCAAGAAACAGTAGCTGCACATTTTTATGTTTTTTAAAAATAAAGGTTTCTGTGACCTGATAGCAATATTTTTTACCTCACCTCATACTGAGATAAGTAGGCTTATCTGTTTCTTTTTGAGTGAGTTTTGGCATTTATATCTTTCAAGAAGAATGCCCATTTTGCCTGAATTATTAAATTCTTGATGTGAAATTGTTCATATAGCCCCTTATTGTTTTAGTTTTTTAGAGAGTAGTAATATCATTCCTCTCTGTTCCAGATTTTGATGATATTGACTTCTTTATTTTTCTGATTAAATAAATTCCTAATCTCAACGACTTTCCCAAAGAACCAGCTTTTGAACCCGTGTAGTGTCTGTTTCTTGATTGTGCCACAGTAAGTGGTTGGCTGCTGCATGACAGGGTGGCAGTTTGAACTGACAAGTAGATCTATGGGAGAAAGCACCTGTCAATCTGATTTTTCATTCCTGGGAGTCAGTTCTGATGCGTGACTGCATGCACAACAGAATCAAACATTGCTCAGTTCCACAATAGCTCACGAATGGTTCTATGCTTGAACCATTCCTAGCCACTGTGTTCACCCATCTTAATGAAGGTCTTCTTCTTCTTCTTCTTCTTTTTTTTTTTGCCTAACTTCTACTTCACTGAATGTGACGTCCTTCTCCAGGGACTGGTGCCTCTTGACAATATATCCAAAATCTATGCAATGAAGTCTCACCATCCCTCCTTCTCAAGAGCATTCTAGCTGTGCTTCTTTCATGATAGATAGGCTTGTTTTCATGGCAGCTCATAGTATATGTGATATTCTTCTCCAACACAAACATTTTTCAAATGCACCTTTTCTTTGCCTTCCGTATTCATTGGTCAGCCTTCACAGGCGTATAAAAATGGGAAATTGCATGATTTGGGTCTCATGCACTGTCAACCGAGAAAACCATATCAAGCAGATCCACTCTAGCCTGTCTTACGGGGTTTCTAGGAGGAAGACCTGATTCGCTGGCACTTAGCAACAACCCTGTTTTGGAGTTTCCTTTTGCATAAAGTTCTGCTCTGATATTCATGTCTCATTTAGAATAACTTTGCACTTAATTTGCTCTAACCTCATATCCTAATAGGTGATATTCAAAATGAGGTCCTAAGAACAGGGTCGACTCCTAATTAGGCTCTCAAGATTAGCTATTTACTTTCCTACGATATTCTCTCCCTTAAACCGCAAAGTAACAGGCAAGTTTTCCTGTAAGGGAAAAGAAAACTAGATCTGGGTTTCCAAACAAATGTGGAGATACAGCTTTGAAGTAGATTCTCACCCCCCACCCCTCCTTAGCAGCCTGCAATAGCTAGTGATCATACTCAAGTCTTATGCTTTTTTTTTTCCAAAGAAAATTTGCCATGTGTTGGAAGATAGGTAAATGATCCAGTTCGTATTCCTTTAATGTCCACATTCTCTTGTTTTTCTTCTGAAAATGCACAAGCAGCATAGCATCAATCCCCAGCCTCCTTTCACACACACACACACACACACACACACACACACACACACACACACACCACTCCGTGCCTTTCCCATGCACACACGCAGACCCACTTTCATCTTATTTTTTCATTCCCCAAGGATTCAGGAAGCAGGCTCTGTGCGTGCGGCTGCCGTTTGCACTGGGTAAATTGGCAGTTACCTCCTGCGCGGAGTTGCTAGGAGAAGGTGAATAAGCACAATGACAGCACCACTTGATGTACATGCTCTTTCAGTAACAACCTGTGGAGCTCTGCCGTCTGTCTTCTCTATGGCTCTATGTGTTGGTTTCTCTTTGCTGTCATGCATTTTGTTCCCATTTATTGCTAGAGCATGATCTATTTTCAAGGGGGGAGTCAGGATCAATTAGGAGACAAAAAGCCTGGCATTTTAACGGGCATTTTTTTTCCTCCTGAGGGTGCTGCTGCTGATACTGTTTCCTACCATCTGTTTTCTCATTGCATCCTTCCGTTGGTTGAGAGGAATTCATCTTCTTCTGGAGCGCTCGTCATTCACATTTCTCTCGTTCATAGCACATCTCACAAACTGTAGGAATTCGGGCGTGCTTCAGTGCACAAAGCAGAAACAAATGAGCTGCTTAGGGGAAGAGCTTCTGTGCTCAGTTGGTCAGTAATACAGTAGCAGGCTCACTTGTGCTGATTGTTCCTGGAGGTCAGAGCGACTGTTTACACTGCTCTATGCTGGAGGGGAGGTGGGGAGCAGTGGCTATGTCCATCAAAGGGAACAGCCATCCTGGCGAGGGTTCCCTCAGCTTTGTAAATCTGCGATGTTTTGCTAGATTAGAGATGCTATTGCATATCCCTGGGAGCTCGTGGTGAATTGAAGAATACTTGTTCTTGCTGCTGAGACTGACTAGAACTCTCTTGCCCCAGGAGTCTCACCATGGGGTCTACTGCTGCAGACACTGAAGAATTGGAAGCCACTGCTTTCAAGTATCTTATAGGCGAGCAGACGGAAAAAATGTGGCAACGGCTGAAAGGAATGTGAGTAAGCTCTTTGCTCGATTCTGTGTCTATATTTCTATTTTGTGTCTTTATTCCCTCCCACCCTCGTCTCTTGAAGATTTGACTGTGAACATGACAAATTGTGGCTACTACCTGCTTTTGCGGACCAGTGCTTCCTTTGGAATGTTTTTCTCTTACAAAAACATAGCATATCAATCTCAGCTAACAACTTGCTTGAGGGATTTGCAGATCACCCCCCCCCCATCCCAATACATTTTCTATTCAGTAACTCTTTGAGAAGTCACCTCATTATAATACTGCTATAGTCTATGACTTTTATACATTCTCTATGTGTTATAAAGATGTGTGGTTTATACAGGCAGAAAAGTAAGTAGGGAGCCACTTGCTAGCATGGTAGTGTACTTGCAGAAATTTCCTTGAGGTAAGTAATTACTGGTATGATTTCTGTGATTAAATTTTGAAACACAAGGACAGGGTGGATGTATTATTATTGTTCATCTTGATTTTATTTGACTTAAATAGTATTGCTACATGAAAAATATATTTGTGTTAACATTTTTTGTAGCATATGAAACTTGTCAGAAAGTTCAGCTGTCCATTAACTGGTTCACTTTGTTGGAGAGACCAGATGGTATAAAATAGTGCTTCGTAAGATAGGTTAAGAGTTAGTTGTTCTCATTTCAAACATGAGAGATAAGTGCATAGGGTTCTTGAGTTATGAAGATCTACCTCACAGAAATCTCATATTTGCCCTATAATATTATGTCCATTTTCCCTCACTTTGTAAGATTTAAACCAACTCCTCCTTGCAACACATTCTTCATTGCAATCACCTTCACTTCTTTATTTGCAGCTTTTAAATAACTGAAAAAGCTTCACATTTTTTTTCTTTCACTGATGTAGGCTAAAAAGATATATATGTTCTTTTTCTAAGTTAACTACAAATTTGACTTCAAGCCAGAACAATGAGTCTTAATAACCTGCAGGCTCCCTGAACCAGTTACCTTTGCTTGAATTGCTGTGTCCCTTTCTACTCTGTGTGTGTGTGTGCTATTAACGTAATATTCTAGTGTACTATATTTACTTTGCTTTATTTCAAATGCACTATGATGTAAAAATCAGGTAAATCTTTATAGAGAAATGTGAAATATGAATAGTTAAAGGTATTGAAATTATTTGCATATTTAGTTTTCAAAGAAAGCACAATTACTTTTCTGTAATGATACCTGAGGCCATCTGATCCCATAGAAAAGAGGAATTTTCTTGAATTCCTGTTACAATGTTCTGCCTACATATATAGTCTTAGAAAATGCAGTATTGTGTTAATGTGATGTATTGATATCTATGATATTTCAAAATGAAAAATACTACCAAACTTTATTTAGAGATGAAAATTCCTTCTAGCTTCCTCTTTGTACATTTGAATGTATTAATGATGTTGATATTATTTAGGTAATATACCCTGTGTATTTTCCTAGTGTTCGAAGAATTATAGGGCATTACAGCGTGCTAACTAATTACTATAAGAACATATGAATACCAAAAACATCTAACAGAATAACTTTTTGAAAGGGAGCCATCTTTAAAATTGTTTGAACAGATTATAAAGAGAAATCTGGATTCAAGTTTGCCTGAAGAAGTAGAAATTACAGCTTTTGGGTGATAGGTTTTTCAGAAAACAAATTATCTTTAAAGGCAAATAGTAGCTCACAGAATTTAATAGCAGAGATGCAAATTAACCACTACCAGCCAGCTGATGCTTTGTTTATGAGTATAATGAGGGCATAAATTTCTAGACGAGAAGGATACCACAAAGTCTATGGTCAGTGTTTCCTTCAGTTCTTCAGAGAATGACAAGGAGTTGAAACTGACTTGATTGCATCTTACAACAACATTTGAGAAGTTTTTTCTTTTTCGTAGGATAGTAAGTTTATTTTATTTTATTTTAATTTTATTTTTTTTAAATTCTTGCTTGAAGGTGTGCAGATGCACATTGGTACATTTATGCACTTATCTTAAGAGACTTGAAAGTGTTGCTTAACATTTTAGGATGAAGTCATCTGACTTTCACTTTGTCAATTGTCCTCAATGGTCTACTTGTCATTTCAGGAGAGGCTGCAGGGTTGTTCACAGTAGATCTTCATGAGCTGATGCTGAGCATGGGTGTCGGGGCTAGAGAATATTAAACATAGGCTCTTCCTAAATGACTTTTGAGTTGTGCTCATATAAATCTACAGAATAACCGTTTAGGGGTAAGAATTGAATTAACCAGATTTATCTTTCATAAAGTATTCATTATTATTAAACTAATTGAACTCAGGTCTATTGTAGCAAAGAGTAGTAATTTGCATTTTGGTACTATCACTTTAGCTTGTACTTTGACTTAAGACAGCTCCACTATTCTAGGTTTAGAATTGTCAAAATAAGAAGCTCTAAATCTAATATCTGCATGACTAATGACAACCAAATTGTTTAATTATGGTCCTTGGTGTAGTCTGCATTCAAAGCACTGATAGGAGGGACTCCCTGTATCATCGCAGAAATTGTCTTGCCTATTTAAAATTCAATATTGACTCAAACAGAATTTTGCCTTTTAAAAATCGCTCATCTTGAGACTCTATTTTTTAAGTATTGACCATGGAAAGCATGCTATCAAACAAATTTTGCAATTTTCTTAGTTTTGCTAAAATGGATGTACTTAAGGCCTTTAGACAGCTGCTTGAAAAGGGATTTTAAAAATCTGGCTAGTTTTATGAATGCATTCATTTATTTCAATAGACTGTTTTGCTTTGAAGTGACCTTATCAAAACATAATTTTCAAGGTTAGACTGAAATAGAGACGGGGGGGAGGGAGTAAAATAATAATCATTCAACTGTATCCTATACATGGAAGTGATGGCTTATGACAGGAATACAGGTATTTAGAGACAATTCTTTATATGAATTTTATTGAACTGGGAGGTTTGAAAAAGTCCTTGGAAAAGTGGAGTTAATTGATAGTGGAATTTTCCAATGAGCTTTCTGAACCTTCCTCCTTTAACATTTTAGAACACTGCTTTGAGTCCATAGAAATAATTTAATTTTGTAACATATGGAAGACATTGGTAAATTAAATTAAAACATCAATTCATATCACTTTTTGGTTATTTTTTTTTACTGAACTCCTTCTAAGGTGCTGGCATGTGAATTCTGAGACAGCAGTCATATAAGCCATGTGCCAAGGGGTCCTAGAGAAAGGGTGAAACAGTTTCCTACATCCGTTCTCCTACAGAGTTCTGTACTTTCTCCTATTAATTTTCTTTTAAAATATCTGAAATTTTAAATGTCATCTTTATTTAGTCCATCTAATTCCACTAGTATGTTACCCAGTCTGAAAATTTAGATTGTACACTCATCACCTTATCACCTTCAATGGTAGAAATATTAGAAAATGGCTATGCTATCAAGTCCTCCATAAGCTCCATTTCTAAAGAACTCAAAAGTACTTGCCCCTAAGTTATCAATTGTTGAGGACCTGGCAAAATTTCTTCCCATTCACCTGTCCCTCAACACCTGATTCAAAGGTTTCTTGCAGCTCCAGGTCCCACACTGACTCCTACGGAAAACTTTTCTACACTAATCTTTGCAAACATCATCTTACTGATTCCCATAGAGAAAGTTGACTTGAAGCTATGAGATGATATATTCATTTGGGTAGCAGTTTTTTAATTTCATAAACAATCTCTTTTTATATAAGGGTCCTGTGCTTTTTTCCTTCTCAGTTATAGAAGGAGTCCCACAACTGTAGATTAAACCAACAAACAAAAAGAATACCACATGTTTAAACACATTAGTTCTCCTCTAGCCAGTTGATATCCCTGTTTTAAGCATTAGACCCAAGAGATGACAACTTTTCCAGAAAACTCTTATCAAATAGAAATTCCAGTGAAAACCATGTGGGGTGAGAGGAAACTCTATGTGAAAGTAGTGGCTTAGTTGTTTTAAAGAATTCAATTTTAATTATTCAAACACTATACATAGTTGACAAATATGTGAAAAACTCACTATGGCATAGTATGTACCGTCAATTTCTTAATTTCTGATAGATATAGGCCTACCCACAAACCAAACACTGCCACCCAGTCAGTTCTGGCTCACAGTGACTCTCTGGGACAGACTCAATCTGCCGTGGTGGGTTTCTGAGACTGTCAACTCTGCAACTCTATGTCAACTCTAGTTTCAAACTGCCGATTTTGTGGTTACCAGCAACACATAACCTCCTGCACTACCACGGTTCCTTTATATATACATGCCTGGGATAAAGTTGAACTTACAAAATTTGTTCAGTAACAGATTATCAAGAACCAATAATCATTCACTCCCTTCCATTGAGTCCATTCTGACTCAGTCTTTCTATAGGAGAGAGCAAAATGCCCCTGCACATTTCAGAGAATTGAAACTCTTTGCAGGAGTAGAAAGCCTCATCTTTCTCTTACCGAGTGAGGGTTTTGAACTCTTGAACTTGTAGGTTAGCAGCTCAATGCCCAATCCACTATGCAACCAGGCTCCTGCCAAAATTTCAAGTTAGAAACTAATTTAGCATAGATGAGTGATTTTTAAAAATCATTTTGTTGGGGGCTCTTAGAGCTCGTACAACCCATACATTCATTGTGTTAAGCACATTTGTACATATGTTGCCATAATTCTTTTGAAAACATTTTCTTTCTACTTCAGTCCTTGGTATCGGTCCTCATTTTTTCCCTCTCTGCCCAACCTTTTCACTCTCATGAACCCTTGACAAAGTATAAATTATTATTATTTTTATATCTTACATCATCCACTGTTTCCCCAAGTTTCTGTTGTTTATTACCCTGGGTGGATAGAGGCATTATATGTTGATCATTGCTATTGGTTCCCCTTTTCTCCCCCCACATTTTCCTTGCCCTCATTATTGTTCCTGAGGGGCTGACTATCTGTCCTGGATTTCATCTGCACCAGTGTACATGCTCTTGTCTAGCTGGATTTGTAAGGTAAAACTGGGATCATGATAGTGGGGGGATATATTTATATGTTAAGTATTAAAGTAACAGACAGACATTGGGCCTCACTTCAAGTACTCTCTCAATGCAAGAACACTTTGTTCTAATAACCTGGCATTCTGTTATGATCACCTTTATTATATGGCTGCTGAAAACAAATGGATGCATAAGCAAATGTGGTGAAGAAAACTGATGGTGCCTGGCTATTAAAATATAATATAGCTTGAAGTTAAACAAGTGGCCATGTAGCGAAGCAGAAATGCCCAAAGGGAAGAAGCACACCAACCTGTGTGATCATGCGGTGTGGACAGGATAAGGTATCAGAAGATATTGAAGCAAATGATGGCAGTTGGAGTGAAGACCCAAAGTCTCTCTGTTGGTAATTGGACATTCTCTCACAGCAGAGTCACAGGATGCAGCACAGTACTGATGGAACACACAACATTTCTCTATTCCTTTAATGCTTCTTCTCCTCTCCAGTTCTACCTTACAAATCCATCTAAACCAGAACATGTACACATGTACAGATAAGAGTTCTTAGCACATGAAATCCTGGACAAATGACCCCCTCAGGAACAACAATGGGATTAGCAATACCCTTAGGGTAGGGGCAAGGTGGAGGGAAAAGGGGGAGAAATAGGGATCCAATTACAATGGCCGACAATATAACATAATTCCCACCCTCCTCTCCAGGGCGATGAACAACAGTAGCATGGCAAAGGGAGATGGCGGAGGGTGCGTGTGTAAGATATGAAAATGATAATAATTTATAATTTATCAGGTGTCCTTGAAGGTGGAGGACAGAAGAAAAAAAAAGAGGAGCCAACTCCAAGGGCTGAAAAGAAAGAAAATGTTTTGAAAGCGATGATGGCAAATTATGTACAAATGTGCTTGATATAATTGATGTATGGATTGTTATAAGAGCTGTAAGAGCTCCCAATAAATTGATTTATTAAAATTAAAAGCAAAACAATATATAGCATCTGAGGTCTTTTTTACCCCTTGCCTTTGGGGTCTGAAAGTCTGGAAGATAAACAAGTGGCCTAGATAACTAGCAGAGACACAACAAAACCCACATGGAAGAAGCACACCCGTCTGTATGATTATGAGGTGTTGATGGGAAAAAGTATCAGAGATCAGAAGACCTTAAACAAACAACCATATCGATGTGAACAAGGGGGTGGGAGTGGATGCCCAAAGCCCACCTGTAGGCAACTGGACATTCCCTCACAGAAGGGTCAAAAGGAAAGGAGGAGCCAGCCAGGGTGAAGTATAGCACGATAAAGCATACATTATTTTTTAGATGAATGGTTTTAACTGTACAGACACAGATCTCCTAGTCTCTTCTAGCATAGACAAATGTCTATATTATTAAGGTCTGTCATTATGAATATGTACTTTAAATTACATGAAGATTTTTTTGTTTTCCACTTGATTAGTAATGGACACGATGATATGCATGAAAGGGTAGAACTTAGGAGAGCCCACTACCATTGCTCTTCCATGGTCCTATTGATGGTGAAGCTCAAGGACAGGAGAACTGCTCCACAGAGTTCCAGGCTGTGATTCTACATGGAAGCAGACTGCCTGGTTTTCCCCTCACCAAATGGATAGTGGGTCTGCAGGGTTTGAATTGCCTAACAGGAATGCACGGCACTATCGTGCCCTCTTATGGAACAGAGAGGGGGGAAGGAAGGAAAGAGTGGATGAAAATTATTCACTAGGTTCAATGACTTTTTTTTTTGGTGGGGGGCATCACTGCTCTCCGGTGGTGGGAGTAGGAGGCCCAACCCCACTGCTGGAATTGAACCTCCATCCCAGTGGGCCGCAGTCCTGTGCACAACCACTACGCCACTGGGGCTCAGCCTCAATGACGTTTTATAGTCAAAAAGAGCTGTGCCTGGTTCAGATGAAGGAGCCCAAACTCTCATCACCACGAGGAGGTAGTGCAAACATATATATTTTTTGCAAACATATTTTTTAAAAAAAACCTTGATAAAAAATAAAAAAATGACTGGAGTTGTTAGTGTCATAGTCACAGGTTGGCATTGTGCTTTGGGATAAATAGTCATGATGATAGATGCTATAAGTCAGAAGCAAATGTGACCCTTTGACTTCCATACGTAAACCCTTAAAACCCTCCTACTGCCCACATCCCAAGCTTGGTCCTCCTTACAGGACTTTTGTGCACCTGTTTGATCTTTGTAGCCTCCTCTCATGTTTCTCCCTCTGTGCTCTCCTCTCCACAACGTCCATGGTCTCTTTCCAATGGAAAAAGTGTTTCCCACTTGTTTGCCTTTACGAATATTCTTCTCTCTTTGCAGGGGAACCCCTTCTTTCCACTCTCTCTGCTAATGATGGCCCTGCTCATTAGGGGGTATGGGGGTGTAGACTGCATTTGGTGACATTGTCACCAAACTTATCATAAACCTTGTTTTTGCAATGTTTCAGAAGAAATTTAGAAATATCCCCGTACTTAGTTCTAGCAACAAAATACCCCCTCCCCACCCCAGTAAGTTCAGTGTGCATGTTGTTGTTGTTGTTGTTGTTGTTAGATTCCCTTGAGTTGGTCCTAATCCACAGAGACCCCGTGCACAGCAAGAGGAAACACTGCCCGGTCCTACACTAGCCGCGCAACTCTTCTTACGTGTGAGCCCATTGTTGCAGCGTCGGTGTCAATCCATCACGTTGAAGACCTTCCTCGCTATTGCTGTCCCATTGCTTCGCCAAGTGTCGGCTCATTTGCTATGTTCAACATGTGTGAGATGACGTCTCACTACCCTTGCCTGTAAGAAGCAGTCTGAATGTACTTCTTCAAAAGCGAACTTGCTTATTCTTTTGACAGCCCATGGGACTTTCAGTACTGTTCACCAGCACGGTAGTTCAAATGCATCAATTCTTTTTCGATCTTCCTTGTCCAATGTCCAGCTTTCAAATGCACAGGAGGTGACTGAGAGTGTGGTGGTGGCTTGGGTCAGCTGCACCTTAGTCCACCAAGTCACACCCTTGCTTTGCAACACTTTAAAGGGGCCTTGTGTAGCAGACATAAAGGGGTTTCAGAAAGTCCATGGAAGAAAACCAAAAAGAATGACAAGATAATCCAATTCTCTGGAGGCTTTTTGAGGTGCTTTCATAGGTAACAGCATACCAACAAGGCTAACACTCCTTGCTCATTTAATTTTCGGATCTTCCTTTGCACCATTCGGAGTTGTCGGTATTACTCAATTACAACGATGCTTTGAATCCTGCTGTTTCATCTACCTACACTACAAGCATATTCTATTATTTTGGTTGCTGCTCGTGTTTTATAATCACTGATTTGACCCAACTGTCTCATGACTTAGCTAAGATATTATAGCAGTTACTATTTGTGAACCTATAGGAATAACTGTTATTGAGAATGAAGTAGTAATTACAGAAAAAGAAGAGCGACTCAAATTTGTCACTAATAAGGTTGCAATGAATGCTGTAGTTCAGTATAGATGTTGCAGAAAAATTGCTGTTGTATATAATCTAAGGTATGCTAACTATAAGCAACTTACAACCACCACATGTATTATGCTAGGATTAAAACTATACATTAAAATTAGAAGCACCACGCAGGACTCTGTGGTGTGATCTGAGAAGATGTTCAATGAGTGACACCGCTCATCCTCAAGAGGTTGGGAGATGTGTGGGGATATTTTGTGTTGCTACACGTACTGGGAAGTATTTCTGCATTTCATGCTTTGTATTTCTTTATTTATTTTTACTTTTTTTGGGGGGTATCACTGCCCTCTGGTGGGAGTGGGAGGCCCAGCTCTGCTGCTGGAGATCTGTTGCTGGATTTGAACCGCCAAGTCAGTGGACCGCAGTCCTGCACTCAACCACTATGCCACCGGGGCTCAGCCTGCTTTGTGTTTATTTTTTTGGTGATTACCATGACCTAGTAGATAACACTTAAAATTTGATATGATGCACACTTTAAAAAATACATTAAAATTGAAATCATGAAGGGAATCTAATTGAAAATGAGAAAACTGGCTTAGGTTCTAAAACATAAAAGCCAACGAAACTTCCTATTGTCAAGTTGCTTCTGATTCACAGCGACCACGTCTATCAGAGTAACTGGGTCTGCTTGGTCCATACACTTTCCTAGACTGTCAATCTTTTCAGAGGCTGGTGCCTTGTCTTTCTGCTGGAGGCATTCTGGAGTCATGATATTTTGGACTAGTAGCTCAAGGCTTACTCCACTGCACTGACATAGCACCTTATAGGTAACAAACTAAATAGGATTGCATGCACAGATATAGATGTTTAGTGTTTACAACATCTATTTTTGTATGTGTTTGGGGAGAGAATTCAAACTCCAACAGCTCCACGTTGATAAATGTGTCTCAGGGAACTTGAATTTAAAAACAGGCCTGGCCTGCAGGGCTGGTTCCAATCCTGACTTCCAATCCCATCCCCCAACCCAGAAGAATTTACTTCAGAGGACAACCCTGGGGATACAGCTTGGGAAGAGGGGTGCATCTGATTAGAGCACATGGGAGAAGTGAGAAGGGATGGAGAGGGAGGGGAGGACATCTTGGCCCACCAACCCCTGAGGACGATGTTCCTGCTGAGCAGACAGTGCTCAGAGAGGACCATAGGCCTGCCCCACCATGAGACATGGCATCACTCACTAAACCATAGCATTGAGGGAGCAACAACTGGAGACATGGTGTGGGAATTATGTACAATCTGACCCCATCATGCTAGGGATGAACCACCAAGGGCATGTAAAAGAATAACAGGGGGAGCAGAGTGATGAAATCCCCAGGAATACCAAAAATAGACTTTGGAAACGAAGTGTGGCACCCCATCAGACTCGACTGGAAAACATTCGTAAAGGCCAACAAACAGACCTGAACTATTTACAAGTTCTTTTTCATGTTTGTCAGTGGCCCTTTTTTCTTTGTTTTTCATTATTGTTTTATTGTTTTGTTTGTTTTGACTTCCTTTGTTCTTTTGCTTGGATTTACCAAACAAATCTATTTTTTAAGCTATCTTTTTTTTAAACCTATCTGGGAGAAGGGGAGGTAGGAGAATGGAAGGTGGTGGTGGTGATGGGGACCAACCCAGGGATAAGGGATAAGGGATAAGGGAACAACAAGGGACCTAAAATAAATGGAAGGAAGGTTATAAGATGCCTAGTGGGCTCAATCAAGGGCAATGTAGCAGTAAGGAATTACTAAATCTGAATGAAGGCTGAACATGATGGGACAAGAGGAAATTAAAGGAAATAGAGGAAAGAACCAGAAGACAATTGACATTTATAGAGGTCTAAATACAGGCATGTCCATATGTGAATATATATACATATATATGTGTATATATAATGAGGGGGAATAGAACTATGTACTCGTATCTATATGTTAAGAATTAAGGTTGTAGATGGATATTGGGCATTGATCCAAATACTCCCTCTACATAAGAACACTTTGTTCTAACAATCCAGGATTCTGTGATGCTTACTTTCCTGACATGATAGCTGAAGACAAAATGGGTGTATAAGCAAATTTGGTAAAGAAAGCTGATGGTGACCAGCTATTAACAGACAGAGTGTCTGGGTCTTAAAGACTTGAAGATAAATAAGCAGCCATCTAGCTGAGAAGCAACAAAGCCCACATGGAAGACACATACCAGTCTGTGTGATCATGAAGTGTCGATGCGACCAGCTGTCAGGCATCAAAGACCCAGAACAAAAATCATATCCCATGTGAATTGGGGGGCAGGTAATGGAGTGGAGACCCAATGCCCATCTGTAAACAATTAGATATCCCCTTACAGAGGGGTCACAGGAAAGAGAGGAGCCTGTCAGGGTACGTATATCACTCATGAAACACACAACTTTCCTCTAGTACTTTGGTGTTTCCTTCCCCCCCACTATCATGACCTCAATTCTACCTTACAAATTGGTTTAGATCAGAGCATGCACCCTGCTACAGATAAGAGCCTGCAACACAGGGAATCCAGGATAGTTAACCCCCTCAGTACCAACAATGAGAGTAGAGATAACAGGAGGATTAGGGGAGGGTGGGAGAGAAGGGGGGAATTGATCACAAGGATCAACTTGTACCCCCCCCTTCTAGGGTGATGAACAATGGAAATGTGGGTGAGTGGCAATGGAGGATGATGTAAGATATGAAAATAATAATCTATTACTTATCAAGTTTTTGTGAGGAAAGTGGCTGGGGGGAAGAAGAGGAGAGAAATGGGGAGCTGTTATCAGGGCCTCAAGTAGGAAGAAAATGCTTTGAAAATGATGGTGGCATATATGCTTGACACACTGGATGAATATATGGACTATGATAAGAGATGAAAGAGCCCCCAATAAAAGTATTTTTTTAAAAAAGAACAAAAATAGAGAGGTGCGAGAAAAAAAGTAATGGAGAAGAGAGAGTGCATCTCTTCCCATGTAAATTGTCCTTTAAAATGTAAATGCTGACACATTGTAGGTATATATATATATATATATATCACAGCTGTATGAGCCCTCTATAAAATGATTAGCACCCCCCCAAAAACAAAAGCCAAACAACATTTACAGAGACTCAGAAACCCTATTCAGAGTAGCTATGAGTTGTAATCATCTTGATGCCAGTGAATTTGGGTTTTTTTTTCATTGAGTGGATAAAAATGTTTTTTTGGTTGTTGTTGGACTTAACATTATTTTATGGCTTATAGAGCTAGAAAAAAGACCAGGTGGCATAGTGGTTATATTTTGGACTGCTAACTTCCAGGTCAATAGTTTGAACCCATTAGCCAATCAGGGGGAGAAAGGTGAGACTTTCTACTCCTCTAAAGAGTGAGAGTCTCAGAAACCCGCAGATGTAGTTATACTCTGTCCCATCGGGTCACTGTGAGTCTGAATTGACATGATGGCGGAGTGTTTTGTTTATTGACAATAATTTACAGTCTTGGAAACCCGGGGGCAGTGGTCCTTAACCTTCTTAATGCCAAGACCCTTTAAAGCAGTTCCTCATATTGTGGTGACCCCTCAACCATCAAGTTATATTCACTGATATGTCATAACTGTAATTTTGCTACTGTTATGAATCAGACGACCCCTGTGAACGGATCATTTGACCCTCAAAGGGTTGAGAACCACTGCCTTAGGGAGTGAATCTACTTAGTTTTATAGCATTTCTATGATTGGGAGTCGACTTGATTACATGGGTACCTAATTCTTGGGATTTTGTACATGAACCAAGTCTTTGGCTAATTTAGCAAAAGATCCAAATCCATTCCTTATTAGACAAACAGCAGTGCCTAGATTCTAGTCTTCTTAAAACTGAACTGAATGAATTGGTTGAAAATTCTGTGTATGCAGAACAAGATAAGAAAAAACAAGCAAATACCTGAGCAATTTAGGTAATGATCACAGTTGTCATTTACTTGAGTTGTTTAAAATCACCCGCAGCCAATTGTACTTGTGCTTTATGATTCTTTTGTGATTTATAACTTCTAAAACATTTTCCTCTTGATCTGCATGGCTCCATACACTTCCCTATAGTTTTCCCAATAAGAAAACAGCCTGAGGGGAATTAGATAACTGATTCATAATTCCACAATCAATAAAGGGAACATCAAAGCCCTTGGCCTGCACTTGTTTCATTTAACAAGGATTTACATGATTCAGTTTGTATTTAGAGCCCTCAGTAAAAAATGCACATTTCTGGAGTTACAGAGTGGCCTCTTATTTTGGTTTTTCCACAACCATGCCATCTGTGTGCCTTATTCCACGCACACTCTACGCTGAGTCCTAAAAGGAGCCACCACTTGGTATTTGCTGTGAGATGTCAGAAGTTTATGATTTTCTCTTCCTTTAGTCGGGCATTCACAACCATGGCCCTTTGATTCATTTATTTAGAATTATTTCACTTAGCATCTGCCCGTGACTCTGACTTTCCCCACCACTTCTTGCCCCACTAGAGCAGTGTTTCTCAACCTTTGGTTCGCAACCTTTTGGGGGTCAAACCACCCTTTCGCAGGGGTCGCCTGGTTCATAACAGTCACAACATTACAGTTGTGAAGTAGCAATGAAAATAATTTGTGGTTGGGTGTCACCACCATGAGTGAGGAACTGTATTAAAGGGTTGCGACATTAGGAGGATTGAGAACCACTGCTCTCGAGTTTAGACCTTCACAAAAGCATTCTTTATTGTTGCTCGTGCTTCCTCTCTCCTGAACTTTATAAAGGATGGAAGCAGAGTGAATACAGTTGTTCCCACTCACTTTTTTTTTTAAGGAAAGTCATCATCACATCACGGAGTTTGCTCTGTTTTATGTCCAACTGAGAACATCAACCAGGTAAAAGAGCAAAGTATTTTTAAAATCCTTCCCGAGAGTTTATGAGGAAGGGTTAACATAGGGATTAGAGTGCTCTTTTCTAACTGTCACTACTCTAGTTCCCACCTCCACAGTTGTCTTTATATTTGTGTCTTAATATTTCACTCCCCAGAAAACCTCTGCTTTAACAACCCACGTTTTCCAAAGAGCCTTCTATCTTCTATAATTTCTCCCATTCTCCCTTGCACCTATTGATACAGTCAAAGCCCCTATTTGTTCATGACTGCTTCCATCCTTGATCCTAGATAATCCCGCTCAGGTTTTGACTGAAACCATAGCAAGCACAAGGCAAGCAGACACTTAGAATGGACGTGCACGTTGGGGTTGACTCTCTGGTTGCCCTTTAAGTCCTTAACTCCAGCAAGTGAAGAAGTCTTGTGAAGCCTCCCAGAGAATGAGCCAGTTGGAGCAGATGAGAACCATCCCAGCTGGGGGCAAGGCCTAGACCAGATGGCCAGCCACCAATCACGTGAGTGAGGTCACCCTAGAATCCCCAGCCTCTTCCACCCCATAGAGAAATCGCACATGGTAATTGTTTTCAACCACCACATAGTAGAGTGGTTTGACACACAGCAAGAGCCTACTGATAAACACCCCTAATCACCTCTTAGCCTCTAAATTATTCATGGACATCTTTGCTTTTCATTTTGCTTCCTTTCCATTTATTAGCTCTTATCATTTGTTTCTTAGACCTAATAATAATTAGCAAATGTTTCAGGATCTGAAAATAGAAATCAAGGTCTTTCTTTTTAAAGTCAATATAAATTCTCCCACCCATTATTTCCTGCAGCAGCAGTGCCAGTGGCACATATCCAATCTTAATATTTTTTTAAATATAAGTTCTCTCAGTAGCCTGTGTGTCAAAGCTGTGTTTCTTTTATATTTCTGGGCATGAATAGAATTTCCCACCAAGTAGAAGAGAAACAGAGTATGGCATGAAAACCACATAGTTGCTTAAGAGAAAGATGGTTCATATCTTGTTACCCTGGCAACAGTCATGGGGAAGACCAGGGTTCCCCACACATCCTATTGCCCTGACAACAGGTCATACTGGGGCATGGGAAGGCCCAGTTCCTGGTCTTCCAGGCATCTTGTTTGCAACTAGAAAGAAAAAGAAGAAAGTTATGGTATATCCTGTAATTTCACCTACCTGTTGCTCTAGTGTCTGAACCATTCCAGTATAACAGTATCTATCCAGATGGAGAGGCTAAGAAAATAGTGACTTCAATTTTTGCCTTCATAAAGTCTAAAAGATAAATTGAAAAACTTTTTAATTAAGTGAAACTCATAAATGATGGCCAAATGAGAAAACAAGAATCAAAGTCATGTAAATAATGAATTGTGAAAGCAAGACTAATCATGTAAGAATCGTTTAGCATCTAAGAGCTTATTTGATGTGTATATTGCATACCACATCAGTAATGATTAGTTAAATTTAGAAAGTTCATTTGAGGAAGTCTATCCACAGAGTTACTACTAATTCTATTGTTACTTAATTATCTCCATTTTCTGAGAAGACAATGGAAAACAATAAAATGACATCTTATTAAATATCTTTATTACTTTAACCCCAACATTCTGTAAAATTTTCCTTTTACGTTGTTTTTATTTGATTCATCACTCTTTTTTTAACCATGTTGAGTTAACAAGAAACATCTTGACAAAATTCTATGTTTTCTCTCCTCTTACTTTGATCTTTAAACAATTGGCTTGATTTTATAAAAGAAATGCCCTTTGTTAGTCTGGATAAACCAAGGAAACAAATCCACAGAAATTTATATGTATAAGGGAGAGTTTTATATAAAGGGCAAGTGCACATCAAGAAAACATCCCAAAACAGTGCTGGCTAAGCCCACAAGTCCAACATTAGCCCATATGTCCGGCACCCATCCACAAAGTCCTTCTTCATCTAAAAAACACACACAATGATGCCAACTGCAGGAGGAAAGCTGAATTAGTGGACGTGTAAGCATTTCAGTGCTGGCAGGGGTCATCACACGGCTGCTCCAGCACCCAGGACTGCATGTGGGGTAGGGCCACGACACCTTTAGTGTGTCTTGCAGGAAGTGAGCCTTGCCAGCTTAAGCAGAGAATTGGCTTAGGCAGCTGCATTCTGGTCTGACCATCAAAAGGCAAGACACTTGAGAACTAGAAAGGTGAGACTTCCTGAGCATTTTATCTCTCTGCCTTTCAATTAACCCACATGTGTTTATTGACCAGATTGGCACAATAAACTTTAATTATCTCATACTCTTTATATTTATTTTTGGCCTTATATGTTGCTTTGTTTTCATAATTCATGGAATATATAAAGTAGCTGACTATTGAAAACATACAAACATCATCAGTTCAGCGATAAGTAATCACCAGTTTTCCTGTTACTAAAACGAAAATTAATTGACTCTTTTGGCTTTAATTGTAGAGTAGTAACTTTAAATGTCACATTAAACCAGAAGTCTTATCTGAGGAAGAGAAATATGTCTGTCAGATTCTACTAACCAAAGAGAGGAAAAGGAATTTGGAGGCAAGATTTTGGTTTAAATCTGATGAAAGGGGAAAATAGGCTGAAGAAGAGGAAGCGTCTTTGGGAGAAAGCAGCAATATCAAAACTGAAACTTTTAAAAACCTAATGGCAAAATGGGAGTGCAATCTTGATGTCACTATGTTAATTGCAAAAGTACTCACAATTGAATTAGATTAAATTAAGTGAGATTAAGTACATTAGATTTAGGTATTTTAGTGGTACTTATGTTTTACTATTACTTGTCATTTAATTGTTCTACATTTTAGTTAATTTTTTCTCTCCTTGAGGAAATAAGAGGGAAGAGGTAACATCTGCCATCTCATTATCATGTATACATACTACCTAATGTATTAAATGGCTTATCATAAGAAATTTGCACTGATTTCCTATAGCAAAGACAGTAATCAGGAATCATATGACTACTGTATAATTGGATGGTGTTCCAAAGTGAGGTTAGTTTAGGCTAAAAGACAAGCAAGTTTTATGGAAGAGACTGAAGTATTGGAGAAAGGTGGAGAACGGAGAATTGAAAGAATCTGACCAGGTGATATTATTGGTAATATGACTCTGTCACAGATAAACAAGAAAGCCTGTTTATGTGGAAATTAGACTCAGGATTGTAACAAAAGAGAATATAACCAAAGTTTCCAAGGCCTGTGTTTGGAACAGAGTTCGCATTTGCAAACAGCACTGGGTCCTGTAAATTACTGTTGTGGTGCAACCACATGTAAGAAAATGTTTATGGATGCAAATTTCTCATACAGACAGGCTTGTAGTAAATGGATAACTGCAGTTTAGATAATTCTTGCTGGGTGGGTTATAGAGGATATATAACCCAAAGCAGGAATGTGAGATTCTAATTGCCTCATTCTCTACCACTCACACTGCTTTGGAAAGCTCAAATTTCTTTTTCACAGTATAGTTGAATAATTAGGATCACGTTTAGAATATCCTCTAGTGATTAATGAACGTCTGACTTCATGTGACCTTGCAGCCAGGGGAATTCTTGGTGAGTGGAGACTGCTGTGAATCCTGTGAGTTAATTGCTTGTTGAAATTCTCAAACTCTGATGAGTAAGACAGGAGGAGACAGGTTGTCTGAATTTGGAGGCAATCAAGCTAAACCCTATAGTATTCGCTTCTAGGCTATAGTTACTTCAATAAACGACTGAATTGAAGATGAGTTCTCTCATTGCATAGATCTTCCAAGAGAAATTCATTCATCACGGTAATCTTTCCCCCTATTTTATTTTTATTAATCATTTTTTTGGGGGCGCTAACAAATCTTATAACAACCCATCATTCAATTGTATTAAGCATAATTTTACATGTATTTTCACCAACATTTCCAAAATATATTTTTCCTACTTGAGCCATCGGTATCAGCTCCTCTTTCCCCCTTCCAATCGCCACTCTCTGACCCTTGTGAATCCTTGATCAATTATATTATTATTGTTATTTCATGTCTCATTTTATTTGTACATGTCTTGGATTTCCTATTCTATATTAAAATGGCCATACTATCCACTTACTCTTATTACCCTGTGCTAACTTGACTTGTCTCCTGGGAACTGTCCTACCGTAGTTAGGTGCCCTTTGAATTGGGTTTCTCTGTGACCCTATCACTGAAATACTACCAACCTTGTGCCAGCCTCACAACGGCTGTTATGCTTGAGCTACCTGCTGTAGCCACTGTGTCGATGATAATCTTGACAGCTTTGTGCTTTGTGTCTGACCTACTTTACTAAGCTTGGTGTCATTTTCTTAGAATGGGTCTCTCCTGATTACCCGTTTAAGGTATATGAGATAAAATCTTAGGATCCTCACTTCTAAGGAATATTCTGGCTGTGTCCTTCCAACATAGTAGCACCATGGAAAGAAGAAATATGATTCCCTTTAGAACACTTTGAAATGAAAAACATGTTTCTAGGATAGTGTTTTACATCCTTATTTGGTATGTATTAGGTGGGCTCTTAGAAGTTTGTGAGCAGCCATTGAAAATGCAGCTATTAATTTCTCCCTGTTCAGAGGAAAGAAGAGCGATGACAATAGAAGGATCCTTGGACATGATTCATTTAATCACGTTAACATTTCCTGGATGCAATGGGAGCAAAAATGTGGAGCAGAACTCAAGGTCATAAAAGAAAGAAGACTTACTGGTTGGATAGAGATTGGTGGAACCCTCAAGACTGTATGGTCTTGCTCATTTGGTCTCAAACTGAACTCACTTCTGTGTTAGAATGATTATTTAAAAGTGAAAAGGTAGCATCTATTAAGGGGTAAAGTTGAGAGGGTTAGGAAAGAAGAAGAAGAAATGGAACTAACAAGCCCTGGGAGGAAGAAGGGGAGAACGTTGATAGGATTGCAGCGAATGAACAAAGTGTGCATGAATTGTTGAATACCAAACTGCTATCTACTCTGTAAACCTTGACCTCATCCATAATGATAAATTTAAAAACAAAACCATGTGTTCAAGTATTCTTTAAAAGAAAGAGGAAGTATTTTAGTTCATAATTGGTGAATTAAAAAGAATACGCTTCTTGATAAATTCAGATTGTTTTGTTAAGTATACATATACATTCTACATAATATTTTTCCCAACATGAGCCAAACTATGGCAGTCTTAGTCACTGAAAAGAACTCTCTTAAGAAGAAGAATTTAGAAATAAAATTGTAGCATATATTCATCAAGATTATAGTAGACTTGTAAAAATATTGGTTTGGTGATAGAAATGAAGCTGAAGATTGCATGAAGGAATTTTGCAAGACCAATGACTAGTTCATAGCAAATACCTCCCCCACCTAATAATACAAAAGGTGACTATACACATGTAATTCTGCAGCTGGAATACACAGAAATAAGATTGACCACATATGTGGGATGAGACAGTGGAAAAGTTCAGTATCAGCAGCTAAAACCAGGCCAGGGATGACAATGGAACAGACCATCAATTGCTCATATGTAAGTTCGGGTCAAAGAAGAAGAAAATGAAAACAAGTCCCTGAAATCCAAAATACTACTTTGAGTCTATCCCAGCTGAATATTGAGAGTATAACAAGAACAGATTTGACATATTAAAAACTAATGACAGAAGACCTGAGGAGCTGTGGAATGACATGAAGAAAGCAAAAGGTCGTTTAGAAGACAGCAAAGAAAGGAAAGATCCAAGTGGACAGCAGAAGAGTCTGAAACTAGCTCTTCATTGTGGAGCAGAAAAAGCAAATGGAAGAAATGATGACATCAATAAGCTGAACATGAAATCGCAAAGGGAATCTCGAGAAAACAAAGAAATCTTATAATGAAATACACAAAGACCTAGAGTTTGATAAACAAAAGGGAAGAACATGCTCAGCATGTCTTACACTGAAGAACAAACTTGTATCAGAAAGGACTCGTAGACAACCATTTCAGCAACCTATGTGAGCCCTGGTGCTGTAGTGACTAGGCCTAGGGCTGCAATATGCGTGGTCCAGAGTTGAACACCACCAGCAGCTTCTCCGACTTTCTACTTCCATGCAAAGTTGCAATCTCAGAAGCTCACAGAAGGTCATTATGAGTCATAGATGGCAGTGAGTTTGATTTTATCTATTTATTCATTAATGGTACTGAAAGAAAGTCAAGCTTTACCAAAAGCATTAACCAAGAATACTGCTCCAGACATTGATGGAATGCCCATAGGAATATTTCAACATGCTGATGAAGCATTGGAAGTACCTACTATACATACTTGAGTATTAGCTGACCAAATAGCTACCAAGGCACCTGATTTCACCAGAAGAAATGCATTAAACATGTGCTGAAAACTCTGCCAGAAATTTGGAAGATGGCTCCTTACTTGGCTAATTGACTGGGAGAGATCTATAGTTGTACCCATTCCAAAGAAAGATGACCAAACAGAATGCTCAAATTATAGAGTAGTATCACTAATAGCACATGCAAGTAATATTTTGCTAAAGATCATCTAGCAATAATTGCAGTAGTACATAGATAGGGGAGTTACCAGAAGTTCAGACTCTATTCAGAAGAAGACATGGAAAAAAAGGATTTCATTGTTAACATCAGATGGATCTTTGCTGAAAGCAGAGAATACCAGAAAGATGTTTACTTGTGTTTTATTGACTATGCCAAGTATGTGACAATATGGACCATAACAAACTATGCATAACCTTGAGAAGAATGGCGCTTCTGGAACATCTGATAAATAATCAGCAAAGCTGGATTATATAAAGAAAAATGCAGCATCAAGACTGGAAGAAGGTTTATTAACAACTTTTGATATGGAGATGACACAACCTTACTTTCTGAAATGGAGGAGAACTTGAAGCATTTGCTGATGAAGATCAGAGATTGAAGCCCTCAGGAAAGATTGCAACACAGTGTGTAGGAAATCCAAACTCTCACCATCGAGCCAATGAAGGACCTCATGCGATTAAAGACTGAAGTTGCCAATCATTTCATCTTGCTTGGGTCTACAATGAGTGCTCATGGAAATAGCAGCTGAGAGACCAAGAGGCAAGTTGCATTGGGGTAAATCTGCTGCATAAGACCTCTTTACGATGTTGGAAGCCAGGATATTGTTTTGAGGACGCTGCGCACCTGTTCCAAGCCATGACATTTCCCCTTGGTTCATATGCATGGGAAAGGTGGACATCAAATAAGGAAGACTGAAGAATGGATGCAGTTGAATGATTGCGCCAGCAGAGATATTGAAAAATACCGTGAACTGCCAAGAGAACAGCAAAATTTATCTTGGAAGAAGTACATCCAAAATGCTCTTTCGAGGCAGGGATGAGAAGACGTCCTCTCATGTGCTCTGGACATGTGATCTGAGGGGCATTAGCCTTAGTAAAGTGTAGGGGCAGCACAAAGGGGGAAGGCCCTCGACAAGACGGATCGACACAGTGGCTGTAGTGATGGACTCCAGCATGAGGACCATTGTGAGGCAGGTGTGGGTGGGGTGGCATTTTGTCCCATAGAGCATAGTTACAGAGCTGCCATGCATTGGAACCCACGAGATGACACCCGACAAGAACAAGAGCAACAGCTATATCCTGACATGACTGAGAGACTGAAAGGCTGCTTTGACCTTTGAATTTTGGAATGCCTGTCGGTTATACAAATATAACCTTCAAAAATAGACAGTTGGATAGATGAGAGTTCAGGGATAAGGATACCATTTGGGGAGTCAGCATGATGAAAATAAACTTAAAATTTTAGGATTAATTAGTGAGTGAATGTCTGCCTAAAGAAGAAAATGAAATGCCAAGCTGTCAGGCCTTCCGTCACTTATCAGTTAGGAAGAAAAGCAGGCAGTTCAAAACCACAGGCTACTGAGAAAGAGGAGGCTTCTACTCCCACCAAGAGTTACAGCCTCAACAAAATAAAACAAGAGCTACAGTCTAAGAAACCCACAGGGGTTGTCCTACTCTGTCCCATGGAATTGGAGTCACTTGGGGCCCAGATCAGCTCGGCAGCAGTCACAGGGGGAGAAGAGTGACAGTGAGTTGAGGAAGGCATGTTTTGACCAAGGGGAAGCTGTCTATATGTCAAGGGTGCTAAGAGGTCTTTTTTCATGGACTGGACATTGACACGTGGACTTTGAGTTTTGGAGGTTTGTGACAATTTTGGAAAGATAGGGAGAGGGAGAATATGAGATTTTAAAGCCATAAGTAAGCCCTTAAGACCACCTAAGTATGTAAATGTAGGAGTTGGATCTAAAATCAGGGGGTTCAGCCAGGACAACAGGAGGGAAGGCAGCCTATATAAGAGCATTGATTTGCAAGTACGTCAGTGAACACTTGGTGATGGCCCCTCCAGTTAATTTATTTCCTCGGGGAAATGAAAGTGGTCTATTTTCAGATGGGGAGAGGGAGGGGGGATCCGAGGAGAGCTGAGGAGAGGTGCAACTGTCACTACAGAGAGGAATGAGTGCATGGATGAACTGGGTGGAGCACCCCTTTGCTGTCTTGAGGGCTCAGCCTGCACCTCTGTGTGTGTTTCATGTTCTCTATAATTCAGCTTCCACCGTGTAGGCTCAGAAAAGAGCCAGAACTAGTTTGTGTGTGTGTGTGTGTGTGTGTGTGTGTGTTGTGTCTGAGTCACATTTTGACAACAAAACAAAGTACAGTTAACAAAGAGAGAATCCATGTCTGAAAGTTTTTTTTAGAGGTGTTGAACATAAGTTCTGGGTTGGATGAAGAGAGAAATGTGAATATGAGGGAATGGTGAATAGGAAGAGTGAGCAGAGTCACTGGATTGGAGGGGTGGTCGTCAGCTGCCAAAAGATAGATTTACGGGTTCCTTATGTACAAGCCAGGCCTGCGTCCCACCAGCACATTCCAGTTCGTTAAAGCAGTGATTGTGCCAATCATCCATTACTGATGCCCTCATTGTCCCTGGAGTTCCCCAGACATAATATCCAGAGAGTGATCTCTCCTAGTGACGCGTACTAAGCCAATGAGCCAGCCCATGTTCTAGTGCGAACCAGACAGCTTTCTTTTGCTAGTTTTCATTATGTCGTTTTTCAAGCCTTTTCCCCTAGCCAGTCTCGGTCTGAAAGGTCTATTGAAAACAGCCCATCAAGATATTTGAAACACCCTTGGGTGAGCTTCCAACATTACAGCCACATGTGGGTCACCGTAATATGATGGTGAGACTTGGAGGTAATTCCTCCAATTGCAGGAAGTATAAGTTACATTTAATGCTTTCCTGTTCCTTCCGCAGATACAAAATAATATAATAAATATAGAATTATTGTTTATTTTATTGTACACTATTATTTATTATTATTATTATTATTATTATATAAAAATATTTTATCCGTGTTAAGATTATACCAGAAATACATTTGTAAAATGAATTTCTGGTAGTCAACTTGTTTTTCTCCTTTTGTAGCTGGCTGTTCTGAGCCGCTTTACATTTTGTTACTAGGCTTCCTCTTCACAGCAGAAGAGGCTGTGAGCCGTGTGGCCATTCCTATAATGAAAACAAAGCTGGTTGGTCTAATTTTAGGATGCTTCCCCCTGACAACAGCCTTTTAAGTATTGCCTATAAAATAATGGAAATTGACTGCAGAGAGGAATGAGTTGGTGTTTAGTGAAGAAAAGGAAATTCTTTTTTTTCACACACAAGCTTTTCGCAGTGCCATCAGACCACCCCTCTGTTCACCCTGCTTCTGTGACAAGCTTGTATGGTGATAGATGGTCAATTAAAAAAATCCTTTTATTGGGAGCTTATATAACTCTTATCACAATCCATACATCCATCCATTGTGTGCAGACCACATTTGTACATTTGTTGTCATCATCATTCTCGAAACCTCCTTTTACTTAGAACCTTGATACCAACACCTCATATTTCCCCTCTCTCCCCACTTCCCTCCCTCTTAATAGTTTACAAATTATCATTATTTTGTCATATCTACACTGTCTGATGTATCCTTTCACCCACTTCCCTGTTGTCCATACCCCAGGGAGGAGGTTATATGTAGATCCCTGCAAGTAGTTCCCCCTTTCTACTCCACCTTCCCTCCACCCTCCCGGTATCACCACTCTCGTCACTGGTTCTGAAGGGGTCATCTGTCCTAGATTTCACATGTTTCCGGTTCCAGTGTACATGCCCTAGTCTAGTTGGATTTGTAAGGTAGAATTGGGATCATGACAGTGGAGGGGAGGAAGCATTTCAGAGCTAGAGGAAAGTTGCATGTTTCATTGTTGCTACCCTGTACCTTGACTGGCTTGTCTCCTCCCTGTGACCCTTCTATAAGGGGATGTTGCTTTACTTACCGATGAGTTTTGGGTCCCCAATCTGTACTCTCTCTTATTTATAATGATATAATTTTTAGTTCTTTGATGCCTGATACCTGATACCTTCAGCACCTTGTGGTCACACAGGCTGGTGTGCCTCTTCCATGTGGACCTTTACTTTCAAGCTTTTAAGACACTAGAAACTATGTCTTTTGGTAGCTGGGCCCCATCAGCTTTCTTCACCACATTTCTTCACCACAAATGTACACATTTGTCTTCAGTGATCATATCAGGAAGATGGGCATGCAATGTTATGATTTTTAGTTCTTGAAGCCTGATAACTGATCCCTTTAACACCTCGTGGTCATACAGGCTGGTGTGCTTCTTCCATGTGGGCTTTATTGCTTTTGAGCTACATGGCTGCGTTTTTACTTTCGAGCCTTTAAGACTCCAGATGCTCTATCTCTTGATAGCCGGGCACCATCAGTTTTCTTCACTAGATGGGTTGGTACTAAGAAGGTAAACGGACAATCAAGTGCTGCTTCTAAATATGGTTTTAACTTCATGGTTATGGAAGTTTAACTATATCAGTGATGCCGTTTCTCTTTTAACCTTCATAGCCATTTTATTCAACCTGAAGAAGTCAGTCTTTATATCTCTTCTTGGGGACCAAATAGTTTTGTAAGTAAGCATATACTAATCAAGCAATTAATTGTTTCTTTCCCTGATGATTTGGTTGCCAAGAGGAAAGTGAGAAAAAAAACCCTGAGTCAATTCTCACTCATAGCAACGCCATCAAGTTGAAATTTTGTAACTAAATGCAGGCATCCATACAGACACTCATATATGCACTAGGTAAAACATAATGTCATTGTGTACTTTGGTATAATGAAACTGCTCTTCAGTACATACTCTGCTGATCAGGCATCAAGAGATGTTAGTGACTGCTAGTTATTTTCTTTTTATTTATATCACAATTGGTCTTGTTATACACATATAGAGTTTTGTGGGTCATGGCATTAAAAAAATTGCAAGACCTCAATATAAAGGCAATTTGTAAATACAGCTCTTTTTAGTATATGTGTTGCTGAAGGGAGCAAGTAAATACAGTTTTTTATGAAATGTAATCTTTTTTGTTAGCAAAATAATTTAAGTTGGGTACCATCAAATATGAGTTACCTGAATGTGCAAACATTACTCTTCTAAAATATTTGCTGAATTGCCTATTTGGGATTACAGGGTTTCTTCTAGCAGAAGTTCGTACTTGGTTGCTTACCCCAGAGTACTTCATATGTGGTCCTTGGTGGGATGTCCCTTTGGTGATTTTCAAGCTGGTAAATTGAATTTCGTTCTCAGCTTTTAGAGATTGTCTTTCCTTCTCCTCCTTTAGTGGGCTGGCCTGAATATGTTGAAACTGCATGACTCCTGTTTGTTCTGCCATCAAAGCTGTAGCTGAATGTCTCAATTTGCTAGCCATCTACTTTGTCCGCCTTTTTAAAGAACAGCAAATTTGGTTTTGTTTTATACTGTATCTCCCCAAAATAATTTTCCCCTCGAAACAATACAAGGTCATCAAAGATTATAAAACTAGGAATCTTTTTGCCCTCTCTTTTAGTGCTACCCAGGGCTACATCTTGAGGTACCCACTTCCTTCTTGAACTCTAGGTTTTTGTACTTAAATCCATAATTTCCAATAAAAGAATGCTGTAGTTTCTTGATTTAACAACTTTGGGAGCTAGCCATTGATTTTTAGATAGCAGTCGTGGGAAATCAAGCACACTTATATCCTGCTCTAACTGCCTCCTTCCTGGCCTGCCTGCCTTCATTCATCCAGTGTAGTTCTTAAAACACCAGTTGAGTGGATGAGTACATGGTATTTATAGTTCTATGTCTGAATTGTTTTCACTTCTGAAACAAGTGGTGCAATGAAAATGTGGTTCTATAAAGTGCAACTCCTGGTTCTTTCTGGAATTAATAAGCACCTCATTTCAATCAAGAGTTTGTTGACCGAGTTCATTGTATATCAAGCACTGTTGTTGTTGTGAGGTGCCACTGATTCTATTCCAGCCCATAGGGACTCAGTGAACAACAAAACAGAACCCTGCCCAATCCTGGGCCACAACTGTTTCTATGATGAAGCCCCTTGTGCTGACTCGGCGCTACTCTGTTTTGCTGAGTATCTTCCTCTGGTTTTGCTGTCCCTCTGCTTTCTTAAGGAGGGTCGAGTCTCCACAGTATGTAAGAAGTCTTTCTATCCATGCCTCTAAGGTGTCTTCTACCCTCCTTCGCCCTGGATTGATTGGTTTGTTCTTTCATCAGTTCATGGCACTTTCAATATTCTGTGCCAGCTCCACAATTTAAACCACGAATTCTTCTTTGATTTTCCCTAGTCAATGTCCGCCTTTCACAAGTATAGGAGGCAATTGAAAAGACCATAGTTTGGGTCAGATAAACCTCTCCTCAAAGCACCATCTTTGATTTTCAGTTTGGTTTTCTTTTATAACATTTACAGTATAGCATTCACGTTGCTCTAAAAATGCCTTGTGCAGCGGATTTGCCCAATGCAGCACGTCTTTTGCTCTCCTGACTGCTGCTTCCATGAGTGTTGGTCGTGCATCCAAGTAAGATAAAATTCTAGAAAACTTTGATCTCTTCTTCATTTATCATGATATGATCTCTTGGTTCCGTTTTGAGGATTTTGGCCTTCTTGACACTTTTCCATCCATAATAAAGGCTGTAAATTCACCAACATAAATGTGAAAGCGCCCTTCAATGTATTTCCCACATTTTCAAGCACACCATATGCCTTTTCTACTTTCTTTCTAAGAAGCATTATTTTGTGTCTCCCAGCTCTGTCTAGGGATTATGATGCCTGAAGGATAGCTATTGCCTATGACTGCCCTTTTCTGTTGTTCTGGGAAATCTCTTTAGTATCTTCCTGTTGAATCTGTTCTTTTGCTCCTCTCCATCTTTTTTTGGTTTATTCTCATTAAGAGGATAGCTTCTCTAAAAGCTTACCAAGATAGAGAATTTGAGAAATACACCCTTTTCCCCCACCTAGTACCTCAAATATATTTTATTTCACTTTAATATAGTTCGGTTAACTCTCAAATAGTATGTTAAACATTTTATCCCAGAATTTTGATGGTATTTTTCACTGTCTTTTAACTTTCGGAGTTTCTTCTAAAAAGAGTCTGATGCTATTCAATTTTAATCTTTGTATGCAGTATTGCAGAGATTCCCCCTCACGCTCATTCTTAAAACAATAAAACAAACTCAAATGCCCTCGCATTAAGTCAATTCTGTGTCACAGCAACCCTGTAAGCAGCATAGAATTGTCCTTTGGATTTCTGAAACTATAGATCTGTAAAGGAGTAGAAAGGTCTTCTCTTTATCCTGTGGAACCTGGATTCGAACTGCTGACCTTGTGGTTAGCATCCCAGTAACTAAACCAAACTCACCCCCATCAAGTCATCAATGCTGACGCTTAGCGACCCTCTGGGGGTTTGTGGGGCTGTCGTCTTTCTCCACACAGCTGCTGGTGGTTTGGAACTGTTGACTATGTGGATTGCAGCGCAACATCTCCCAATGAGTAGCCCTTACACCATCAGGGCGCCTTAGTAACCCATCGCCTCACCAGGCCACCTTTCCCTAGGCCCACTGTTCTAGAGCTCCATGTTCGTAACCGCAGTGTGAGATTTTGGGTGCTTTGAAGTTGGTTGGTTCTTCCTATTGCAAACTGCATTCCCTTTGGTTCTAGTTAATATTCTCAATTTTCAATTTGGCTAGTGAGATAGTTAATGTTTATTGTGCCAACCTGGTCAAGGAACACCTGGGTGAGTGCTTGAAAGGTGGAGAGAGAAAAGGCTCAGTGAGCCTCACCTTTCAAGTTCTCGAGTCTCTTGCTTTGTGATGGTTGGACAAGGAAGCAGCTGCCTTAGTCAGTTCCCTGCTTCAGCTGGCAAGGCTCAGTTCCTGCAGGACACCCCTGAAAAGAAACCACATGGGCCTACCCTGATGCAGCCCTGGGTGCTAGAGCAGCCGTGTGGAGATCCTTGCCAGTTCTGAGAGATTACACACTTACTGATTGAGCTTTCCTCCTGCAGTCGGCATCATTTGTGTTTTGTGAGATGGAGGAGGACTTTGTGAATTAGCGTCGGACATATGGGCTAACGTTGGACTTATGGACTTGGCAGCACTGGGTTGGGGTATTTTCTAGATGTGCACTTACCCATTATATATAAAACTTTCTGTTGTACATATAAAGCTTTTGTGGATTTGTTTCTCTAATGTACCCAGACTAACACAGATAGTTTTTTATTATCTTTGCTCTTTTTTGAAATTTTTATGTTATACTTCTTGGATGGACAGCTCAAAATGGATTAAAGCCTAAAATGTATTTTCTCTTATCAATTTCTCTCTCTTCCTTAAAATTCAGTATGCTTATGTCTACCTTTGTAACATTCATTCTTTTCTAAGGCCCGACTTTCTTATTTTGATTGATATTTCAAGCATTCCATGCTTTTGTTAGCATACAATAGTAAGAGCAATTTTAATAGCTCTCACTTTAACTTTAGTTGATTAAAAATATTTTTATTTTTGCACTTGAGGGTATTCTGTTTTTGTTGATTATTTTCCCTGTGTGTTTCAGTCTGGTTTTAAAGGGAAAAATTTCCTCAAAGGTCTGATGATCTTTAGCTCTCTCCTCACATTTAAGAGTGAGACACTGAAAAGGTAATTGATTCTTTTTATGGGTAGGAAATGTTGGTTGACTATCAAAATAGAGTTTGAGGTGCCCAGCCATTTACCTAGGTGATCGGAGGTTCTCCTCTGAAATGGTTGATTTTATGTAAAGGATAATAATCTATTATTCTCTGGATGTGCAAGGCACACTGTCCCCATTTTAGAGATAAATGGTGGTAGGGGTTAGGGTGGAAACATTCATTATGCAATTTTTATTTCATTTTCTTTTTCAGTATAGTAGCTTATTTCTCTCACATTTTTACAATGTAATTTCATCAGAAAAGACCATCCGATCTTTCAAAGTGATGTAGGAGTAATTGTGACCAGAGACTGAGGAGGTGTGTGGGAGTCTGTTTTGTGTGTATATAACCTTTCAACCCAAATCCCTTTTTCAGCTCCACTTCTGGGTCCCTGCCTTCTGAAAACACCTGGTGCTTCACATTGCAGTCTTTATTTCCCCAGGCTTTTTAGGATGAAATGTTTGATTTTAGCTGTTATCCTTCAATAGTATTTCCACTTCATTTACTTGCCAAACTTTGGAACTTGATTAATTCTTTTGTTCCGTGCTGTCTTTTTCAACATAATGTCTTACGGTCATTTCAGTGGAATTTTAGGACATAGGGCCAATAAATGCATGTGCTCAATTAGCCATGGTTAAAAGGATAGACTGAAGATTTCCCGTCACTTAAAATTAACTTGTCTTTTCTTTTCAACTATAGTTCTCCCCAAGACCTTGTGAGATAAGACCATATATCTACTCCACTTATAATAAAAGGAAACCCAAGTGGGACTGTTTTCTTAAGGTATTTGGATCATGTAGGATTCAGTGTAGAAAGAGAGGATATTCTAAAAATTTAAGTAGACATGAATGAAATAGAGGAAGTCACTGGAATGCTTTGGGAGCTGGGGAAGAGGGTTACTACTAGACTTGCTAACTGAAAACTGACTGCCTTCACTCTCATTGGGATGTCAGGAAACTTCTCCTGGGACACCAGCACCCACTCTTCCTGGATATATGAGATTAGACAATTGAGAATAATTGTCTCTTCAGCTGTGTGTCAGCCCAAACCACCCAGGAGATGGCCCCTCCTCATTTTGGCTTCCAAATGTTTGCAACCATTTTCAATTTGTTTGTTAGGTACTTGAATCAGGACTGTTCCCCTCTAATAACATGTCCAAAGTAAGAAAAAGTCTTGCCATTGTTTCTTCCAAGAAAAATTATCGCTACACTTCTTCCAAGTCAGATTTTTCCCCTCTGGCAGCTCATGGTATATTGAATAGATTTGTCAAGGTCATAATTCAATCCCTTCACTGCTGTTTCCATCTTTCTTCTTCATTATCTAGCTTTGACTTGCATGTGAAATAACTGAAAAACTGAAAAAGGCTAATTTTTAGGTGTCTAGTCCTTAAATTGACATTGTTCCTTTTTAACAAATACTTTAAAGAAGTCTTTTGCAGCAGATTTGGTCATCATTTCACTCCCTGGTTCTTGTTTCCATGATTAAGATGAAATCCTTGATAACTTTATTCTTTTCTTCATTTATTATGATATTGTTTACTAGTCTGGTTGTAAAGTTATTTTGTTGTTGTTGAGGTGTGATTTTTAGTGGGGACTATCAGCTTTTATCTTCAGTTAGTGCTTCAAATTCTCTTTACTTTCAACAAGCTACCTCGGTCATCTGAAAGGTGTTAATTAATTTTCCTCCAATCTTCAAAAATGGACCAATAAATAGTATCAGGAATGAAATAAATACCAAAAATAGAAAAAAGATTGAAGTTGTGACAGATTTCATTTTACTTCAATCCACAACCAATGCCCTTGGAAAGGATTAGTCACGAAATTAAGTGACATTTTGCGCTGGTGAAATCCACCGCAAAAGATCTCTTTACAGTCTTAAAGAAAAAGATGTCACTTTGAGGGTTAGGGTGTGCCTTTACTAAGTCATGCCATTTTCAATAGCCTCTTATGTATGTGGATATCGAACAGTGAATAATAAAGACTGGAGAAACTTTGACACCTTTGAATCATGACGTTGGCAAAGAATGTTGAGCAACTTGGGCTACTAACAGAATAAACAAATCTGTCTTGAAAGAGAAAGTACAGAAGAATACTCAGTAGAAGCAAAAAAAAAAAAATGGTGAGATTATGGCTCCAGCACCTTGAGCATGCGCTCAGAAAAGACTGGGAAACCTGGTGGTGCAGTGGTTCTGTGGTGGGTCATGACCTGCATGGTTGGCGGTGTGAATCCACCAGCAGCTCTGCAGGAGAAAGACTGTGTTTTCTACTCCCATAAACAGGATAATGGTTATTTCTATCATAATGCTATGTATTGGTCAGAATGTGAGGATTTTCAATGTGCATATCAATATATAAAATATATATATATATCTCACATAGATATGCTAAAAAAACAAAATCCATTGCTTTAAAGTCTACTCCAACTCACAATGGCCCTTTATAGGGTTTCTGAGATTCCCAATTTTGTCAGAGCAGATAGCCTTATCTTTCTCCCTTGGAGCTGCTGCTTTGAAGCACTGACCTTGTGGCTAGCAGTTCAAATCTTACTTGTTAGCATAGATAACGCATTTTTACCCAGTAAGTTCTCTAACATACTGTTGACAGGGTAACCAATGAGCTTTTATATTACAGCCTTTGCCTTCAGCAGTCTTCAGTAATATGTATGTAAAGGAAAGATTACGTGACCATGTTTTGATGATCACTGCACACAGTATGCACATTTGTCTTCTGGTGGTTAAGGGAGTCAAAACTAAAGCACATCATCTTTGTTTTAGCTGGATGGATTAAAAGAACCCCTACTGAGTCAGAATGGATCTGATGGCATGGAGACAGTAATCAGACACATCCAAACGCAATCCTAAATTATAAGTGAGAAGACCCATCTGTCTCCTGTCAGAAAATTTATGTTTTTTTATGCCTCATAATCTTCTTTTGAGTCTTGTGAAGGCAATTTTGCCATCCTCATTTTACCAAGGCAGAAACTGACATGGGTGAAATTTAAGTACATAATTGCCTAAATTATGCTGACATGGGACTTTTAAAGAATGTTCTTGAAGAAAAAAAATTCCTTGAGGAAATTTGAGGTGAATCATGGTGGTAAGTAGGGTATTGATTTGTGGAGAGCTCGTAGGACAAGTATTTACAGCTCAGATTCCTTCAAGAGTCATAGTTGAGTGTAGGGGACACAAATAGGGACTGTGAAAATCCAGCGACCATCGGCTGCCTCCTAGGTAAGAGCCTCCCAGCTCAGAATCACTTTGCTATATTGGCCCAGTTACATTAGTTCTAGCATTTTTTAGAGAAGTCCAAATCCACATTTTTATGTAGCAGCTTTTTACTTAGCAATGTTAGGAAATCATCAGTTTTTAAAAACACCGATTGAGTCAACACCTTGATAAATAATCAGAACATTAAATTAGTCTCTTCGAAGTTAAGCTTTGACCGAGACATCAAAGGCCAAGAGAAATGCAGAAGTTGTCAACCAAAGTCAGCTTTAATACCTGAACCACTCATATGAAAAACTAATTGAGGGCTAACTAGATTTGTCAGTAGTAGATCCAGCCCTTCCCCAGTCTCCAATAAGTAGATGAGGATTTCAAGCGGATGTTGGAGAACATTGTCAATCTATGGGGATCGTTGTCACTTTTAAAGAAAATCTTCAAATTGAGAGGTTGTGGTCGGAGCTGCCTTTGTTTGTTAAGAAAGAGGAAATAGGAAGGAAGCATATGTACTTTGGCCAAATGGATCCTTGGGTAGAAGCCCTCTGGGGCCCATGTAGAAGATACCCTGCCTTACAGGAGGCCTGAAAAAGGTCGTGCAACACCAGCAGGAGGAGACAGAGTAAAGTGGGCCTTGAAGCCAGGGGTGAGAAAAGAGTCCTTTGATGCTTGGTCCCAAACACACAGCACCTGTCAGGACTACAGTCAGAGGACTCCAGAGGGACGGTCTCCACAGTCCTTACAGGGTGAGAATGGTCTAACTGGAGCAGTGTTTTCCAAAGTGCATGACACCATCCCCAGGGTGCTGAAAGGCAGACCCTGCAGAGAAAAGACCTACACCTTATTCTGGATTATAGAATCTATTTTTAATGACCAGGGGGTGCTGAGTAATTTTTTTTTTCTGAAAAGGGAGCAGGGGACCAATAAGCCTGGAAAACTCTGGACCAGAGGAAAATGTCATCATATAAGAGGAGTCCATCCAGGAAAATAGCCGTCAGCATCATATGAAGCTCCATCATCCCCCTGAAGTGCCTCTCTGAGGTGCACCAGGATGCTGGAGACTCGCGAGAAATGAAACCCCCACCCAAAGCAGGCAGGAGCTTGGGAGAAAGAAATATCAAAGTGTACAATACTTTACTTTGGGAGAAATTGGAGTTCTGATTATTGGGCTAGACATTGAGTATTTTGGCTTCTGCACTAAAGCTCTATTGACAGAAATTAGTAAGAAACAATGTAGTGACAGGATTTTATCCAGGGGCTGAAGTAAGCAAACCTAGAGAGTGCATATGAAGGAAAAATGAAGATAAAAATAGAAATAATCACTTCATTAAGTAGCTCCAGTAGCCTACGTGTTACCAGTTGGGCTTCAATCTGATCCACAATGCTGGCCATTTGAAACCATCAGCACCTTGGTGGGGGAGAGACAGGGCTTTCTCGTCCCGTAAACAGTTATGGTGCTAGAAACCCACAGAGCAGTTCCACCCTGTCCTATAGGAGTCAGTATTGACTCACGGGGCAGTGAGTTTTACTGAATGTACTGTTTTCCTTAAGCATTTACACATAGCTGCAAGCTCAGACCAACCCAGTTAGGGATTAAGGAAGATGAATTGGAGGAGTAAGGGAGTGAGCACAGGATGGTCACAGGACCATCTGCTTTATTGTAGGTACCAAAATGATGTAAAACTTTCTGTACAAGTAGTCTGCATTTTATTACGCTCTAGGGCAAAGGAAGCCATCCAGTTGAAATGCATTTTATAGATACTTTTTTATTAAGTTTTAAGCAAGAGAAAAACAAGACACTACATCATCTGGATGAGAGTAGCTGCATGATGCCATCGTGGTGTCCACAGGATTCATGGGCATGTGGTTAATTACTGAACAAGAAAAGCAAAGAAAATCATCCTAATGTCACAACTGACAGACTGACACAACAAAAGATCAATTTATCACTGTAATAAATGGCAGTATTGCAGAGTGAAAAAGACCATGATTGGGGTAGTACCCTGATTGCAGTTTAGACAATTTCACAGGATTAGTTCTGGGGCCCTCTAAACTTCTGAGGCAGGTAGATTCATTATGATTTGCCCTGGTACACCAGTGCCCACCAATCACACCCTGCCCCAAAGCAAAGCTTTCTACAGTGTCTGACATGGTCAGAACAATTCAAATCAAAGTGGATTGTATACCAAGACTCAAAATGGAGTTGGGGCTCCCATCAGTGTGGCCCTCCACAAACCAAGTGCTTAGAATGTAAAGATGGTGGCCTCCAATGTTTATAATTTCTTTTGGAAATTCCACACATTGTATATAGTTACTTATAGTCCTTCAAAGTATGTAGGTCCTATATACTTACATGATTACTACACGAAAAATTAGTTGTTTTCGTGCCTGCCTGTCAAAAGGTAAGAAAGTAGCCTGCCCGGTGAAGGCCAGTGAACCTTCTTTTAAAGATAATACATTACATGACTCAGTTAAAGCCTCAGACAGTTATTCTTCGGTGTGGTCCTCCAGAGCCCTCTGTCTGGAAGAAATGTGAGGTTTCTCCTTCCCTAAGGAGTTACAGTCTCAGGAACCCACAAGGATAATCTGTCCCTCCTGCGAGGGTCCCCAAGAGTCGAGGGTCATTGGTGTCGACTGGAAGGCAGTGAGTCAGAGTCCTCTGCAATCCAATATTGTTTTTATTCGTGTATGTTTCTCAAGAACTTAAAGCTATCCGATGATATAAAATTGTCCTTCTTTGGTTTCTTCTCTGCTAAAATGCCTTCCAGTGGATTTTGTTCAAATACCAAGTATAAATTGCATTGCAGAAGAGAGTACAGGAAGCCCCGTATTGATTGAAAGGTTTTGTCAGCTTAAGAGGGGTGGCAAAGGGGGTAGAGGGAGGCATTTTCATTGTGTATGCCAATGAATGTTTTCATAATTTGCTAAGGTTTTTGTTCAATTTGGGTTCCTAATTGTATTGTGTTGTCTGGGGCTCTTGTAATGGTTATAAGGATTAGGTGGAAGTTAATACCAAGCAGACGTGTTAGCCAATAAAGAAAAGTGGTTCGAAGATGTGCTAGTCTCCTGCCTGTTTGCCACCCCTGTAGTAGGACACACGGGCATTGCACTGCCTGACACCCATTCTAAGCTGGAAATTGTTTATCTAATTCTCCAGACAGTTAAGCATGCAAGTAACAAAGGAAGCCTTAATGCCTTTTTGGCATGTGGGTATCTCTTGTCACAGGCTCTCTTTGCGAATGAGACCTTATTTAATAATATGTTTCGTTGGATCAAAAAAAATTCTTTTAGCATTGTCATAGCAAACACAATAAATAGGAGTCTGGTTAACAAAAGCGCATGCGAGGACAACGGGAGGCCTCCTAGATGAAGCGGTCACAAGGTCAACAGCGTGCTTTGGGTGCGTGATTGAATTTCAGATCAGACAGACCACGGTTCTACTTTACCCCAAAGAGGAATGAATAGCACATATCTTGCTTTGATTTTTGAGGTTTTCTTACACACAAAATCAAATATTCACTTTAAAGAAATCCCTGACAGAAATGAATTCTCCAGAGGATTTTCTTTCTCCCAGAGTTACAAATCTTTTCTGTCTGTTCAAAGCCAGGTTATTAAAATTAACTTTCCAAAACTATGGTTGGAGGGAGGCACAGAGATCATATTTTGATTCATGACCAGTGGATATTTATAAAAGGGAGACTTATAAAAGGTTCAATTAATTATGTTGAGAGAAACCAGTGGTTGATCTTGTATATTTATCCCACCTCTTTTTTTTTTTTGAAGGCTGTAACTCTTTTTTGTGTGTGTGGGCATCACTGCCCTGGTGGGAATAGGAGGCCCAGCCTTGCTCCTGGAGAGCTGTTGCTGGATTTGAACCGCCAACCCTGTGGGCCACAGTCCTGCACACAATCACTCTGCCACTGGGGCTCAGCCCCACCTCTTCTTTTTAAATCATTTTATTGCAGGCTTTTACAGGTATTATAACAATTCATACGTTAATTGTATCAATCACATTTGTGCATATGTTGCTGTCATCATTTTTAGAGCATTTTCTTTCTACTTAAACCCTTGTTATCAGCTTCTATTTCCCCCTCCTGCCCCCCTTGTGAGCCCTTGATAAATTATTATTATTTTCATATCATATACTGTCCATTTTCCCCTTTCACCCACTTTTCTGTTGTCCGCCCCCCATGGGGGGAGGGTATACATTGATCATTGTGATCAGATGCCCCTTTCTCCCTCTTCTTCCCCCACCTTTTCTCTACCCTCATGGGGTCACTACTCCAATGGCTGTTTCTGAGGGGTTTATCTTTTCTGGGTTCCATGTGTTGAGAGCTCTTCTCGTTACCAGTGTCCATGCTCTGGTCTAGCTAGATTTGTGAGGTGGAACTGGGGTCGTGATAGTGAGGGAAGAAGCATTGAAGAGCCAGAGAAATATGCGTTTTGCCGGTGCTATACAGCACCCTGGCTGACTCATTTCTTCCTTGTGATCCTTCTGGGAGGGGATGTCCAATTGTCTAGAGATGGACTCTGGGTCTCCACTCTGACCCCCTTGTTTCCATTGAAATGGTTGTTTATTTTGGGTCTTTTGACGCCTCATTCCTGATTCTGTTGCTACCTCGTGATCACGCCAACTGTTGTGCTTCTTCTATGTGTGTTTTGTTCTTTCCCTGCTAAATGGCCACTCAGACCCAGACGCTATATCTTTTAATAGCCAGCCACCATCAGCTTCCTTCACGACTCTTGCACCCATTTTGCCTTTAGCAGTTGTATTGTGAAGGTGAGCAGCACAGAATGCCAGCTTCTTAGAACAAGCAGTTCTTGCATTGAAGGACTACTTGAGAAGATGCCCAATGTCTGTCTGCCATTTTAATACTTAACATGTAAATATGTATGCACAGACCTATATTCCTATCATTATATATTAATCTATTTGCACATGCCAAATATTTATATATACACATGCCTAATATTATAATATATACACATGCATATGTTTATACCTCTATAAATGTCTTTTGCCTCTTAATTCTTTCCTCTATTTCCTTTTACTTTCCTCCTGCCCCACTATCACATTTGACCTCTCTGTAATTCCTCTTGACTACATTGCACTTGATCAAACACCATCAGGCATTCTATGCTCTTGTCATAGATTTTAGATATCATCTTATTCCCCTGTCCCTGAGTTTGTTGACTCCCCGTTCCCGCCCTGCCCCTCTCTCATGTACCCCTAGAACTATCAGTCCCACTGTTTTCTTCTTGGGGTTGTTTATTTTGTCTATCTTGTATATATAGACATAGAAAACAGAAGAAACAAAAAGAGAGAAGACAAAGCAGACAAAAAAAAAAAACAACAACAACAACCTTTCAATAGTTCCAGACCTGTCTCCTGACCCTTATGAATGTTTTCCCATCGGGACTGGTGAAATGCCAGTCCCTGCCCTCCACGTCTGAAATTTATTTTCATTATTCCTAGAAAACTTCTTTGCGTTGCTCCTCTTGCTGCTCTATTGCACTCCTTCATGTTTGGCCCTGGTGTGGGGGAGTCAGACCAGGCACAATTCCTGCACTCTGTTTCCAGTGCTATCCCCTGTAGAGCTGTGGGTCAGTGAAGGTTGTCATTTCTGGTGGTGGGGCTGGCCCTATGAAACCCTGTGTACATTGGCTGCTCAGAGCAGGAATATCCTCTTTACGGTTTGGTGGCCAGGATGCAGCGAGCACGCTCTCTCTTTCCCTCTCTCCCTCCCTCTTTCTCTCTCCCTCTTAGTTTGCTCTGGTGTGTTCTGGGCAGACCTGCCACTCTCCCTGGGTTGTATCTTCAGTGCTGTCCTGTAGAGTGCATTCTTGGAGAGAGAAAGTTTCTGTAGCTGCCCACCTCTTGATTTTCTTAGCCTCCTTGCACTTAGCATATTTGGGCCATTTATTTTTTCTGGAATCAAAAGAGCCTCCCTACTGAACATGGTCTTGGGAAAGACCAGTCCCTGGGAAAGAGCATCATGATTGGTAAAGTAGAGAAATAGCAAAAACCAAAAACAAAACCCCAAAGAAATCCTTGACGAGATGGATGATTGACACAGTGGCTGCAACGATGGGCATACACATGAGAGTAACTGTGAGGGTGTTGCAGAACTGGGAGGTGTTTGTTTATTTTTATTTTGTTTGAATAATTTTATTGGGGCTCATCCAACTCATCACAATCCATCCATTCATCTACTGTATGGCAAGCACATTTGTACCTTTGTTGCCTTTATCATTCTCAAAACATTTGCTTTCTTCTTAAGCCCTTAGTAACAGCTCCTCATTTCCCCTCCCTCCCTGTTCCCGCTCCCTTGTGAACCCTTGATAACATAAAGTATTATTATTTTGTCATAGCTTACATTGTCCGATGTCTCCCTTCACCCACTTCTCTCTTGTCTATCCCAGGGAGGAGGTTATATATAGATTCTCCCTTACCCCACCTTTCCTCCACCCTCCCGGTATCTCCACTCTCAGCACTGGTCCTGAAGGGATCACCTGTCCTGGATTCACTGTGTTCCCGGTTCCTACCAGTGTACATCCTCTGGTCTCACTGGATTTGTAAGGTAGAATTGGGATTATGATAATGAGGGGGAGGAAGCATTAAAGAACTAGAGGAAAGTTGTGTTTCACAATCGCTACACTGCACCCTGACTGGTTCATTTCCTCCCCACAGCCCTTCTGTAAGGGGCTCTCCCAGGAGGTGTTTTATTCTGTCTAATTCACTATCCCTTTCCCTGTCTTTCTCCCATTCCCCTCCACTGCCCTTATCTACTCCTTCCTGTTTTCCCCAGCCTACTTAGACATCGTGATTCATTACTATATCACTGATTGCACACCCATTTACTCCTTGCCTCACTGATTTATGGCTGTACTCGTCTAGAAACCCCCAGTTTGGGTTAAAAACCATTCTCTGTCCATTCTATAGTTCATTCGGTGTACCTGAATGTGACAGAGGAAAAACATACCGGTATACCGATTGCTCATTAAATACATGACCCGAAATCTTAAGCATACCCTAAGTCCACGATAATTTCTATGACTCTCAGCCTTCTCCCAGCTCATAGAAACATCAAAACGCCTCCTTTCCCCTTCCTTCTTACTTCACTGAGTAACAGACCCACTAAGACGAGCCCACGCTACCATGTTCTCTAACGCATCTTTCCACACTTCCTCTGCCTTACATTTGTTATAATGAATGAGCATTGATTCTAAGGCTAACCGTTACTTGTATGCTAAAGCATTGTTATTACTCAGTACTCAGAGGCATTGTTCCTAAGTTGTGCCTGATTCATTCTGCATTGTTACCCTTCCCATAATATAATTCTTATAGTAGATAAGCTTGCCAATATTTCCACATTAAAAAGTAAACAGCCTTTTAACCTATATCATATTCCAAGCCCAGCTTCCCCTGGACAGTAAAATTTGTCCAGTTGTCCACATTTACCACACCCAATACCTCTCTTATTTTCTCTGACTCCTCTCTCATGATTAAAAAGTTTTCCCTCTTTCCAGTGAAACTGCCCTTGTTAAAAATCACCAAGCATCTCCAAATCACCATATTAAACATTTGCTTTTCCATCATCATCTCTCTTGTTTTGTTAGCTGGATTTAGCTGAGTCAATCCACTTTTTGAAAACACTTTCTTTACAAGTAGGACAGCACATGCTTGTTCTCTGTCTCTAACTTCTCCATTGCCTTTATTAACTTCTCCTCACTTTATAGCAGTTGAGTTTTGCAGTGTCCAAGCACTTAATTAGCAATGATTAGGTCCAGCTCAGATCTCCACTGACTCTATATCCAGAGTCCATTCAACATCTCCACATGTACTACATCTAATACATAGTTCATACTTAATATTTCCCAAACGAAGCACTTGATTTCCCCATCTTTTCCTCTATAGATTGTCATTGTTGATACATTTCCCATATAAATAAAAAACAACTTCACTTTTTCAGTTGCACAAGCTAGAAACTTGCCTTATTTAACTTAAAAATAGATGATTGTATTATTGGGAGCTCTTACAGATATTATAGTCAGATCAAGCATAACTGTACAATAGCTACCACAATGTTTCCAAACACTGTCTTGCTGAAGTTGTTAATATCAGCTCCCCTTTATTTCCTCTCTCGCCACCCTGCCCTCCCAAGAACACCCTTCTTCTTCTTTTTTTGGGGGGGGGCATCACTGCCTCTGGTGGCTGTGGGCGCTACCCAGTGCTGCTCCTGAGAGCTGCTGCTGGATTTGAACCGCCAAGCCCACAGGCCGCAGTCCCGCACTCAACCACTTACACCACCGGGGCTCAGCCCCCTTATTATTCTTATTATCTTATTTTGATGTATCTTATCCCATTCAATATATCTACTCACCTACAATTCTGTTATTTGCTCCCCCTGAATGGGGTTTTACAGTTATCCTTGCTATTGGCTTTCCTTTCCTCCCACCCCTCTTCCCATATCCTCGGAGGACCATTATTCCCATTACTTTTTCTAAAGGGTTATCCATCTTGACTTTCATGCATCAAACACTCTTAATTATATATCTGAACATATGGAGATCTAACAAGATTAATGAGATAAAATAAAGATCATAAAAGTAAGGAGAGGAAATATTAAAGAACTAGAGGATAGTTAGGTGTTTCACCAGTGCTATACTGCACCCTAAATGTATCATCCCTTTCATGTGGCCCCTCTTTAAGGGACTGCCCAATTATCTTATAGGTAGGTTTTGGGTCTCCACTTTGTCTATACAACTTCACATCTATTTAGTTGCTTATTTTTGAACTTCTGAAAATTGACACCACACGATCACACAGGCGTGGTGTACTTCTCCCATGTGGGCTTTGTTGCTTCCTTGCTAGGATGGTGACTTGTTTATCTTTAAGCTTTTAAGACCCCATATGCTAGCTCTTCACCACATTTGCAAATGCATCCGCATCCATTTGGACTTCAGCGATCATATCAGGAAGGTGAGTATTGTACTGTGCCATATTATTAGTACAAACCTCTTTTCTACCAAGGTAAGATATAAGTAGAGATTCAAAGTCTATCTGCCTTCTTGTTGTTTTTACATATACATATATAGACAGACTCATATTTATATTTATTCATATCTATGTATATATAATTTTTATTTTCTTTTACTTTCCTCTTTTCCTTTTTTCCAGAAACCTGACTTTCTGACTTTTTCCTTCTTTCATTCACAACTATATCCAAGTTATCAGGAAATCCTGTGCAATGTACCATCAAAATATATAGTGAAGGAAAAATACATGTCAAGATACATAAATAGACCAGGGCAGGTTACAAAAGTGTTGATATACACTCATGGAAAACCTTTATTAAATAAAAATATAAAAATGGAAAGCTATATTTTCTTGATTTATTTTCATTATATCGGTATATCTCTGAACATTGTGTTTCCATCTCTTTAACGCTTTCCCAAAGAATTATTTGCTGTTCAATTTATACTACATCAGAATGGCAGGTTTTTCATCTCAGAGAGATGGATCCTTTCACTGTTCATTTAGTTTGGGGACCAAAAACAAGTCTGAAATAACAAGAGTAGGGATGAAGCATGAGACTTTAGAGTAAGGTTTCTCAAGGGAATTCTTTCAAGTTTTCTCAAGGAAGTTTTCTCAAGGTTTCTCAGAGGAGAGCCATTGACCATTGATGTCCTTTAAGAAGGAGCAGGCATCATTGTCATGATGGGAAAAAAGAAATACCTGGTGCAGCTTTCCTGACCTCTTTCACAGCAAGGCTCTTTTCAATTTTTTACATTTTCATAATAAGTCTCAGTGAAGGTCTGGTGATCCACATCTAGACTTTGGAATAAAAAAATATAGAAAGAACAGTCACTATAATCTTCTGAGGCAGCAAGCAGATTCCCTGAGAAGGCCCTGTTTTGATTGGCTATTTTTTCCCTTTTTGGTAAAGGCATGTTAGTGAGACTAAGACATACATCTTACTGAGAGAACTTCTCTGCAGCCATCCAGTGATTACAGAGATATACTTAAATACAATTTGTTTGGAACAAACCTGTGTAAGTATGAATTGAAATCCTGGGAATAATGTTCCTTTACTTGCCTTTGGACATAGACACAATATACTTAGAATTCAACTTATCCCTTCTTAGACTTCAACTTTCCTCCTTCTACATGGAAATGTTCCCAACATGCCATGGACTCCAAAGCATTCACATGGCTTCCATGCTGGTCTCTCTACTATTCTTCACAGGGTGCAGGAGTAATCCTTGGAAAATAGAAGCCAGATCATGTCACCGCTTAAATAGTTTTCATTCACAATCTCAGGGGAAAATGAAATGTCTATCTTTGTGAGAGGAGCTCTGGGGAGATAGTGGCTATGGATCGTGATCCAGAAGGTCAGAAGTTCTAGACCACTAGCTGTACCACTCACTTGAAAATTATCAGTCTGGAAACGAACAGGGGTATGAGTTGTCATTGACTTGATGACAGTGAGTTTGGTTTGGGGTCAACAGCAAGTAAACCTTTCCACAACATCCACATAATCAGAAGCAGACCGCTAGCATAAGGAAACGTCCTTTCAACTGATGGCTGCTCATAGATCTCATTATGGAAATAATTAGATTAGATTAGATCTAATCATGAAGCATTACTCCATCTTAAATGCCAAACAATAGAAAATCCTGGTCCAACTACATTGATGCCAAACCTTCACTATCACAGAGCCTAAAGCTTAACCACAGAACCGTCAGCCTCTTTTATTTTAGTTGGAGTACTTATTACATATGAGATAATGCACTCGATGCTGGGAATATCAATAAGGACATTGAAAAGTTTTGGACTTAATGGAGCTTATATTCTAATAGAAGAGAAGAGTCTAAATAGAAGTGTATATAAATATAAATACACACATAACTACATATTAAAAGTGATATTATAATTATAACAAAGAGCACATAGTTTCTGAATATTGAAGAATCCTTGTATTTCCCTATAGTTAACAGGATTGCATTGTTGAATTCTCTTTTTCTTCTGTTTCTCAAAGGGAATGACTCTCTTAATAAAATAGCAGCCTATTTTAAAAACTGTTAAATCATCTTAGCCGTGAGATTTACTCACTATAGACAGCTTCTAGAGCTTGAAATTCCTTCTCAGGTGTGAAATAGATTGCTTTACTTGACCATACACATATGGAGAGAAATGTTTTATCATTGGGTTCTCTTGGTGGGAAATCATTAGTTCTTACACAGATCAACTGTCCTCCATCTCAGCTATCACAGATGTAAACACTGTTGATGGTCAGTCAAATAAAGGTACTTATTGGAGTGGTTCCTGTTCCTTAGCATACTGATGCCAGATGATGAATAAGAAAAGATTTTATATTGCAGATGGAGAAGTTATTGACTCTTTTCATCTTTTAAGAAGTTCTGTTCTTCATATGGGACAGATGTGGTAGAATCATTTACATTTGTTTAACAGGAACAACATAGTAGAATTAATATTTAGTATCAAATGCCATTAATGTTTATTGAATGATTACATTGCCTTTTACCCTATGTGCCTAAAGAATCATATCAGTTGTACACCAAAAGCCTAAGCAGAAAGTCAGCTGTTTTAACCCACCAACTAAGCCAAGGGAGAAAATGAGACTATCTGATCCTGTGAAGCTTGACAGCCTCAGATTCCCTATATAAATAGCATCAATTTGAGTTGAAATGTGGGAAAACCAAAAATGCGCCTTTATTGTGAATAACTAGAGAAGAAAAGCTTTCTACGCCTGTAAAAAGTGACAGTCTCTGAAGCCCACAGGGACAGTTCTACCCTGTCCTGTGAGTAGTAGAACCATTATAAGACTGAATCAACCAGAGGGTAAGGAGTTTTCAGAGGGTTTTTTTGAGTTTAAACTGACTCAATGGACTCAAGTAGGTTTGTTTGTTTTCAGGGCTTTTTATAATAATATGAATACAAATAAAAGTTGTGATACAAGGTCTATGTTAGATAAAATCCCACTGATACTGAGTCTGACTCATGGAGCTCCTATATAATACTTCCTCTGAGACTATAAACCTTGATGGGGGCAGACAGCCTTATCTTTCTTTGCCAGAGTGCCTGGTGGGCTTGAACAACCAACTTTGCAGCTAGCAGCCCAATGCCTAACTTATCTTAATTGTTATTTGTATTGCATATTATTTTAACTTGTTATGTGATAAGTGGATACAAAACATTATAAGAGCTGAAGTTTTGCAGAGGAAACCAGCTTCTGACAACCAAAGGATCTGTAGGTGCAATTGTAGAGTTATATGTTGTATATGAAGATTATATAGTAAAGTCATAGAGAACAGGAAGGATAAGAGAGAGAATAAAATAAAAGAGTCAGACATATTTCATGGTAGCCTCCTCACCTCAGCCCCTCTTGATAGCCCATGTAGAGGTGGGAGGAGAGAGGAGAGGGCATCTTTACTATCGTGGGATATTTGTAGCTAGTCACAGACATGCATATTCAGTAGTTACATCACAAGATGGGTGGTAACGTTTCCTGGGCTCACTGGTGAGGAGACTTAATACTCACATTGGGGGAAGGTAAGAAGGAGTGCTGGATGACAGTGGGAAGAGACAACAAAAGGCTTTCCACTTCTATTAGGATGTAAAATCAACCCTGTGCTCACTTGAAGGCAGCAGAGTTGTTAGAGGAGAATCTGTGAGAATGATCCTTAATACAGGGTAATGTACTTGGACTGTATCTCTAACTTACAGAAGTGGTGAATTTCCTACCAGGGATTTCCATATTCCCTCTGTTACAAGTTAGGAAATATAGTCCTAGTAATATTTCCCTCAGTGTTAGTTTCCCACAAATATAGATCTATATCTTTATATATAATTTTCCCCATTCTCTTTAGCATCATTTTCATCCTCTGAAACTAGTTTAAGGTCAGATTTCTAACCCAGCCAGCCTGCCTACTTTTTTCTTCCCTGTTTTTCTTTCTTTTGGAGAAAAGGGTAAAACCACATCTGTGCTCTTAACTCTAATGACTGTCAATTAGAGGTTGAATTAGAGCTTTCACACTTCAGTAATACTTGTAATGCCCAAATTTATCTGAGAGTTGTTATGATTGCCAGCGTGGTAAGCTGTCAACATGACTATGCTTTGGCTGAATAGTCAAGTGGGAGTAAATGTAATGACAGGCATGTTGCTTTAGTGCATCCTTAAGATTATCTATGATTGCTGATTTTTATAGAAGCGATGTTCACTTTTTATGCTTTGAGTTTGTTTAAAAAACTTCTAACTTTCTATATAGACTTTAACATAAATGGAATCTGAAAAAAGGTCATCTCTTTGTAGACTTAACAATGGTGTCTTCTTGAGTTTGATGTACTTTAAGTTACCATTCTTTCCCCTCATTTCTAACTAAATGGGATCAGTGGGAGGTAATATATGTGTGTGGTTTCAGTAACTTCAAGTTAAAGAGCACACCATCAATCAAACCTATTGTGTTTTGGAGCAAGGAGTATATATCGTCTACCCAAATAATGTAATAAGACAAAATCAATTATCACCCACCATGCCATTATACTTTAAGGTTAGAGAAGAGAGTACTGTCGTAGTCAAGTCACCAATAGTCCAATAACCTTAACCTTTAAAAAGTAATGTTTCTTGATGTACAGTATTCAGTCTATTTACTTGCAAGTATAGCAAATTGTTGCCTGAGGAGGACAGCAAAAGACTGAGCTTTTGAAATCAAGAAAAGAGTTTGTGAGGACCAAGTTATTGCATAACATTGTTTTCAGGCAGTAAGATGTGTGTACTGGCCATAGTAGCCAGAATTAATCATGCTGGTATTTATACTTGGATTTTCCAACTCAGTCTTGATTTGGACTAGGAAGTATTTGTAGAATTAAGAGACATGGGGAATCTGAGAGGTCACAGGGGGACCCTAACATGGGAGTGGTATACATATGATATACCTGTGATTTCTTCCTGTCTCTCCCTGTGAGACAATTTGAATGTCTCATGCATACTTTTCCATCGAGGGTGGGTAAGACCCTCAAGACAGGAATCCAGGAGTCCATTGGCAATGGTGGCCAATGGTGTCTTGTGCAGCAAGATCAAGGAGCTCATGGCTTGAATTATACTTGTACCTAATTTCCTCTGTGTGGAAATGGAATTGCCCTTCCTTGTGGCAAGAATAGGAGTCAAGTTCCATGGCTTCTACAACAAAACTTTATTATTTTTTTCTTTGGTCCACCTCCCATTTAGAAAGTCTACTTTGCTGACCATTTTAAGATTGAAATGTCAACTATGTCATGCAAGTTCTCTCAAAAAGATGCTGTAAAGAACTTTTGATTTCCAAGTCCTATTGGCTCTGTTTACACAGACTATGCCATCTTGAGTTTATTGAAGTGGCTTCAGTTTTCTGATCCGTAAAATGAAGTTTATTGTAATCAAGTTGCCTACTTCTCAGAGGTGTTTTGCAAAATATAATTTTACATGTTAAATTTCTTGTAAAGCTAAATGCAAATGTCAGTTAGCTTGCATTATAGCACACTGTTTTCTGGAACATTGCATTCACCGTTGGATAGGATAATAGGGGACTTGAAAGCATTGGCCTTGAAGCCAATGACATCAGGTGTCACAGGCCAATTTTGCAATATACTCTAACTTGAAGCACATTCCTTAAGCTCTCTGAGCCTCAGTTTCCCTGTCTGTCTGGGGGGAAATGGACTTTCTAGCGTGACACTCTCATGAGAATTATTTAAAGCAGCAGGCCATCTCTGGCATCGAGTAAATATTGAATTAACAGCAGCTAGTATGGTTTAAAAAGGAGCCCTGGGGGCATACTATGCTTTGGACTGATAAAGGCAAGTTCCGCCCCTGGACACCATCAGTCACTGTGTCAAGCGTCACAGTTTCAGCAACGCACAGGAGAAGTTCTGCTCTCTTCCCTTGGGGGGTCACTGGGAGGTGGCGTGACTCGATAGCAGGGAGTGTGGCTTTGAGTTTTTATTATAATTAAGAAGGAGCCTTGTTGGTACAGTGCTAGCAATGTGGCTGTTAGCACAAATGTTGACAGTTTTTGCCCCCTCGGCACTCTGTGGATGAAGGACATGACTTAGATGGCAGCTTTGGAAAACTTATGGGGACATTTTTTCTGTCCTGTAAAGAACCCTGGTTGCTTTATGAGTTAAGTCTGGGCTGCTCACCCAAAGGTTGGCTTTGACTACCAGACTCTTTGAGAGAAAGAGAAGGCTGTCTGCTCCCCTAAACATTCAAAGTGTTGGAGAACTTATATTTCACTGGAAGACAAAGTTTTAAAAGTTATAGGAATTCCTAGTAGTGAAAATGGGTAATGCACTTGAACTGAAAGTGTGCTGCTTTGTTTTGTTTTGGTTTGGGTTTTTTTTTGGAGGGGGGGAAATCACTGCCCTCTGGTGGGAGTAGGGGGCCAGCTGTGCTCCAGGATTGCTGCTGCTGGATTTGAACTGCCAACCCAGTGGGCCGCACAACCACTGTGCCACCGGGACTCAGCTCGAAAGTGTGCTGCTTTTAGAAAACCAGGTTTGGTAATCTAGTTTCAATCTAGTTTTAGAAAACTCTACACTGACACATGTATGGGATCACCATGAGTTGATGGCAACTTTTTCCCCTTTTAAAAATTATAACCAATCCATAACAGATGACTTAATAAAATTGATACTTGGAGAATGCTATCCACTCAATAAATTTCTTAAATATTTATTAGCACATAATCCACATGGCATACAAATCAATCATATCAAGAAGAAGCGTACATCCAAATTGCAGCTCAAAGTTTAACCACTGCTCCATCATGGAAGACATGTACAAATCAGGGGATGTCACAGGAGTGTTATGTCTCTAAGGGTCACCCTTTTGAAATTATGGTATATATATTTTTCTCTTTTTTTTGGTGTTGTAAAACTAGTACTGATGAACCTATAGAATTGGCAAGTGGAATAAAGGTTTTGGGGGTATGGGGACACAGGAATGGCAGGGGAAGGGTGATGACATCAAGGGGCAGATATAGAAAAAAAGAATGTTTGCAGACTAATCATGGCATCAATGTAAAATTCGTCAGAGTGTGATTGAACTATAGAATGATTTGATATATGTATTATTCCCAATTTATAAAAATGAATTGTACAATCATCACCACAATCAATTTTAGAACATTTTCTCTCCACCTTTCATGATATAATCACCATTCGAATTGTGTAATCACATTCAGTTCTAGTGCTGCCTTCTCCCACTGCCTTCATTGTTTACTCCTGAAACTACCTCACTCACCCTACATCCCCTATAAACCCTTGTATCAGCTATTATCTCTATGTATCCTCTCCTTCTGTGCTTTACAAACTGGTAAACCTAATAGAAACAATAAAGAAAAAAATTAAATAGAGTGGTAAGTATACAACATTAATAATACAAAGATAAAAGCACAAACAATGAGTAAGAAAGAAAAAACACCATCATTGGGTACAAAGATGAAGATATTCTAAAATTAATTGTGTTGATTATACAAGTTTTAAATCTATATTTAAACAATTGAATGGTGTGGTAGATGAATTATGTGCTAATAATAGTTTAAAAATAACTGCAATCATATTCATGTAAATTTATTCTTTTGTCCTTAAGTTAATAGAAAATATGTTGATCCAATCAGGGATATAGGTGAAGAACCTATATTGTTACTTTGTCACCCAATGGGCTTTGGATAAAATCAATCTGTGAGCTCTGTAAGAAATGTCATATTGGCTGAGCCCTGGTGGCGTAGTGGTTGTGCATGGGACTGCAGCCCACTGGGATGGAGGTTCGATTCCAGCTCCACGGAGCAAAGGCTGGGCCTCCTACTCCCACCACCTGAGGGCAGTGATGCCCAAAACAAAAAAACAAAAAAAAAAAAAAGAAAGAAAAAAGAAATGTCATATTAATATCAAATAGGCTACTCCAATATTGCAAGTAGTTCATTCCAAGACAAATTATTGGAATGATAAATATGTATGTTCCATAACCACATATTGTTACCTTGTTAATTAGTGTAAGTTATTTTTGTTAAAATTAATGTTACTCATTTTAGAGGCTAATTTCATAATGCATATATTATTTTGATTAGTATCAGCACATTAATTTCCTGCCTAGAGCATTTTTTAAATTGAATCTCAATACTAAGCTCAATTTGGAAAAATAAATTCAAGATGCTACAGGTTAGCAAGAGTGGAATCAAAGCTTTTAAAAATTGAATAATTTAGAGTTTTTGAATTTTTGGGGGGATTTTGAATTTTTTAGTAATCCATTTATTTAAAAGTATATTTGTGCCAGCTTATGAAAAAATATGAACTCCAGAACCAGACCATATTAACATAAAAATAAAAATGGTAAGAAACAATAATGAACACAATCAGAAGATAATAATTAACTGGAGGAGTGTCTCATTTCCTTAAAAAAGCTTTGTGAACAAATTATAGTTCTAGGTTCCCTTGCTTTGGGGTGAAGAGGGAAATGTGCTATGCATCACACACCTCTCATAAAAGGAGAAATTGCAGTAAATGAGAAGACAGTTTTTAAAAGAATATTTGAATTCTATAGTTTGTCATATGATTTGTTCTACAAGGACACAGAGAACAAAATGAATAGCACAGGAATACAAAGGCACTCATATCTTTACAGCTCTTACAAAAAACCTCAAGAGAAAGTCAATTTCAGAGAGTTAAGGCTCTGTCATAACTTGTAATATATATATATATATATATATATATATATATGCAGCTTTCACATGGCTCTGACAAAATATGGAAAAATACTGAGTGGTCATCTAGTGTGATCCAAAATGGCAGTAACAACATTCAAATATGATGATAAAGGAAAAATATCAGAACTAAAATTGTGAACACCCAATTGGTAGAAGGCCATGGAGGTCTGTCTGTGAGAGCCCAAATCCACCTGCAGAGGATCCAGTGAGATTAAACCGTCGGCAGATCCGCTCTAGAAATAGGCTGACGTTTACCAGCAGACATCAATCATTGTCATCTGGACTGTGCTGGATCAAACTTGGTACTTGCTCTGCTAATTTCCTTCTAGACCCACTTTGAATCTCTTCTTGGTGCAAGGACCTCTTGCTTGTTCCATGACAAAAATTTCTTCCCTGGCTTCTTATTATTTATAAGCCTTGGATCCTTTAGGCATGTGTGCTCTTTCTATATATAATTAGTTGACACTTCACTTAGATGTCTGTTTGTTTTAAGACTAACCTTTAAAATCCCAGACGCATTCTTTTTGATAGTTGGACACCATCTGATTTCTTTATCACACGTTGTTATTGTACCCCACTCTTCAGCGGTGATTTCATGGGGATGCACCTCATTCCTGTTACTTACTTGTGGGAAACAAGAATTTTAAGATCAAAGATATCTTCTTGATGTACATACTTAAAAGTGAATACAGGACCTAAGAAGAATCAGTACACATTTTTAATGAGTGACCTAAAATAGAGTTGAACCTTGGCTTCAATTAAAGCAAGAAAGCAGACAGAAAAAAGTGACATTCCTGGGAAGCATCTTTGGTGCTTTGTTTTGAGGGCGATCTTGGTTTGTTTCTTATTTTCCCCTGGGGTCTTGTCTTGACATTGCTGATGTAGACATCTAACCCGTCCAGTGATCCAATGTCGCCACCTTTTGATAATTAGGAGAATGATTTATCTAATTTGGAGCCCCAAAGCAAAGCTCTCAGTTTCTCTTTTTAAAGAAACTTAAGCCAACTCCTCTAGGCTGGAGAAACTATGTAAGTAATATCCCTAAAAGTGATGGGCCACTGTCTAAAAGTTATGTGGCCAGAAGCCCTGAAGATTGAGTCCAGCCACACAAACTCTTCTCTGCCCGAGTCCAGTGCTCAGCCCAGGGAAGAAGTGCACAGATCTTACAGGTGTCTGTCGTGTACATCCCTTTCCTTTTGTGTGCCTGAACCCAGATAACAAAATCACTATGTTTATTTTTTGGCATTTCGTATTGATGCCTTCCTGTAAATCAGACTATATAACACCAATTTATATAATTGAGAGTTCTCCATCCCCCTCTTTTTTTTTAAACAAAAGAAAGTCAAACCAAGGTATCTCATTACATTATTATAATTTCCTCACATTTTGCTTCTCTCTTGGGTTTTATTGAGCTGCAACTTTATAAGCTCTCTCCAAATCAACAAGATAGCTAATCTAATGAATCATCCACTAAGGACTTGACAAGGATTTTATTACACGTTGGACTGCTAATGGCAAGGTTGTCAGTTCAAACCCCTCAGTGATTCTGAAGAAGTAAGATGAGGCCGTCTACCTCAGGAGGGATTGCTAAAGTCTCAGAAACCCAGTATAGTGTCACTGTGAGTGGAAATCACAGAAGTTTGTGTTGATGGGCTCTACAGAAATCTCATTTAATTCTCAAAAGAACCTTTAAAGGTAGAATTACACATTTTATAGGCGAGGAAGTCAAGGTTTAGAGAAGGTAAATAGCTTGCTCCCGATCATGTGGCTCATAAGGAATGGGATGGCCACTCAAGTCTAACGAGTGCTGTTTTATGTCAAGTCTCGAATCTGCGGCAGCAAATTTGTCCCTCACTCCCCAAGAACAGAACCCCCTCCCTGGCTGCCATAGCAGTGCTTACAAGACAGGTTTATCTCTTCTTCTGGCAGCTGGCGATCACTTACTATTCCTCACCAGCAGCATCACAGACATGCAACAATCCCTGACATGCTTATTCACTCCTTGGCTGCCTATGTCTAAGGCATTGTTATTGGTTCTTTTCTTAGCTAAAAAGAAACATTTCCTCACTCAGGGAAGAGCTTGTCTTAACTAAAATGAAATAAAGAGTACATTCTTCACACTATACTCAAATGCCTTCTCAAAGCCCCACGATAAAAGTTACCATTAAATTCATTTGGACACGTGGCAGCTCCATGTATGTCACTGAGCCGCAGAGGGAGTTAGAGACAAGCTTTGGGGCTGTGGAACTGCCTTCAGAGGCAGTTCTGGGTGAACACAAGTCACCATCTCTACAGTTAGCAGCTTTGGGCATCAACCATGGGCACCACCTGGGGTCTCCAGAAAATAAGCTAGACTCAGGTAAATAAGTATTTTCCCCAATGATTTCATTGGGGGCTCTACCAGCTCTTATAACATTCAGTACAACATTTGTATCAAGCATAATTGTACACGTTTCCATGTTCATTTCCAAATGTTTTCTACCTGAGCCCTTGGTGTAAGCACCTCCTTTCTCTTCCTTTTTTTAAAAAAATAAATCATTTTATATGTGCTTATTTATCAACTTATTCACAGCAGTGACAACACAGTAAATGGGTGTTTGTATTTAATATCGATATTAGTTTTGAAGAAAACGCATGGGACTGAAGACCCAAAGTTGATTTTTTTTTTAAATTAAAGAAGACTTTTCTACTTCTAAATTCATTTAGGATATGAAAAGTTTTAGAGGAACAGTGTCTTATGAAACTCTTTTTGCTATGACACCGCTGAGTCACCAAGTTTCTCATTGACATTCACTAAGAGCTGGAACACTAAGCAGTGCGATCATATCCTTCCTATATATATAAAAAAAAAATCAGCAAGGAAAAAGCAGTTGCCAACCTACAATATTTCTCTCTCCAGATCACGGTATAATATTTGTTATTTGGTGCCATCAAATAGTTCCTGGCTCATAGTGGGTTTTATATAAAACGGAATGAAACACTGCCTGGCCCTACACGATCCTCACAATGGTTGCTGGGTTGAGAACATTATTACAGCCATAATCTCGAGCCATCCGGTTGATGTCAATCCTTCCTCTTTTTTTAAAAAAAACCCACAATATTGTCCTTCTCCAGGGACTGTTCACTTCTGATAACATGCTCAAAGTACATGAAATGAATGAAGTCTTTCGATCCTCCCTTCTAAGGAGCATTCTGTCTATACTTCTTTTTGTTTGTTTGTTTGTTTTGGCATCACTGCCTTCTGGTGGTCGTGGGAGCTACCCAGCCTTGCTCCCAGAGAGCTGCTGCTGGATTTGAACCGTCAAGCCAACAGGCCGCAGTCCAGCACTCAACCACTACGCCACCAGGGCTCAGCCCTCTGTCTATACTTCTTACAAGATAGACTTGTTCATTTTCTAGCAGTTCATGACTTCATATTCCTCACCAACATCATAATTCAAATGCAACAATCCTTTGGCCTCCCATATTCATGCCCTTGTTCCCCTTATTCACACCCTACTTTTCACATGCCCATGGGACACTTGAAAACACCCTGTCTTGAGGTCTCATCTCTGGGTGACCGCTTTAGGGCTAATTCAGTAGATTTGCACAGTGGTATATAGATTTTGATTTTTTGACCACTTCTTTCATGAGCGTTGATTAAAGGTCCAAATAAAAGGAAATTCTGAGCCACTTCAGGAGTTTCTCAATCTGTGAGAGTAATATGGCTATCGACTCAATTCTGACTCACAGTGGCTTTATGGAGGGGTTTGGAGGCTTTATCTATTTATGGGGAAGATGGTTTTGCCTTTCTCTCAGGGAGCATCTGGTGGGTTATATCAGTCTGGCATGTTTTAATTCATGGCATTTTTATGTATATAAGGATTTGGGCTGATCTAACTTGGAAATAAAGATTTTTGGTGGCCTAGAGGGTCAGCAGTTCGAACCCATCAGCCAGTTTGGAGGAGCAAGATAAGACTCTCTGATCCTGGAAAGACTTAACGCCTTTCAAAGCCAAAAGGGAAATTCCATTTTGTTCAGTAGGGTCCTTATGAATCAAAATTGAGTCTACTAACATGCATTTTGAGTTTGGGATCATTATGAATCAAAACATACTCCATGGACATGAGTTTTGCATCCTGGAAAAGAAATAGATTTTTATCTTCCTGTTCACCTTACATTGCAAAGACAGTCTCACTTTTTTTTTTTTTGGGGGGGGGGGCCTAGTTTGAGAAATCCAAATCCAAATTGAAGGCAATGTTTTGCTTCGTTTTCTTTCAGTTGGCTTGTCAGCAATATAGCCAATGATCCTCTGAGAATAAAACAACCTTTGAAGACTTCCAATAGCAATGGGTCTCACTCTCCTCGCCCACTGGCATGACGTCCATTCCGACTCATAGGACCTGACTGAGCAGAGTTGGGCTGCCCCCCGGGGATCTCCAAGCCTATACATCTTTATAGGAGTGGGAAACCTCATCTTTCTCCCAGGGATTCGCGGTTTCATGGACTGTCAGCAGCTCAAAGCAGAAACCATTTCATTACCAGAACTTCCTCATTATAGAACTAAGTGAGGTCATTTGTATGGTCACAGCTCACTCAACTGCCTCAGAGCCGATTCTGACTGATGGAGACCCTTTTGGATATGATAGAACTGCTCGCCCTGCCCCCATCCCCCCATAAGTTTTTGAGACTGACTCTTTATGGAACTAGAAAACCCCATCCGTCTCCCATGGAGTATTCGGTGGGTTACATCTCCCGACTTTGTGGTTAGCAACCCAGACCTTTACCATGACACCTCCAGGGTTCATCAGTTTTAAGGTCGGCACAGGAAAAACTTAACACATTACCTTTTCTGACCTGTTTCCTCTTTTATTCAATGGATAGTGATGGCAGTGTATCTCATTTATACAAAAGTTCCAATGCCATCTGACAGATTATATAATCTATCATTCTTAATGGTACAAGAATATTTCTGCTCCATATCTAAATTTATTGCATTGTAAAACAAGTTCATTTCTGTGAAGCCACTTACAAAATTTAGTTCACGAAAATTTGAAGATTGCCATTTGCTTCCTGTCTGTTTTTTTAAAAGATAAATATATATAATTCCAATGATTGAAATGTTAGTCCACCTACGAGGAGCATTCAAGAACACACAGAAAAGATCACTGCAAACACAGGCAAGTTAATTCATGAAAAACAAATTCCTGTATCAAAATAGCCACAGTAGCCCTGTACAAATGTGAAGTCAAATGTCATCTCCCACAGAAACTAAGGTGCTATATGCAAAGATTTTTATCCGAAGTGTTCTACAACACAAAGAAGACATTCTGCTCTCTGGGATGATGTCCATTTTTATGATCTAACTGAAACTCAGCAAGCTGTTTGTTCCAGTGGTGTCTGGCATTACACTCACCTCTCAGTGCCAACTGCCCTTGGTCTGTCAGGTCTCATTTTATGTACGTGCACTTTGTGAAGCTTTCCTCGGCCCTAAGACTGGATTCATACATCCCTGTTGTAGTTGTTCAGATGCTATGGTTACTTAATTTGTCGCTCTCATTAGGCCCTTAATTTCCAAAGACTAAGTTTTCTTATTTGCTTCAAAGTAGCAATTTTCGTAATAGTATATTAAAGCTGGAAGTGAGTAGCTACTCAATCAATATTAAGAGAATGGAAATAAACTACTCATCTTAAAGTTTCTACTGGGAGATCTGTTACGGAAATGTAGATCAGAATCCAAAGTTACTAGAAAAGGGTGATTATGTGTCGCTGCATGGACTATCGCCCTACTAAAAGAAATCATTAGCAAATGAGTGCATTTGGGACCACCTCACTGATGTGGACTCAGAGCAGCCGAGGCTGTAATCTGTATGGGTGCAGGCTGCCAGCTCTTTCTTCCAGAAAGCCACTTGGGAGATGTGAACTGACAGTCACACAGTTAGCAACTGAGTGCTTCACCGATGTGCCATCAGGGCTTTCAGTAAATGAGAAACTTGAAGTCTTGAGCATTTTTCTAGGCCTCATACTTACTCAATTAGACTGAATAAACCCATTTCTTTATATGCTTATGGTGCCTCTTCCTACATCCAGAAAAATATATTGAATATGGGCAACTCATTATTTGAATTTTGAGGGATGCATGTTAAGGTTTATTGTACTAACCTGGCCGATAAATTGAAGGGTTAATTGAAGGGCAGTGAGATAAATGGCTGAGGGAACCTGGCCTTTCTAGTTCTCTGGTCTCTTGCTTTGTGATCGTCAGACCAGAGTGCAGCTGCCTTTGTCAGTTCCATGTTCCAGCTGGCAAGGCTCACTTCCTGTAAGACATCCTGAGGAGAAGCCACATGGACCTACCCTGATACTTCCCTGAGTGCTGAAGCAGCCTTGTGGAGACCCTGCCAGTGCTGAGATGCTTACACACTCACTAATTCAACTTTCCTCATGCAGTCAGTGTCATTGTGTGTCTTGAGAGATTGAGGAGGACTTTGTAGATTGGCGTTGGACACATATGGGCGAATGTTGGACTGATGGGTTCGGACAACACTGAGTTGGAATGTTTTCTTAATGTACACTTAACCTTTATATAAAACTCTCTCTGATACATATGAGTTTCTGTGAATTTGTTTCCCTAGTAACCCCGGACTAACACAATGCATAAAATTAAAAAAAATATTCAAGAGCCTCCTCTCATAGTGAAATTTTGGTGAGTGTTTTTAGCTACACATTTCCTATGAAACAAATGAATGCTTTACAGAAACCTAGGGTAGAAAGAGAACACTTACTCCTCGCTCAGTATTTATCAAGCTAAGTCCATCATTCCCTGAAGAGTATTTCAAACCCTCTTCCCTAGAGTCTTTCCCAGTTTTGCAAACGTGCGGGTGTTTTGTCCTCACTTCTCACTCCAGTCATGATGATGCCTACATTGCCTACATTGTTCACACACCTGGTGGGTTTCTGTCTCTTTGAATTCACTCACAGGACACTGTCCTGATTTCTACATCACTGGGAGAACAAACGTTCAGAGACACAGTATAATCTCACCAAGGGCTAATCATTTACTGGTTAAATCTCTGGACAGAGCTTTCCCCATAATGTTAGAAGGCTATATAAGTTATGACTTTTTTCAGTATGGCATAATTTCAAAAGAAATCTAGCTCAAAGAAGGGATATGGACTTAGCATATTTGGATAAAATTGGGTCTTTATGTAATTTTCTTGCCAGGGATCATTTTTACAACTAAAAGTGCTTTATACTCTGAATTTGAAAAAAAAAAGAGTCCGAATGTGGTTTTTAATATATCATTTACTTAAAATATTTGCTGTTAAAAATAAATGACTATTTTGCCTCATCACTACCACATTGTTCTCAGCATTGAGCATCTTTTGAACTGTAAGGGATTCTTTTTGTTCCTATAATGACTGATGCTAATAGTAACAAGATTATGTCAGGGGAAAACTAGACTGTTCCCTGGTATAAGTATCATTGCTATTGATTAAACTATGTTGAGCACCCTTGAAAATCATCCTGAAGCATTTAATGGGTTTATAAAGCCTAGATGATTTCACAATAGTAAAGTAATCTCTCACAACCATCTTTGAACACACACGCACACATACACACACACTCCAGAATATTTTAGATTTTCTCTTTTCAAAGCCTCTAGTGGGTCTTTCAACAAATACATTACTCAGTCTTAAGGAGGATTTTTCTTAAACTGTCTCAGACATGTTTCTTCTTTTATTTTCTTTTTTTAATGAAGCCCTATTGGTCCAGTAGTTCTACAAGGGACTGTTAAATGCAAGGTTAGACGTTCGAAACCACAAACTCATCTTCAGGCGAAAGGTGAGGCATTCTACTTCTGTAAATAGGTATAGTCTTGGGAACCCACTGGGGCAGTTCTGCCCTGTTTTGTGTGCTTGTTATGAGTCAGCATTGATTCCATAATAGGGAGCTTTATTTGTATTTGTTTTTAATCTCACTTTTCTAAATTCCCCTGACAATCCTGCTAGGAGTTTCTGGGGGTGAACAATTCTTCTAGAGTCTCTAGCATCCCAGAAACCTAAAGAAAAAAATTGAAATGCTTGGAAGTTCTGCATGCTTGGCATTGCATAATATTGCCGGCAAGACTGGGTATACGCCTCACCTTGGTGCTAATCTCTTCCTCACTTGTCATGTGGATGAAGTGGGACATTGGACTGCGTGAAGGCTATTCTTTTTGTCTTGTTTTTGTTTTTGTGGGCATCACTGCCCCCCTCGTGGGAGTAGGAGGGTGAGCCTTGCTCCTAGAGAGCTGCTGTTTGATTTGAACTGCCAACCCTGTGGGTCCTGCACACAATCACTATGCTACTGGGGCTCAGCCCGTAAGGCTGTTCTTTCCCTTATCATTATCTGCTGTGAAGCCGCCTTTCCTTTGCCAGGAGAGATCCTGGTGACCATGGGCTCTTGGCGGTGTTCCTTGGCAAGCCAGGGCAACTCTAGAGAGAGATTTCATGTTTAAGCTTTTCTTGAGCTTGTGTTTATCTGTGATTTTTAAGGGGAAAAAAACCTCTGAATTTTGGATAAATTGTAAATAATTGACATATCATTTTATCTCTCTAAACACCTGCGCGTTGATTATCTCTTATAATATCTGTTCATCAGTATCTGTGAATATCTGCTAATCAATATTAACAAAACCTAACATTTTTGTCTTGTGAGGCATACTTGTTTTTCCTTTTGTAAAACAGTATGTGAGTGGGCGCATTTTTGAATTGTTCCTGTTTCTCTTTGCCAGAAGAAAATAAAAGTATTCCTCCACAATTCCTTTCTTATGATAACCAGCATTCTTTGAAGCTATGGAGATGTCAGCAGGTGACTTTTTTTGTGAGTTGAAATACACCACAGCCTAAATATTCTCTTCTTTTCCAGAAGGCAGTGAAATCCAAATAGGTTTGCTTCTCAGCTCTGAAGGTTGAAGGTTATGATGTAATAAGGAGTAGCTAATACATCTTTTGTGTTGTGAATGTTGTAGGACCAGAGAGAGGTAGAGGTTACCTTTCAGGGGATATTTTTCACACGTTCTTATTTTATCAATGTACTGAGCTCCTTGGATTTGAGATTACCATGTAAATAGCATCCAGAGAATTAGTTGAAGGAAAGTAGATGGAACACTTGGTTTTAAAGCTAACAAATAAAAATCCCATCGTAGAAAACCTAACCTCTAATCTCTTTTACGTTGACATTTAAAAAAAAGAAAGAACGAAATTGTTTTACAGGCGTGGTATTTTTATTCTTAAGTTTTGAAAATTTTAATGGAGAAAAATAATAAAAAATTTGCTTATTAGGGAAGAAAAGTGTTTGCTCCTTTCTCCACTCCTGACTGCTTCTGCCTGCTTTCTGTCCATTGCCTTCATTGAAAGGTAGAGGTGCTGTTTTTAAACTAACTAATAAACGTCTAGGGAAACTGGGATTGAGGAAGCAGGATCTGATCTGTGCTCTGTTCCTCTCCCATATACATGCACAGATCCAGTGGGATAATACTTAGCACTATCTCTCTTCTTCTCCACACATAAGCCTAATCTTCCTTGACTGTTCAGTCTCACACTTGGAGACTTAAGGTTGCTAACTTTAAACTCCACACAACACCACAGCCCTGATGGTTCAGTGGTCAGTGGTTGGAGGCCACCAGCCCTTCTGTGGGAGAATGATGTGACATCCCACACTTACAGTCTTGAAAGTGGGGCAGTCCAACCCTATCTTACCAGGTCACGCTGAGTCTGAATCAACTCACAGGCTTTGGATTCATCAGAACAAAGTCCCCTTTTCTTTCCGAGTAGATTTATATGTTGTTGTTGTTGTTTGGGAAGCTAGTAAGCATTATTAGCTTTGGTTGTTGGCGTTGTCCTCATTTCCCCCGACTGTGAGTGGATTCTTCTTGCAAGCATGCTCTCCCTTTCTGGTAATTGGGCTTGTTCACAGTGGAGCTTGTGAGCTAATTTGCACTCTTAGATATAAAGAAAAGCCCAGGGGTCCTGGGAAATACAAGCTGGATCATCCACTAGATTTGGAGGTGTCACGAAGTGGTCAGAGCTATGCAGCCCCCAGAGAAATGTACAGTTGAGACACAGAAATCTAAACTTGATGTGTTTGGGACTCTGGGTCTGACAGCAGCACTGGGAGTTTCATTGCAGGTCCAGCACATTTCCTATAGTTTAAAAATCAAATTGAGCATCATTTCTGTCCCTGGAAGTACCCACAAGTTTACCTGTCACAGGAGAAAGGAGACTGAGGCTGCATCATATTTTATGAGATAACCCGCCTAACGGTCATTCTGTAAACGAATAATCACATCATACTTTCTTTTCTATGTGTCTGTCTTCCTGTATTCTTAGCTCCCTCTGGTATCTTATATGAGAGGAAAATGTTAAGGGCAAAGCACACAGCAGGTCATATTCCATAGTTTTGGTTGTATACTTAAAAATACAACAGGAACATCAAAAGCCTTAGACTCATTCTGAGCAAGTTTTATTAATTTTTATGGGAAAAAAACAAGGTTTACAAATGAGAACTAAAATAACATATCAGAGGTGATAATACAATCAATGATTGAATGCTTATGTTTATTTTATTTCATTCTTTTATTCTCCAAACTCATCGACCTGTCTTCAAACACTTCAAACCCAGATTCTTGCAGTGATGATGTTGTGTAGGTGTGTGCACTGGAGTTGTTTGAACAAATGACTGTGAATGGGATGGAGCCTTTACCACTGATCTACTTGGTCAGTGGTATGGAGGCTCTGGTTCAAAGGGTAGGCAGGATTTCAAAGCATTACAAATTATAAGAATTATAAGGAAGGGTCTATTGCATTCTATCATTTTATAAGGGAATTGAAGCTCAAAGAATCTTACAGAGCCCTGCCAAGTCACCTATGGATAGAACCCTGATCTTACCTCTCTCTCACTGCTGTCATTCCCAACTCATAGAGACCCTATAGGGCAGCATAGAACTGTTTTCCTGTGAGTCTGGCACTAAAACTCTTTATGGGGGTAGAAAGCCATCTTTCTTCCTAAGGAGGTGGCTGGTGCATCCAAACTGCCAACCAGACAATCACTAAGCCATGCACTACCTTGTGAGTGTTGACAGGGACTGTCAAGTTGGTCCCTGATGCCTGGCAACCCAGTGCCCAACAGGAATTGATTGTTGCGATCCAAAGGGCTTTCACGAGTTGGTTCTGCCCTGACCCCTGAACACATGTATTGGCTGATTTTGGAAGTAGATCACCCGATTTTTGGACCTAGTCTGTCTTGGTGTGAATGATCTGCTAAACCTGTTGAACATCCTAATCACACAGAAGCCTTCACTGACAGTGGGGCTGAGCTTGAGGGGCACAGGCTGGGAGAAGAATTTCCTCTTCCTTGTGGAAGTCAGCATTCTATCAGTGACTCACCACCACCTTAGGCTATTTCTTCTTCCTTCTCAATTTGGCTTCTTTCTAAAATGTTTGAGTCTGTATGGAATGAAAACAGCATCTACTAAATAAACGTTTAAGTGGATACAAAGCTATTCTTTTCAAACAAAGGTGACTATTCTGATCCAACACTCTACTTTCAGTATTTTAAAATAATACAAAGGAACAGTAGTTTTATGCATATTCTTTTATGATTGTGTGATTTATCATTTTGTGTAATTAAATCCAGTGTGAAAGGGTAGAAATGATTCAGTCTTATTTTAGTCTTATTGCATAGAACATTTTTCTGAAGAATATACCTTAGAACTCCAGATACACCAAATACTTTAAAACAGATTATATGGTCAAATAAGTATGTGAAATGCAAGATATGAGGTCCCCTTCTGGCAACTCACAGAAACTGTAGGATATTATAAACAACGACAACTAGTAGGGAAATGCCTTTCTTTTGCGTCTCTCTCTTGATCATGATGTATTTTCCTATTCAGTGCCCCCAACTTTTCATTTCCTTATAATATCCTTGTATCAAGATGGGTTAGGAAAGAATGATAATATTCACACAATGAAATTGTCTTTGACCAGAAGCCTATTATATTGTCACTTGTAGTTCCAGCTATTCAGCAGAACTATTTCTTCTTTTTGTTCAAATACTTCTTCTTGAAATTAGAAGTCTATTTATTTAGCTTTTCCTGCTTGTATATACTTAAACAAATTCATATACACCATTACTTCTTATGTCTGAACCCCATTTGACAAACTTTCTTTTTATAAATTAGCATGAAAGAAAACAACAGCAACATTTGATAAGTACCAAATAGAATTAAGAAATAGAAATGATTCTTTTTGAAAAAATGAATTGCTGTGAATCCTGCCTTATACTTTATGCCTATTGAATTATTTACAGTTGGTGTTACATAAACCAATATCTACTTATTATAAACATCCCTCTTAAAACATATTTCAGTAGAAAGTATGTAAAATCAAATCAAACAAACTTGTTGCTGTCAAGTAACTTCCCATTGCTAACAACTCATGGGACAGGGTCAAACGCCCCCCAGCTGCAGTGGATATGGAAGCAGATTGCCACATCTTTCTTCTGGAGGCGAGGATGGTTTTAAGCACTAATCTTTCCATTAGCAGCTAAGCACTATAACCACTGTGTCACCAGGGCTCCTTTCAGAAAATATGTACTGTGTTAAATGTGAACTATTCTGGAAAACCAGGGACAAATCTTGAAATCTCTGGAATTCAGAAAGGAATCCTATGTGACTTTCAGAGGTTCAAGGAAGAACAATTACATAAAGTTTTCTGAACAAACAACTACTTGTCAATGATTTATTGAGTAAAAAGACACCCCTGAAGTTAGTGTGGCAACTCTCTTACCTCTTGACTCTCAATGCATGACCCTTGAGTCATTTCTGAATCGTATCAGCAGGGCTAACTGAAGTCATAACATTGCCTGACTGGGCAAAGCTGAGGCCAAAGGGTCAATGGTCAGAGAGAGGTCTTCTCGTGGGTGGAGAAGAGAAGAGGCTGTCCTGAATAAGAACTATACTCCAGACCATTCTGATCCTGAGGCATAGCCTGTGAACAGTCCCAATGGTCCCCACAATCATAAGCGCATGGATTCTGGTTGACTAGTGAAATGAATGCACAAAAGCTGCAGAGATTCACTCAGTGGCAGGGGAGAGACAATTTGTATGAGAGTTGATTAAAAGTTTGTGGCATGAAGGAATGTGAACCATGCCTCAAAAATTTAATCTGAGGTGGGTGTTGCATTTGATTCTCCTTTCCCCTGTGAATCTAGGGGAGGGTTTTATGTGCTGTATGAAGAAAAATGTGGCATTGGAATTGGAGGATTTCATTTTGCTTAAATCCACAATTAATTCTCAAGGAATCAGTAATGAAGAGATTAAAGGATACATTGAATTGCGTAAACCTGTTGCACATGACCCTCCCAAGATTGAAAAGCAAATTGTTACTTGAGGACAAAGGTACACCAAACAAGTCAATGTACTTCAGTCATCCCTTAACCATGTGAAAGTTGGACATTGAGTAAGGATGACCAAAGAATGGATGCCTTAGAAAAATGGTGCTGGCAATGATTATTGAAAGTCCCATGGACTACCAAAACAACAAACAATCTGTCTTGGAAATACATCCAGAGCATTCCTTAGAGGCAAGGATATGGAACTTCATCTCATATACATTGGGCACGTGAGCAGGAAAGCCCAGTTCCTGGAAAAAGACATCAAGCTTGGGAAATTGAAGGAACAACAACAACAAAAAGAAGACCTTCAACAAAATAGATTTACACCATGACTGCAACGAATGGCTCAATCGTAAGAAGAGTTGTGAAGATGGCACAGGACAGGATGGCATTTCATTTTGTGGTATGTAGGGTCACTATGAGTCAGATCCATTGGACCGCCCCTAACAACAATGATAAGGTTTATAATTCAAACCCACTAGGCACTGCATGGGAGAAAGATGCTGCTGCCTACTGACATAAGGATTTACAGTGTGTGAAACCCTATGTTTCAGAATTTAAAAAGTAGAAATTGGTTTTTTATTTTGCCAACTTAATGTTCCGCTCCAGGGACACCCTCCTGATATCATAGCCCTGAGATGAAGTCATGCTGCCTTTGGCTGAATTTTGGGTATTCTTCCAAGCCAGATTTGTTTTTATTCTGACTTATTCAATATTCTTTGCTTTCAACACTTTAAAAAGATCACTGGTATCAGATTTGCCCATGGTTTGATTTCTTAACTGCTGCTTGCATGGGCATTTTTTTTTTGATCCAAGTAAAATGAAATCCTTGACAACTTTGATCTTTTCTTCATCATGATATTGCTTATTGGTCTTTAGGATTTTAGTTTTGTTTATGTTAGGTAAAGTCCATACTCAAGTCTATGGTCTTGGTCTTCATTAGTAAGTGCATTAAATCCTATTTACTTTCAAGTAGCAAAAGTTTTATCATCTGCATATCCCAACTTTCAGTCTTCTCTTAGTTTATCATGGTGTTTTCTATTCGGCAAGCTGTGAAGAGTTTTGTCTACATTGAGTTATAATATGCCCTGAAGGCTGCAATCCTTGATCCTTATCAGCAAGTGTCTCAAATCCTCCTGGTTTTACCAACGAGGGTTGTGTCATCTACTTTTCACAGATTGCTAATAAGCTTTTTAGCCAATCCTGATACCACACACTTTTTCATCTAATCCAGCTTCTCTGATTATTTTCTCACCATACAGATTAAGTATGATGGAAACGTACAACCCTGGTGCATACCTCTCCTGATTTTAAACTGTGTAGTATTCTGCTCTGTTAGCACACATGTCTTTTGATCCATGTATAAGTTCCACATGAGCACAATGAAGTGCTCTGGAATTCCTAACCTTCTCAAGGGTATCCACCGTTAGTTATGATACACACAGTAGAATGTCTTGACCTAGTCAATAAATACAAGTAAACATTTTTCTGATATTTTCTGCTTTAAGCTGAGATCCCTCTGACCTTAGCAATGATGTCCCTTGTTCCACATCCACTTCTGAATCTGGCCTGATTATCTGACAGCTCCCTATCAATGGACTGCTGCAACTGTTTTTAGATGATCTTTAATAAAATTTTAGTTGCATGTGATATCAACCTGTTGTTTCGCTCACAATCTGGTCATCTTTCTTTGAAATGGGTATAAATATGATGTCTTCCTGTTAGTTGACTAAGTTTTTGTTCCCCAATTTTTTTGGTAAAAGATGAGAGAGCGTTTTCAGTGTTTCATAGCTTGTGGAAACATTTATTTTCTTTTTAAAAATACTTTTATTGGGGACTCATATCTCTTATCACAATCCATACATTTATTCAGTGTGCCAAGCACCTTTGCATATATGCCACCATCACCATTTTCAAAGCATTCTCTTCTCACTTGAGCCCCTGATAAGAGCTCCCCATTTCTCCCCCTCCGCTCCCTTCCTCCCCTCCTCATGAACCTTTGCTAAGTTATAGATTATTATTTCCAGATCTTAAATCATCCACCATCACCCCTCACCCACTTTTCCATTATTCATCCCTCTGGGAAGGGGGTCTAGTTTGATCCTTGTGATAGATTCCCCCTCTCTCCCCCACCTTCCCTTAATCTTCCTGGTATCTCTACTCTCACTGTTGGCTCTGAGGAGATTTATCTATCCTGGATTCCTTGTGTTTCAGGGAATCTTATCTGTACCGCGTGTGTATGCTCTGGTCTAGTCCTATTTGTAGGGTAGAATTGAGGTCAGGATAATGGGGTGAAGGAAGCATCAAAGAACTAGAGGAATGTTGTGTGTTTCATTGGTGCTATAGTGCTCCCTGACTGACTCATCTCTTCCTTGTGACCCCTCTGTGAAGGAATGATCAATTGTCTACAGTTGGGCATTTTTGTGAAAACATTTCTGTTAGTATTTCATCAGTTCCAAAAGCATCCTGACTGATGCTTTAATGTAGCTTGGAGTTTCTTAGTATTTACTTCAGTTCTTGCTCATATATTACCTCTTGGATTGGTTGAATGTTAACTCATTTTTTTTGTACTGAGACTGTGTATTCTTTTAATCATCTTTTGAGATTTCTACATCCTTCAATCTTTTATTTATAGATTTTCGATATTTCAACTTGAGGCTTGAATTATTTTCTTCAGTTCTATACTCTAAGATATGCCGAGTGTGTTCTTCCTTTTAGTTTTCTAACTCTAGGTCTTTGCACATTCCCGTATGTTGCGTACTTTACAGTTGCTCTATGAAATTTTCTCTTCAGGTCTTTTAGTTCATCATTTCTTCCATTTATCATAGCTATGTAGAAGTAAGAGACATTTTCAGAGTTTTTCTTGACATTCACTTTGACCTTTTCTTTGTTTTCTATCTTTTAAAAACCTTCTGCTTTCTTCACATACTATTTTCTTGCTTTCATCCCACAGTTCATCCTGCCATTAGTATTCAGTGCAGCATATATGTTGTTGCGATGTTCTTGAAATGCAGATGGGGTAGATTCAACGCCATATTTTTGGCTTTTTAAACTTTATTTCAGCTTTAACCTAAAATTGCACATGAGCAATTGATGGTCTGTTCCACCATCAGACCCTCGCCTCTTTTTCAATTACTGCTATCAAGCTACTATATCATCTCTTTCTGCAGATGTAGTCAATTTGATTTCTGTGTAGTCCATCTAGAAATGTCCAGGTGTCACCAATTTGTTGTTGAAAAACATCCTTGCTATGAATAAGTCTTGATCTTGCAAAAATACTCTCATGTGATCTCCAGCTTTGCTTCTATCCTTATTTTCAATAACTGTTCTTCTTTGTTTCCAACTTTTAGGTTCTAATAGCCAATAGTTATCAATGCATCATGCTTGCAAGTTTGATAACTTTCTCACAAAAATTCATTGTAGGTTTTTCAATTTCTTCATCATTAACTTTAGTAGTTGGTACATAAGTTTGAATAATAGTTGTGTTGACTGAATTTCTTTGTAGGCAAATAGCTATTATCCTATCACAGACAGTGTTGTACTTCAATCTAGTTCTTGAGTTGCCCTTTTTGAGGATGAGTATTATGCCATTTCTCTTGACTCTGTCATTAATGGCACAGTAAACCATATGACTGCATGATTTAAGATGGTCAGACAAGTCCATTTCAGCTCACTAGTGCCTACAATATTAAAATTTACTTGTTCCATTTCAGTTTTGATGACTTCTCATTTTCCTAGATTCATATTTCATGCATTCTAAGTTCAGATGATTCTATGTCTTTTCATTTTACTCTATTTTGAGAAATCAACTCTTCTTTATCCATATTTAAATACCTTAGGGGCTCATCCTTTGGTGCTATTTGGGATAATTCTCTGCTGCTGTTCATAAGGTTTTTAGAATATGACAATGCTACACTGCCATCCATAAGGTGTTCAGTGGCTAGTTCCTCAGAACTGGACAGCCTATTCTTTCTTTGAAGTCTGTTCTTAGTCTGGAGGCTCTGCTGACACATGCTCGCTTTGAACAACCGTATTGGCATTGGGAATACCAGTGATAGAGCTCACATAAACCCCCCACAGTAAGACACAATGACAGACAAGTGGTAGCCCTTGTGCTTCGTAGCTCACAGTGCCTCTAGAGCCCTTTGGTATAGCAGTGCTCAGTAAAAGGTAGGAAGACCCTCAAGAAAACGATTCAGTACACAGACTGCTGGGCAGGACTGGCTAGTGTTTAGTTCTGTTGTGAATCGGGTTGCTACGCATCACGATCAACTTGATGACACCTAACATCAACAACACTTATGAAAGTTTTCCATTTGGGGTTTTTCCTGTCATTACATTATTTCATCGTTACCACTAAAACCATTCATTAGAAGTAATACACTGTGTCATTTTATTATTCACTGAGGACTCTTCATAGACTTTCAGAGTTAGAAAGCCCCTTACAGAATCTCGGTGTTCTACAGTATGTCTGAATGCCATCTACAATATTCCGGATTTTTATTTAGTCTTCTTTCCCCTCTCAAATGAAATCGGGTCTAAATTGTCAGCAGGCAGACTGTTGAAAGATGGCTTGCCTATTTACAATGTTCTCTTTTGTTTAACTAATATAACTAGAAAAATACGACTTACTGTATTATATGCAGCTAATTTCATGACAACCAGGTCAATAAAATACAATTACTAGAAATCATGAAATGTACTTTGGGATATTTTGAACTGTAAATTTTTGTTATACAAGTAATGCAACAAGGCAGAGAAATTACATTGTCTTTACCAGTGAATGTTCTTCCTCTATCAGGGAAGAGAGTTATTCTTTGAGACTGAGTATACCTCCCTGTTCTCTCAGCCCTAACTCCACTTTAGAATTATGTACATGTGTCCTAGAAAGAAAGGGTGCATCTATCCATATTTACTGGTTTTCAGTGATTGTCAAAGGTAATAGGATGAACTATTTTTACTTTCTCACTGATTAAAGGCATTCATAAACTTTTAGTGGGTGAGGACTGGAGAAGCTACAAGTTATGCAGTGTGAAAAATTGTCTCTTGTACTATAGGGGTTTCATATTTATTATCAGACATTCTTGGAGGAGAGTGAAAGCCTGTTTATCATTCTTTAAGCCTAGAAGTTATTTTGATTTTACATCACACATACACACCTACATAGTTTTATTATATACTATGCATTTATTATATACTGCATATATATTTAGTATATATTGTGTACTATTATATACTATGCATTATATATACTGCATTTTCTAAGATATTTACTATCATAAGTATGGACACACAACCGTATTTTTAGATGTATTCAGGCATTGTGCTGTTAATTAAAAATCCAGCAGTTCGAACCTACCACCTGATCCAGGGGAGAAAGATGAGGCAGTCTACTCCCAAAATGATTTAAATAGCATTTCTATGAGCCAGAAGAGATTCAGTTGAAGTGGTTCTAAATGTTTTTGGTATGGAATTTCTCAAAGTTAAGAAAATCACATCACTAACAGTGTGTAATGTCTGAATGATGAATAATTCCCACCTTGGTTTCTCAGCATGTACAGTGAGTGGTGAAATCATCTGGACATGCTTCAAATTAGCTCCTAGGTGTATCATGCCTGAAGGTCTACTTATGGAAGTCTGTACTCTTTTATTATAAATTAGTATATTTAAGCATTACACATGCTAATTTTATTGATGTTATATTGATTTTTAAGCTTATATGAGTAGTAAGTTATATCCAAAATACAGCCCAGCCTCTACTTAAATCTGATCGAAGAATAGTTTGTTCTAATAACGTGACATTGTATGATGATCACCTTCCTGATACAATCACTGAAGATAAAATGGTCGCATAAGCAAATGTGGTGAAGAAAGTTGATGGTGCCTGGCTATCAAAAGATAGGGCACCTGGGGTCTTAAAGACTTGTAGTTAAACAAGCAGCCATTTAGAAAGGAAGCAACAAAACACACCTGGAAGAAGCACACCAGACTACTGGAAACTCAAAAACAATCAACCAAATCGATATAAAGAGGCTTGGGTGTAATAGAGACCCAAAACATGCCTCGAAAGGGCTACATAGAAGGGATGATAAATCCAGGGTGCAGTACAGTACTGATGAACCACATAACTATCCTCTAGTTCTTTAATATTTCCTAGCCTTACTATTAGACTTTTATTTGTTTTACCTCATCAATCATGTTATATTTGCCTATGTTTATTTATATACTGAAGATCATTTGGTATATGAAAGCCAAGATAGATGACCTTTAAGAAACAGTAATAGGAGTAATGGCTCCCTGAATGTAGAAGAGGGAGAGGGATATTATTGATGACTGTATAACTCCACTCAATGGGATAGAACAACAGAATTGCATGTGAGTGTATATATTGGAATGTGTAAGATGTGGGGAGGAAAGCTATAATAGGAAAAAGAGTGTTTCCTGGGGTGGGTAGGGTGGAGGAGGGAAGGGATAAAAGGGAGTTGATATCAAGGAATTAAGGAAGAAAGGAGAAATTTGGAAACTGATTGTGGCAGCAACTGTACAATATTGCGTGATATGATTGAGCATGAAATGTTATGATTTCTGTGAGTGCTCCCAAGAAAATGGTTAATAACAAAAATAATAAATAAAATAAAATACAGCCCAGTAAATGAAACACTACCAAATATGCACTTAAAAGGAGATTTTGGGTCAAGTACAGTGATTCTGGAACATGAACATGCATCAGACTCACCTGCAAGACTTTTGCAAATGTAGATGTTAACCCCTGCACTGTTTGTGCTTCAGCAGCCAAGAGGTGGGGTCTGATAATTGATATTTTTCTGTATTTTTTTTGGTGCTATTTGATGCTGTCGATCGAGGGATGACAATTTGAATAAAAGCCCTAGGTCAGTGGAATTAAGAAACTAATTAGGCTTAGCAACTCTGGAGAAAGTGCGGTTACATCTATATCAAGTTCATATCTATATCTTTCTAGTGCTATTTATTTAAATTATTTTGTATGTATTTAAATAAAGTCAAGTACACAATAAACTGAAACTATCCTAAATATAACTCCCTTTGAAGAATCAGCAAATATACACATGTTTTTAGCAAATTCTCTCAATCAAGCAAGATGCCGTACAAAGGAGGGGGAAAAACAGCAGATGCAGGAAGACACAGTTTTTGGAGAAAGAAACAAGCTAAGTGGCATCACCCATCTAAAGTGGGTATAGCACTTTTATTGCTGAGATCTATCGTCAAGGGCTGAGGGAAAAATGATCAAGGTCACAGGTGTTCCTCAGAGATTCTTGACCACTTTTATTCTCAGATCCACCTCATAATTTATGCGTAATGAGGGCTTCAAAATGAAGGAATTACTGTAATGAAACTTTTTTCCAGCACTATGCTTTATTGACGTGTAGAATGAAGTTTTATCTCTTGAAATGAAATCCCTGAGCTGCAGTGGGCAAAGCAACAATAGAGTAGAAGACTGCTTGAATTATATCTTTATCTGTCTATCATCCATCCATCGATCATCTGTAATCAACCTATCATTTATCTATCACCTGCTTGCATGGAGATTGGAGCCCATTTACAAACATTTGCAAGGTTTCCAATTAAAAACACAACTGCGAGAAGGACATGAAAGTTAGGGGTAGGAAAAATAAGGAAGCACAGAGAGGAAGTCATCAAAATGTTTCTTGTATTTTTATATATAGTTCCTGAATCTATACCAAAATGTTAGCTCTCAGTTTCCTGGGAAATTTCACATACAAAAACTCTATTTAAGGCAGATAATATTTTCCAGTTTAAGAAATTTTAAAACTCTATGGGAAAAAGTAGCAAACAAGAACTGATGACTTGAAGAGACTAAGGGTCCATTTGGTGGAGGGAAGTGTTTCCACCCTCATGTAGAGTGGTCCACATAACTGAAAGCTCGGCTACAAGGAAAAGATTTGTCTTTTAAATGCTCGGATGGTCTTCCTGTGTGTGACAATGAAGACTGTTGACTCTATGCTGGCCTCCTCACCAAAAACTGCCCACTGTCATAAAGGAAAAAAACAAGCAAAACAGGTCAACAAAAATAGGGCTTCTTAGGATATAATAGACAATGTGCAAAACCATGGTCTCCTTGGACAGCCATGTGCATAAGTCGGCATGCTGTTTGCAGCTTTCTCCATTAATGACTTTGGCTGTAATCTAGTACCTGGTTTCATTCAGTAAGTAGAAGGAACAGATTTTACCTTTGTGAACCAAAGACTGGATTTGGCCTAATTATGCTATAAGAAAGTATTTTGGATGTAAACAGACGTTTATGGCTAGAATATGACCTTTTTCTACTTTCCCCACCCTTTTTTTAGCATTTTGTTTTAGCAGCTCTGTAAGGATTTCTTTTTAAATCGAAAGTAGAGGGGTTGCCATTTACCTTCACTGCCTTTCTGTGGTCATTTCTAGCGTGTGCACAAGTCATAAAACCGAGAATGCTAAAGGACATCTGTGAAGACATGGACATACAAGATGGGCATACAAATGCTCACATGGAAGTTCGTGCTTGTGTACTACTCTGGATTTGCAGGCAGTTTCACACTTTCCAACTCTTTTAATATTCATAACTTCCCTGCAAAATGGGGAGAGGTTAATACTTTACTTTTGTGTAGGAGGGAATAGCTTTAAGCAATTAAACTGACCTTCATACATCATACATGGAAGATGGGACTTGGGTCAGAATCCAAGGTCCTGAAAGTCTCAGGTGAAGTATTTATTACTGGTTTATAGAGAAATCATTTGTAATAATTAAAATAAACCCCTGTTAGGGAAAAATTGAGCCATGTTCAAAGTCATTGAGAAAGCAAAAGAATCACAAAGTCTGAAGATTTAAGCAGTATTTTTTATTCCTCATTGAACAAGCAGAATACATTAAGTATAGGCCAAAGTCTACTTAATTTTATTTATCTTTGTTGCTAGTTCCAATGTTTTCTATTATGAAATTCTTTCTTGACCTTTAGATAAAACGAGCAGAAAATGTGATGTACTTGACTACTCATGGGCCATAAAAAGACATCTGCTCAAAAAATATTCTGAGTACCATAATTATATGTCCAGGTCAGTGCCATATTTTCATCTTTAGTTAAATTGAGGTTCATGTAAAGTAAGAGTCTTCACTGTTCTCAAATTTGTCTCTAGGAGAAAAATAAGCCCTGTAGATGACCTTCTTCACTTTTTGTCTTTGCAGTTTTTTTTTTGGCATCATTGCCCTCTGGTAGTCGTGGGCGCTACCCAGCACTGCTCATGAGAGCCGCCGCTGGATTTGAACCGCTAAGCCCGCGGGCTGCAGTCCTACACTCAACTATTTACACCACCGGGGCTCAGCATCTTTGCAGTTTTATTGGCACTTCTTCCTTAATTATTTTTTTTTAACTGTGGCAAAAATATACAGAGAAAAACATTTTCCAGTTCGACACTTTCGGCTCCTATCATTCCGTGCCATCCTTCTTCCCTTCTTACTATCCTCATCTAGTACTTCCCCCCATGCCCTGCACCCTTCTCCTTTCACATACAAAACAATTTCTCCACTATCAAGTTGATTCCAACTTGTGTGTAGGGTTTTCCAAAGACAGTGCATCTCGATGGGAACAGATAGCCCTACCTTTCCCCAGTGGAGGTGCTGGCAGATTTAAACCACAAACCTTTTGGCTAGCTGTCTAATGCTTACCTGACAGTGCCACCAGGGCTGCTCCACCTCTACAAGACTGCTGCACATTGTTGGGGTTGGGAGGGAGCAAGGTGAGAGAAGGAAAGGCATTTCTTGATTCTCCTCGTGCTGCTGTTGTGTTCTTTTTGGTGTTCTTGCTGATTCTGATGGGACATATTTGAGGGGTATGAACCGCTGGTGTCAGTGTAATGGGATTTGAGTCAATCTCTTTGGGTTGGTCAGGTGTCCTACGCCCTCTCTAGACATCTATGATACGCCACCTTGTGGATGCTTAGGTCTTGTCATGTCTATGAGCTTTCTTTAGCAAGATCTAAGATATACCCAAACCAGTCTGCTCTTTCAGCTTGTGAGAACCCGTCACAAATCTTTGTTGCAACAACCTGAGGACTATTGGATGTGCTAGTTCAACAACTTCTTTTCAACCAGATAGCTGACAGTCTTTTGCTTTTTTAGGTTGCTCATGAATGTCAAAAATCAAGCCAATGGTTTTTGCTACACTCAATGAGATACCTATCAATCTTATTGGTCTTTCCAAGGGAATCTATTGGAGTCCCTTTCCTGAGGTTTAAGGAAGGGAAAAACACTGCCATTCCTTTTCCCACAGCCATCGAGGTGGATGGAGGACTCAGAGCTCACCAAGAGTCCGGTTCTTTGGCCTTTTATTATGGGGAAGTGGATGATGAGCCCTTGCTTCACTGCAAAACACCGGAGAAGTCGCCATCATTTACTTGGGGTCTCAATAGAAACTAAGATGGACAATATATAATTTAAAATACTATTCCTGTCAACGACGATGACTTGACTCACCCAAGTCATTGTTGATTGGTGGTGACCAAGTTAAATAAGGAATCATAAAGAAAAGATTCAAGGACATGAACACAAGAGGCAGTGTTTTCAGACTTTAAGGGCTAGAGAATGGGCCTGTTGGCTGTCAAATAGCCAGCGTCTAGCCCAGGTGCTAGCTAGCTCACTGCTGCCAATGCTCTTAAAGGAAAGAGAAGAGAAAAGAAAAGGAAAGAACACAGAGACACCCAGAATAAAACAGACAAAATTGAAGAGAGACTTGGAAAGACATCAGGCTCATCACTCTATTGAGTCAATTTTGAAGCATAGGGCCCACATGGGACAGAGTAGATGTGCCCTTGTATGTTTTTGAGGTTATAAAAGTTTGAAAGCCTAATCTTTCTCCCACAGAATAGCTGTTGGTTTTGAACTGCTGAATTCCGAGGTAGCAGTCCAACTCCACTATATCACTGGGACTCCTAGTTTGAAGGGAACAGGAGATTGAAAAAAAAAAGTCAGCTCTGACAAGGCAGCAGCAGCTCTGTATAGCATCAAGCCATCACCAATTCCACTGGCCAGTCTCTGTGCCAGGAAGATATTAAGCAATTAGAATATTTGTTGCATGTGACATATAGCCTTAGGTTAGTGTGGTGGTCATGTGCTTATGTTAATTTCATGAGTGAGATGTAGGAGTGGAGGCTAGTCTGTTAATCTGGAGATAGCCATTGAGTAGTCAATGAGGCCTCCGTGTGGGCATGGCTTTTTCCTGAGACTTCTGGGAAATCTCGCAATATTTCCCTCATAGAGATGAGAAACTATCTCCCCAGTTGTTGGGAGTTAGTCTTAGAGAGGATGAACTATGGACAAGACAAGATGGCAGCATCCAAGGAGCTGGACAAGTCCGAGAAGAAGCCACACAGCCTTACCCTGATGGAACCAGATCTCTGAAGCTGGAGAAGCCATGTGGAGACTCCTGCCAGCGCTGACTTGCTTCTATCACTGCTGGATGTTGTTGATGAACCCTGAGCCCTGGAAGCGAGGAGCCATGGGACTCTGTACCCACTGGCCTGTGACTTCGTGAGTCAGAAGGAGACATTATAGACTGGTATTGGGCATATGGGCTAATATTGGACTTAAGACTTTGAATTGGACTGGGTTGGGATGCTTTCTTAATGTCCTATTCCTCTTGTATATAAACCATACCCTTCTATCCATATGCGTGTCTGTGAATTTCTTCCTCTAGTCTACGTGGTCTAACACAGTTAGTGATTGTGGTTTGAAACAGGAGCAGGAGTCTCACTGACCCTCTAAGAGTATAGTATATTCAGTAACACTTTTTTAGAAATGATTAAATATCTGAAAGTTGAGTGTCAAACTTCATTTACTAAACAATCAAGTGAGGAACATTAAGTGACAGTTAGTAAGGGGGATAGAAACTGGGAGAGTATATGTTGGCCGTTTCACACTGTTTTATATATATATATATATATATATATATATATATCACATTGTTTTGTATATATGTCACATTGTTGTACATAGATCACATTGTTGTGTATATATCACATTTTTCTATATACATTTATTCACATATAACCATATAAACTCAAAACACTGCCATTGAGTAGGTTCCAACCCACAGCAAGCCTATAGGGCAGGAAAGGACTGCTCCCGTGTGCTTCCAAGACTGTAACTCTTTAAGGAAACAGAAAACCTTGTCTTTCTCTTTCACAGAGGTTGGTGTTTTCCACTGCTGACCTGTGGTCAGCAACACAGGGCATAACCAGTACACCACCACTAGGGCTCATGTGTGTGTGTGTGTGTGTGTGTAAAGAAAAAAGTATCTTCCTGGCATATATATGATGCTATTTCATTTGAAACTCAACCTTCATTACCTTCAACAGGAATTACAGAATACTGCGTTAATTTATTTGTAAATTAAATTACCAGGGGGAAAAGACATACATATATGGTGATTAATGAACTTTCAGTACTCCTTTTTGATACAATAACTCTCTGATTAATAAATTATCACAGCCATAGCATAGATCCTTGAAAATTTAAAAAACAAAACACTAGCATTAAAAAGAATGAACCTGCTTTGAACTTAGCTGGGTCTCAAATTTCATTTCCATAGCAATGTTGCCTGTTTTATTAAGTAACATATTTTGGAGTGCTAGGTTGATGCCATTCCCACAATGAGTCATTATATTCACTTCCACTCCTCAGACCTGAGGCCATCAGAGCCACGAGAATTGAGGTGAAATAGTAAACTAGTCAGCCCTGGGTTCTACTTTTGAAGATTTTATAACTTCTCCAACTGTAAAGTTTCTGGCTGAATCTGACACTGGATGTGTTGCTATCTGTTCTTTTCCTTTATTCCTTCATTCTCTAGTAAATAACTGTAAATGCCCAAATCTTTTGAAGATATGATAATACCTGAGTATATCGGTTTGTTTGGTTTGGTGAGAAAAGGAAAATGAAGGAAGTTTGGAGTGGGAATAATTAATATAATGATGACAATGATAATGCTAAAATGCCAATATTTAACAAGTCCATTTTTAAGTGCCAGATGCTGTGCATTTCATTGAAACATGCACATAGTAGTTAAATATTGGCATTTGCTACATTATCATTGTAAAACACACATGTCATTGTTGTCAGGCACCATCAGGCCTGTTTCTGCTCCTAGTGACCGGATACCGAGTAGAATAAGACCCTGCTCCGGCCCCTGCTGCTCTCACCATTCTTATTATATTTGAACCCACTGTTGCAGCCACTGGGCCAATTCTTCTTAATGAGAACTTCATGAGGTCTTTCTCTTTTTCATTTACCTTCTTCTTCACCAGGAATGACGTCCTTTTCCAGGTGTGGGCCTCTTCTGAGAACATGCCACAGTACAGGAAATGAAGTCTCCCCCCCGCCCTTTCCCCGGATTTATTCCGTTTGCATTCCATCTGAAAGTCCACATGTTGTCACTGTTTGTTTTGTTGAAGGACGGTATTTGTGATGAAGGAGTCATCATTCCTGAAAATTTCTACCATGTGATCCTCAACTTCATTTCTATCACTGAGGTCATATTTTGAAATTATGATTTCTTCCACTTACATTCCAACTTTTGCACTTCAATCAGTAGTATTAAGCGATGCATCTTAATTGCTATTTCATCAATTTTAGAATGAAGACGTTGGTAAAATTCCTCAATTTAGTTATCACTAACTTTATAGTGGTTGGTGCATAAATTTGAAAAATGGTTGGGTTGACTGAATTTTCTTGTAGTTGGCTAGATGTTATACTATCACAGACAACATTATGCTTCAAGAGTGTGCTAGTCTGGGTACATTAGAGAAACAAATCCACAGAAACATATGTGTAAGAGAGAGTTTGATATTAAGGGTAAGTGCACATCAAGAAAACATCCCAACCCAGTGCTGCCCAAGCCCACAAGTTCAACACTAACCTAATCTACAAAGTCCTCCTCCATCTCACAAAACACATGCAATACTGCCCACTTCAGGAGAAAAGCCAAATCAGTTAACACATAAGCATCTCAGCGCTGGCAGGTGTCTTCACATGGCTGCCCCAGCACCCAGGGCTGTATCAGGGTAGGTCCATGTGACTTCTTCTCAGGGATGTCTTGCAGCAAGTGAGCCTTGGAGCTGAAGCAGGGAACTGGCTAAGAAAGCTACACCCTGGTCTGATCATCAAAAAGCAAGAGACCCCAAAACTAGAAAAGCCAGGGTCACCGAGTCATTTATAACCCCACATGTGTTTATTGACCAGGTTGGGCAAATAACCTTTAACTATCTCAAGAGAGATCCTGAAATGTCCTTTTATTGGAGGATGAATGGGAAACCATTCCACTTGAATATGTCATTCAGGGCATGGTAAACCATAGGATTGCCTTATTCAAAATGACTAATACCAGTCCATTTCATCTCACTGAGATCTAGGACATCCAGTGTTATGTGTTCCAATTCATTTGAGATGTCTTCCAGTGTTCCTAGATTCATACATCATACAGTCCTAGTTCCATATATTTCCAGATGTTTGTACTTGTTGCTTTTCATTTTGTAACTTGCCTCATCAGCAAATCAAGCTGCTGAAGGCTCGACTCCCAAAGGTTTTATGCCAGCCATGTCATTATGATTGAATCTGCTTTGAAACCTAGAAACTGACAGCAACTGAAAAATGGTAGTCAACAGAATTAGGGAAATGAAAATCATAATCACATCACACATCCTAAGATGACAATTAAAAAAATGGGAAAAACAAGTGTTTGCAAGGAGTGAAAAGATTTCAACCCTTTTACACAGTTGGTATAAATGTAGTTATTCTGTTACTGTAAAAAGTAGTTTGACAATTTCTAAAAAAAAGTTAAGCATGGAATTACTGTTTAACCAAGTGATTTCATTTCTAGGTCTTTACTTAAAATAATTAAAACCGGATGTTCAAACCTGTGTGTACCACATTCTCATAAAAGCACAATTTACAAGAGCCAAGCGATGAGCAGAGGCTATATTATCTTTCAACAGATGAATGGTTAAATAAATTGTGGTATATAAACATAGTGGAATGCTATTTAGCCATGAAAATACATCACCAATAGATTGCTACAATCTAGAGAAATCTCTCAATATTATGCTAAATGAAAGAATCTACACACAAGAGGTTACATAATGTGAGATTGCATTTAAAATCAAATTATTCCAGACAAGACTGAGATTGGAGGCTCCTGGGACTGAGAAGGGCGAGAATAGGGATAAACTTCTCTATGAGTAAGAAATTTTAAGATGAAGTAATGGAAGTGTTTAGGAGTTAGAAAGCAGTGGTTTTGCAACCGTGTGAAGGTAAAAAAGTCACTGAATTGAACACTTAAACATGACGAATTTTGTTATGTGAATTTCACCGCTATGACTAAATTTTTCAGTTACACTTACCACTCTCAACTAAACCAAAAGCATCAAATAAATGGCTGTTAAATTTCTTTATCTCACACTATTTGAACCTGATTAGAGAGAAAACTATAGCATTGTCTTCACTAGTATACTGTGATAATTGAACTGAATGAATTATAAGCTTGTTCAGGGTCTGAGCCCTGGTGGCATAGTGGTTGTGCGTGGGACTGGGCCACAACCCACTGGACTGGTGGTTCAAATCCAGCAGCAGCTCTCTAGGAGCAAGGCTGGGCCACCTACTCCCACAAGAGGACAGTGATGCCCACCCCCATCCCCCCCCGCCCCCCAAAAAAGCTTGTTCAGGCAGGGAAGATTTGGAAAATATACATGTGTAGCATTTTAAGATATCATAAAAAATCTTCCTAGGAAGCCATTAGTAGCCATTTACCTTCCCATCGATTTTTTTATTTAAAAAATGAACTTAATTTGGCTGTTGTCATGTGGCTGGAGAAAAACTGGACTTTCCATTGCTGTAAAGAGTTTCAGTGTCAGAAACTCACAGGGGGTTTGCTACAAGTCAGCATGGACTTGACGGCAGTGAGTTTCGAGTTCTATTGTGTATGCACTGAAATGCAATCTGGGAGATGAGGATTTTGGAGCCAGCAGACACTCCTCAGGAAGAAGAGGGGACTTTCTGCTCACATAAAGAGTTATGGTCTCAGAAACTCACAGGGGCAATTCTAACCTGTCCCAGAGGCTTGCTGTGAGTTGACATCTATTAGAAGGCAGTGGGTTTTAATATTTAAGAGGAGCCTGGTGGTCCAGTAATTCAAGAGCTTGGCTGCTAGACACAAAGTCAGCAATTCAAACCCACACAAGTTCCATAGAAAAATGTGTGGCCTCCTACAAAGATTACAGCTTTGGAAACCCACGGGACAGTTCTAATATGTTTTATAAGATAGCTATAAATTAAAATCGACATGACTTCCATGGGTTTGGGTTTATTGTCTTTAAAACATAATAACACATGCTCAGCTGATGTCAGCAGGATGCTATTTGAATTTTTAAAAATTGGAAGCCTTGTGCTTCTATCCTGCATATTAGCATTTTAAATAGGATCATACTTGTACTTTTATCTTGCATATTAGCATTTTAAATGGTGATAAATATTGAATATTCATGAGTCAGCATGTTACCTCATTTATTTCATAACTAATTGCCTAATAAGATTCAGTAACATTTTCTTTTGATGCTAAGCTCTTGACCATATTGAAAACTCTAAAATATCAAGTCATGTGTAAAGGTTGAAGAAAATACACTCAGTAGGAATGTGCATTTTTATGCCAACACACTAATCTTTAAAACAGCTCAAGAATTTTCAAGCTGAAATAATGGAAAAAACAACAATATTGTGCAGAAAGGAATAAGGAAATGTTTAGATCATTCCTGCCCTATGCAAACAAACAATAATTTACATAATGGTATGAAAAAGTTATATTATATGAACATTCTTAATATTTAGTGCCTTAAAATGGAATGAGACTCTAGATACCCCACTGTTTATGAATGTCACTAGTTTGATTTTTATGGGCATAAGATCTTTTCCTTTAAACTCTCAGATCAGCTCCCTGAAAAAATATTTGTAGATTTCCACTCTCCTGTGGGGAATCATCGACATCCATGAAGCCTAAGAAAATAATCCTGCTTAGAAGCTAAACAAGGGGACTTGGTTCTCCGGCAGATGGACAATGGAATGTTTATTTTGAGGAGCTAGCTTGGGGGATAAACTATTTACTCTACATGATTTGTTCTGCTGCTTTTTAAGAACCTTTTTTGTGGCTTTGGTGAAAGTTTACAGAGCACATTTGCTTCCCACGCAGCCGTTTATAAACTCCACGAAACATTTTGTTTTGTGACATTACCTTGCAGTACCCTCAATATAACCATACTCTTCCCACTTGGTTCTTGGATTCCTAATGGCCATGTGTCCATCTTGCTTCATGCCTTTGGAATTTCATTTTTCGATCAGTGCTGCCCTTTTGGTCAAGTATAGTTGAGTGATATTAGAAGGACATGTTTTATGTGTATGGCCCTTCACTCCATGGGCTTTGGATAAAAGGTGATCGTTGTGGAGGTGTTTAGTTCCTAGTGTGAAAAGCATGTGCGGGAGTTAGTCTCCTAGGCTACACTAATCTCTATCAAACCAGCAAGATTTGGAGTTTTGTCAACGTTTTTCTCCCACTTGGTCCAGGGCCTGTGATCTTGAGCTGAGTGGCTGGTGGTGGATGGAGTACCATCAGGCTCTTTTGGTCTCTGGCTAGTGGAGGCTGAGCTTCATGTGATTTATTATTCTTTTGGATGAATTAGTTCCCGAAGTCTTTTTTTCTTCTCTAGTCTTTCTTTCTGACAGGGGAAGGCCAATAGTTGCATTAAACAACTGCTTCCAAGGTTTTAAGAGGCAGCCGCTGTGTGAAACCAAAGTAGTATGCAGAACATTCCTTATGGACTATTCTGTACCAATTCCTTGTGAACTGGATGTCACGCTGACACCGTCCTAAGCCCCCCACCCCCAAGCCCAGTGGCTCATGTATTGAAAGTGTATGATTGTGACAAAAGTTTTTCTGCCTTTGCTGTGTGCTCTATAATAATGTGAATATATTGCCGCACATACAAATACAAAGGTAGCTATTGTGTCTTCCAAACCTGTATACACTTGTGAGTATACTTGCATGTGCCACATTCTATTTGTTCCTTTTGCATATCACCTGTGTATACACTTGTAAATTGTTGCATAGTACTATTTTGCCATTATTGCAGAACTGTGTGTTTTATAGAATTCCTCATTTTTGCCTTTTACTGGTATACATCTCCCAGTGTTTACCTTTGGATCTGTCATGTTGTATTGATATCCCCCTTTCTGCATATATCTTTTCCTTTCACCCAAGTTAGTCAACAGTAAGTCTAGGCAGTGACTTTCCCTCTCTCCTCATCCCTTCCTTGATGAGCACCGAATACTGTTTTTTTCTACATGCAAACACTTTTCTTCACTTTTGATAGTTGTGTTCTCCTGCTCTATTTTCCCTTTGTGATTGGCTTATTTCGCTCGGGATAATGTCTTCCATTATTAGTTTCAGTAGCTTTCCTAGAGATTCTTTGGGATTTTTTATGTATAGTCACTTTTGTTTTTGAAAAGGGGTGTTTTTACTTCTTTAACAATTTGAATTCCCTTTATTTCTACTTCATGCCTATTACTCTTTTTAGGAATTCCAGTACAATATTGAATAAGAGTGATAATAAAGAGTACTTTTTGTCTGTTCTTGTTCTCCAAGAGAATATCTTCAGTCACACTCAGTTGAATCTTTAATTATTAACGCACTTCATTTTGTTGAAGAATTTACCTTTTATTCTTATTGGGATGAGAGGATTTTTTTAGGAATGTGTGTTGAACTTTATCAAATGCCCCTTTTCTGTGTTGATTGAGAGGATTGTGTGATTATTTTCATTTGTTTTATTTATGTAGTGGATTACATTGATTACTCTTCTAATGTTGAACTATCCTTGCACATTTGATACTAATGTATTATTTTTTTATATGCTGTCAAAATCTATTGGCTAGAACTCTGAGGGTTTTTTTTTTGTCTCTTTATTCATGAAGGATGTTGGTTTTCAGCTTTCTTTTGGTGTGGCGTCTTTTCATAGTTTTGGCATTATAGTTATGATGGCTTCATAGAATGAATTTTAGAGTGTGTCTTCTTTTCTGTGCTTGAAAGTTATTTGAATATTATTGGTGTGAATTCTTCTCTTAATGTTTTACTGAATCCCCCTGAACTTTTTTGCATGTCAGACTTTCTGATTGCCTCTTTAGTATATTCTCCTGTTATGGATCTGTTCTGTTTTTAGTCTGTGTTGTGAGGTAGTGTGTTTTGAGAAACTTGCTTATTTTTTCTAGGCTTTTAAATTTCATGGAGTACACCTTTTCATAATATTCTATTGTGACTCCGCTTGTTTCTGTTGGAGCTGTTGTAATTTTTACCTATATAGTTTCTTATTTGAGCTATTGGCTTCTTCTATTAATTTCTTTTGTCAGTTTGACCCCACTAGTGGCTTGTCAATTTTTATGATTTTTTTCAATGATCCAACTTCTGACTATCTTGATTCTTTGGTTTGTTCTCTATTTCATCTATTTCTACTCGAATCTTTGTTGTTTACTTTCTTTTAGGCACTGTTGCCTTCTTGTCTGTTCTTTTTCTGTTTTTTGATGCTGTATGATCAGGAGCCCTGTGGTAGTATGGTGGTTAGCTGTAGGCTGCTAATTATGTTACAGGTGAGAAGATTGCACATACCAACTGCCCAACTGCTTGGTGAAAGAAAGACGAGGCTTTCTACTCCGGTGAATAACTGCTGACTTTGAAACTCACAGGGCCAGTTCTATCTGGCACTATAGATGAGGCCACTAGGAGTCGGAATTAACTCCATGGCAGTGAGCCGGAGTGTACTAGTGTCTTGATTTCTTCTTTCTTCTCTTGTAGCTTGTGGCTGTGAATTGACCCCTGAGCACTGTTAAGCTAAGTCTCAAATCCTTTGTGGAGTGTTGCATTTTCCTTCTTGTTTAATTTTAGACATTTTAAAATTCATCTTTGACCTTTTTATGATACAGTGCTTTTTTAATCAAGGTCTTATTCACTTTCCATGTATCTGAATTTTTGCCCTTCTGTTTATTGATTTCTGCTTTTAGAGCATTGCGTTGTGGTATAAAATGGGGTTTCTTCTGGAGAATGATTCATATGTGTGTTGCCAAGGAATGTGTGTTTTGCTACTCTTAGGTGGAATAATCTGTAAATGTCTATGCAGTTGAGTTGCTGGTTTTTGGCATCTAGGTCTTTGGTAACTTTAATGATTTTCTTTTTTGTTATTCTGTCCTTCACTGTAAGTGGTATGTTGAAGATTCCTATTATTTCTTTACAACTATTTATTTCTATTTTCAGGTGTTAGTGGAGCCTATTTTGGCACACCTATATTTACTATCATTATGCATCCTTGGTGGATTGATTCTTTAATCATTATACAGTATCTTGTCTATCATGGTGGATTTTTCTTTGAAGTATATTTTATCAGTAAATGTTGATACTCCCCCCTTTTGGTTATGGTGTGTTTGATATGCTTTTTCTATCCTTTGAGTTTTCATGTACTTACATCATTGTGTCTAAGGGATGTCTCATAGAGAGCACATATTGATGTGTTTTTTAGCATCTATTCTGCTCCTTTCTGACTGTTTAGTGGTGCATTTATGTCATTTACCTTTAATGTGATTATATGTTGACCTGACTTTGCTGCTGTCATTTTGTTGTGCTTTTTTAAAATGTGTAATGTTGACAACTTCTTGTTTCATTTCACTTTCTGTGTTAAGTTCTGCTTACATGTTTTTTTTTTTCATTTCTTTCACTTTGGGTTTTATGTTGAGTCCAAGTCCACAGCCTTATCTGAGATGTGGAGGGGTCCAAGTCATCATATATCTAATTCACTTATTTTCTTAAGTCTTTGTTGTAAGACACACAGTATGAGACATTTGACTAGGCTGGATTGCCTTTCTTTTGTTTTTATAGCAACATGAGCCATTTTACTAACCTTGCTAAAAATCTTAATATTTATATTTATAAAGAAGTTTCTTTCCAAGTCCTCATTGTCATTTGAGAATATTTATATTCTTTTATCTTTGGCAAATGATCTTAAAATGTGAAACTGTCATGTTTTGTGTGCATTAATCTTAAGTGCCGAGAAAGACAAACTCATGCACTCTCCAGCAGACTTACACTCATTTTTCTACACCAAGTGCTTGCTAGCACATCATGCATTTCCAAACACAATTATAGTATGGCCCAACAGAGTCTAAAATTCCATTTCCACATCCAACAAAAACAATTTTTTGGCTCAGATTCAAAGTATGCCAAGTTTAACTCACGTATTTGAAGACTGTTTTAGTGTAGCAACCCCCAGAGCAGCAGTTCTGAGCCTGTGGTTTGTGACCCCTTTGGGGGTCAAATGACCCTTTCACAGGCATCGTCTGATTCATAGCAGTTGCAAAATTGCAGTTATGATGTAGCAATGAAAATAATTTTGTAGTTGGGGTTCACCACAGCATGAGTAACTCTATTAAAGAGTCACGGCATTAGGAAGGTTGAGAACCACTGCCCCAGAGGCTAAGCTATCTTTTTGACTCTTTTTATTTGATCAATTAAAAGAAGAGGATGAGCCACGCAAACCCACTCCCATTGAGTTCATTCTGACTCACAGTGACCTTCGATAGGGCTTCCAATGCTGCAAACCTTTACAGGAGCAGTGCAGCGTCACCTTTCTCCTACTGAATCTCAGTCCCTGAAGTTCTTAGTCCAACACTAGTCATTCAGCTCTCAGTAATTCCTCTCCATTACACTGCAATTGATCAAACCCCACCTGACATTCAACACCTTCCTTGCTGTCAATTTTAAATCTTTCTTGTTCCTTTTTCCCTACATGTGTTGGCCTCCCGCTCTGTTTCCCCTTTCTCTGAGTCTCCCCTGCCCCCCCCCCCCGCCCCAGAACCATCAATCCCATTGTTTTATCCTTGGGATGGTTTATCCTGTCTGTCTTATATAGAAACTTATAAAATTAATTAAAATTTTAATAATAAAAAGTAAACAAATAATAAATAAGAAGGGGAAAACCTGATAGTGGGGTAAGACAAAAGTAAAGGGAAATAATGGAAAGAACTAGGAGGTTAAAGCTATATAGAGAGGTACAAATATCAGCATATACATATATAAATATATATATATATATAAGAATAGAGTGATTGATCTGTGTACATATATTTAAATGATAAAGTATAAAGGTAGCGTCTGAGCCCTGGTGGTGTAAGTGGTTGAGTGCGGAACTGCGGCCTGCGGGCTTGGCGGTTCAAATCCAGCGGGAGCTCTCAGGAGCAGCACTGGGTAGCGTCCATGACCACCAGAGGGCAGTGATGCCCCCCCTGCAAAGTATAAAGGTAGCAGGCACACTTTGGGTCTCTACTTAAGTCTTACCTCAGCACAAGAACACTTTGGCCTAATAACCTGGCACTGTGTGATACTCACCTATCCAACACGATCACTAAAGACAAAATGGGTGCACAAGAAAATATGGTGAAGAAAACTGATGGTGCCTGGCTATGAAAATATATAGCACTTGGGGTCCTAAAAGGTTGAAGCTAAACAAGTGGCCATCTAGCAGGGAAGCAACAAAGCGCACATGGAAGAAGCACACCAACCTGTGTGATCACGATGTGTCAACAGAATCAGGAATCTAAATATCAAAAGCACACAATTATATTGATGTGAAGATAAGGGGTCCAAGTGGCGACCCAAAGCCCATCTAAAGATAATGGAACATCCCTTCACAGAAGGGAAGAGTCAGCCAGGGTGCAGTATAGCACTGAGGAAACACACAACATTACCCTGGTTCTTTAATGCCCCCCCCCCCGCCCACCTATACTATTATGAATCCATTTCTACCTCACAAATCCCACTAGACTGGAGTATGTACATTGGTACAGATAAGAGCTTTCAACACACGAAATCCAGGACAGATAAACACATCAGAAACAGTAGTGGGAATAGCAATGCCATGAGGGAGGGAGAGGGGAAGGAGAGGGGGAGAAAAGGAGAACTGATAGCAATGATCAATATATAATACCCTTGAGAGTTATCAATATATAATCCCAACCCTTGAGGGGAATGAACAACAGAAATGTAGATGAAGGCATACAGAGATGGTGTAAAGTATTTTATGATATATATCTCTATCATCCATCTATCTATCTATCTATCTATCTATCTATCTATCTATCTATCTATCTATCTATCTATCTGAGTTTACCCAGTTTGGGAGGCAACACTTACAGTGTCAGCTGGGCACCTAAAAAGTGGAAAGCATGAGCACTGTATTCATATCTATAGATATTCTTTAGGGGAAAGATAGCTATATACTGGATTTACTCAATTATCAGTCGACCGAGTATAAACGGAGGCACCTAATTTTATCACAAAAACTGGGAAAACTTATTGACTAGAGTATAAACCTAGGGAGGAAATGCAACAGCAACTGGTAAATTAAAAAAAAAAAGATACCAACAAAATTACAGTAATTGAGGCATCAGTAGGTTAAATGTTTTTGAATATTTACTTCAAAGAAAAACAGTAAACTAGCTCTTTAAGTGGAAAAGAGGGTCAACAAAAACAATATTGTATCAGCAATAACTATACACACTGTGTTACTGCATGCATTGCATTACTACATACGCTACCTTACCATATATACCCAATGCAACTTGTATAGTTTGAGGACTCACACAGACTGATGATCTTCTAGAATGTGAGGACATGACTGTTTGCATGGAGGACCCTGTGTTAGGGCACAAAGTATACTTGCTGCACTGAGCAGGCACTGTGTTACTGCATGCATTATGCTACTGCATATATATGGGAAGTGTGAACCCTGGGTCCTGATAGGGGTTAATAAGCCAAAAATAAAATATGAGACTAAGTACTGAAAATAAACATACTCTATATCCAATACCAGAGATATACTGGTACTTGTATTCAGCAAGGGGTTGTGACCAAGCACAGGTAAGACTGTAAAGGCTACGTCATTGGTCACAGCCCTGGGGAAGAAGAGCGGGAGAAATAAGATCAAATGCCTAAGAAGTTCATCTGACAAGGATGCGGTGCGCCCCAGGTACCAGCACAAAGAAGTGAGCAGGTTCTTGTCCAGCATGGCACAGTCAACACAGAAGCCGAGAAAAGAAGAGCGGTGATATCAGCAGGCGTCGGACTGCCCACAGAGGCTGCAGGCACCCACAGATGAGTGGGAGAGACGAGAACCCCCACACTGCACTGGAGAACAGATAAGTGGGACCCTCACTCGAGTATAAGCCAAGGGGGGCTTTTTCAGCATGAAGAATGTGCTGAAAAATGGCATATGCACAAGTATGTACAGTAATTACACATACAGATTGTAGGTAGGAAGGAGGGTCACTTATTAGACAATTTATTTTAGTAGAAAATGGTGTAAAAACATCAAGATCTTCACACTAAATGTATCCTATTGTACTGCATTGCTTCTAGGCCTGCATTGTGGACACAACAAGGATATACATCTATATCTATCTATCATCTGTCTACCTATCTATGATATTTTATACAGTATAAGTTGACAATGAATACGTATACACAATGTGCTTAGCAAAATATTTCTGATACATTTTCAATTAGGAGTACAGGATAAATATATAGTATTCAAAGATGAAATACTTCCTCAACAGTGCTAACAGTAAGACAGATGTTATCCTTATTGGTGGACCAAGGAAAATAAAAGGTCTATTACAATTATGCCATCTACCCTAGGAAGCACAAGGAAGGGTGCTCAATAGATAGCTCAAAGGAAGACCTAGTTCAGACTTGCTATTTTTGTTAGTTCGGGTTGACTAGAGAAACAAATCCAGAGAGACTCATATGTATATAGGGAAGAGCTTTCTTTATAAGAACAATTGAATATTGAGAAAACATCCCAGCCCTGTGTAGATCAAGTCCATAAGTCTGATATTAGCCTATATGTCTGATATCAATCTATAAAATTCTCCTCAGACTCCTGAAACCCAATGCGATGCAATGACACCGAATGCAGAAAGATCACACACAGGTCAGTGTGTGGGAAGTCTTATGGATCCAGTGGCTTTGTAAGTATCTTAGTGCTGGCAGGGATCTCCATGTGACTTATCTGGCTCCAGAGGTCTGGCTTCATAAGTTTCTCTCCATGTGTCTTCTTCACAGAGATGTCTCACAGGGAATGAATCTAGGGAGCCAGTGTCTCCCTCCACCGAGGAGGAAATCCAGGAGTTCCTCAAATTCTCAGAAGAAGCAACCCACACAGAGGCCCCATTAGCTAGATACTGATTGGCAAGCGAGGCTCCACCCCTCCATGCCTCAAATTGACACCAGATTATGTAACTACCACACTAGTCAAAGGCAACTTTCTGAAGTAAGAGACATTTACCGTGAGATTTGAAAGGTAAGCAGGAAATGGCTGGGGGTAACTTAATAGGAGAATACTCTGGGCAGAGGAACTAGGAACTTGGGTATTTCTAGAGAAGCTTTAGAAGAATTGAAAGTGGTCCCATTTGACTGATGGAGTAGGGAGTAGAGAGATTCTTCCAAGTTATAACAAGAATAGTAATACATAGGATATATAGAATTTTATAATATTGCTATTTTACCTTTAAATTACAATCATCTTGAAACTTCTGGGAGCCATTGAAAGTTTTTTTTTTCCACTGAAAGATTTTAATGGGAATTTTTATCCCTAAAGGTTTTTTTATTTCGCCCACTGTAAGAGAAAATGTGCACATAAATAATTATTATGAGGGTACATACAACAAAATTTCTACTGGGCTTCCAGTTCATACATAGACATTTTTTCTCAAACTAAATTTGTTTCAACATATATCTGTGATTAGTGGATGGCTGCAGACACATTTACTTAGCACAGACACTTGTCTTTGCCTAGTTGGTTTGGCGTCGGTATCCTAACTAGAAGATCAGCAGTCGGAGCCACCAGCCGCTGTGCAGAAGAAGGACAAAGCTTTCTACACTTTTAAAGAGTTTCAGTCTCAGAACTACAGGTCGTTCTGCCCTGCTCCATGGGATCTCTTTGAATTGGAATTATGCTTTTCTCTTGTCTCTGACCCTGAACTCAAATCTTTGCAATCGTTGTGGGGGCAGTGTGAGCATCCTGTCTTTCTTCCTAGGCTAATTCATTATCATCAATATTGCCAAGTCTCTTCCATTCATAAGGAACTGTGTGTTTTTAATGTGCTTGGAGGTTTTCCATCATATTTTAACAAACTTTTAACAATAGGTGATAACCTTTAAACATTTTAGTTAAAAATCTTTACAAACATTTTAAAATAAAAATATATATGTATATATCAGAAAGAATAATAGTTCAGTTTGATATTCTAAGGAACTTCTTATCATCACTGACATAAATGTCAGCATGATCATTTTATTCGGCATAGTAAATGAAAAGCAAAAAATGACACATTAACTATTGTCCTGTTCAAACTTAACTCACGACATGAATATAAAAAGTTTCATGGTACTTGAAAAATATTTTTTTTCCCTGCCCTTCACCTTCCTTTGTGCTGGCGAGGCATGCGTGGGAATACGTTTCTACCTCTCTTTTAAGCTAAGATTCCTCCCCTTCTCACCTTTTCTCCCTTTGCCATCCTTTGGCTGATTAACAGTGTTTATGCCGTGCCATCGGATAATGAATAGGAATGGCATGTGCTATTATAAATAAGCATATAATATTTCTTTTTGTGTTTAAGGCTGGCATCGATAGATTCTCACAGTGGACCTGGGGTTGGGGGAAATAGTAACAGCAGAGGGGAAAGCTGGAACTGGAAAGACTGGGGAGCAAGTGGTGTGAGAGTAAAAATGTGCACAGCCACAGCCTTCCTTCATTCCCGCTACTAGCCAGGCAGTGACTCGGACTGTTTTCATAGAATGTATCACACATGCTATTGGAAGCCTGGCAAACACAAACTGGTTTTATTCAAAGTCAATTTGAGTCAGAATTATCTCTCTTGCTGTCGAAATCTAAAAGCTTAGAAAAGTCAATAGGTTAGCATTTTGGAATTTTCCATTTACTGACATCGATTCAACTCATTTCTCGTTGGAAGTTCTGCATGTTTATTTATGGCATTACTGGAAGCTTAGGGATAGACTTAGGAAAAACGGATTCATGAATTTAGAGTTTGAGTCGAGGTGAAACAGAAAATATCAGGAAAACTGGTCATGACGACTCATTCCTGAAGCTAAATTCATGAGTTAGTCATGGATTAAATCTCAGCATTCAACTACCTTTGGACAACTTTCTACCAATTAACTGCAAAAAAGAATGCCCTTTTCATGCTTGATGTGTAATGGAAACCTCTAATCATACACATTTAAACAGTGAAAGCAAATTGATTATTTCCCTAATTAAAATCCCTCCTATGTAGTGACATGATTGTCTGTTACTAGCACACAGAAGCCACACCACCCTTCTAGCTACCAGATTCTCTTCAAAATAAGGATTGTATGGTATTTAAAGTTCAGTGAACTCTTCCAATCTCTTTGTGTTCCCCGCCCCTGTCCAACCTCCTTTCCTAGTCCTCTGAGTATCAAGGACTGTTTGTCATCTCCGTGTATCTACCCATTACACAAAATCATTTCCTTTTATAGTAGATCTATGTGTTGCTTGATTACACAGCGAACAGTGGGTGTTTGGCTATGAGAATCTCTTTTAAATGATTTCCTTTGTTGTTGTTGATGATATTTCCACAGAATGTCACACTCAGTTCAAAGGAAGTTGTTTGCCTGCCAGCACTGAAGGCTGTCAGAACTTGTGGGAGTGCTAATTGGAGCCAATCAAACGTTAACTGACCTGCTTCTACACTTCAGTGACAAACAGGAATTTCTCCCACTTTGGGAAGCAGAAACACTGTGCTCTGACGATTGTCTCTTGAAACTACAAGCCCTTGACCCTCATGAGTTAAGAAAATAATAATAAATCTGAAGTATTTTATTATTTAAAACCTAAACATTGAAATCTGACATATCAGTCAAGAAATGTAGCTTAAAACTATTAACTGGGTAGAATATTTTCCTCTTAAAGTAAGAAATACCTTTGGTCACCCTGAGAACCATTTCTAAAGTGACCCCGAGTTGTGCTTCTCATTTTAATATTTCCATTGCATTTTTGTCAACGATGGAGAGTTTCTGACTTAGAGAAGTGTAATGAACAATATTTCTAGAGGAAGCACATATGTAAGCATGAGACAATATTGAGGGTCTCCGGGTCTCTATGAGGACATTATCTATCTTTTCACTCGCTTTGATCTCTCAGACATTGATCTACTAGTGGCCTTGTGGCTGTTCTGCTCAATTGGCTATTTATGGTAACCAGTGCCTTTTCCTGCCGATTCAGGTCTATCGCAACCTTGACCATGCTATAGGATCTACAAGTCACAGCTGTGTTGTGAACCTGACTATTGATAGGAGCTGTCAGTCTTGTGGCCTCTGTGTCCGAGACCTTAGTCCTCACCCATCGTGACTCTAGCACGCTTTTAGTATGTCCATGGGCCAACCTCTGCTTACATCTGCATCCCTGTAGTGCAGACGGGGCTTCAGGAACCCTCAAATCTGGACTAAGAGCGGAAATAGCCCACCGTACTATCATTTTTACTCGGCCATAGCTAAGTAAGTATTTCAGGGCAAGATGCTCTCTACTGTAGAGTTTTTCCTTTAATCAGACATTCAAGTCTTAGAATTTCAGCTCAGAGATCATAGGTGAACATACCTCATCTGACTTCTTGCATCAAATGCCAGGCCAGGAGAGAGGCTTCCCCACCGCATGGGGCAGAACCTCTTACTTTGTTACCTGACTTCCCTCTATCCATGACATACAAAGAGGTTTCAAAAAGTTCATGGGAAAATGGAATTAAAAATCTTTTCTTAGGAAAATTTGAAGCCATGTCAAATGGCTTGAATCACAGATTTCAGGTCAAAAGCAAGCCCATTACGGTGGAGTTGGTAGTGACCCTACACAATGGAGCAGTATTGTCCCATTAGGTTTCCGAGCCTGTCATTTTTTAAAATCATTTTATTGGGGGCTTATACAATTTGTATCATAATCAATACATAAACCTGGCTTTCATTTTGATGAATATGATCTTCTTCCTGGAAAGGACCAGAAGCCACCTACTGACCTCATGCAGGGGTGAGGGATTAAGGCTACTATAGATGAGACCAGGCAAGCAAGAAGCCAAGCTTGAAGCCAAGCCTTAAATATTTAAATGAAATGACTAAGCTCTCAGAACAATCATTCTAAAAGTCAGCCTTTGTTTACACCAAAAAGAGCTTCCCAGATTTTTTTTTTAGGTTATAAGCTTTCAATTTTGTTTGTTGTTGTTTGTTTGTTTTTTTTGGGGGGGCTATAGTATAAAATATTTTCTTTTTAAATGATTTTTTTGGTATAAAATATTTTCCTCCTTTTTAAATGATTTTTTTGGGGACTTGTACTACTCTTATCACAATCCATCCAGCCATCCATTGTGTCAAGCACATTTGTACATTTGTTGCCATCATCAATCTCAAAACATTTTCTTTCTATTTGAGCCCTTGGTATCAACTCCTTATTTCCCCTCCTCCCTCCTGTCTCCACTCCCTCATGAACCCTTGATAATTTATAAATTACTATTATTTTGTCATGTTTTACACGGTCTGACATCTCCCCTCACCCATTTGTCTGTTATCCTTCCCCCAGGGAGGAGGGTTATATGTAGAGTCTTGTGATTGGTTCCCCCCTTCTACTCCACTTTCCCCTTCCCATCCTCATGTCACTGTTCTCATTATTAATCCTGAGGGGTTTATCTGTCCTGGAATCACTGTGTTTCCAGTTCTTATCTGTACCAGTGTACATGCTGTGGTCTAGCTGGATTTCTAAGCTGGAATTGGGATGGTGGGTGGGTGGGAGCATTTAAGAACTAGAGGAAAGTTGTATGTTTTATTGTTGCTACACTGCGCCCAGTCTGAATCATCTCCTCCTAGCCACCCTTCTGCATGACAATGTCCAGTTGCCTACAGATGGGCTATGGGTCTCCACTCTGCACTCCCCTTCATCACAAAAGGAAGTAGGTGTTAAAAAACCCAGGAACAAGGGAACAGCAAGTGAACCAAAATCAGTGGCAAGGAGAACTTGATCAATGGCAATGTAGAGGAAAGGAATTACTGAAACCCAAATGAAGGCTGAGCATGCTAGTGGGATAAGAGGAAAGTAAAAGGAAATAGAGGAAAAACTAGGAGGCAAACGACATTTATATAGGTTCAAATTCAGGCCTGTACATATGTAAATATATTTATATATGAGATGGGGAAATAGAGCTATGTGAATATTTTTCTAGATGTAGCATTTTGGGTTTAAGGAAGCATAGGTTACAAAGTTGTACAACAAATGAAATCAATAATAATAATAATAACACCTCATTAACCCCCTCCCTCATCAAAAATATGATTCTGTTCCCACCCCTATGCTTCCTCCCTCTGTAATCACCACCCCACCCCATCTCCCTGTCCCTGTGTCCTCACCCCAACCACCACCACCACATCTCATAGTCTTCAAATTCTTATCTTTTGGTATAAAAAGCACTTTTCTTTTTCATTTTTCCATGTATTAATGATGCCCTTAGATGTTTATAAGACTGGTTAACTTTACTAAGCATAATATTCCCTGGTTTTGTCTATATCTTGTATTTAAGAGAGTTGTCATTTTTATATTGATGCACAATATTCCATTGTATAAATATAACAGAGTTTTTTATCCATTCTTCCATAATCAGAGTTTTGGGTAGTTTCCATGTTATTGTTATTATGAAAATTGCTTCAATAAACATAGATATGCACAGGTCTGTGTTGTACTCTTTCTTTCTTTAAGGTATCTACTTGGTAAAGGTCGATTGCTCACAGACTAGTTGCATTTGGTTAAGGAACCGCCATATCAATTTCTACTGAGGTTGTGCAATCCTACAGTCCCATGAGCAATGCTTAAACATTCTATCCTACTCTCTAGCATTTATCACTTTCTGTTTTGTTGAATTTTGCTCCAAGTGTTGGTGTAAGGCAGTATCTCATTGTTTTGTATCTCTCTTAATGTCATCTTTGATAGATTCATGTCTCATGCCCATTTTCTTGATTGGGTTATTTGTACTTTTCTTGTTAAGACAGTGTAGCTTTCTAGAAAGATTTTGAAGATTCATCCTTTATCTGATATATCATTACCATTTTCCCCAATCTCTTTGTTCTTTTAAAACCTTTTTGATGTAATAACAATATGAATGAATGCTGCATTTTTAGAAGGCCTTAGTTCTTTATTTTGTGTTCTATAGTGTTTTCATAATGTTCAGAAATGTGTTTATGCTTTGTAGCAGGATCCTTAAGTTTTTCCGTGATTTTTTGTTGTTGTTGGTGGTGGTGGTCTTTATGCTTGTGTGCTTTATATTTTGGTCTTTGATTCATCTTGAGTTTGTTTTTGTACATGGTGTGTTATGCGTTCTTTTCATTCTTTGTAGGTAAAGATTCTGTTTTCTAACACCATTTATTGAAAAGCCTTCTCTTCCCAATTAACTTGATCTAGTCCCTTATATAAAATTAACTTTGCGCTCCCCAGACTATTTTTTTAAAGCTCTACCTAATATAAAGGAGCAGTGATGGCATAGTGGATTACAACTTGGGCTGCAAATCATAGTTCAAGAGGTCAAAACTACCAGTCACTCCACGGGACAAAGATGAGACTTTCTACTCCTGTAGAGAGGTATATTCTCAGAAACCGCAGGAACAATTCCACCCTGTCTCATTGAGTCACCACTAAGATTTGGAATAGATCCAGTGGCAGTGAGGTTTTTAAAAATTTGTCTGTTTGTTTGGGTCACATTAGTTAATGGAAAGGAAAGCAAAGATCTGTGGAGTTTGTCGGAGGCCACCTCTTTCTTGTTTGTAGGTCAGAGAAATCTACTTCCCTAAACATATTGAAGAAAAACAGTGATAGGAAAACATAGGAGCAATGAGGATTTAGAATGTAGCTGGATTATTAAAACAGAAACAAAGTTATATAAGAAGGTGATGATGTAGTATAAAAATACACTTTGGTCACATATGCATTCCCTTAATAAGTAACCAGTGAGAGCGTCTCCCAGAAACCATGCAGAGAACACAGCAGACACTACTTCCTTTTCACTTGGAGCTTGTCTTCCAGTGCAAGTAGTTCTAAGTTGAAGCTCAAAGGAACAAAAGCAAAAGTTCCATTAGAAAAACTAAAGATGCCATAATTTATTTTTACATTTTGGTAATGCTTTGTTATATTTTTAATCCTGTAGTGGTCCTAAAAACATACTCTCGTGGTTTGCATGACCTGGTTATGGTTAAGAAAAAGCTAAAAATGACTGCAACATTTATTCCTGGTTGGACATGAAATTAGAATAGCTTGACATTTTATCGTAAGGTCAATCATCAAATCACAGGATTTTACAGTTGGAAAAGGTCTTAGAGGTCATGCTAGCAGAGCTCACGGTTTGACTGGTCAGGAAACTAATGTGCAAGATGCTGAAGGGAAAGTTGGTGTTAGAGCTGAGTTTGACTATCTGCTCTTTAAGTTCCATCAGGACATTGGAAAACAGAAAAGAGCTTTTATTTGGATTTCACTCAAACTATGCATTGCTTCACTTAAATTCATTTTGGCACCAGCAGACCCCCTTGGACAAAGTTCTAGGGCTGGCTCTTTAGAGACTGAGAACATACTGGGAAATGCCATTAGACAGAAGTGGGATAGGTTTTTGTACATTATCCATTGGACCACTATCCACTAAGTCAACTGTTCAAAGCTAGCAGCTAGTCCAGAGGAGGAAGGTGAAGTTTCCTGCTCTCATAAAGATGACAGCCTCAGGAATACCCTGGAGGGCTGGATTTGACACTTCAGTGACCTTGGGGTTTGGTTTGTTGGTTTTTAGACTGACCTATAATCTCCCAGTCCAAATCCATGGAGCAACATTGGGGAAGAAGATCCTGTTTTTGTAAAAATTACAGTCAAGGAAGCCCCGTGGAGCAGCTCTGTCTTTAAGATATGGAATTTCCATGACTTAGAGGCAATTCAATGGCATTTTCCTCAGGGGTTAGAATAGGTACTAGTGTGGTTAATCATTTCTCCTCTTTCTGCGCAGAATGTAAAACATGATCCAGAAAGAGTTCAAGCACTCCCCAAAACAGAGTGCCTGCCAAGGTGACATTCTTACCAGTTGGGGGTAAAGTCTTGGACTTGATAATGAGACATCTGGGTTCAAAATGCAGCTCAAATACCTAATAACTGCTTAATAAGTCATGAAACTTGTAGCAAGATATTTGTTACAAGGAATGGTTTTAATGGTGCAAATCCTAATTTACCTTGAAAAGACACATCTGATTTCAATTATTTCTAAAAGGATACCCATGTCGCTCAATTCAATGTGATGCTTTCCCCATAGCTTCCACCTGATGTCCCCAGGGCTAAAGAGACAGCATGGTTAGTTTATGCAGTTTACATCACACCCTGCAGTGAGCAGCATGGAGTGAACATATAGGACCTTCCCTGGCTTCCTTTTGCTGGCTGTGATAATTCGTTCCCACGAACACATCCAACTCTCAGACAGTACTCATGATTCAGGGTACTTATGAGGGGAGTGAGCAGGTTACCACCAGTCAATCTGAGTCAAGAGAAAGGACGCAGTCATAGGTCCACAGATGTGGAGAGAACGGGGTCCTTCTGTAGCACTCATGAGACTAGAGGAAGCACTATAGAAGGAATCACTGTAGAAAGCAAGTGGTCCTCGCGCTGCCTCAGGAAGTTGGGAACAGGGATTCGAGGTGACTGAGCAAATGCCTCTGCTTGGTATATGCCCAGACCTAGAGAAATAAGAGCCATAGAAGGATAGCTCTATGCACGCCATGTTCCTCATAGCACTATTTATGATAGGGAAACAATGGAAACAGCCTCAGTGAGCATCAGTGCAAGGATGGATCGATGAACTTTGACACACAGATTTCTTTAGACTATTAAAGAATAGCGAATCATTTGACAGTTGAACTTCTGGCTTCTGAATGGTTAGGATCTCAACAGGACGGTGAATTCAACATGGCAAGACTGAGAAGGGGAAGACGACTTTTCTTCAGAAGCTTGCCAAGCATCACATTGTAGAAACAGAAAGCAAATAAGACTGGGTCAAATCTGTGTGGTTGGTTTGGCTGGCAGACCGAACTCTAGGCCCTGGGTTCATTGACATAAGAGTAAAGGTATCCCCATGACTCCCCCATCTCTCCATTACCTGATTACAATAATCAATGCATGTGCATGCCCCCGCTTTCCCAGGGAGACGGGCAGCAGAAAAGTGGGTGCAATAACACAGCGGTTGATATAAGACATGACAAAAGGAGAATAATTTATAAACAATCACGAGGACATGGAAAAGGGAGGGGAGGGGAGGGAGGAGGAAATAAGGAGCTGATACCAAGAGCTCAAGTAAAAAGCAAATGTTTTGAAAAAGATGAAGCCAACATATGTATTTGACACAAAGGCTATATTTATGGATGGTGATGAGAGCCCCCAATAAAATAAATAAAAATAAATAAATAAATAAGAAAGGAAATAGGCTGAGCCCTGGTGGCTGTGCGCGGGACTGCGGCCCACTAGGATGGAGATTCAATTCCAGCAGCGGCTCCACAGGAACAAAGTCTGGGCCTCCTACTCCCACCACCAGAGGGCAGTGATGCAAAACACACAAACACACACACACACACACAAAAGAAGAGGTGAGTAAGGAAGACTTGATAGCTTATCTCAACAAAGCTATTAGTAATAGTTGCTTATTGCTTTATTTATTATAAAATAGGAATATCCTGTGACTTTTATCCTCTACATGTACCATATTTTAAGTGATCTTATACACCAGAAACCAGATCTTGAATGACTGGTGAAATATTTTGGCTGAAGGGTTCTAGATTAAATAAAGGATGAGCTGTGGTTAAATGATGGATCAAACTCTGATTTCATAAAATGTGATTGTTCTTGAGACTCAGTTGAATGAGTGGTGTTGAATTTTTCACAACCTACAGATCGATTTCACACTTAGATTTATGTAAGTGATTATAAGAATATATTTGAATACTGGGTAGTCTCTTCATGCCTTGTGAAACAGAACAATATTCACCTATTTCAATTTGTATACATGAGCCTGTTTAAATGCAGAAGTTAAAGTTAAAGATACTGTAGCAATGGGCACTTTTATTGTTCGTAACTCTGTTAATCTAATTAAAATTAAAATTCCTGTCTCTAAAATCCTGTCTTTTAGTTAACAAAAAGCATTCTAATGTGATTTGTATATGATCTTAAATGAAGAACATTTTACACTTTTCAAATTTTATAGATGATCTCTAAGGTCAGATGGTTTTAAAAGATAGCAACAAGTTGAATTTTGTGTTTAAATTCTTCTCTAAGGCTGAAATTGTAATTCAGGATTTGTCTTTCGAATAACTATTTAAAGACACAGTTGTCTACTATATATGTGACGTATATGTGGTCGGTACTTGGAATAAGATGGAGGAGATATTATTGGCAGAAATTTGCAAGTAATGTGATCATAAGGCCTAAGCTAATTAAAAATATCAGATTAAAAAAAAGAATAACAATCTATGACACATCTCATAACATGATTGAACTTGGATAATCTTATGCTGAGTGAATTTAGTCAATAACAAAAGGACAGGTGTGTTAGTCTGGGCAGACTAGAGAAACAAATTCATAATCATGCATATAGATATAAGGGAAAGATTTATATACAAGAGGAATGGAACATTGAGAAAGCAGCCCAACCTAGTCCAGTCCACAGTCATAAGTCTGCTATTAGCCCATAGGTCCGATATCAATCTATAAAGTCTCTTTCTGACTCATGAAGCATGTGCAATGACACCAGGACAATCTAGAATCATCTTAGCACTGGCAGGGGTATCTGTGTGGCTTCCCCAGCCCCAGAGGTCTGGTTCCATCAGGGCAAGCCCTTCTGGCTTCTCCTATGGCTCCTCCAGGTTCCTGGAGTCAGGATCCATCAGCATGCCACCATTTTGTCTTGCCGGTAGACCAACTCCCAGAGACTGAATCAAGTCTCTCTTCTCCAATTGGGAAGTACTGCGAGACTTCCCAGAATTCTCAGGAGAAAGCCATGCCCACACAGAGGCCACATTGACTATCTCCAGTTTGAAAGGCTAGACTCCACCCTTAAACTCCCAAACATGAAACTGACACATGAGTACATACATGACTGCTACAACATGTATTATATGACCTCTCCTATGAAAAGTGAAGAAAAAAGTTTCAGAATAAATGAAGCAGGTCTTGATGGTTACCAAAGGTGAAAAAGGAAAAGAGGGAAGGAAAGTCACTGGGTAGAGGGTGTCTAAGTGTTAATTTGAAATAAGGGGAAGATAATATATAGTAAAAGGCCAGACCAAAAAATAACAGAAGCATGGAAAGACAGTTGGAAGTTTGCAAGAGCTAAAGGCAACAGAGACAAGTATGTTTCATATAATAATGATGATCTATAAGTTGATGCTTGGATAGACATGCAGGTTGAACAATTTTGAAAGAAGGCGTGAACACATTCTCTCTCTCTCTCTCTCTATATATATATGTATATTTACAAATACCCTCTCCCATCTAAATCTGTCATATATATGTATGACAGTACTTGTTTATATGTGGGATCACTATGAATTAGAATTGACTTCATGGTAGTGATTTTGGTTTTGGTTTTAACTTTGCTACAAATATATATCCATTATCCATGAGTGTGGTGCAGCACCTAGGGGCCAAAGTAATGAATACTTTTTAGACATAATCAACAGTTTTAGGGATGAGAAGATGGGTTTGATGAGATCAAGCCTATAGTCTTTAGAGATACCAAGGTCAATTGGGATAAAATTTCACAAAGACAAAAGTCAGCATTCTACTGTTGTGGTAACTGTGAAGGTTTAAAAACCTCACAGCAGTCATCTAAGGTGAGGCTATTGGTCTCTCCTTATCTGGAAAGAAGAATGATTATTATCAAAAGACATATGGAAACAATTAGTCCAGTGGACTAGTGAATCATGAAGACATCCATTTTCTCAACTCTGAAACAGAAAGCTAGAGGGTATCTAGATATTATTACCTACTGCTCTGAAATGGATCATGTTGGAGGGTCCTGGACACAGTGGGAGAAAAATGTGGAAGAAATCAAAAATTCTTAAATGAGATTAGGTTTACTGATGGAAGCCCCAAGACTATATGCCCCTTAGTTAGCCTTAAAGAAATGAATTCACCCTAGGGTTAGAACTAATATTCATTTAAAATGAAAAGGCAGCATTTATCCAAAGATAAAAATACTTAGCAAGGGTAAGGAGAGAATGAAGGATGAAAAAGAAACTATAGGGAGGAAGATGGATTTGTGGTGGCATATTGAGGGATTGCATTGAATGAATTGAAACAAAGTGTGTATGAATTGTTGAATGTAAAACTGACGTTCTGTTTTGTAAACTAACTCACAATATGTTTTGTTCAAAAGGAAAAAATACGCAAGCTTACTGCCATCAAGTCAATTCTGATTCGTAATAACCATAGAGGATAGAGCAGAACTACCCCAGGTGGCTTTCAGGGCTGTAAATCTTCACAGAAGCAGACTTGTTTCTCTTGTGGAGTAGCTGATGGGTTTGAACCACTCACTTTTGGTTTAGCAGTTGAGCACTTTAATCACTGTGCCACCAAAGCTTTTCCTAAAGAAGGATTAATCCTCCAATTGCCATGGAGTCAATTCTGCTTCACAGGAATTAGTAGATTTCAACTTCCAATCTTGTGGTTAGCAGGACCACTACCAGTCCACACCACCACCTCCTAGACACCTCTCTCTGACAACGCTCTTATTTTTACTGGATGATCCACTCATCATCCACTGAAAAGAACCACCCAATAAAATCAGTAGTATCCCCTCACTTCCCTTTTTCTGCATCTCCTATAGGAACAAGAGAGAAATAAAAAAATATTCTTCCTCCTTTGGAGTTATTTTAAAAGCCGCAAATCTTACAGATTTCAATCATATTCCTCAAACTTTTTAAACAGGGGGTCAGTTCACTGTCCCTCAGGCTGTTGGAGGGCCGGACTATGGTTAAAACAACAACAACAGCAAAAACAAAACTATGAACAAATTCACTGTGGGCCTGAATGTGAACTCAGTGGGCCACATGTGGCCCGCGGGCCATAGTTTGAGAACCCTTCAATAGTTGATAGTCACTGTATGTCATTTGATCCTCATATTTAGAATTATTCAACTAAGGGCATGTGTGCTACTCAATTGTTTTTTTTTTTTTAATGAAATTGTCACATGTAGATAGTTAAATTGTCGTCATCATGCTTTGAAGTGGTTTGTTTTATGATATGCCACACCTCTGTTTGGAATCTCAGGACACTATTGAGTGAGCAAAATTTTTGTTAGTGATTCAGATTCAGGAAAATCTCCAAAATAAGTTTTATTAAAATATAACCTGAACCTAGAATAAGAGTTCCTATACTGTTGGTTAAAATCTCCAAATAAAACCATTTTTGCTGTAAGACCACTCAGAACTTCTCTCTTATACCTACTGATCTTCCTTTTAAATTTTTGTAATTTTAATTATATTGAAACCTTAGTTTCCCAGGCAGTTTGAAGGCTTTAAGAAAGTGTGTGTGTGTGTGTGTGTGTGTGTGTGTGTGTGTGTGTTGTCATCATGTTTTGTTTTTTTCTGTTCTTATTTGCAGAGCCGTTTCTCAGTTGGGAAGTTACATTTGGGTAATAACATCTGGATATAATGTCACCAGTAGAATTGAGCAAATTTTTTTTCTAACTTTTGTAACTCTGGCCAGCTTCACACGAGCTTCTATCAGCTGAAATGGCATCTTTGACTTCAGCCAAATGTAGGTTATTCAGTTATGAGTGCCAAAAAAGATGAGTTGCCTGCACACTTTATCCAGAGTGAATAAAAGCCAAATTGTAAAATAATTATAATCTCTTGAAGCCAAGCCAGCCATGCAGTCTGAGCCCATCTTTCTTCATTACTTTGTATACAGTTCTTATTTTAACAGAACAAACTTTCCAAGGGTACTCGCATGGGACTGCTGAACCAGCTGTACAACTTTTATTTTGAAGAAAAAGAGTTGAGCCTCTGCACAGGCTGTTTTAAGACAAGGGAGGGACTTAGCCTCTCGGAGCTTGACCAGCATGTGGAAGGAGTGCTCTCCAGGCTGTAATCACTTCGGCAGCTCTTACCTGGGTGCCAGTGCTGGTCTGAAGCGCTCTGCTCATTGTGTTCCGTTTCTGAGGGTCCCGTGCACTTCTTTGGACGGGATCGACGTGACTCTTGGTGGATTTTGCACCCCCTGCTCTGTGGGGGAGTGCCCCGACGTGCCTGTCTTATGTGGCCTCTATGGACACACTGCTCAGCTGGCAGCAAGCAGGCAAGTGTTCCCCCAGCACCCAAAAAAGAGAAAGAGGAAACTCCTTTTCCTTTCTGGGCTCCTTGCAGCACCATAGATCAGGAGAAGCTTCCTCTTTCCCTCCTTGGATTTTTCTGGAGTTGTTTCCAGGAAGAAGTTCCACTTTTACCTTTAAATGGATGACCATGTCACCATCAGGAAGAAGCATCTCCAGAGGCCCATCTTTAGGTAAGTACTGCCGCATCCCAAGTGGCTCCAGAACTTTCAGCACAACAGTTTCTCTGCTTCCATCTGAACCTGGGAATGCTGGCGCTAAGCTACAGCCGGGCACTAGAGATCCTGTCTACAGTTTAACTTCACAGGGAAGGCGTCTTTTTCTTTTCTCTTTGCTGAAGCTCTATGCACAAGCTCTTTGCAACTCCTCAAAATATAGTTTTAAAACATCTGAGTTATCTAAGCACACGAATGACCTAACAATGGAAAAACTTTGGAAGCGTTATGCAATCCCTAGCTGTTTTCTGTGGCTGCAGAGTCCTCTCAATGGGAAGCATTATCGGAGCTGTTTGAACTCACACTCAGGAGTCAGTGGTGAGTGCTGTGAATGCCGCACCATTCAAGAGCAGTATGTGGGGAGAGAAGTTCAGACTTGATGGCTCCGGTTCTAGAGGGAGCCTTGCGCCTCTGAGTTAGGATGATCAGAATTGCAATTAAGGAAACAAGAGGACCATGGGGGACATTTTCCCAGTGGTCGAATGGGTGGATTGCTTCAGTGGTGGACGTTTAAGCTAAGCAACATGCAAATTCAGTATAATGAATTGAAATAAGGTTCTCTTTTGGCAGGAGGCGTGCTCTTTTTTCTCAGGAACTATCAATGTCTATATTGACTCTACCTGTTGATTCTTGAAAATGACCCTTTGTGTATTTTATCATTCTTAATGCCAAATTCCAATGTGGAACACACACAATTTATGCATCGGGCTTTAAAAATAAGACTTGAAAAAAAAAGTAGATGGAAGCTCAATTTTGTGTTTCTCAGAAAATATTATTTTCAGTGTAGTTGTGCTACTATGGAAACAAAACTGAATATTATACTCAGGTTGCAGCTACTGATTGTTGATCTAGAATTTACTGCAGGATAGTAAAGGTTTAGAGATGGGATTCCTAAAACTCTTCTTGTTGCATAATAAAAGTGAATTTCACCTAGCGTTATTTTGTAAAATGTGCCCCTTTTAATGTATGGACTAAGCGTAATGTCAATAGTATCACTTATATTTTTTACACAAACGAAATGCTCTATCGAATCTGCTTTAAAGCTTTCCCTGGAAGATAAGTATATTGGAGTATAGAAAGCTCGTGTCTACCCATGTGTGGGCTCTGGCATAGGAACCATTGTGAAGACGGCTCCGGACTGCTCAGTTTTCTGGTCCGCTGTGTGCAGAGTTGCTCTAAGTTAGACAAGACTAGGTGGCCTGAACAACAGCAGCTCGACCTACACATGTATTTCTAAGTCCTTTAAAGTGATCAGAGAGCTCTAGGAGCTCACCGGCCGAGACTGGCACTTAAAATCCACCCACCAGTTGCTCCATATGAGGAAGCTAGGTCAAGCATTAAAAATACTGTGGGGCGGTTCTACTCTGACTTGTAAAGTCCCCTTGTCAGAATTGAATCAACCGAAAATGGATTTGCATAATGATTCGCAGTAAACAACCAAAAAGACCCTTGATGCACCCCAGCATGTGGAAGAACTTGCTACACTTCCTGAAGAATTCTCTTAACCCTATTTAGTTAATCTTTGTTTTCTAGCACTTTTGTGTGTGACTTTCGAAAGGCATGAGAGCTGGAGAAAAGGCACAGAAGCTAACCCCATTGGGACACTGTTATGACACCTGCAGCAGTTTGAGGAGGCAGCAGTGTGTTGGACAGAGCCAGACCCCATCAGCATCATCCATCGAAGAGCTGCTGGGGTTGAATCAGGTGGCCCTTAACTACTTGTCTCTGCCAAGTCCTCGTCCTCCACTGATTGAAGCTATGCTTAGATGTTACTTACTAATACATGAGTTGCAACTCATTTCTATTTTTTGAAAAAGTAAAGAGCAGATCCTTTGTGGAAACTTTGACCCCCTCTCCCACTTTTCACACAATTAGAACAAAGCGTAGCAGTTCACATGATTTCTCCATGACCCTGTAACCTTGATGAAAGTAGACCAAAACTGAATAGAGGAGTCCAGTGATGATTGTGACGAGGAAGGAAAGTGGAGAATGTCTTAGAGGATTAGAATGCTTAGGCATAATTACGGGGATAAAGTTTTGGGCTGATTTTAAATAAAATACACCTGGACATCCCGAAATTTAGTTTTGCTTTAGGCAAGGCTGGGAAGCGTTTTATATAGGGTTTTGTGCCCTTTGATTCATACACAGCTTCAGTTCATGGTCAGTCTCTTTTCCTTTTCCCAGGTACCTTGTCCCCTTAGTTCCCTTGGGTTGAGCACTGTCTTACACTAAACTCTATTAGTCAGGCCTGTTCTATCTGGTCAGAGACCCAGGCAACAGGCCTGTCCTGTTAATGTGTAGCTCTTTGCATCATAATACTGCAGGGAGGCTGTGCATACTAGTGCTCAATCCAATTGATAAACAAGCCTGTGTTAGACTGACCCAAAAGTATGAGGAGGTAATTTATAAGCTTAACTAAACACTTGTGAATAAGATATCTTTACTGTCTGAAAATAATTCATTTAAATTTTTAGGCATCGAGATAATTAAATGCAGTATTTAAAAAATCTGACACTTTGATGCCCTTATACATTTTTATATACAAGACTATTTCCTCCTACTATTGAACCTATAGCTTCAATTCTATTCACTGGACCTTTTCTGAAAGACTACAAATGTCTATTTACAAGTGCTAAGGCATTTGGAAATACAGACAGAGAGGGAAAATGTCCTGATATCTACCTTGCCATGACATATTATTTAGTATCTATCTAAATACACAAAGGAGCTGATAGTGTCCAGGGAGGTTCCAGTGGGAGAGAGAAGTTTCAGTGATGATTTATTGTGGTGCTTCCTGAGAGACATGAAAGCAAGATTATCCTAAAAAACAAAAACAAAAACAAAAAAAACAACCCTGACATTTCATTAACATTGGTGTTTCATCAACCTAGTTTTCTTAAATTTAGTCCTAGAAACCCAAACCCAATTCACTGCCATGGAGTCATTTCTGATTCATAAGGACCCTTTAGAATAGGGCAGCACTTCTGTTTAGTGGAGTTGAAAGCTTTGTCTTTCTCCGGCACAGCTGCTGGGAGTTTCCAACTGCTGCCCTTAAGGTTAGCACATCAAAGTGTAACCACCAGGGTGCCTGAAGGTTATACATTGCCAAATGATTTTGGAGTAAATGGTATCCTTTGAAATGTTCCCTCGTGGATTGTTAAATGTATTCACAAAATTGAAAGAGGTTAATGATTTAGATCAAGCCTCTTAAACCATGGTGGCCTCGCTGGAGGTATACTGTGCCGTTAACCATGAGGTCAGCCATTTGAATCCACCAAAGCTTCCTGGGAAAGAGGTGAGGCTTTCTCCTTCCAGAAAGATTTATGGTCTCCCAAACTACTGGGAACAGTTCTACTCTGTCCTAAAGGGCTGGTGTAAATCGGAATCCTACTCAACATCAGTGGGGAGATCGTTAAGAATGTCCTCGTCTACCTCAGCTTTGATGAAGATGATGGAGTCGATTTTAAAAGAATCATCCTTCTAAATTTTAGATATGTATTTCCATGGCAGATCTGTGAGGCAGGGAACAAAGGGAATACTTGTTATGGTAAGTGGGAGTTTATTTTATTCATTTTGCCCATGTCATAATGAACTTTGAGATAAGTGAGGATGTGCAGCCTGAATATATATGTGTATTAATATACATATATGTGTGTATATGTATATATGTGTATATATGTATATATATATAAAACCTTGAACCACTTCATGTCTGTCTGCTGACACTTTCTCACCTCATATCTGTTTAGAGGAATGTGATGTTTTTACCATCCAGATTTCATCATTTTTGTAGAACAAAAACACTATATTACAAAAACTTTTTTTATTTTTTCCAATCCACAATACTTAGCTTTGTTTCCTAGTATATAGAGAAGAACTCAAAGTGAAATTGCATTCCTAAAAATGTGAGTCAATGTTTGATTTTGAAGACTTTCTATCTGTACATTCCTTTATGCTTTTAGACATCTTGTCTGTGCTGATACCCAGTGCTTCATATCTACATCAAAATAGTCTCTTTACATCAATGCGTTTATCAACGTGTACTTTTATGTCATGTTTATGCCTTTTATCAAGTCATAATATCATTTCCTTCACAAAACCATTTCCATAAAGCAGTTGCTGAAGATTGTTTTATCTTCTTACATGCTCACGCTGCTGAGCACTCGTTCTGTGTTCTCATGTCGAAAATAATCTTAGATCTTAATAACAAGGAAAATTGTTTCTTCTAGTAAAATTGCACCAGCGAACATACTTCTTAACCGCATTTCAGGGCCTTCACAGGTTTAAGTCTTGGATTTCATTATAATAATCTCCTCCTCCTGGATGTGATATTTGAATTTATCAAGTTCTATTGAATACACATCTTTTCCTATTGCTTTATGTTATCTGTAGAAGCAGATATGGGAAATGAATACTATATAAATAATTGAATAAACTTTAAAGATCCTTAAATCTCAAACCTTGTTTAGCATTTTTGGAAGAGGCATTTCTGAATCATTCTGAATGATTTCTGAATCATTCTTGGGGTTCAGATGTGGATTCTTATTTCCATTAGAAATAACTGAAGCACCCCAAAGAATCATTAGCTATAGAAATGAGTACTGGTCTAACAGTCAGCTTCTGAGTCCATAAAATGCAAGTCGGTTGGTTGCCAGGGCCCCAAAGTAATGAAAATCATGTTCGTATCATCACAGCATCTAGAACTCACTGTCTGTTCTCTTTATGTCTTTTCAGAAGTATTGTTTTTGTAAGTGTCTGCTTGTGGAGGAATTCTGAGTGGTTTCTGGCAAGCATATTCTATTCACATAGAGATGTAGAAAGCAAGAGGATGAAATAAAAATGCGTAGGAAAAGAAAGCAAATGCTATTTTTGTTTGTGGACCTAATGGAGATGAACGGTTGACAAACTTGCTCCGTTAGACTTCAAGGTTTGTTGTCTATACATTATTGAGGAACAATCATAAAGTGTCTGTAATATAAACTTTCTAGAGTGGAACTCATTTAATGTATTCCCATATTTAAGCTCAAATAATATCGGTGTTATAGCTGAGCCAAAAGTTACTGCTACATAGGGCCCACAAAGTATTTTAATTTTTATGCATTAATAAGGAATAGCTTCTATTTGACTTTGCCAATTTATGATGGTTTTCTAGGGAACTCTTCTAAATAGATTCATTTATTATGATGTTTCAGGTCTATCTTCCCACAGTACTTTGTGCACAATAGTAGTAGAACATTTTTATAGGCAGTAGAATAAACTGTGTACCATGTAAAACCGCTTAAAATCTAAAGAACTTGCAACATGCCACTGGATATTGGCTTTTTCATTTTCTCCCTGACTCATCTTAATGCCATCGAGTTGACTCAGAGCGACCCTCTAGGGCAAGGTGGAACGGTCCTTGTGGGTCTCCTCGACTGTAACTCTTTACGGAGTAGAGTCCTATCTTGCTCCTGGGGAGTGGCTGGTGGTTTCAGGCAGCAGCCCCGTGCATAACCACTATGCCGCCCAGGCTCATTTTCCTTCTGATAATTATTTAAATACTTACGGTACTCTTTGGTTTAATCTTCTTTTAACTCCCGTTTTTCAAAGAATATATATTTTAGAAAGAAATATCACAGTGTAACTCATCAGCATGGAAAGAAATTACATAGAAATAGCTAAGTATGATCTGTTGAAGCAGTTTGAGTATTAAGTATTCTTTTTGATAAATGGTTTCTTCTTAGGAAAAGCTCTAAGCAACTAAAGTCAGAAATGTAAATTCAGTGTATGAAAATATTTTACCAATTTTCGCCTTAAAGTTAGAAGAGATTTTGAATTTATTAAAAAGACAAAGAGCAAGAGAGTGAGAACTAGAAAAGTTACCTTAATTGACATAATTTAAGTTTTTTATTACATCTAAATAATAATCCTTATGTAAATTATGCCTAATGGAAAGAAGTAAACATTTATTTTTAACTCTATTTAGATCTTGTTATGAAAGTGAAAATCATGTCTGGAAAGTAGAGGAAATTGACCTTAAAGTTTATAATACTATACAATACCATGTTAAGAACAGAAGATATTTTATAGCAATCACATTACTAAAAAATTAACACATATTTTTGCTTAGGTCCAGATGTCATGGATCCTGGACAAAGGTTATTATGTAATTCATAGAGCAAAAATCAGACACAATGTGATGGTTGAAATAGAGTGGAAAGCCAAAATACAACAATGACCCTCATAGTCTAAAGTAGGTCATGTTTATCATAAAAAAAATGATAAGACATCATCTAATAGTAAAAAAAAATGCTGTAACATATAGAAGTGGCCAAAAGAAGTAGATGAAACTGTAATTTGTTGTATTGCCAGATAGTAAGCAATTTATTACCCTTGGAATTATTTCATCTACATTCAACAAAAGTTTAAACCACTTCCCATAAACTTATCAGCATCATTCAGAGCATGTTTTGATGTTAATAGCAACTGTTTATTGAAACCCTACTGTACTTTGAGTCACATTATCTTCATAGTGATTATATTTAATGTATAATTAGCAATCTGGGGTATTAAAACATGTAAACATTTCTTTTGCTCACACCAAAAGACCTCCCCCCCTAACCCCCCACCCCGCCAACTGAACAAATCCCAACTTAGAGTCCTCTATCGGACAGAGCCGAATTGCTCCCTAGGATTTTCAAAGAAAGAAATCTTTCCCAGGTAGGCTGCCTCATCCTTCTCCTGGGAGTGAGTGGTGGGTGGACTTGACCTTTCATTAGCAGCCCAATATGTGACCCATTAGGCCACCAGGGACCTTACTCAGAAGCTACAAAAACCATGTTTTCTAAGCCAGAACAACTTGGAGATATTTTTATCTACTATAACCATTGGTGTGACTTATTAATGGCTTTTTCAAACTTTAGGAAATATTTAAAATGTCGATGATTAAGGCTGTACAGATGAAAAATGCACTGAGAAAATATATAAGTTGGATACTATCTAGGAAATGAATATTTAGTATAAGGAGCATGCTACACATCATGCTTGCTTGATTAAAATGCCACGAAGAAAGTCATGCTGGTGGATGCTTGCTTAAAAAATGATCTGGAGATCTGTAGAAAAGGACTAAAGTTAAAGAAGTCTGCAGTATTTCTAAACCCAGCCTCTTTAGTTCTGTGACTGGACGTAGCATAATTTTGACAGTTAGTTCTCATGGGAAAGCTTCCGTTTATTTATGTATTTGATTACGGTCACTTGGACGTGAGCTCTAATTGAGGAAAATCCAACATTTCCTGAAATGGAGCTGCTGGAAGATTAGGGAACAAGTCAGAGTGTGTTTGAAGGAACAGATGGTGGTGTTTTCTGCATGTAATCTTTATAACATCCCACGCCTGCTCCATAAAGCCAGACTCTTGCAATGAAGAAGCACTAGTTCTGAGTAAAACTGGTGTCAGCCTGAGTCAGTTAAGTAGCACTAGTCTTTAAGATCTCTGAAAGTCATTTTTTAAGTTTGTAAAAGATGATTCAAAGCAAATATTTAAGTATTAATTATATATCTGTTACCCCTGTTGCCTAGGAACATGGAAAGCTATGAGTTTTTATCATGAAATCTATCACCACGGATTTTAAAAGAATTATTTAAATGTACTTCTCCTAAAGATTAGAGTGCTTGAAACATATTGTTTATAGAACAAGGGCAATGAGAAACAGTAGAGCTGTGTTTTCAACTTGTAAAACTGTGAAAGCAGGTGTGTCTTATTGAGGAAGGAAAAGAAAATGCCACAAGTCAAATTACTTTTAAATTATATCCTTAACTGAAAATCTGGAGGCAGGTAGGAATGTATGGTGGCGTCATCATTAAGCTAATCAAAAGGTGCACAGTTCAAACCAACTAGGCGCTCTCTGGAAGAAAGATGTGAGTTTGTTTCCATAAAGATTTGTGGCCTTGGAGACCTATGGATTAGTTCTGCACTGTCCCATGAAGTCACTATGATTTGGAATTGAAAGGAGGCTGATTAAAAGAAAACAAAAACTAAGGAATATATTATAATTAGGGATAATTTTTCAAATTTCCTGTAATAATAATTGTAAATGCTTATATCAATCCCAGGAATGATGTTTCTAAAGTCCCTAAAACAGAAAAGAGAGACTGTTGCCCTTTATCTGTGCCGAGTATGGAGGGATTTCTTGCCCAGTCTGACTCCGTCAACTTGTTCTTAAGTCTGAGATCCATGACATTCTATCTGTATCTTACTTTTTTAGATTATTATAAATGCATAAACAGGAAAATGAACCCTTTTATAAAACGGTTTCCTGAGCCTGTAAGCAATATTATTTTGACCATTGTAACTCTCTAACTTTTAATAGTTATGTTTCATAAATAAGCATTTATCCAAGCTTCAAACTTAAATGCCTAATGGGAATTGGGTTGATGAGACACACAAATATTCAGATCCACATTTTTAAAAACACTGATAGACTAAATAGCATTCTGTTGTATATTTCTGGCTCGTGACCCTTGAAATGAATGAACGATCAAATGAATACTTTGTTCGTTTCTCACAGTGGTCTTCTCTCCATTTTTAGAGTAGATGCTAGTCTGTAAATCTTGGCTAAAAATCCTATCATCTATATCAAAGAGGATTGGTTGAGGCATAGGTGCTTGATTTTTGTTTTTCTTGTTGTTGGATGCTGTAAAGTCAGTGCCAACTCTTAGTCATTCTGTACAAGAGAACAAAACACAGCCTGCTTCTATGCCATCCTCACGATATTCCCCATGTTTGAACTCATTGTTGAAGTCATTGTGTCAATCCATTCTGTTGAGGGCCTTTCTCTTTTTTGTTCTCCCTTCACTTTACCAAGCACGATGTCCTTCTCCGGGGACTGGTCTCTCCTGACAACACGTCCAAAGTGCCTGAGGTGAATTCTCACCACACCTTACAAGGAACCTTCTGGTTGTGCTGTTCCCACGATACATCTGTTTGTCTCTCTGGCAGTTCACAGGACTTTCAATATTTTCACCAGAGCTCAAACCACCATTGATTCTGCTTTGATCATCCTTGTTCAAGTTCCAACTTTCATAAGGATGTGAAGTGGCTGAAAATATCATGACTTGGATCAACAATCTGATCCTTTGAAAGCTGCATCCAAGAGCATTAATTATGGTTATAAGCAGTGTGAAATCTGTTTATCATGATGTTGCCTGCTGAGCCAGTTGTGAGGATTTTCATTTTCTTTCCATTGAGTGGTACTTCATATTGAAGGCTGCAATCCTTGACCTTCATCTGCAGATGCTTCAAGTTCTCTTCACTTTCAGCAGACAAGGTTTTATCATCTGCATATTGCAGATTGTTAAACAGTTTTTTATAATAGTGATGTCACGTTCTTTATATAATCCAATTTCTCTGATTATGTGATCAACATGTAGATTGAAAAAATATGGTGACACTATACACCTGATGCACACCGTTCCTGATTTTTAATAATCCAGTATTCTCTTGTTCTGTTCCCACAACTTGATACATGTACAAGTTCTGCACGTGCATGGTCAAGTATATCTTTTCAAGGATATCCATAGTTTGTTATGGTCCACAGAGTCCAATGCCTTGGCATAGTCAATAAAATACAAGTACAACATTTTTTTTCTGGTATTCTTTGCTTTTCGTTAAGAGCCACCTGATATTATCAATGATATTCTTTCATTCTATTTTGAATCTGGTCTGAAATTCTGGCAGTTCCCTGTGAATGTACTGCTGTAACCATTGTGGGATGATCTTTAGCAAAACTTTACTTGCATAGGTGTAGAGAACACAAAAATAACCATTCTATAATTCTGCTGGGTTATTTTATTTGGAAGAGGTACAAGCACGGATCTCTTTCTTCCCAGTCATTCGGTCATGTAGCTGTCTTCCAAATATCCTGGTATCAATAAGTGAGTGTTTCAATGCTTCATCAGCTTGTTGAAACATTTTGAGTGATGTTCTGACAGTTCTTGGAGCTTTGATTTTGGCTACTGCTTTGGGTGCAGCTTGAACTTCTTCCTTCAGCACCACTGATTCTTCCTCCTATGCTACCTCTTGAGATGGTGGACTGTCATCTAGTTCTTTTTGGTACAGTGACTCGGTGCATTCTTTCCATCTTCCTCCATCACTCGCTATTTTGCCCACAGAATCTTTTAATATTACCACTCAACACTTGATTTTTTTCTTCAGCTCTTTTCAGTTTAAGATATACTCATAATATTCTTTCATTTAAGATTTCTAACTTGGCTGAGTCCTGGTGGTGCAGTGGTTGTGTGCAGGACTGCGGTCCACAGGGTTGACAGTTTAAATTCAGCAGCAGCTCTCCAGGAGCAAGGCTGGGCTTCCTACTCCCACCAGGGCAGTGATGCCACACACACACACACACACACACACACACAAAACAGTAGATAAACTTTCCTAAAAAAAAAGATCTTTGCATATTTCATTATACTAATTTTTTCTTTGTTTTTCAAACTGCCCTTGGAAATTTTATATTCAACTCTTGGACATCACCATTTCTTTCATTTGTGCTAGGTACTTTATGATTAAGAACAAGTTTGAGAATCTTTTCTTACATCTACTTTGATCTTTTATTTCTTTCCTGTCTTAATGATCCTTCACTTTCTTCTCATGTGATTTTCCTGATGTCATCAGGTCTTTCGTCAGTGTTCAATGCATCAATTTTGTTCCTGAGATGTTCTTGGAATTCAGTTGGAATATAATCAGGGTCATATATTGGTTCTCACTGGTTTTAATTTTTTTCAGCTTTGATGATAATTACATATGACCTTTTGATGGCCTAGTTTTAACTGCTGATATTGGACTTCTCCATCATCCCTTTCCACAAATGTGGTCAGTTTGATTTCTATGTATTCCTTCTGAAGAAGTTTATGTGTGTAGTCATCTTTTGTGCTGTTGAAGAAAGAGATTTACAGTGAAGAAATCTTTGGTCTTGAAAAATTCTTTCACACGATATCCAACTTCCTTTGTATCACTAAGGCTATATTTACTAACCACTCTTTCTCCTTCTTTTCTAATTCTAATTGCCAATGATTATCAATTCATCTTGATTGCAGTTTTGGTCAGTTTCAGGCCAAAGGTAACAGTTGAATTCTTCAATTTCTTCACCTCTAGCTATAGTGGTTAGGGCATACATTTTTGCATTTATTGCATTACCTTGTATATTCTCTTATCACAGACTACATAGTACATCAAGTTCAACTTGACTTGTCCTTTCTGATGATGACCGTGATGCCATTCCTCTTGGATAATAACTCATAGGATTTTCTGATTGAAAAAGGCCAGTGCCGGTCTATTTCAGTTCACTCTGCCGATATTTGTGTATTCTATTTTTAGTTTTGACAACTTACAATTTTCATACTTTGCACATTCTAAGTTCTGATTATGAATCAATGTTTTCCGTGTTTCTTCTCATTTGCGGTCATGCCTAATCATCGAATGAAGGTCTCCAAGCCTTACTCCCACAGGCATTACTTCACCTGACTCATTGTGATTGACTCTCTTGGAGAAGACAGCTCTTCCACAATCATATTCTGAGTGCCTTCCAGCCCAAGGGGCTCATCCACTGGTGCTTTGTATGACAATGTTCTGCTTCTGGTCAGGAGGTTTTCTGCATCTGACATTGTTTTTTATGCTATCCAAAAGGTTTTCAGGGGTGATTTCCCCAGCGTGAGTGTATTCCTTCTTCAGTTCGGACTGTTCTATGTTTGGACACTCTGTTGAAACCTGCACACTTTGGACATCTGACCCTGCTGGTATGTGAAAGATAGCATCACAGCCACATACAAGCCACCACAATACGGCAGACTGACAAGTGGTGCCTATGTCTTTTACCTTAATTAATTAAGTCACTTGGTGACTTAAAGTGACAGAGAAGGCACTTGAGTGGTTCTGCTGCTCTGTGTCAGACTTGGTCCTCTCACTTGGACTCTTTTATACGTGATGGCCAGATGGTGGGCTTTGTGGTAAATGGCATGTGTGTGACCATATCTGACTTCTTTTGGCTTTCCCTGTGCCACAAGGCAGAGCTCAGACCTACCTTCACCCTGCATCCTTCTTTACCCTGTGCGATACCAGCCATTCCCCCAACAGGACTCTTCTTCCATGTTTTGTTCAATGATTCATTGCAATGGCCACACAGATCTCACAAATGAGACAAGTAGGTGGAGTTGTTAGGGAAGTTAATAGAATTAGCAAGTACTCAGTACAGGTTTCTGGTTTCTGCCTTTGGTGGGCCAGGAAGACAGCCTGCCATTCTCTGTCTTGCACTTCCATAGTCTCAGGCCAGAGGAGGAGAAAGTATTCATACTATACAGGCCTTCTCATCTGAATATCCATGAGGACCTCCAGGTATCTGGAATATATCTTTCCAAGCATCTCAATTTTTTTTCTTTGTCTAAGATGAGTTTTATTCACAGAGGAGTGGCTTTGATGTCTTTTAGCAGATCCTACCTCTAGAAAAACAAAGGATGGTGATTTAAGTCACACCTTCTTGTAGAGTCAAAAGATACATCTCACATTAATCTGTAGCAGACATCAATCCTCTAAAATGAGACTATGGTCATAGGCATGGAGTCTAAAATTTAAATTCATCATTCATTACTCATAAGTAATTTATCATTCATTACTCATAAGGTATTATGAGTAAAAGGCCCCTATTAATTGACTGCTTATTAGTTTGCTGTGGGCTGACTGGTCTAGCATGACCTTAGTTTTACAGCTTGACTTTTCTCTCTGTGTCTCTCTTAAAGCATTAGGAGGCTGGCCTGAATGTATTTTTGTGAGAGCAGGTGTCCTGGTGAAAACACACACATACTCTGTTGAGGCAAGTGGCTACTTGAGTCAAGTTGTTACTGCCCAACTGGATAAATGAAGCCCCATGTCCAAACTCTGTGTTGATACAGGAGAAAATGACCTCTCTCTCTATAGGGAAAGGTATAGTTATAAGAAAGCATATACAATTTGTGGCAATCACCTAATCAGGTATCAATTTCAGGAGAAAGAGTGTAGGGGTGGAGTCTAGACTGTCAATCTGGAGCTAGCCCATGAGACGTCTGTGTGTCTTTCTCCTGAGAATTCTGGGAAATATGGTAATTCCTTCTTGAAGGCAGAAGACACTCTCTGTTGGCTCACTTCCTGGGAGATGTTATAGATGACAAGACACATGGCAGCTTGCAGATAGACCCTGAGCCCTGGAAACTGGAGGAGCCATGGGGAGATCCCTTCCAGCACTGAGATACTTCTACCACCACTGGATACACAAGCTTCTACCTCCACTGGCCTGTTATTGTACTGATGTCATTGCATGTGCTTAGTGAATCTGAAGAGGACTTATGGAGTGGTATCAGACATATGGACGAATACTGAACTTATGACCTTGGACAGGACTGGGCTGGGATGTTTCCTCAATGTTCAATTGCTCTTGCATATAAGCCTCTTTGTTTTGCACATATGAGTGTCCATGGATCTGTTTCTCTAGTCTACCCAGACTAACACACAGTTGATCCCATTAATGCAATTAACCTACTCAAAATTCTCATACTTTTCCTGATTCTTCTTTCCTTTATCCATCATAGTTTATTCAGTCATTGAAGAATCAGTATGTAAGTTATATATTTATTTCATATTATTAAAGTTGTCTGAGTAAACACTGAGAATGAGGGAAAAATAGAATAATGAGGTTCAGATGACTCTCATATGGTCCATGAATCAAACATGACTCACCTGAACTCTAAGGTTACAACATGCATGAGATTCTTGGTCTCAAAAAAAAAATCACATTAATTGCCTACTGCATGAGCTATTACCCAAGTTTTCCCAGTTTCTTTTGAAGAATTAATATATACCAGGTGCCAAACTAACAGATTTGAGGACAGTAATTATTTTAATCTCAAGTCTCACTGCCATTGAATTGAGGTCAACTCCTAGAGACCCTATCGTACAGAGTAGAAGTGCCACTGTAGGTTTTCCAGGCTCTGACTCTTTTGAGGAGTAGAAAGATGCATCATTCGCCCATGAAGAGGTTGGTGATCTTGAACTGCTGACCTTCCATCCAGTACCCCACTGCATAATCTACTATGCTACCAAGACTCTTAGCTATTTTGATAGAATTTGAATATAGCTGAGCCCTGGTGGCGTAGTGGTTGAGTGCGGGACTGCGGCCCACAGGCTTGATGGTTCAAATCCAGTGGCGGCTCTCAGGAGCAGCACTGGGTAGCTCCCACGACCACCAGAGGGCAGTGATGCCAAAAAAAAAGAGGAATTTGAATATAACTAATTATGTCTGTTTGGCTATTCATTTCTGTTAAAACTCTGACACAATGAGAGCATAATTAAAAACATTAAAATATGATTTATGCATACATTTTAATAATATCTTATTCATATGCATAATGTGTATTCTTTTGAAACATATAACTCTCTAAATACTTATATGACATAGATTTTTGATAGTGGGATCAATAACTGAGTCCACCTCAAACACCACTATAGTGAGTAAATGGCTTTAGAAAAGCCAAAAATCATGCAACAGCACTTTTGAATCAATGATTGACTGTGGTTTGCTAACATGGAGCAAAACAATAGGAACAAACTTTTAAAGCCACACCGCAAAGATCCTGATTTATTATATCTGGGATAGAAAACTTAGCTCTATTTTATAATGCATGTTGCACTGCTTTCCTCAATGATGTCCTCTCTATATACATAGGAATGGAGTAGTGGAATAATTTGAAAAACTTTACAAGACCATAATCATCGTTGGAACTTTAAGCCAAGAATTTTGTTATTTTTTATTTTCAAAACTTTGTTGGGCCTAGGGAGAGAGTTAATTCTATCAGAAAAATCTGAAACCCCATTTTTAAGATCTATAAAGCACCAAAACCAAACTACTGCACCATGTTGGCAAATGCAGTAGTTCTCAACCTTTGTTGGGTAGTATAATAAATAAGAAGCTTAAGTCATAGCTCAGATCAATGACATTAGAATCCTTGGGCATCCGTATCTTTTGAGCTCCCTGGTTCTTTTGAATGAATGTTTGGCCAAGTTTGAGAATGACTGCATTAGGAAAAGCACAATGAGGTACAATAACAGAAGAGTAATGGAAGGTTTTCATTCTGGCTGGAGCCATGGGAGAGGACTTTGAGATGAACATTGAAGGACGCAGAGCATTATAAGATCATTTAGATGTCATGGTCTAAGCAAAGATATTTGAAACTCTAAAAGTTGGTTTCTGGCTAAGGGAGACTTTCTGATTGGTCTGCACAGACAGTGCTTTCTCTCTCTCTCTCTCTCTCTCTCTCTTTCTCTTTCCTCCCTCCCTCCCTTTCTTGCATCTTCTCTCTTCTCTATGTAGTGCTGTGCACCTGTACAACATTCAGTCTGTTTTACAAAAGGAAAGAAAGAGCACGTGCCCAGACTCCTCTAAATTTGAACTGAGGTCCAGTCTTATAATGAACAAACCTGATGACCTGAACTCTCAAACTGGGTGTTTCTGGAATGCTGATCTATCATGGAACGTCATTCAGTTGAAATACTCTGAACAAACACATCCAATCAGTTTGGGAACTGTTACCTCTCATATGCACATATGGTAGGTGTGTGTCTATGTGTGTATAGTAAAACATGTTTGAATTTGTGCTCTCCGATGTTTGTGACAACACACTATATTTATGCATAATGCTTATTGATATTTCTGCAAGTAAATGGTCCAGGGAGAACATTTTTGATATTCCACAGGCTGCCTGGTGGGTTATGTTTTGAGCTGTCAGCCACAAGCTTAGCAGTTCAAAACCACCGCCACTCTGTGGAAGAAGTTAGTTTTCTTTTTTTTGGGGGGGGGCATCACTGCCCTCTGGTGAGAATAGGAGGCCCACCTTGCTCCTGGAGAGCTGCTGCTGGATTTGAACTGCCACCCCAACCAGTGGGCTGCAGTCCCACACACAACCACTATGCCACCGGGGTTCAGCCCTAAGAAGTTAGTTTTCTCGTAGACTTGTAGACTTGTAGTAGATTTGTAGACTTGAAAACCCTCAGAGACAGTCTTACTTTGTCCACCATTAGCACGATGCATCAGAATTTACACATGGCGGTGATTTTTTTTTGGAGAAATTTTCCCCAAATAATAAACTTTCCCAAATTTTGCTTTGCTTCTGCCGGCCTTTTAAATTTTACCTGATTTTGACTATGTATGTTACTCAGAAGGTAGCAACCCCAGAAAACCCCACGGTTAACATTTTCGTTTCTTCTTAGAGAAACTCAGCAAAGTTACCGAGTGGAGAGACTCTGTGGATGTTCTGTTACATAACTGAAATGGTATGAGTTTTAAAAAGGAATAAGGCATATTTTGAAGAGATTGAGAAATGCTGAACAGGGTCACATGGTTGAAACAGCTGAAGCAAATGAGGGAAGAACAGATGGGAGTGATGTGTGGACTATCACGCCCAGGTGTCATGGGATACATACACGTGGCAGCATTGTACCTAGCTCATGTTTTCACTGTTCTCTTTTATGCTGAAGAGATGGTTAAAAATAGCATGTCCCAGAGTTCATACGTAATGAAAAACAGAGATCAAAATATGCAAATAATGCCACTTTGCTTCACGATGGCCTACATGTGTGCAGATCTGCGTATACAACATATTTATTTATTTATATATTTTTACCCTCTGTTGTACCATTTGTTGGCCCACGAGGCTGTGAAGTAGAAAGCAAGCATTCAACACATTCAAGACAGCCCCTTCAGAGGTGGAGACGCCGAGCCTGCAGGCTTTCCAGAGCTCTGGAGGAAGGCACTGAAATGTGCAGCCGTGAAAGCAGACTGAACACAGCTTGATGTTTCTCGCTGCTTCTTCACAACTGATCATTTGAGGAGGCCTCAATGCTAATGTCAGACGAGTCGCATGGTCCTTCCTTTAAGTGTGCGTCATTCTCATTAAGCAGGAACATAATTTGGCTCACCTCTTTAGTTACTCAGAATAGCAATACACTTCAATTCTATAGAACCGTCCTTTTCTAGAGGTCAAGAAAGGGAAGAGAAAGTAATCCCAGCTAAAATATTATGTGGTCTCTGAGTCGCATAATGTATTGTGGTGATGGTATCTAGTTGGCTTGCTTGTTTTGCTTTGTTGAAAGGAAGTGTTATTGATTGGAATCCATGTAGCACTCATGGCTGTCTTGTTGATGATGACCACAGAAACTCGGTGAACTGGAGAGGACTACCCCTGTGGGTTTCTGAGGCTGTTAACCTTTACGCAAGCAGAAAACCTCATTTATCTCCTCAGAGTGGCCGCGGGGTTCAAACTGCTGACCTTGTGGTTTACAGCCCCATGCCTAATTCACCATACTACCAACAACTGCAATATCCATGCGCATGTGCAGGCATGTACTGTCTATCTATACATGCACATATATACACACATGTGTATATGTATTTTATTGCATTTTGGGTGAAAGTTCACAGGATCTATTAGTTCTTCACTAAAGATTTATATACATTTTCCTTTTAACACCTTACACACATCTTACTTCATGTCATGGATTCTAATCCCCTTCTCACACCCTCCCTGGGTTCACTCCATTTGTCCTTCCATGGCCCTTCCTGTCTCCTGTACTTTTTAATTTTTTTTGCACAAATGGTGCCCTTTTAGTTACTGTGGTGGATTATGCAGAGGAATACATTTCTCCCTGGTGCTATTTTTCCCACAAGGAGCCCTGGTGATGCCGCCCAGTCAATGTTGGACTGTTAATTGCAAGGTCATTAGTTCCAACCCACCAGCCACTCCTCAGGAGAGAGGTGAGGCTATCTCTGCTCCAGTAAAGATTTACAGCCTCAAGAACCCTATGTAGAGTCATTATAGGTGAAAAGCGACCCATTCGTAGTGGGTTTTGGATTATTTGCTGAAAGTTAATACCCTCTGGTAGCTTAGTTTCTGGTTTGAAGGGTATTTAAAGGCCACTTTTGGGCACTCTACCACTCTCCATTAGATTGTTAAGTTTGGCCTTGTTTATGAATTTTATTCCTCTTCCCCCTTAAATTATTCTCTCTCTCTCTCTCTCTGTCTCTCTCTGCTGTGGTTCTGATCAGAGCTGGTGTCAGTGGTGGGAACGAGGCACCATCTAGCTCTGCTCTCGGGGCATGGAGGCTGTTACTGCGTGCATGGTTGATTAGTCTTCTGGGCCAATTGTTTCCTTGAGTCTTTTATTTTCTTCACTCTTTTCTGCTCCTATAAAGGAATGACCAATGGTAGCATCGTAGATGGGTGTTTGCAAGTGGTTAAGGATGCAGTCATATATAGCAATGTAGGACATTGTCCTTGTGGACTGTGCTCTCCTAGAGGTCCTCTGAGGTCTTCGAGCCCAGTGACTCAGTCCTTGAAGAATTTGGTGATGACAAAGAAAGTCTCAGAGCACTGCCCCTGGTATTTTCTACAGTATTCTTGGATATATTTGCAGCACATACACTAAAGTAATATTCTCCACCAATCATCTCTCCAAATTCACAAATTGAGTTACTTCTTACAGTTACCCTATAAGACAGGGTAGAACTTTTGCTGTGAGTTTCTGAAACTAAGTGCAGGAATAGAAAGTGTCTTTTTCCCCAGGGATGGATGGTGATTTCAAACTTCTAACCTTGCTTTCAGTAGTTCAACCCATTATACCACCAAGATATACCTCTCTCTCTCTCTCTCTTTCTCTCTATGTATATATATATATATATATATATATACAGATATAGAAAGGTATTCTGGTGGCATAATATATATATTCATTTGTTTATGGTGTACTCCCATTCACCTTTCCTCTCCCCATATGTGTCTATCTATGTCTTTACTTGTAACTTCCCTTTGTGATTGCTATTATTGTAGATTGTGTCTTACTTTGTTGTCTTTGACCTATGCATCTCCTAGTGATTTCTCTTCTCAGGCGTTCCATGGTGGTGACAGTTCCTTTATTATATAGTGACTTCTCCACGCAAATTAATGTGCGTCTACCTTCTAGGGATAGCCCTTCCTCTCCCCCTCCTGTCTAACCGTTTTCATGACTTTTTGTTGTTGTTGTTTTTTGTGGGCATCACTGCCCTTCTGGTGGTGGGAGTAGGAGGCCCACCCTTGCTGCTGGATTTGAACCTCCAACCCACAGTCCCGCGCACAACCACTATGCCACTGGGGCTCAGTTCATGAATTTTTAAAATAGTGATTTTATGTAATATTTGTCTTTTGGTGAGCTAATTATTTTGCTCTGCATAGTTTTCTCCAGGGTCATCCACACAGTGTTGTGTCTTGTAGACTGTTAAATATACTTCAATGTTTCAGAGTTTTTCGCTATATGAATATTCCATAGTTTGCTTATCTATTCATCAGATGATGGGAATTAAATTCCATCTTTTTGTTAATATGAATAATGCTAAAATGAACTTGGGGTGTGCATATATCTATTTACGTCATGGCTTTTATCCCTTATAGAGTACATAGCTATTGGTGAGATTTTGGAAGCATGTACTTCACACCCTCCTAATTTTTTGAAAATGACATAGGATTTTCCGTCATAACTGTACCATTTCACAGGCCTATCTGCAGAGTATGAGTGTCCTAATCTCATCAAACCCTTGCCAGCATTTGTTTCCTCTGTATGTGTGTTTCATTTTGCTGTTATTGCTAGAGTGAGATATCTTTTTTAAATGTGCATTTTTCCAATTGCTAATGATCATGATCTTGAGCATTGCTTCATTTGTGTAACGCTACCTGAATGCCATCTTTGGTGAAGTGTCTGTTCATGCCCTGTTGCCCATTTTTTAATTGGATTGTTTGACTGTACAAACACAGAGGAGATGTGCCACATATGATGCACTTATCAGGAATTTCAGCAACACACCCTGTTACATAAAGTACTGTCTTCATAATATATTGAAAAAATAAAGGGGAAAATAAAGATCAAATTCAACCTATCGCTTTGGTGTTTCTATACAAAAGCAATGTGTTGCTAGCATTATGTAAGCAGCATGCTCACAGGCAACAGAAAGACCCTTCTAGATCCTGAAGGATGTGGCTTCTCAGATATACAAGACGAGAACTAGACTTGGTGTTTGATTTGCATAAAATGATTAAAATATAAATTTGTAATAGCTATTCTATTTATTTCTTCAGACATTGTTTATCAAAGTTTCTTAATATCCAAAATGCTAGCAATGAGCTATTTTAATGGTGTTTCATTTCAATGTACTTTGGCTTATTCTTGGGGTTCACAAAACTTTCATGTCTTGCTATTTTAGAATGCTTTATCCCCCCCTAAAGCTGTTAATAATTGTTGTAATTTATTTTCTAGAAGGGGGAAAAATCCCACATTCTGCTAAACCAATAATATAATGCCCTGACAAGAAAATATTTCAGAAACGTAATGCATTCTATTATGAGACAAAGTAGGAAAGATACAAAACAAAATGCACTGTCCCCGAGAGCATGCTGACTCAGAGGGACCCTCTGTGGGTCTCCAAGACCGTGTCTGTTTACAAGAGTAAAAAGCCCAGTCTTCCTCCCTCAGAGCTAGTGGTGATTTTGAACTGTGACCCTGAGGATATATGAATCATGACCCAGACAGTAAAGGTACAACTTGTTTTAAATGTATCCCATGTATATAGTACATCAAAATTTCATAGTGTGGGTTTTAGTAATCCTATCACAAAATGTGTGTTTATTTGAGAGAGAAAAGCATCTTGTGCCTACATTCTAAAATGCTAATGAGCTGTGCCAAATGACTAGGTGCCTCAGTGTTATATAAAACAGCTTGTCAATACTTGTGCATCATTTTTTGGCACATCATTGTACTCATTAAACTGATAAAGCTGAATCACATGGATAACTAACTCTGGGTCGTTTGTTCTCCTTTATCCTTCTACCTACCTGTAAACATATTTTCCTCCTCTTTTTGTTAACCCAGTTGGTAGTATTTAACATCACATCCATTTAATGTTAGTCTTATCAGTACTGTACTGAGAAGGACCCTAGCTTGCATCTGAATGAACAGATGCGTGTGTGTATGTGTGTGTGTGTGTGTATGTGTATAAGTTCATTGCTCTTCGTATTCCTTGATCTGTTCTTTTCTCCTCTTCATCTCTGACAGACCCTAGAATGCTGAGAATGATTTTCTATACATGTAGAAACACCTGAGGATCACGAGCTTAAATCGGAACAGACCAGAGTGTCAGAAGTTTTAGAATTCACTGACTCTGGATTGCCCTTTAATGATTGGGACCTCTGGTGAGGATCTAAAATTCTACACTTCAGACTTATCTCAGACTAAAGGGCTTAGGTGCTGCCTTCCCTAACTTAGGGAGTTGTTGAAGAGAATTTCTATGATCTTCTCTGATAAGAGATCCCTAAATTACATTTGCCGCATTCAAGTCTTTCCTTAGTGACCATTGACTTTTCATCTCATCTCTTGGGCGTGCTTCCTTAGAGGACCTGCTGGTGTCTGATGTTAATTGATCCCAGGGAGAATTACAGAACACAAGCTTGTTCTCTGGGAATCAGTTCAGGAGCAAATGTGTATTTGTCTTTCTAAACCCAGTCTGTTATGACATTTGGGCCACATGAGGTCTAATGGTCTTACATGCACACACACATGAATAAGGGAATAACCAAGAATTTCTCAGAACTTCATTATGTTTATGTTAAATGTAAATATTTAAGAAGAAAAGATATTTATTGTTACCTCAGTTGACAGTGGAACCCCCTTTGTGCTGGACATCTGTAAACATACCCATCTTCAGTGAACTCTTGTTTCAGAAAAATTGCTGCATGTACACTTTGGGAATAACTGAAGGGAAGGAGAAAACATTTGCCTGCACTTCGAGTCTCCTTGCCATTTAGATTTCGCATCTTAAGCTAGTTTTGACACCTCTTGTCTTGCATTTCAAGACAATTGTCAAGTCCTTGCAAGTTTGTCTGTAGAATATGTTGTACTTTCTTTTCTCCTCTGGTGCTTCTTCTCTTCAAATTTCTCATCACTTTCATCTAATGACTATTCTTCCAATGAAGTTTCTAATCGCCAATACCGCTTGTGTAGTTCTTTGTTTCTAGACTTAGCAGATTTAACTTTAAGCCATGCCATCGCCATCTCACCCCTTCCTTTCCTGATTGGCAACCATTCTTCTTTTTCTTTCAAGTAGGAAACTGATTCTTCTGGCAGTCAGGCACGTTCCCCAACTTGGTCTCCCTTATCCCCTGCTGTTTGCTCTCCTCTATCTGATGCTTCAGTCATTTGGGCTGACTGCTATCCCCAGAGGCACATCTTACCTGTCCCTTCCTGAGCCTTACCTTCCTGGCATCCTTCCTTTCTGGGCCTCACCATCTTCGGTCAACACCAGTCCTCACGTGTACTTCAAGTCCAAGTTCTTTAAGATGTGTTACCTGATTTTTCCAGCCACAATAGGTTGATTGGTAGCCCTGAGATTCTGAGAATATTTCTCAGAAACTTGAGTCATTGCTCTGTGCATATCTTATCTCCCCTTCTTTGTGTGAACATGGCTAGTGAGAGCAAAAATATATATGATGAATTCAGAAAACTGTTTTCAGCATGTACAAAAGCTGCATCTAGGCTGGCCCAGGAACTCTACTATGAGGCGTCTATTCAGCAAACTACATACAGCTCATGAGTCATCAAGGGCTTATATGCGTATGCATTTAGAAACACTCTTCCTGGTAGTGCCAAGCAAGAAACCGCCCAGGTGGCCATCAACAGTAAAGGTGAGACATTACAGGTGTGGAATACGATACAGAGAAGGAGAAAGCGGAACCACATCTGCTTGCCGCAAAATGTCCTAATTGCACTAATATTGAAGGACAGATGCCAGGCACAACGGTCTATACTATATGACTCCATTCATTTAAGGGTTGAACAAGGAGCCTCAGTGACACTATGGTGATGTCTGGTTGTTCCCTGGAAGTGTGGTGGTTTGAAACAGCCAGCTGCTTCATGAGAGCAAGATGTGGTCATTTGTTAGGGTAACATCGCAGCCTGGTATGCATCAGAATTGACTTGTTGACTGTCGGGTAAATGCATTTGAAGACGGGTGTTAGTAGTCAGGGTAAAAGTCACCCTAAGAAGCACATGGCCAGTAGCAATGAAGAGGCTGCTGAGATATTGGCAACATTCTGTTTTGAGATTTTTATTTTATTTTGGCTTCTATTTACATGGACTTCTTTGGTGAAATTTATAAAGTTGACACTTAAGATTTGTATAAATTTCAGCAGGAATTTTATACTTTCAGTAAAAATAATTTAAAGGAAAGCTGTTTATGTTTCAGTGAAGACACTCAATATTCCAAATTAAGGGATTGTATGCAAATTTTCAGGGAAAACCTGATATGTATGCTAAAGTGGCTCCAACCCAGACAACCTTTGTTAAAGGGCCTGGCATATCGTGAATAAACAACACAGCAAGACCTTCTCTCTTCTGAGGCCTGCTAAATAAAACCTGCCAATCCCCCACCCCCATCCCCACATATACCTAACACACACCAAAAAAATAAATAAATAAATGTGGAAGGAAATGGGGAGTTATGAGTATATGCTTGAATTTTAAATAATCCTTGTTTACTGATAGATCCTAAAAATCGTGCTCTTCATTTTAAATGATACTCTTCATCGAGTAAAAACCGTGAAACAGCAATATTTTACAGAATGAGATCATTCAAACTGAACTTTGTCATTCTATGATATGATCAACTAATTAATGTACTGTGATATGTACATGGTCATTAAGAGACAGTCCCATATTCATATTTAAATTGCTTATCATCTTTGCTACTGTTAGGATTCACTTCATCTTGAGATACACTACATAACATTCTACATGTTTCAAACGGTAGGTGCATTTTAAAACGGTAAGTTAAAAAATTCTTTTTAATGGCTGAATTATTTACAATAGTGGTAGAGAAAGGTTAGTGTTTGGACTCTAACTGAAAGGTTCCCTGCGTCAAAAGATGCTTTGGAAGAAAGAACTGGTGATTTACTTTGCAAAGATGACAGCCACGGAGAGGCTAGCAGGGTCAAGTTCTGTGCTAGCAGGGCCCAGTTCTGATATGATGCACGGGCACGTGCTTTAAGTCAGAGATGACCTACTGTGTTTTCATTTTGTTTTCCTTCCTTCATTTTAAAATCTTGCATTTTATACAGGCTGAGAAATAATTCATATTTTTCATTTATGTCTCATAAGAGATGTCTGACAAAATACCCACTCTGGGGTGGAAGAAAGCATTTGTTATTTTGAGCTTGTTTTATTGTAAACTCTGGCTTGTATTATGATTGATGAGTTGACTATTTAATGATCTGGTTTAAATATCTGTCAGAAAAGAAGAAACAGATACTAATACATTTACAGACTAAAATATGGCGATGATAATTTACACATTTCACCAATTCAGTATAGTATAATTAATTACGTGCACAAGATTGGATGCACATTAAGCAAAGAGACTTAGGCATTCCTTAACTCCACGGCAAACTAAAGACCCATTTAGTTTGTTGCCATCAATGGGAGGGGAAGTAAAAGGTATCCAAAGACATGATAAATATGTAACAAAGCATGATAGGCAATTGTTACACTTGTTTTTAATATATAGCACATTATAGCTATATATGTGTGTGTATAGCTATATATAGCACTGTGGCTGTATCATGGCAGTTACCATTTTTATGAATGAGATGACTCTGTGTCTCCTCTGGGAATATGATATTCATGTCTGTGCACTAAGTTTACTCACTTTGCATCTCCCTTGCCTCCCGCCATCTTTGGCGTAAACCAAACCCATTACTACTGATTCCAGTGACTGGTGACACAAGACTGGAAATCCTCAAGAGAGCGTCCTGCCTATCTTCTTCTTGAGTTGACTTCTCCGTGTTGACTTTGCAGCTCGCAGGCTTAATCCGCTGTGCCACCTGGGCTCCTTATCTCCTACAGAGCAGGCGCTAGATAAATATTTGTTGAATAAATATATTGTTGTGGGATACGGTGACGTTGGTTCAGAGTCTTTGCAACCGTGTCTGTAACAGCAAGAACTCTTGCCTGGTCCTTTGCCTTCCTCACACGTCAGTGCAGCCCCCGGCTCCGCCCATCTCCCTGAGTCTCCTTTCCCTGACTGACCCTCTGGTTCACCAAGCGCAAGGCCCTTCTCCAGGGACGAGCTCATCTTTGTGCTGGTCCAAAGTAAGTGACACCACATCTTGCCCTCCTCACTTTGAAGAAACATCCTGACTGCACTTGTTTATTTATTTATTAGTATTATTTGGGAGTTAATACATAGATCATTCCATAGTTCAATCTCACCAGGCAGGATTGTGCAATTGCTACCACAATCAGTTTCCAGACATTATTTTTTCCTGGACTCCTTGATATTGTTTCCCTTTTACTCTCACCCCACTGGTACCCCGCCACCGCCCAATGCACAACATCCAGAAACCCTTAATCTACTTGCTGTTTCTATAGATTCATCAATCCTGGGTTTCAATATACCAAACAACAGAAAGACATAGAACACAACTTCAAGAGGGGGACCCCAATGACATTACACTTCTGAGATAAACCCTAATAAGAACAAAGAAGCACACACATACAAATACAGAAAATGTTGAAAAATCAGATCCGGTCCAGCTTGCATCAAAGGAGGGAATCGACTGAGAAAGTTTTAAATGCTCAAGTTAGGTTTATCCCTTGGATCTTTGATAATCATCTCTCCAATGTACTCTGCCTAGTAAGTGCTTTCCTCCCATCCCTCAGTTCTAGATAGAGGGAGAACATAGGAGGCTTGTTTCCCACAAATGGATCTTGTGCTCCCAGTGTCATCCATAGTCTTCTGCAAACTGGGTTCTTGCTATTCAGACTCTGATACTGTTCCCTCCTTTGACTTCAGGTTGTATGATTTACAATCCTTTTGTGATGAATGATGGGGTGCTTCTTCCATGTGAACTTAGTTGGCATCTCACTTAGATGGTTGCATGTTTGGAGATAAGTTCTTAAGACCCAAGATGCTACTTTCTCTGACAGTTAGGTACCGTCTAATTTATTTGTCACATTTTACTATAGAACTCATAGCTTCTGTGCTCCCTTCCTGAAGATGAGGATAAAGCAGGCTATGATGTCAAAATTAATTGTTTCTTAGTTGGTGCTAGTATTTATCGTGAACCCCAAGCCCATTCCTTGATCAATGTGTTTCTTCCTTCCTTTTTTGATTTGTTTGCTTACCTATCTTTGTCTCCCTTTCAAAACCTTCTTGTTAATGAAGACTCATTCCATATCGTCATACCTGACTATTTACACAAACAATGAAGGTTAATAGGGAAATTTACAGCAATAATCACTGAGCATGTCTATCACAGGAACAATATATATATCATATATTAATATATCTAGGACATGGACATAGCGAGACCATGCATGTCTGCCTAGCAGCAGTTCAACAATCTCTGTACAGCTGACTTCCACTTCCTCTGATGCCATGTCTTTTCCGACTTAAGTCCTCAGGTTATAAGTGTGTTTGAGGTAGTATACTGGTACTTGTTTTAAGACAGATTTGTTTTTCTGTCAGTCCCTGATATCTTCAATAGTCCATACAGATCATAATTAAAGCAGTTCCATAGGCTCATCATGGGACTTTCATGATTGAACACATTTTGAGTCCAATATTTGAGATGAATCACTGTCACCATTACTCCATTCCCATGAAGGTTCTAACAGATCCATTACAGTTGAGGAATGGAGTGGGAGTCATATTGAGGAGGGGTCAAAGACCAAGGCCACGTTTCAAAGAAGAGAGTGTGAAAAGAACACGAGGGAGAGATGCAGAAATAGCCAGCCTTGGCGAGGAGCTGGGGGAGTCATGGAATAAGGAGGAATGTCAATGGAGGGTGTCAGAGCAGCGTTGACAAATAATGGCAGTGGGGTGAAAGAAAAGAGCAGCGCTGTGTCTCTGCTGAGGTCATTCCTGCCACCCTCCACCCTCCCTCTCTCAGTCTTAGCCAAACCAATTGCGTCACCATTTTCTGCACTCTGTGAGGTGAGGTGGTTTCTAATGGGTTTCCCAGTTCTCTGCTAGAAACTTTTCCTTCTAGAAAACTTTGTGTGAGAATAAAGACTGTAAGAGTTGATTTCTTTGGTGCTGCCATTTGACCTATATATGAATGGAAGAAAGCAGATCGTTTGAGAGGGAACAGCAGGTTTGGATTCTTTATTTATGTACTTGAAGAAACAGGGTTGGTAGCTGAGAATGCAGTACACAATCATTTTAAACATTGTTGTAGAACAAAACAAAATCCATACCTTTTATTCCACTCTACTATGAATAGATATTCTCAAAGAAACTTGGAAATGTATAGGGATCATCAGCAGTTGGTAAGTCTAAGGTTATAGCTAAAGCATAATCATGGCCATTATCATTTAATGAGCGCCATTAGCATTATGATTATCATAAGGGTGTTATCATTTGCTGTTTATGTATGCCCTTCTAGTAAGCATTTGAAAATTGAAAGTCAAGTCTATAACAGTTGACTAACTTGTATATGGCCACACAGCTTCGGAGTAACAAAGCCAGAATTCTTGCTCACCTCTTTTACTATAAAATCCATGCTTTACTGAGCACCCTGTGATAGGTAAGAGTGCTTGACTGAGTGACTTACAGGTAGGGAAGGAGATTGTCTGGCTAATGTCTCACTAATTTTCATTACTCACAGCCAATTAGAAAGTGTATTTTCTTTACATAAGTCAAATGGCTAAAACCAGTAACTTTCCAAGTGTGAGGAGATAGAGGCAATTTTTCTTGGATTTAAGCAATAAAGGCTTATGTTTTCTGTACAAAACTTACAAGCAATAATAGCTTACTAGATATCCTTTTAACAAACCTCTAATTTAGAGACAATCATTTTATTGTTCAAAAAATATTTAGAGTCCTAAGAGTGTTATTTTTGCAGAAATAAATGAAAACTGGAAAATTGGCAAACAATTAAAGACACAATGGAAGAACAGAATCAAACCTTCTAGTAGAGATAGGCTCACTTATTCCTGCTAGCCACTTGACAAATTTCTGTGTAGTATATGGTCCTGTGAAATGCAAGGTCTTAATGCTCTTTGTACCACTCTATTGCTTGGCATCTATAGGCTTTCCATTAACTTTGGCTAGTGTTCTTGCTCTTACTATATGAGGAAAAAGTAACAGGCATTGCTGCAAAACCATAGACATCTGTCTTAAACAAAAAATATCCAATTATGTAGCTAATGTTTCTCAACATAGCCTACATTTGAGTTTCTATATTTCTGAAGGCAGTGTTCCTAATGCTCTGTCCTTTACCAGAGAAAGTCTGTGCTCTTTGATGTACAAAGAATGAATGGCAAAGCTGATATCTCTCTGGGACTCCAATCATGCTCTTTTAAACTATTGTTTGAGTTTTGGAAACAAACAGAAGTGTAAAGGGGTCAGACAAGGGTTGTGGGGGGAAGGTTTTTTTCAATGAAATTGTTATAGGCCAAACATTGTTGTTATGGGAAACATTACCTTTATATTGTTGACTTTCTTCTTGCCAATGCAATTTTCAATTTTCTTAAATGTTCTTCATTAGGACCTGTGGTTGTCCTGCATTCTTGAAGAAAATCTATCAAAATTACTGATCTGAAACCTCAAAAAGAAGCCATCATAACCCTCCAAGTAGATCCCTCTGCTTTGAAGTTAACTAGTCCAGAAGGTCCCCTTAGGAGGCTCTATTTTGACTGGATCTTTGTTTTGAAAGTTTTCTACGAGGAAAGCTTTTTCATGACACTGTTGCCGTGACACTACTGATATGGGTCACTGTGCATTGTCACTAAATTGCATCAGATTTTGTATAATTTAGACTGTTCTATTTGGACATTATTGACTTAAGCCACTGACTTCTGTGTTAGCTTAACCACAGCTCTGTCAGCGTTTTATATAATCCCCTTTTATTATGTGGTGGGCTCAAACTCAAATTTCCTTAGTTTGTATCAAAAATAGAACTAGCAGCAGTGTGGTAAATTAGATCTAAGTAAAGAGAAATATTAATCTCTGATTTATGCAATTTATCCATTTTTAATCGGGAAAATAAAGGACCCTTGGTGGCATAGAGGATACCTGTTGGCCTGCTAGCCACAAGGTCAGCAGTTCAAAACCACAAATCTCTCTGTGGGTAAAAGATGCGGCTTTCTGTATAAGGACTTACGACCTTGAAGATTCACAAGGGCAATTGTACCATGCCCTTCAGGATAGCTGTGAGTTGGCATCGACAGAATGACAATGGGTTAGATTTTTCCAATGTGTGAAAATATTCCTATTGTGTTTAATTGCAAGTTGCTAATTTATATGCACTGGATATAGAATTGGAAAGAGAGAGGCACAACAGGCTCTCAAGCGTTAGCAGAAATGGCCTCCTGCATTGGAAAGCACTCAATCAATCCACTGAGTCAGAGAACAAACTGAGGTCCAAAGCAGATGCTAATACTCAGGTTTGGTATTGTTTGATCAATGGTGATTCTTCAACTGAAGTGCATAATTAATTTAATTATGTAGTGTAGATCGTCTGAAGTATGGGGATGGAGTGTGTTATAAAGAGGAGGCAGTTGTGAGCAGAATAAAGAACATCAATGTGTAAAATATCTTTGTAGGTCAGATAAAGGCACAATGTTTGAATATCTGAGAATTAAAAGCTGACCGGTGGACAGAGGAGTGATCATTTACCTATAAGTGTTTGTATCACTCTCCCCACAAACCAATTACACATCACTGTACATTAGACTGGAGAACAATTTTAACTTTTAAGAATTTGCGAATATTCAAGTTTACTTTTTTCTCAGCCAGTGAAATTATAGAGTGACTTCCTAATGGTCTACTTAGATGTTGATCCTGAAATTCCTGACTTAAAAATTTACCTTCATGGAAGGAGACATAATATATTAGGAAGCATGTCTTTTACACTTAATTAGTAAAGAATAGCCAACTTCATTTTTTTCCCTATATTTTCATACTGTCTTCTCAAACCCCACTCTGTAATTTATGTATTGTTAACTGATGTAATTACATCTTCCAGATTTGAACTGAACACCAATCATTAATTTTATGCCCTAAATTTTAATTAGTTAGATTAGCATTGCATATATATTCAAATTTTTGCCTAGGGAGAAGTATGCATAAGATGGAAAGAGTGAGTGGTATTATAATCATACATACAAGAGTAAGTTGTACAATAAGAATAAGTTGTACAATAACTGAATGGTATTTGAAACTGGAATATATAATCAGATTATGATCTTTTAGATTTTGTAAACACATAAAATGCTTAGCCATTTGTCCAAATACATTATTAAATACTTAATAATACTTTTCCTCTTGTGGCTATCTTTTAAATTGTCTGAAAGAAGAATCAAAAAGGTTAGTTGTATATATTCTTGACATATGTGATGCAAAAAGACTGTGTTGCCAGGTTCTTCTAGCTCTGAGCATAATAAACATGAATTCTAAAATTTTTTAAAGATACAAAATAAGTAGATTATGGTACATTGGAAGCACTATAAGACGAGTGGGTGGAAACCAGTCTGTCCATTTTCATGTATATATTTAACTGTAAATTATAAGGATATTAAATGTTACTTGCTTTTATGTACTAACTATTCTTCATACCTAAACTATTTGACAGTGAGCTTTTCACAATTTCATATTTTTATCATGTACATTTTAATTGTGTCCCTGGATATATTTTTAAAAGCTTCAAAGGGCTTCCACTATATTGTATCTCTGTAATTATTTTAGTAAGTGTGTTGAATAACAATTTTCCGAGGCAACCATTCTCAAGCAGCATGAACATGCTGTCACTTAAAATAAGTCATAAGCATATCTAAACATTCGATAACAATGCAAGGTAACTTACAAGACAGATTGACCCTTTGCTAATAGGTGATACTGAAGTAATACTCTGAATCAGTGATTATGAGTCAATTCAATCAATAAAATATTTGAACAATATAGGAAATAATTTTCATCCTGAGGAAGCAACTAGTAAGAGAGAAAAGGTGTGAGACTTTTTTGTTGGAGTGAATAAGACAACACAAAAGGCTAAGTGCTCAACTATTAGTCAAAATGTTAGCTCCTCTTCCACCAATCTCCTTTGTGGAAGAAACTATTACTTAAGAAACTATTACTCTAGTAACTGTCTGTATAGATTTTCCTATTCTATATAAAGAAAATCATACAAAACCCTTCAATAATAATAAAACACAGGAACTCCTCAATCTGGGCATTGGAGAGCTGAGTACAGAAGATCAAAGGTACAAATCTGACTTAACCAGTTAAAATTTTGTCAGTTGATTCCCCTTTCTGATGCATGTAGGACCTGATTGGGTTTTACACATTTTCTGAATTTTCTTGTGTTTTTGTTTGTTCATATTAAGGTATATCTCAGAATTGTTATGTCATCAGAGGTCACCCTCATGAAGTGGTGTTATCTGTTGTGTTAGGTCAGGTTGGCTAGAGAAACAAATCCAGAAATATTCATATGCATAAGGAGAACTTTATATCAAGAAGAAATTATCTATCAAGCAAGCATCCCAGGCCTGTCCAGATCAAATCCATAAGTCTTATACTAGTCCATAAATCCCTCTCCAGACTCATGCAGTGGCATAGGATGATACAAAAAGCAGGAAGGTCACAAGCCAGTGAGTGCAAAGTCTTGCGGAGCCAATGGCAGAGGCTCCATCTCCAGGACTCTGGCAGATCTCTGGAGTGGCTCTCACTGGCAGCTTTTCAGATGCAGCATTTCAACAGGAAGTGGAAGGAGAGAGAGAGGGGAGGTTCCTAGGACCCTCCTTATGAGAAGGTCATACCCACAGAAGTACCTTCAGATGATTGACAGGCTAGACTCACCTTTATGCTTTCATATCTTCAGGTTGACATGAAATTATGTAACTACTATGTATGTTATTTCTGTTTTTCTGTATATGAAACTCAGAATTGATGAACCTATAGGGATGGCAAGTAGAATAGTTTTTTGGGGGATGGGGTAGGGGTATATTGTGGGGTAGAGGTGGGAGTAGGGTGAAAAGGAGACTGTGGTGGCCATGTGCTTATATTAATTTCATGATTGATATGTACGGGTAGAGTCTAGCTTGTTAATCTGGAGATAACCATTGAGTAGCCAATGAGGCCTCTCTGTAGGCATAGCTTTCTCCTGAGACTTCTGGGAAATCTCATTATATTTCCCTCGTGAAGATGAGAAGCTATCTCCCCACTTGTTGGGAGCTAGTCTGATAGACAATGAATTAAGGACAAGACAAGATGGCAGTGTCCAAGGAGCTGCAGCAGCCAGAGAAGAAGCCACATGACCTTGCCCTAATGGAACCAGACCTCTGAAGCTGGAGAAGCCACGTGGAGAGCCCTGCCAGCACTGAGTTGCTTCTACCACCACTAGATGCTGTTGATGGACCCTGAGTCTTGGAAATGAGAAGTCATGAGGGCACCTCTGCCAGTGCCAGGACTCTGTACCCGCCAGCCTGTGACTTCGTGAGTCAGAAGGAGACATTATAGACTGGTATCGGGCATATGGGCTAATATCGGACTTATGACTTTGAACTGGACTGGGTTGGGATGCTTTCTCAATGTTCCATTCCTTTTGCATATAAATCATTCCCCTATATCCATATGTGTGTTTATGAATTTATTCCTCTAATCTACCTGGGCAAACACAAGAGACAATATCAGGGAGTTCAGGAAGAAAAAGTGTTTGAGAACTGATTGTCATAGTAATTGTACAATTCTGCTTGACATACCTGAATTATGGAATGAAATAGGTATTAACTTCAAATTAATAAATACAAGAAAAATAAACCAAAAGTCTCAATCTAAAGTATAAAAACTAGACTAAATTAAGAATGGATCAAAATAGAAAGCCAATGATCAAATATTAAATTTTAACACAACCATAGCTACATCAGTTAGCTTTCTGTTGCACTCTGTCTGAGGGGAAGGCTTTTCACATTCATGGTTAATGATCCCAGGGAATTCAATAGAGGCTTAATCTCTTAATCTATAAACCAAGTACTCAGCATTTAAACCCTTAATACATTTTCCTTCTCTGATCTTTGATTTTGTTATTTGCAGTCTTTGGATCACACAGGCTGATGTACTTCTTCATTTTGGGGTTAGCTGGCACTCACTTAGATGGCTGCATATTTTAAGGCAAGCCTCTAAGACCGCAGCTGCTGTTCTTTCTGCTAGCCAGGAGGCCTTTGATTTCTGCAGCACACTTTGGTATAGCACCCATATCTTCAGTGAGCACTTCATGAAGGTAAGTCTTGAGCATGGCCACAACAGAGAAACTGATCGTTCTTAGGCTAGAGGTTACACAGTTCCATGGCTATATAAATATTGCACATTTTCATAATTATCTGGCTGTATAGGTAACGGTCACTGTCATTGAGTTGATTCTGATTCATAGCAACCCTGTGAGACAGGGTGTAGAACTTCCTTGTTTGGTTCTGAGACTGTATCTTTTTACAGGAGTAGAAAATCTCATCCATCTCCCACAGAGTGACTGGTGGTTTCAAACTCTTGACCTTGTGATTAGCAGATCAACACATAACCCACTGCACCACCAGGGCTTCCCAGGATGGTGGAAATGATGTCACATAATATTTATTCACAAATCTTAGTTAACACTGACAAAGGAACCACTTATAAAGGTGTGCTTAATTAGGTAGTGAGGAGTAAATCATCAATGGCAAATTATTCGACAGAGTCATTGTAGTAAAATATATATATAATCTGAGATGTATTTGGTAGTGCTATATTTTATGACAATGTTGAACTCTGTTTCATGTCAATAGGAGTTAAGCGGCACAAGAGGCCAATGTTTTCATATTAAAAATGACAGTTTGTATCGTAATCCATGAATATAGCCATTTCTCATAATATTAATGGATTTTAAATATCTGTTTACCTCTAAAGTGTTCATAATTCAAGGCAGAATGTTTTAAAGATAAACTTTTACAAAAGTGGAGTAGGAATTTCCTCACAGTCTTCATCTAACTTCAACTCCCCAGCCCTATATTTTCCCTATATTTTTCTTTCTTTCGTTGTGTCAAATGCTATCATTTTTTACTAGACTTTTAAGGATCCCTAGTTGTAGTTGTGCAATGTGTTAAGTGTTGGTTTGATAATTGAAATAGTGATTTGAACCTACCAGCCACTTTGTGAAAGTGAGATAAGGCAGTCTGATTCTGTAATGAGAGACCCATTTTCTACTCAGTTCTATAAGATTGCTATGAATTGAAATCGATTCAACAGCAGTGTGCATATCAACTTTTATGGGTCAAGTTGCAATCTTGTCTTTAATCGGACTGTCTTTGCAAGTTCTCTTAGCTTACTAAAATCTTAGTATACTCTGTACATATTTTTGTGCAACGTGAATTTGTTTTATCTCTCCAAGTAAAGTAAAAGTAACAAGTGCATAAATTATATTGCATACCTTTTCCATTTCCTTAGTAACTACTTATTAGATCAAGAAGGCATTATCTTTTCAAATTCATATACCATGCTAACTGGTGAAAGATATATAGATGACCCTGAGTATTTAAAACAGACCTGATCTTGAAACAGACCCTGAGTATTTAAAAAATGTACCATTAGGAGGAGAGAGAAAATTTATTTCATAGATGACTCTAATACAAAACATTGTACAATACTGAACTAATATAAAAGAGAGAAGGCAGTAGAATTGATATACTAGGATGGCATTTCTCCTAATGCTTTTTGAGATATATAGTTCAATTATTACATTCATCTGGTTTTTATCCCAGAATTTATCTCATTATTTTTGACATTAATACAACAATTCTGGAAATTATACATAGACTTTTTTTCTGGAAAAGAGTTTGTTGAAAATAATACTTATTCTGATTTATGCATTTGTTCCCTATTATGATGCTTCTAAAATCAGATGATACCTTATCATAATTCTTGGAGAGATAGAACTCATGGCATTAGTTTAAAAGATATGAAATTGCTAATTTCCACCTGTCTTTCACCTAAAAAGAATAGTGGTATGCAATGTAATTGCTAGCACACTTATCATTTCTGTTCATCTTCTCATCACCTCTTTGTAGTAGGCACATTATTGTTAATACAGATATTGAATTGACTGTACTTAGTTGTTAAAATGACAATTATTTTTACACTGCAGATGGGCATGGAAACAAAGCAGGGGGATCCATATTTGATACAGGAACAGATATAGTTGTGTAATAAAGAAACTCAAATATGTACTTTCTAATAATAGCTAAGTGCTTTAAGGGAACTGAAAAGAAGATATATACCAGTCAATGAAACTCTTGGGATGCTTCTGAGATCTATGCATTGGTATTGCTTCTCACTCCCTAGACAATACAGGTAGAGCCAAAGGAGACAACTGGAGCCCTTTGGCAGTGTGGGGTGATGGAGAAAACTCCATTTCTTCTAACATCTTAGACGAAAAGGCAACACAATGCATTCTTCAAAATCCTCCATCACAATGCCAATTTTTCTATTCTGAGAAACTTTGAAAATGATGTAACTCACAAAAAGAAAAAAAAGAAAGCTTATCCCAAGCATATTAAAGTAAAACAGTCATAAAGATCAACAGACAGACCTGAAACTATTAAGAGACTTTTATTTTTACTTTTTTCATGTCTATTAATATAAGATTGGCAGGATACACAATCCAGAGGAGTAAATAATGGGACTAATGGTTCTGAGGGGACATGGAATGGGGAGAAAAAAGGGGAGAACCAACAAACCCACAAAGTCCACATGAAAGAAGCACATCAGCCTGTGCGATCATGAGGTGTTGACAGGATCAGGTATCAGATATCAGAAGACCCAAAACAAACAATCATATCAATGTGCAGGAGGGGTGGCTGAATGGAAAACCAAAGCCCATTTGTAGACAATTGGATATTCCCTTACAGAAAGGTCCTAAGGAAGGAATGAGCCAGCCAGGTTGCAGTATAGCACCAAAAAAACATACAACATTCCTCTAGTTCTTTAGTCCTAGGGCCCCCCCACCACTATCATAACCCCAGTTCTGCCTTACAAATCCAGCCGGACCAGAGCATGTACACAGGTACAGATAAAAGCTCTCAACACATGGAATCCAGGACAGATAAAGTCCTCAGGAACAATGGTGTGAGTAGCAGTACCATGAGAGTAGGGGGAAGGTGGGGGGAGAAAAGATGAACCGATCACAATGATCAAGATATAAGCCCCACACACCCAAGTGGAGTGATGAACAACAGACACATGGTGAAGGGGTGAAAGACAGATGGTGTAAGATATGAAAATAATGATAATTGATAATTGATCAAGAGTTCATGAGGATGGGAGTGTATGGGGGGGAGGGGAGAAATAAAATGGGCTGAGACCATGGGCTCAAGTAGAAAGAACATGTTTTGAAAAGGATGATGGCAACATATGTACAAATGTGCTTGACACAGTGGGTATGTGGATTGTTGTAAGAGCTGTAAAAACCTCCAATAAAATAATTTAAAAACCAAATTAATTTTATAATTTGATTACCTATGCCCCTGTCTGACTACCTCCAGACTGTTAAATACTAATGAGCCCATAACTGCTTTATATATATCACTTATGTTGACTCAATTACCATCATAACACATGAACTGGCTAGTAGACTTGCTTCTAAAGCCCACAGGTATTCCTCCTCCAGTCACACTGCAGCATGCCTTCTGTGATCCCCCTCCAGAGTCTGAATGTTCACTTCCTCTAAGGATATTAGCAGAGTAACTGGTCTTGATCCTGCTGGCGTTTATTCAACTCCTTACATAATACCATATGTTTTGGCTAACTGGGGAGTTGAAAAATTTGCAATTATCCCAAAGATTTAGAAATAAGTCTCCCAAACTAAAATAAAAATCTGTAAATGTGTATTAAAGTAGAGAATTAAAAACAAAAAAAGGAGGTCATTCAAAATAAAAATTCCTAAAATTAAGAAAACAATCTTTCTAAAAGATTCTGTTTAAAATAACGTTATAAAATTAATGTATGTGCTTTTGTGCTTAAGCAAGCAAAGACGTGTACATGATCATAAATGTGCAGACTGAATGGTCCATTCCACATCACCTAGAGAGAGAGGGAGATAAGAACATTTAAGGAGATGCTGAATAGAGGTAAAATGCATATTGGGACAGGAGATCAGAGACACATGAGAAAATAGAGAAAGGCATGGTGGAGGGAGGAGCACTGTGAAGGCACAATGGAAAGATTGCAGCAAGGGATGACAAGGGACGAAGGTGAGGGTTAGGGTTAGGGTGAATCTTCTCTGTCATTATCATAAAGAGGATGGCCCAGAACTTTCCCTTTGCTTATGAGGCACTGTACAATAAGATATGCATTCAAATCCCTGAAATATCATGAATGAATAGAGAAATGCAAAAGATTTTCCTCATAACAGAATCCACAGCTCCAGTTTTAGACCAAGCGAGATGACCCTGACAAATATCTACTTAAAAAACATTTTTAAAGGAAAGATGCTTTATAAATACATTCATAGCTACCTTTATTTTAAATGCAGCTATCCCTATAAGCACTTCATGCTTCAACTCTTATTTTATACAGTTACTGTGTATTTCTTTCCACTTCACCTTTATAAATGGATGCATTTTTATTTCCTCCATTTGCAGAATTGTTTAATTCTGTGAACTCATTGCCTGAGCCTCGCTTCATTCCTGTTTGTGCTGGTAAAGTTCAGCCAGATGGAACTCATCCAAGCTCTTATTTCTGTCAGACATTTAAACAGCTGGGATTCTGTAGTTTCTGCATTTGAAACAAATGGTCTGTGGAGTTTATGTCAGCAAGGGCCATGAGCTCTCATGATCTCGCTCAGTAGCTTTGTGATCACAGAGTTTCCCTTGGAAAAGCTAACATCTGTAATTGTTGCCATGCTGGTGGAGAAAGGGAGAGAAATCAAATCTCATATCTGGGTTTTTAACATTTCAGGACATCTTCCAGTGCTTAATTACATCCATTTTAGAACCTCATAATTGTTATGATTCCAAATTGTGAAGTCATTTGACATGAAGCATGGATTTAAGTTGTATGGCAGATTTCTTTTTTGTTGTTGTTGAGGGAGTTGAGATTCACTATCTTCATCTTTGAAGTTCAAGATAAATAAGACACATTGGGGCTAGTGTGAAGAGTGAGATTTATTTCAATGAAAAATAGGTTTTTAAAATTTTAGTTCCTCTGATTAAACAGGATTAAAAAATCAAACTGTCAATTTTTACCGAAAGTAGTTGTTAATGAGATTTAAACAAAAGTCGTTTTTCTATTATCGTTTTCATATGGTTTAGGATGTGTGGCAGCCATGTGCTTATGCTAATTTTATGATTGAAATGTAGGGGTGGAGTCTAGCCTGTTAATCTGGAGATAGCTATTGAGTAGCCAATGAGGCCTCTATGTGGGCATGGCTTTCTCCTGAGACTTCTGGGAAATCTCGCAATTTTTCCCTTATGAAGATGAGAAGCTATCTTCCCCAGTTGTTGGGAGTTAGTCTCAGAGATGATTAATCATGGAAAAGACAAGATGCAGCCTCCGAGAAGTTGGAGGAGCCGGCAGAGAGACCACATGGCTTTGTCCTGATGAAGACAGACCTCTGAAGCTGGAGTGGCATGCTATTGATGGTTCTGAGCCCTGGAAGCGAGGAGCCATGGGGAGACCCCTGCCAGTGCTGGGATTCTGCACCCACTGACCTGTGACTTCGTGAGTCAGAAGGAGACTTTATAGACTGATTTCGGGCATATGGGTTAATATGGGACTTATGACTTTGAACTGGACTGGGCTGGGATGCCTTCTCAGTGTCACATTCCTTTTGTATATAAACCCTTTCCTTATATCAATATGTATGTCCTTGAATTTGTTCCTCTAGTCTACCTAGACTAACACAGGATGGGACTCATGAGACCTAAAGTGCTTTTTCAAAAATAAAAACATCGTGTTGTATGTTATTCTTGTGGGGGCCTGTGAAAAATATAAGAAAATGCTCTGTTCAGTTTAACAATTATCTATCGATACCGATAAAACTATGTTAAAACAGCAATAACATAAAATTCCAATGCAGTAAGGATTTAGTGGACATTGTTCTCAGTAAAGCATTGTGGTAACACAAAGGTAGGGTTTGGTAGTAGTGCTGTTCTCCTTGGAGACGATCTACAAACGGGTGGAAGACTGAAAAGTTTTGCAAGATCACGATGCATGCCATCTGAAGCACAGCTTATTGGGGCTGCTCATTAGGTGTGAATTCTAATTCATTAAAGATACATAGTATGTCTAAATTTCATGATACTAAAATATGAATGGTACTAAATACTACTGAATTCCTTCAATAATTATTTTCATTCCACCAACTACTTGGAGAACTATTTTTGACGAACTGTTAGTCTAGGAAGGTACTCGTAGCAGTTACTTAATCTGATTAAGTTTTTAAAATTGAGGCTAAATTCACAACGTCAGATGCAAACTGTAAGTAACTTGTCTAATAATTTTGACCACTCCAAATAAGATATTGAGGATTTCCATCTTGTCAAAGTTTCCTTATACTTCAGTCAATATTGAGCCCTACAACCCAGACACAGCCTATTCTGTTTTTTTTTTATTGAATACTTTTATTGGGGGCTTGTACACCTCCCATCACAATCCATACATACATTCATTGTATCAAGAACATTTGTACATTTGTTACCCTCATCATTCTTTTTTTAATAAATCATTTTATTGGGGGCTCATACAACTCCCATCACAATTAATACATATGTCAATTGTGTGCATACCACATTTGCACACCTGTTGCCATCATCACCCCTGAAACATCCTTCCTCCATTTAGACCTCCAGTACCAGTTCCCCATATATCCCCTCCCTCCCCACTCTCCCTCCCCCATGAACCCTTCATAATTTACGCATTGTTATTACTCTTTCCGATGTGTCCCTTCACCCACTTTCCCACTGTCCTTATTCCAGAGAGGTCATATGTAGATCCCTGCAATTGATTTTATGACATTTCCTTAGCTTTGCCTGCTTTAGAAGCTTATAGAAGTGAAGTGCATTCTTTTCCATCTTTAATGTATTTTTGAGATTCATTCATGTTATTTTGTGTATCAGTATTATTCATTTATATTTTTTATGCATATCTTTTGTCAGACTTATGATTTAAGAATAATTTCTTATGATTTGTGCCATAGATTTTCATTTTTTGATATGTTTTTGCTTTTATAATCTCAGAGAGGATAGTTTAATATTTTTCATAATATCAAGTTTATTTCTTTTTTTTTTTATGGCTACTTTTTCCTGAATCCTAAGGTATGCTCACCTATTCTGAGGTCAGAATCATAATTTTTGATGTTTTCTTTTGTGAGCTTTATACTTTTCTACTTGTTTGAAGGTTTATTTTATTCTGAATTAAATTTTGTATATGGTTTAAGCCAGGCAATAGGCTTAGTTTTTCCTCACATGGGAATCTAGATGTTCCTGGTAAGTCATATGATCATATATAAACCTATCATATAAATCTTTGAGAATTTTTTTGATACTTGACTGAATGAATATGGGGATTCTGAAACATCACACTTAATGACAAATTCTTCATCATATCTATATTAGATAGGGTTCTCTAGAGAAACAAAACTAGGACACTAATGATTTTATATATATATATACACACATAAATATAGAAACAAGAGATAGACAATTAATTAATCTATAAAGTAGTACAAATGGCTTAGTGCCACGTCTATAAGACAGCTAATACATTTTCAGTCCTTCAAGTCTTAGGAATTCAGGCTATCCATCCACAGACAGCAAACAGCAAGACAGGTCACCAAAAGTCCACAGATGACAGGACCCGACAGTTCCCGGCTCAAACGATGTATAGTACCGTGGCGTGGCAAAGCAGGTCTTGAAGGAACCTCAAAGTACAACAACAAAGTCCATGTGTTAGGTGTCCCACAGGTAGTGTAGCCTGCAAATCAAGGCAGAAAACGAGCTAAGGCAGCAGCACACAGGTCGGAGCAAAGACAAAAAGAGCAAGAGACAAAAAAAGCAAGGCTTGCAGAGCATTTATTTCTCTGCCCTTCAATTAATTCCACATGTGTTCTTTAGCCAGGTTGGCACAATAAACCTACTGATCACAATATCCCATAATGAACTCTTCACTAATATTTTATGTGGATTTAATCACCTAGCTAAAATTGATTTTTTAAATTACACGTTATCTAATATTTATCTTTCACCTTCCTTGAAATTTTTAGTAAAAATTTATTGAGTGAATGGTTAAAATAGAAACAAAAGCATCAAATCCACTGTCATTGAGTTAATTCTGACTTATAAAGATCTATAGGGATTTCAAGGTTGCAAATCTTTACAAAAGCTGCCTGCTACATCTTTCTCCCTCAAAGTGACTGATAGGTTTAAACCACCAACCTCTGTACTATAGACACCCACTTCACAATATGTCATTGGGACTCCTGATTAATGGCAGAGGATCCATTAATATCAGCTAGTTTTTATTTTCCTAGCACAAATATTTATTCTTCCTTTAAGACTTGCATAGAGATGCTATGTGAACATCTAATTTATTTCCTATACTATTAGTACTCTTGCTTCCTTGAAATATTTCCCCCAATATTCCCTCTAAAATGTAATTTCAAACTCTACTTGCTTATTCTTTCTTCATTAGTTCAAACATGCTCAAAGATTAAAAAAAAAACCTACCCATGTTTTAATTCAGTGAAATATCACTCTTTGTTTTACTATTATTTTTAATCTGCTTACGTCTGTTTTTTAGGCATGGGTGCTTTGACAAGTTCATTTGGGTCTGTGATCTTTTCAATAACATATTATTAGTTTTCACTTTAAGGATTATCTCTGAATTCCTTTTTCATTTTGCTTAAGTTGAGAGACCAACTGAAAACAAAGTTTTACTTTATTTTAAAATTTCCCTTTGAATTTTTGTTTACAACTCCATTGTGGCCCAAGGATATCCTCATGGTTAATTTTGAGTTCTCTAAAGTAAGGAGTATGGCTTTACTTATAAATTGTACCCAAAATAATTTGTACTCTTAATGCCATTACCTGTCCCTTCCTTCTTCTCCTGCAAACCTCTTGTCATTTATTTTTATCTTTTTAATAAAACTGATTTTTTTTTCTTTTCGTAGTACATACTTTTGTCTTATGCTAAAATCCCAAATTCAGGATTCACCTTTCTGGTAGTAGTCCATCACTATGCCACCAGTCACTCTGTCCCTTTAAAATAGATCATGATAAAGAAATGAAAATGGTTACTATTTTCTTCATCAAATATGGTTATTAAATTTTACCACATAACTGACATTTTCTGTTAAGATCTATGATGAGTTTATCCCATTCCTAAGGACAAAGATAATGCTTTCCCCATGGTAGCTACAAGGAAAAGGAGGTGGGAAATAAAACATGTAGCTTTACTGCATTCTAAACAAAGCAAATCTTGGTGAGACTGTCAAACTATGCATATCTAGATGTAGTAGTAATTAACAATAATACAGATACTTCTAAATTAACCAGTGTTTGGAGATTGTTGTCACATTTAAAGTAAAACTAATAGTAACTGCAGAATACACAAATGCACAGAGTCCAACAATTTTTGGCAGTCACCAGGAGCCATATGAGGGGGAATTGAAAGGCATTGCTTACACCTTAAAAGATACTGAGTTTCTATGAAGGGTGATAAAAATGTTTCACTTTTCATGTAACAGTGATAGAGATTGCTGAACATAAACATTTTATGTGTACATAAAAATGGTAATTTTTGGTTACATATTTATGCCACCACAATAAATTACATATATGTATATTTATGATAAGATACATGATTTGCCATAGGATAAATGATAACTGCCAGGGACATGTAAATAAATAATCACTGCTGTCATCTTTGGAGAGGGTTGCTGTTACCCTAATGAATATCCAGGACCATTGAGACGCTGTGAAGAGCTTTATCCACCACTCTCACCTTCTTGTCTCTGTGCTCTCCTCTCCTTGAGCTTGGCTCCTGCTGTCCTGTGAATCATACACTTTTACCAGAATAAGGTTTCCTTTCAAGAGACCTGATGGCCATTTTACAAACAACGTGTTTCAAATAAAACGACTGCTTGTTGAAGTCTCTTAACCAAACAAAATTTGGCACCACTTTGATCTTAAATAGGAACTGAAGCCTCTGCATCTTAAAAGAATAATTTAATATGAAAGAAATCTATATTGAAGGAATGTTTATAATGCATATTTTACAGCTGATTTTCCCGTAATCTTTTTTGGGGAACTTTTGTTTTAATGCTGTTCAGTGATTTTAGAATCAGGTGACATGGAGTCACCCACTGCTGCTCTGGATAGGAAAAAACCCACCTGCCCTCTGCCTCTGGGAACCCTCTTTTGCCCATTGTTAGCAGACGTGTTAATTATTTTCATTTGAGTCATTCTGCCTTTTCCTTCTCTACTGCCTACTGAACCTTAGAGAGTCTTTTCTTCCTTAGAGATTCTTCTTATTATTATTATTTGTTTTACTTCTCTTGCTTCCTCTCTTTTTGAAGATCTTAGGAAATCCTCAAGCTCCTGAAAGATTCTAACTTCAACCTCTTTAGTGATAATCCATTCAACAGATGCCTAATCTCTTCTAATTCAATGGTTTCCTCTCTGTTTCAGGAAGACGTGCACATACATGACCCTCTCTTTCAAGGCCTTGGATTTTCAAAGTCCCCTTTCTAACTATAATCCAACTCTTTGTCTTCCAGGATGTCTAATGGCTGATTATTATACCCTCCTCTTAATTGGTCTTGGATTTCTTTCTCTTTCTGCCATGGCTGGGATTCATTTTAAATTCCTTTAGCTATATTCTCACCAGTAACAGTCTGTCACATTCCATGGGCCCTACCTTGTTGAGTTTAGTCCAGCTTTAGTTATTACCACATCAATGGGTCTGTACCAATCTCTCAAGGCATTAGCTGATAACCAAGAACTTGTTTTTTGAATCTCCCCTCCTTCTCTTCTTTGACTATGAAGTATTTATTACTACTGACCACTTCTCCATAAAATGCTCTGTTTTCTTTATTTTTATGACACTTCAAAGCCAAACCAAACTCAGGGCCGCTAATTCAATTCTGACCCATAGTAACCCTGGTGGACAGAGGAAGACTTCCTCTTTGGGTTTCCCGAGACTAAATCTTTACAGGACTAGACAGCCTGACCTTTCTTTTGTGGAGTGGCTGATGGATTCAAACCACTGACCTTGAGTTTGGCACCTCAATTGTTAACCCTCTATGCCACTAGAATGCCAGAGACCTGAAATCCATTTTTATTATTGTTGGTAAATATGTAACTAACATGAGGACTCTTTCTCCCTCTCTGCCAATAATTGCTTTATTAAGTTGGAAAGGGAGTTCTTCAAACATTGTAAAGAAGCAGCATAAGGGTCACATATGTCCACTACTGGCTTCCCTATTGCCGGAGGCCAGGGCTAGACTTTCTCCCACTCTCCATCCTTAAAGTCCTGCTTACCCCAGCACTCCATCCCAGGATAGTTCCACTTTTCTGCTGGGTTCAATAATTCGTTGCAGTGCCCACACTAAACTCACAGCTAGAACTCAAAATTATGGCATAGAAAGGGGGAGCCGATTACAAGGATCTACACATAACCTCCTATCTGGAGGAATGACGGCAGAGGAGTGGGCAAGGGGAGACGTCGGGCAGTGTAAGATATGACGAAATAATAATAATTTATAAACTTTCAATGGTTCGTGAGGGAGGAAGTGGCGGGGAGGAAGGGGTAATGATGAAGAACTGATGCCAAGGGCTCACGTAGAAAGAAAATGTTTTGAGAATGAGGACGGCAGCAGGCGCGCGGAGGTGCGTGGCACAATATATGTGTGTATGGATTGTGATAAGTGTTGTACGAGCCCTTGATAAAATGACTTATTTTTTTTTTTAAGTTCAAAACATTATGGAGTTTACGAGGGAAGTAGGAAGTTACCATAAGGGAGGATCAGTAAGCAGTAGGGCTACCACTGCGAGTCACATCAGCTCCTCTCCTCAGTGGGCGTCCAAGTCTCTGATTCTCCGTTTCTCCTTCCTGTGATCCCTTACGGAAGCCAGCGCATCGATTTCTCTGCCTCCCAGTCCGCAAGGCTTGGTATTGCTACTCTGTTCTGGTCTGCCCCATCGACTTCATGCCACCTAGCCTCTGGTGTCCTTGGTTTGGCACTAACACATCAGACAGAGATCTCAAAGGTGCTCCACTTTCAATGATCTTGGTGTTTTTCTCCCCTCCTGCTTCAAAGATGGCTCATCTTTATAGTCAGGAGGTAATAACCCAAACTAGCCAACCCCCTCTATTATACATACCTATTTGCAGAGTTCCATGCGATGATTTGGTGGATAGAAGAGCACATTAAGAAATTTCAGTCTACCACAATTATTTTATTATTTTTTTTGTGGGCATCCCTGCCTCTGGTGGTCGTGGGCGCTACCCAGCGCCACTCCTGAGAGCCGCCACTGGATTTGAACTGCCAAGCCTGTGGGCTGCAGTTTCGCACTCAATCACTTACGCCACCGGGGCTCAGCCCAACTAAATTATTTTTACAGCTATCTTTTAAGCAAATAGAATTTATATTTTAAAAGGGTACAACTTTTATTTATAGCTCTCAAACCTAAGTGCATTTTAAAATAAAAGTTACAATTACTAAATGAGCATCTACTCTCAGCGATGAAGTATAATATGGTTGTATATAATAATGACTAATGATGTATTCAGTTTTGTATCCAATTATTATATGCAATAATTGTAAAAATAATGAAGCATACTGTGAATTACACTGTGAAGGAGTACATGAAATCATTGAGTTAGGCACCTTGGAAATATAGATTAATAGAATATGGACATACTAGAGAGGTAGAGAGGAATACTACCAATCCATCAGATCTGGCTCACTAGGATGAAGCAGCCATGTGATAGACAGATGGGGAAGAATTAAAAATGGCACTTGCTTGATTGGACTTTCAGAAACACTTAATAATTATTTAAGCTACTGCTTTACCTGACTCTAATTGTCTACATTCCTATGAATTAAACTACTGTGTTAGACCAACTACCTTTCTATAATTTAGTCAGGTGCCAACAAACTTAATGTCTCTCAACTGCACGAGGAAGACAAAGAACTCTTTGCTATTGAGTTCATTTCATCCTCTGATCCCCTAAGAGCAGATAGCACCATCGGGCTGTGCCCCCCACCCCCGGCATCCTGCCCCATCCTCTTGTTGAAAGTGGGTCTCTCTTTTCAGTGCCTTTGCATGGATTCAAACACTGACCTTTAAGTAAGCAGTCAGTTCTGCAAAACCCCATTAAGGAATCTGTAGCCTCACCACCCGCCGCCTCTGTGAAAGGGGGCGACAAGGGGAGAATCAGGCAAATCTTAAATGTACAAAGTCTATAGAACAACTGATATGGTTTCTTTAATATAGTCTCTGGATTTAATAGAATGATGTTATGAACAAAAGAGATTTGAGAAATATATCAATCAAATATAGTGTCTTTTTTTACGGGGCTTGATAAGAGATGGGTGTATTCCTGATTCAAATAACAAAGTGGGGGGAAAAAGACAGATATGAGAAAAAATTTGGACCTGCACTAGATATTTGATAACAATCTTTAAATTACTGACAATCTATTAGTATTATAAAATTTGATAATGGTAACATTTGGGAATGTTAAGAAAGCAAGTCTTATCTTTTCATGATATATATTGCAGGGTAAACAAGTAAAGTGCAAATATAAAATAGGGTAGATGCAGATGAGAAAATTAATAGACTATCAATAACTGTCTGAGCTAAATGGAGAGTTATGGGGCTTCATTATAGAGATTCATGTTACTAACCTCTTTACTTTGATGTGTGCTTTAAATTTTATACACATACAAAGTAGAAGAGTAACACAAAGTGGTAAGGTAGGTATTTGCAAATTTCTGCTCAGATATAATTATATTTTTACCAATGATTTTATTGGGGGCTCTTATAACATTCAATACATCGTTTGTATCAAGAATATCTGTACACATGTTGCCAAATATTTTCCACGTGAACCCTTGGTATAAGCTCCTCTTTCCCAGATATAATTCTTATCACTGTTTTATGCCATTTGTGCCTGTCAACGTGTTGTTGATTTTGCCAATTGGAAGTCTTACAGTGTTAAGATTAATTGGATTTATTAAAATCCTCCTGAGGAAATCATGAAATAGGATTTTCAACTAGTTCATTCAGGTTCCACTTGCTGTTGAGAATTCGGATTTCCACCCCAGGTACACTGAATCAGAATCTCCACTTTAACAGATGATCTTTCTGTATGATTAGCCTAGAGATTTGGTTGAAATATGGATTCTGATTCAAATCCTTAGCAGAGAAGCAAACCAGAATGAATTGGTTGGAAGCCCAGCTCTAAACTCTAAACTCCACTATCTTTTACCACATGCTGTTTCACACCTGCCTTGGCGCTACTAAGCTAATTTGTCAAGGGACCCTTCTTTAGAGAAGTTACATGCCAGGATGCAGGAGCGTTCTTGGTTTCACCTCAGTGATTGTGTTGCAAAAACAGTTTCTCACCAGTGGAATTCAAAATCCTTTAGTTTTTCCAATGTTCAACTCTGATTTAAAATGTTAAATATATATATCTAAATTAGAAGTGCAGGGAGGTAAAGGAATTATAGAGAGCAAAATTTCTGATTGAATCACATCCTACCTTTATCCTACTCAAATGAACAAAGCAGGAAATTATTTTATATCTAATTCTAAAGCTAACAATATTTAGGCAGAAATATTTATGTTAAAAAACATTCTTTATATTTAGCCAGACAAACATTTTTCATCTTTTCCATTTGATTTACAAATCAAATAAACTGCAACATCCCCTTACAGAGGGGTTGCAGAGAAGAAATGAGCCAGTCAGGGTTACAGAGTAGCAACAATGAAATATACAACTTTCCTCTAGTTCTTAAATGCTTCATCTCCTCCACTATCATGATCCCAATTTTACCTTACAAATCCAGCTAGACCAGGGGATGAACACTGGAGCTGGAAATATGGAGAATTCAGGATAGATGATTCCTTCAGGACCAGTGGTGAGTGGTGATAGGAAGGTGGAGGGAAGGTGGAGTAGTAAAGGGGGAACTAATTGCAGGGATCTACATATAACCTCCTCCCTGCATACAGACAACAGGGAAGTAGATGATGGGACACATCGTACAGTGGACAATATGTCAGAATAATGATTATTCTGTAAATTATTAAGGTTCTTAAGGGAGGGGAAGTGGGGAGGGAAGGGAAATATGCGAAGCTGATACCAGGGCCCTAAGTAGAAGGAGGATGTATTAAGAATGATGATGGCAACACATGTGCAAATGTGGTCTGCATACAATTGATGTATGTATTGACTGTGATGAGTTGTATGAGCCCCCAATAAAATGATTTATTAAGAGAGAGAGAGAGAGAGAGAGAAGCTGGACCCAAGGGCTCAATGGAAAGTAAATATCTAGAAAAGAATGATGGAATATATGTACAGATATGTCGATGGATGGTAAGAGATACCAATAAAATGATTTTTCAAAAAATTAAACAAACTAGAAACAAAGCAAGCTTTTGTCTGTTACTTGTAAATTTCACAGACCGTTCACTATCTTTGACCAAAAGAAGTGGAATTATATTTTGCCAGGTGGTCATCAAGTGCCTGAAACGTACTTCCTGTTACTGTGCTTGGTGCTTTGTCAGCTTGAGGGTTATCTTGTCACAACAACAAAGTCCATTTAATGTGACGTGAGCATCAGGAGAGCTGATGCTCTACCCTGTTTACTTCTCTACCACTCTGGTTGCCCAAGGACATGCTCTCGTCATTCCACATTAGCCACGACTGCCAAGTCTGCTAGTCAAAACAGCTCGCAATTGAACGTTAGCGGACTCAAGAACATTACCGAAGCAAATATGAGTGGGATACCATAGTAACCCAGAGTCTGAGGAAATGTTCTATTAAAGGGAAAGATGATGTCCCCAAATAAAAATTTACATAAACAGATTGACTTCTCATACTTGAAATATTTCTTAATGTAAAACAAGCATCTACTCACATTTTCCCATATTCCTATTATCACAATATCTTTGACTTTGGCTAAAACTTAACTAGTTTTAAAGTGTAAGAATAAAATGTTACTAAATTAATAAGGAGTCGTAAGATTATTTGGTAGACAGTAATTACATTAGGGTTTCTAAAATTATGTGATCAATTTTTAAGAGCAGCAACAGTAAAACCACAGTCAGTAGTCTGCAATCATTTTGGACTAGGTGCTAACAGATATTAATGTAACCTCTAGTGATAGGAAAATATATATTGTTTACCTTATTTCTCTTTTCCCTCAACCTTTTACTTATATTGATCAATCACCACTCTGCAAATAAACATTTATTACAGTGTGTCAATCTTTTCATGTTCCAGGCAAACTGTAAAATGCTAGAAATTTGGGGGTCATCCTTGAAGAGATTTAGTCACCCTAGCTCATAACACATAAGTGATAATTAAATTTTTGAATCCACGATAGGTGAGGAACAGTTCAGTGTCTTTAATGTAATAAACGTAATCACAGTGTCTCACAATTCATGTCATCACCTTTTGACTGTGTGTCACTGAAAATAGCTGTTTATTGCCACATGAATATTTCTTGGTACTTACAAGGCAAATTCCTGCATGCTTCAGTCATTTTAGCCTCTTGCCATTTTTGCCCAGGGTATGATAAAGAGCAAAGGTCAGAACCACTGATTTGAGGTGAATACCAGCCCTGTAATAAAGAGCCATGCACACATGCACTCTCCTGTTTTGCTTGTGGAGATGAGCCTAGTTCAGAGGGCATTCTCTACTACACTGACGGACAAGATTAGGATGGCTTTAAGACCCCACCTCAATAGAAGGTGTGGCACGGACCCTTGGGGGCATCTTTAAGATAACTTTACTAGAGAGTCTGGCTTAAGAAGTCAACCTTTATTGTCCTTGAGAGCACAGTTGGCTGAAAGACAATCATTGCCCCATTAAAGCCCTTCCTTAGTGCCTAAGAGTTTTCTGAGGCACGGAGAGTAAAGCCCCGAAAGAGCATGTCCTGTCTGAAATGGTGGAGACCAGAAGCTCCTGAGACCAGACGTGGCATCTAGGTTCAGAGGAACAGTGGGAACTTACTTCCTGGTCCATGGATGCAAAGGCTCAAGGCATCTTGGGGTTAGAGGCTGAGAACTGGAGAGAGGCTTGGTTGCTAGCTGAGGAGAGAAGTGACTGTAGCCTTTCGGTTTGCTAATCCTGACTTCCCTCATATAACCTCTTAGCAATGAGTTCTCTGTGATCATTGCACTTAGTTATTGAACCCGGCACAAATGCAGAGGTAAGAGAGGGACACTTGGTGTCACAGCAGATGAAGAAGGATGGACCGAGGAGGACTGTCTGACCTTTGCTTCGGGCATCAGGGAAGTCACAAGAGGTCAGACATGGTTTCCCATGTTGTTTGTTATATTGTATTGTGCTAACATACTTTTGAATAAGGGTCAACACATTTATTCTGATGAGAAGCACAATCAAGTCTTAGCAACGTGACAGTGTTTTTGCAGGCCCCAAAATGCCAGCGAGAGAAGGCAGTGACTCCAAGGAGAACACAGGATGAACAGTTAGACAAAAAGAAGCCTGTCAGAGCCAGTGATTCGATTTAGAATTAATTTAGGGATCTGCACCACCATTTTTAAAATATAATTTGTCCTTTTTGTGATTTGAAACTTATTTAGTTTAATTTGATTCGTCTTGCTTTGCAATCCATATTTAATTTATTTATACTAAGCTAAGTGACATGTGTAGCGTTCTTCTTGCATTGCAATTCATATTTAAATATATTTATACTAAGCTAAGTGAAATGTATAGAGTTCAAAGCCATGCCAGCAGAGAAATGATCTAAATAAATGTATTTGCTTTTAATTTCACGGAGACAAGGGAAAAGTAACTGTAATAAAAATCATCACCTATTTTAAATAAGAGCTTGTAGAAGAGGAATCATATAAATCTATTGTGACTGCTTTCTAGGCTGATTGTATTTGCTTTTTGCTTGTGACAGTTTCAGCTCACACCTACCACCCCTCAAGTAATTATTTACAGAGTCCTATTTCACGGGCAGAGTGTCGTTACCGTCATCGTTGCTATCAGCTTCCCCATTCTGAGGACTGTGAAGACCCCACTTGAGGGGAGCACTTAAAATTATGGATGAATGGATATAGTGGATGAAGCAAGATATGGCTATATATAGAAAATAACAATACTATAATAATTTATAACGCCAATAACAACAAGGGATCCTGGTGGGGAGGGGAGGGGGTAGGCAAAGGGGAGCTGGTCTCAAAATGTTCGAAGAAAGGAAATGTTTGGGCTCTGATTGCAGTAGTGATTGTACAGGGATGCACCCTCTATTTGACTTATGGAATGTGGTGACATCTGTAAGAGCTCCCGATACAATGATGAACAGCAATAGCAACCAAAAATTGTTACTGCTTGAAAAAGAATAGACGTACCCTGTACATAAAGTTATAATGATTTACATATTTTGGCCAAAATTATGAGGTACTTTCCATAATTTAAAACTGTCCTAACATGAAAGAAATGCTTCAAAAGGCAGTGGAAACATTAGAAGTTTTCAATCAGGTGATGAAAATTCACGAGTTATGAGTGACAGGCTGAGTTTGCCTGGGAGGGGCACACCATCCTATGTGGTTCAAGGATTATAAATAATGCAGTCCAAAATCAGTGGAGGGAACTGTGTTGGTGCTTAAATTCCGAGTGCTTGGACTGCAGAAGGCTATAGATGACAGTGAAAACTCAATAAATTTGCAGAATTCCTAAGTGGATTACACCTCACCTGAGCTCCCTGGGCCCACTGATGTCAGACAGAGTGCATTGGAAAGTAGATTACTGTGAATAGAATCAGGTTAAAATTCAATATCTTGCTCTTTGCTTTCCTCTTTGACCCACTTATAACTTGCTCCAGTTTTTGTTATTTTCTGCTTTCTTTTGGATTCTTTTTTTAAATAATATTTTCTTAAGATGAAAGCTAGGATAGGTAAACTTAAAGAGACAGCAACTGGATTAATAGTTCCTTTGGGAAAGTTAGAAGGAAATGGGTGCTGATAATAATGGATACAAAAATAAAAACAATGATAGCAAATGGATTGTGATTCTGTTTATACAATACCTTTAAATATATTTAAACATTGAATTACATGCTATGAAAATCATGTCAATAAAATGGTTAGATACAAAAAGAGGACACTATGGCAGATAATAGTTGGGGCATGAAATCTATATGAAAAGTGTTGATATTTGCCTAGTTTAGACTTACAAAGTAGCGGTTACATGTGGTCTGACATAATGTAAGATCCTTTAACTCCTTGTTTTACAGCATTGGAAAATATATATTATTCTATACAATCTATAACCCATGACCACAGAGTTGATTCTGATTGATAAAGACTCTTTGCATGTCTTTTGAGACTGTAAATACCCGTTGGAGACACAGCGTCATCACTCTGACTGGGAGCAGCTGGGGCCCGTGAACCACCCACCTTGTGACTACTGGCCCTGTGCCTAACCTGTAGCACTCCTAGAGCTCCTTATATATTATTCTGGAGTTCAAAAAGAGTAAGTGGTGAGTAATTGTAGGATCACTGATGAAAGAATGAAAATTACAATAACCCTCTATGTGATACACAGCTGGAATGAGATTAAAAGTGTACTACAGAAACTGCATTGTAAGCAGAGAAAATTTAGGTGTCATTTTATGCCAAACTGTCATGAAATGCCAGAGTACACCTAAGGTATATCTTTTTGTTTGTGATAGGATCCCTAGAAAGTAATCCCTTATAAAAGTGTTCTACTTCTGTGTAAGTGTGGCAGGCTGGCCCCACTCCCTAACCTATAGGTTTAGTATTGTCCTCTGTAACACATACTTCTGGGGTCGAATGTGTGTGTGTGTGTGTGTGTGTGTGTGTGTGTGTGTGTGTTTGCCTCTGATTGGGGCCAGACCTCCATGCCTACACAGAAGCAAACCGAGAAGGAAAAAGAAAGAGGGAGGGTCTAAATCATATGTCAACATAGCAAGCCCTGAAAAGGACATCCCTGTACAGAGCTGCTAAGGCACAGAGAGCCCTGTAGAACTGACAACAGTCGGAGACATGATGTCCCCTCATTGGAGCACACTGTGACAGAGGACAACACTGGGGACACACAGTGGGAGTGAGTGTGGTTTGAACGCCCCACAGCAGTGCAAACCAAGAAGGGACCATAAAAAGGAAAGCCACAAAGATCCTGAAGAACCCCCAAATAGACTTGAGGTAGGAGGGTAAGTTTTGAGAATCACCCAGGGTCAGTAGGGAGAGAGTCATAAAGGTCAGTGGACAAATTTGGAATTATGTATGCTTTTTTGTGGGTTTGGGTTTTTTTTTTTTTGCTAATTATTATAATTTTTCACTTTTATTCAATCTTTTATTTTCTTTTTGCTTGATCTCCAGTACTGTTGGTTTGCCTATCGTATATAAAATAGGTATGAGAAGCAAGTTGGAAGAGAAAGCAATGGGACTGATGGTTCCAGAGGGACTTGTGGGGAGAGGGATGCAGGGGAAGGGACTGGTGAGCAAACAATGCCATAGACCGGGGAACAAGAGGGAATGAAAATCAACAATGAGGAGCATGTAGAGGTCCTGGGTAAGCTGGAGGACCAGCAATCTAGCTGAGAGGATTTACTAAGAGGTGGAAGTAGAGCGAGCGTGATGGTGGGGCAGGAAGAAGGTAAAAGGAAACAGAGGAATATTGTAGGAAGCAAGGCTGTCAATTGAGGAATAAACATAGGTGTGTACATAGATACATACATTAATTCATAAAATAGATGTATTGGACTATGTGCATATATTTTATGGCAGTATATTGAGGTAGTGAACAGACTTTGAACCTCTGATCAAGCCCTGCCTCAACACAAGAACACTTTGTTTTAACAAGCTGGCATTCTGTGATGTTAATCCTTGCTGAAGACGAAGAAAATGCACAAGAAAATGTGGTGATGGCGGCTGATGGTGCCTGGCAGATAGAAGTCTCATGCCCCCTGCCATGTGGGAAATGACCTTAAAGCTTGCAAATATTTTAACCAACAGACATTCCTGAGAATCAAAGGAAACCAAAGAAAGGCACATAAAGGAAATAACTGCAGGGTGCCAGAGGGGTGATAGGGCCACAGGATTTGACGCCAACTTCACACAATGATCCAATGTCGACGTCAGCCTTCTTGGTTGAAGATGTGGCTTTAAGGACCAGTATGTATGGAGCACGGAGCTTAGCAGTACGAAGATATCCGGAGCCAAAGCACCTGTCTTCAGCTGTAACTCTTTAGTATCAAGTCTTGCCATTTGTTGTAGCACCCACTTGTTCTACTGAGGAGCCATGACTTTTCTCCCTGTCTGGACAGTGCCTCGCAGAACCGTAATACAGTTCACCAGTGAGTGACTGATTTGAGATGGCATTCAGATTGCGTGATATTTTTTATAGTGGATCTGACCTTTCAACATCTATCTCTATAAATAGCACTTGTTTGCTACCATTTAAAAATTTTGTGTTCCATTTTTCTTGTTATCTCTAAGGTAGTTTACAAGATACTAACTTATTTTCTGTTTACATTGAACATGCATTAACAATTTTACCTGTTTACAAGTTAACCACTTGTTTGCTATCTGTACTTAACAATAACGAGTTTCATTCATTTCATCATGTTTTGTTTCTATATCTCAGAGTTGAGTATTCTAAAATATTAAACAAATGTACATTTCAGTCCCAAGGAAAAGGGAGCAAAGAGAAAAAAGGCTGAAAAGACATATTTCCATTTCTGCTTTAACCTGGCACTAGGGGTCCAGTATCCCGAAATCTGTCTTCACGTAAATGTATTTCTATCATTAAGGGAGAGTTGCAGACAAGTTATCTCAGAAATGCGCTTATCCTAGTCTTATTTTTCAAGGGATTTAATTAAAAATGTGGTTTTTGAGGGAATTGACCGGTACAGTGAAATTCAAGGCAGAGATTCAAGGTCAGCTCAGAAGTTGATGGCACCTGCTGTCGTAGTTTCCAAGGAGATAAACCTGATAGACTTTCTTGAAGGACCTAAGATGACCACTGGGCCTTAGGATGAAGAGGCCTGAAGAAAATGGAAAACTCCATTGCTGAGGAAAAGGCCCGGGAAACTGTGATGAGTAATTTTCTTTCCATCACAAAAATGTGCCTGCTCCTTCTTCAAAGTATCTCCACCCCGGATTTGCCCCGGAGACTGCTAGCAGGTCGCACAACTCAAAGGACATTTGAAAGGAATACAACGTGAGCTTCTAGAGGATGCCAAGATATGCACTGGGCCATGGTATAGATGGAAAAGCACAGAATGCTTTAAGGGGAAGGCTTTAAACTCACTGCCATCGAGTCAATTCTGATTAGAAGTTTCCAAGGCTGTCCATCTTCATGGGAACAGAAAGCCTAATCTGGTGGCCTTCCAACTCCTGAGTTTGAGGTTAACAGCCCAATGCTTCTTGGGACGGGTTAGAGAGATGAAATTAATCACTTTATGAAGCATATTCACTTAGATGGAGAATATTTAAATAAATGGTTGCTTTACATTTGTATGTTTAACAAAGGTTTCTACAACTTTGTGGGGTTTTTTTTGGGGGGGGTTGTTTTGTTATTTTTGTTTCTATGATTTTATAGCAATGCTTTTTGACTTACTCTAAGATCTTATGTGGCAAATAATCAGAACTTTGCTGTCTGAAGTCATTCATTCACATCAGTTAAAACATAGGTGTAATTAGTCATTTCATTATTCTAAATGAAATTCTAATGTGCATAATTGCAAACCTGTTGGAATTGAAAAGTGCCACAAGAATTGCAGCTAACACATGAGCCTATTATTTCAAACAGGCACCTACCTGTGATGAAGATTTTAATTGTGGAGATTTACTAAAAGACAAAGCTCCTTCTAAGTTTGAAGTTTCTAAATTGTGTCACTTCTTTGGGTGTTTTTTTTTTGCCTTGATTTGCAAAATGAATACATGTTCTTCTAACTAACCCTTCACATGGTGTTATGAAAAGAGTTGGATTCCAGTGTGAAGTCTGCCACTAGCAGTCTAAATCTAAATACAGCTTTCACATTTGCATTATGAAAATGCTTTGAAGAAAAAAAATAAATGTCATCTTTTACAATTAAATACTTAACATTTAAATGATGCTTCGGTGTTGAGAGATCACTTCCTTTTGTTGAGTGATGCTGGACAGGGAGCAGGTGTGTGAATGAGAAAGAATGAAGAGTTCCGTGTTATCCCTGACTAATTGAAGCCTTTGGGTGGAGTGGCATGAACCTATGAAGTTTAACTGAACCTGAGCTTGCTTGCACTGAGTTCTTGCTCACTGATAGGGGTCTGATAGGGTAGAGGAGAACTGCTCCATCAAGTATCTCAGACTGTAAATCTTTCTGGGAGCTGACAACCTCAATGTTCTCCCTTGGAGCAGCTGGTGGGTTGGGACTGCTTACCTTTGGATTAGCAATCTGATGCTTTATCCATTGTACCACCAGGAATTCTTGTGCTAGGAGAGTATGAAATAGTGATTGTCGCATCTGCCTTATTCAGCGCAACCATTTTCCAAGGTACTTGTGTAATACCCTTAGGAGAGTGACAAACATAAGCCATTCTTATTATTGCTACTATTTAAAGATAAAGAACTGAGAGTCAGGGAGGTTAAGTGGTTTACACAAGTGACAATTCATAACTTGAAGATCCTGGACATGTTTACAAGTCTAGGGTACTTCCTCTGAGACTATTTTGAAGCTGATGAAGAATCCACTCAGTCAATTAGCTGAGTTCAGGGTTGTGTTATGTCTTACATGGGCCCTTAGGTACTTTTGTCTTCCTCATTAAGGAGAAAAAGGTTCATAATAATAATAAATTAAAATGAATCTGGATTGAACTCATTATATCTATTATTATCAACTTCAATTCTCTTATGAATTTAAGGAAAAGTAAAATGTTTTCACAGATCTTGGAAATTACTGCAGACCCTAGTAATGTACTTCTTGGATGCCATGGTTAAAAACATCCTAAATTGGAAAAAAAACAAAGCAATAACCTCCTATACTGAGACTTATTAAATAGGTCCTTCTACTTCTATGTTTGGTCTTGTAATTCTGAGAGGGGTCTAGTGAGATCTCACAGCCTCCTCCACAGAGCAGGATAGCTGCTTGTCGACCAAGCTAGACAAATCCGGGAGGTCTGCCAAATTCTATTGCCTCACTCTTTGTGAGTGATTATACAAATATAAAATACCATGATAAAACTTAATACTTTTAAACATGTAAAATACAATAATTCTTCCAAGTCAGACAATGAAATCTATGGTTAATCTCAAACAGACTAGTACTAGAAAATATTGCAGTATTTCATCCAAACTGCTGCCAAGAGTTGAACCAGGAACTAGAAAAGAAGTGGAGCAGAGAGGCCTGCATTTTCAGTGTCTCGTTCTCGTAGGATAGTCCCTGTGATGAAGCTGTCGGGAACTTCTGTAGTCCTTCTTTCACAGCACAGAAAGATGTGGGAACAGCAGTACCTTTGTTAAGAAAAAACTTGTCAGAGTAGGAAAATAAAAATATTTTCCTCGAAAATGAGTAACAGAAGTGTGATAAAAACTATATGTTATCAAATGATTAAAGAATGGCAGGACCTGGGAGACATAAGACAAAAAGAAAAATAACCAAGTCCACCGAGTCAATTTTTACTGAGTGATCCTACAGAGTTTCGGAGGCTGTAAGTTTTTATGGGAGCAAGTAGCCTCATATTTCACTCTGGGAGGGGCTGGTGGGTTTGAACCACTGATCTTGCTTGCAGTCAGCGGTTCCACACCTGAGCTCTGATAACAGCATTACCAAGTCACCTTAAGAAAAATGAGGCAACTCTGACAAATGTCACCTCCCATTGTTTCTTTGTGTTTGTATCCTAGTCTATATAATTTAGGGATTTACAGCTTCAACTTTATAAAATTATCAGACTATCTTCAAGAAGCAAAGCTAAATATGAAATGCGAACATGGCACTGCCTAGCAATTCAACAACTAGGTGCTCTTCTCTGGAGAATCGGTAGTGTGCACGGTCAATTTCCTTTGCGAGGCGGTTGAGGAATGCAGGCTTTAAGAAGATCATGGAAAAATACCATCTGTAACATTTTCCCCTGTTGCTTTTCTTGACTTCTGGTATTTTATTTTCCGCTGCAATAAACCTGTGTGACATACAGTTCTATTCAGATTTCTAATAGTTCTTAAGTGGTCAGCAGTTCAAAGCCATCTGCTCCTCAGTGGTAGAAAGAGGAGACTTTTTATTTTCATGAAGAGTTCCAGTCCAGGCACTCCCATGGAGCACCCCTGCCCTGTCCTATAAGGTTGCTTTGGGTCAGTATCAATTCAAGGGCTCTGAATTGAATGACTAGCCTGACATGGATTACACAAAAAAACAAAACTAGTTCATCAAAATTATGTCACTTCTCTACTTGCCCTCATGAAGAAACCATTGAAGAAATGCATGCTAAAGTAAAGTGTGGTGAATAAATCATAAAGACTAGCATTTGGGGCCCCTTTAAAGGCTAGTCTTAAATCAAGCAGCCATCTAAAGGAAGGATAACTAAGTCCATATGGAAGCAGCACAGCAGACTGTGTGATCGAAGGATGGTAAATAACAAAATCCGAATCAAAGAGAAGGAATGGTATCAGAGCTTAAATTATGAACACCCAATTTGCAGCAGGCCATAGATGACAGTGGAAGCCCCCAAATCCATTTTCAGGGTCCCCACATGGATTAATTCTCCAATGAATCCACCCCCTCCCCCCGACTGTGGTCCAAGGGTATGAAGACTGTGAGACACTGTCAGACAGAAAGCATTGTAAACCCAATTGCGGCAGACTGCCTGATATCAGTCTTAATATGTTCAAATAATTCAATTGTATGCTAAGTTAAGTACATGTCAATAAAACAATTTTAAAAATTACGTCAACACTTTTTGTTATTTAAAAAGACAAAAACAAGGGAAGTACACTGGTAGCAATATTAGTTAGACATCTAATCCCTCAGACTCAGAAAATAATTGTGAACAGAAAAAAATCAGTATATAAATCACTTGCTTGTTCCCTGAAAACATAAATGTGTTGTATCAAAGAGAAGTACTATCTTATATAGTCTCTGCAAAAAATTCTTCAAATATCGAATGGAAGGATTTTTTGTATTCACTTATAATAAGTTTTAACTAGTCCATTTTGGTGTGCTCATCTTTTTGCTTCTTTAATTAATTAAATAAGTTACCTCTGACAGAGTGTATTTAAATTTTATTTCATTTGGATCCTGGTTATCATCAATTTCTACCTGAAGAAGCCAAACTGCTTCCAAGCGACTTGGGTAAAATTTAACTGAGATCATTCAACTCTTTAAAAGTTTGGGAAGAAGTTTGTGTTTAAGTTTCACAAATACATACTTCTATTTGTTCACACTGTTCATTTGTTCAGGAAAATGTACAGCTTCATGTTAAAAAAACAAACCTGTAATCAGATGTGGAGAGAAGAAATGTGAGAGAAAAGGAGGAGGAGGAGGAGGAGGAGGAGGAGGAGGAGACAGAAAGCTCCAAAGCAGTGTTGCAAACTTGTTAGGAACAAAAACTAAGAAACCAAACGACCTCGCTATGAATTACAATCTCCTCAGTTACATAATGACAAAGCCTTGAGAAAGATACTTAGCTTCTCTCTGCCTCAGTTTGCTTAACCTTGGATTTTGAATCATAGTAAATCTTCAAAGCGTTTTAATGAGAAGCAGATGGGTTAATCATAGTTTCCCAATTTATTTGGCCCACAGCTCCCTTTTCTGGAAGGAGATCATTTTTTCACCAGGTCCACAGCAGGTGAAAGCTTTTGCAGACTAGCCCATAAGCCATGATAAAATGTCAGTATCTGCTTTTGAGCCCCACACCTCTCACCCCAGGCCTTCAGTGCCCCCCAGGGGTGGGATGGCCCACTTGAGGAAGCACTGTACTAATGATGTGGAAGATTGGAAACCATGCCTGGTATTAGTCAGTGACGGTGTCCCCGTGGTGTAATGGACAATGTGTGGGGCTGCTAACTGCACAGGCAGCCACTGGACGCAACCACTCACTCAGGGCTGCTTGGACTCCACCCTGTGGTCTTGCAATGAATTGGAATCAACTGGATGGAAGTGAATTTGTTTTTTGGTTTAGTGGCTAAATACTGTGACCATCAAGGAACTCATTGTGCAGCTGGAAGCTAGCAAAATACCTACACACCTATAATAGGCAACAGTAAATACTAGGCTAGAAATCATAGCAATGTGCTAGGGGAAGGACAGAGATGAAAAAGAAATCATAATGATCAGGAAGAAGGGATAGGGAGGAAGAAGAATATGACTGCTGAGCAGTGAGGGCCGAGGAGGAGAGGTTGATTCTAATTAGGTGACATGAGGTGATAGGTCACTTCAGAGAGAGAAATTGGCCATGGAACCTGGTTTATGAGAGAGAAGTTTGGAAATTTCTTTAGTAATGGAGGTACCTTCTGATGGCCCTGTGAGGTAGGCGTTGTGAGGACTCCTGGTTACACGGGTGCTGTCTTTGAGAGTGTGCAGGATGGTGTACTTTCAGCTTGTGAGATACGGAGTAGCCCAACTGGCTAGAGTTAGAATGAATGCCCCATAGGCAGCTGATGTCAAAGGTGATTGAAAAATGATGAAGTAGGGCTTTGATTAATCCTCCATTTGGGGGATTATATTTTTGCTGTGTTTTATCTTTGAAATAGGCAGGACAACACCTTTAAAAGGAGGTTACATGGAAAGATTAAAGTTTTAGAAAGCTTAGGGAGAAAAGGGCATAAGTAAAGGTTTAGGAGTTGAAAATAAAAGGGCAAATAAAATAAAATGTATAGATACTGGGATACCAGTTCATACACACGGGTTTATTGTAAACAAAGCTTGTTTAAACACCTCTCCATAATCCCTGCCTGGCTGTATTCTCAGTAATCCTCTGTTACTCATTGGACTGGTAACCTTAAGACAGCAGTTCATATCTACCAGCTGCTCCATACCAGAAAGATGACATTGTGTCCATAATGATTTGTAGTCTCAGAAGCCCTATGTAGAGTTGGAATCAGAATTGATTTGATGGCAGTAGTTGTGAACGTGGGTAGTTTCATTAGAGTGCCTTAAAAAAAAGGGTGTGTGTGCACAGACTATTTTGAGATCTAATATAATTTTGTAAACAAGATTCAAGTGGATATCTTCCTAAATCACTGCAGCTTTGGAATGAGTTAACAGGAATGTTGCCCCATAGAAAACAACTGTTTTAGACCAATCGAGCATTTCACAGGCCAAGGAGAACATTTCTAAAGGACATGTGTTCTCAACTACGAGAGCAGAGGTTATGGCAAGAAATATAATAGACTTGACTCACCAAAAATAAATAAATAAAAATAAAAATATGATATGCACTTCCAAGGATGCCCAAGTTACCATTTTAATATGGTGTGAATTGAAGACCACAGAACTCATTAGGGGCCAGGTAGAGAAATGTAAAAACTATTTTCAGAAATATATAGATTCAACTGGAGGATATGCCAGAAAACCACAGCTTTACATTTTAATGTTTTTTTAAAGGAAAACATTGTTGTTGTTTTCAACGGAATCCTTTTTGACTTTCCTTCTTATAAGTGGGTTTTAAAATTGGTGATTGGTAGGTATATCCTGAAAAGACCTGAGAGCAGGAACACAAAGAGGTACTTAGACACCAGGGTTCATTGCAGCAATATTTACAATCATCAAAATATGGAAACAATCTAAACGCACAGCATAAAGTGCATAAACAAGTGTGTTGGAACACTGCTTAGAAAGAAAGCCCCAGTGAATGCTGCAACTTGAATAACCTTGAGAACATCGTGCTGAGTGAAAGGACAAATGCTGTATCACCTCACTTAAATGAAAATGAGGAGTTGATATCAATGGCTTGAGAATAAAGAAAATGTTTTGAATAAGATGATGACAATATGTGTACAGATATGTTTGACACAATGGTTATATGAATGGATTGTGATAAGAGCTGAAAAAGCTCAAAAGATTAATATAAAAAACCAAAAATATCCAGATTAGGTTAAAGTTTAGAGGTTAAAGTCTATTAGTGATAAATGGGTGTAGAAAGGAGGAAGAAGAGAGGAATTTACTGTTGGGGGTATTCAGATGATGTTAAGAGTAATAAAAGTATTTGGAAATAGATGGTGGCTGATATTACACAGCATGATGAAAGTGCACAATTTAGAAGAAAAATGATTGATAACATGTTTCTTAGGACTGATGATTGAATAGAAGGGGATAAGTCTGGCAAAGAATCATACCACCAGTAATTTCATTTGGTTTCTAGCATTCAATAGGTCACTTAGACATGAAAAGATTTAAATGAGAGGCTCACATCATTAGAATTGTGTTCTAAGAGAGAACTCTGTGGATGGAGTGAATCGTATTTAGTCCAAAGATGAGGGGCCTTCCTGGAAAAATATCGTGAGAAAGGCACATTATTTCTGAATTCCATTTTTTCAATGGAATTTAAATGAGTTCCATTCAAAAGTGAGCTTTTTGAAGCCCCCTGTAGAAAGCTAAGAAGTTCAAGCAACCCTCTGGAGAAATTAGTCACTCACCAGTTCCAAGAGCTGTAACATCCATCCCCAGGAAACAAATACTGGCCAGCTATTTCCCTTGGACTGGACTTCTAGAGCCCCAACAAACGGTGAAGCTGAATCCTGCCTTGGTTCAAACTGCTGGAGTTCTAGCTTATATATTTCTTTTTGTTGTTGTTGTTGTTGTTTTTGGGGGTCATCACTGCCCTCTGGTGTTGGGAGTAGGAGGCCCAGTCTTTGCTTCTGTGAAGCTGCTGCTGGAATTGAACCTACATCCCAGTGGACTGCAGTCCCGCATACAACCACTACGCCACCGGGGCTCAGCCCTCATCTAGCTTATATATTTCATAGCCAACTAATAATGGTCAATTTATTTCTTTGATGGATATGCTCCAATTCAATGGACCCATCTTAGAATTGTATAATAGAGCAATCTAAATTAAAGGTAGTTCCAGAATCCTTTTATAACATGACTTAGATTATCACAAGAGAGGTACAAGTCTGATTCCCCCCCCCAATTTCACTCAAGCAACTTGATAAATAATGTATAAAAATGACATTGTGATGCAATTACTCCTAGAGATGAGTTATTGCTTTGGCTTAGGATATTAAAAAAACTAGAGCAAGGTACAATGGAATAGCCAGCCTATAGCCACTTATGCATGTATCATATCTTCAAATACTGTTTGGAAAAGCATCATACATTTTACTGACTTCACAATTTTTCTTTAGAGAAAGAAGCATCTTGAGTAATTATTGAGACTTTACTGTGAATTTAAAGAGCCGTGGTGGTACAAAGGGATAAGTGTTTACCTGCTAATCTAGAAATTGGGCGTTCAAACCTCCCCGGCAGCTCCCTGGAAGAAAAACTTGGTCACGTGCTTTCATAAAGCTGACAGTCAAGAAAATCTTAACAGTGGTCCAACTGAGTCACACGGTTTGCTTTGAGTTGGAAAAGATTCCACAGAAACTTAGCAACAATATGTGAACCTGACCTCCATTTCAATAGGTTTCATGTTTTACTAATGGTAATGGCCTCAGTTTCAGAAACCATCAGGAAGTACTTTGTATAAGCATTGCCATTTCTCATAAGTGTTTTCATCAAAGGCTTTATTATTACTGATTATTCCTGCTGTGATTTACGTTAACGCCTATATAAACAAGTGATATTCTTATTTAAATCAAAAGGAGTTTTAGATGTTGCATAAACTGTGGTCAACTTGACATTTAAAGTGAAGAAGGGGAGTCTAGCCTGTTAATCAGGTTGCAGCTTAAAGACCTCATTTGGAGGCAATAAGGAGATAAATAGCTTGCTCCAGGTGGGACCGACACCCACTCTGTCTGAGACATTCTTACTGACAAGATACATGGAACTATGTTAGAGCTCTGGAGCTAGAGGAGCCACATGGAGAATTCTACCAGAATTGAGATTTTTCCGATGCCATTGGACCCACAAGACTTTCCTCCCACTTGACGGGTAGAGGGGGGAAAAAAAAGACTTTCCACTCACTGGCTTGTGATCTTCCTGAACACATTCCTCACAGAATGTGTTGTGTGAGTCTGAAGAGGAACTTACAGACTGATATTGCTCCTATGGGGTAATATCAGACTTAGGGACTTGATCTTGACTAGTTAGGATCTTTTCTTAATATAAAATTACTCTTCGTATATTAAATTCTCTCTGTATACATCTGAGTGTCTATTAATTGGTTTCTCTAGTCAACCCAAACTAATACATTATGGTTCCTTAAGCGTGGGCTACTAGAGACACAATTCATAAAGGTGGAGACTGGGTGTTTGTTTGACTTCTGCTTCTCGATAGTTTTTCTTCTTTGGGTAGCCAGAGGTCAGATATGTCCATATGGGGTTTACTGGGTGGTTTTCTGGAAAGAATATGGGATGTTAAAAGTTAAAAGTTATTTTGTTTGGTTGTAGTCTTTGTTTTGTCCTATTTGAAATTGCAAAAATGAATGTTGTTAATATATATTTTGAGCTCAGAGATAGAAATTGCCCCTTGAATTGCTCAGAGCTGCTTAGTGAAAATGGATGACAGAGGTCAAGTGGCTGACAGAAAGCCTGGCTCGGGACTGATGCTACCATAAGCCTAATCCCATATTTTGTATCAAAAGAATATTTTAGATAAGGATTAAGATAGATAATGATCGAACTTAATTATTTAAGAATCGTGTTTAAGATCTGATTCTACACGGCTTATACTGATTTCTTCTGCTTATTTTTCTTGATACAATTATTGATAGAAATTATTATTGGGAAGTATGAAAATAGAGAGCTTGTACACCCACTTGTTTTCAGACATTAAAATTGGGTCATTAAATGAGTTTGGGGCATGCCTACAAGGAGGCTCTAAAAAGATAAGCCCCATCTAGTATTTTGAGTGCTTGGAACATAGAAGGTGAAGAGACTTGCCTATGGGGCTGTTGACAGACTGAAGTTAAAAAGGAATTCTTTGACGCTTTGAATTTTAAACTAGTGGTTTAAAAAAGTCTGAAACCATGAAGAAACTCTCTTCTTTAGGACTGAACATTAAAGAGAACCTGTGAACAGGGTGAGATACTTGCTAGGTGACCCCCTGGATCCACTTGTTGATTGGAAATTGTAGAAATGCAGTGATATGAAGACATGTTGGTTCTTGCCACTTATATCTGAGAAGAAGACAAGAGCGGTTGGCTGGTCTGAAGTTCTTGATCTAGCACAAGGGGTCTAGGCTTGTTGATAATTTGGGACAAGTCCATGGTGTAAAGGCCAGGCAAACATTGGGCATGCTGGTGTCCATATTGAGTTGGCAGGAACCTGACCAGATGAAGAGAAGATGTTTGAGCCTGTCAACTGGTATATGTTGTTGCTGAGTTTATGGATAGCCTGTCCTGATGTGACTTTGCCTATGTATGCAGACTTCAGGTTCCATCTGGAAGAAAGATTATTCTCATCAAAGGATATGATTGTCTCCTCAGAACACTGGGTTGATGTAAATGGACAGGATAGAAATTGGGCACCCAAAATGGGGCAGACAAAGGCATGAAGTGGCTGGCTTGCAAACTTTCATAGTTGGGGGAACATGTTTCTAGGAGTTAGTTGTAGATGTTTACATAAGTATAGAATATTTTTGTTTTGTTAGCTATAGAATGCTATATTTAAATGAAGGTGGTATATTTTTTAATTGTATGAATTTTAATTTTATCCTGTTAGGTACAGATAGCATTTTATTGTGGCTTATTTGAAAATTATAAATGGCTAAAGAGTTGTGTGAAATTGTCAAGTTGATAAGGTAGTTACATAAACTGTTATCAACTTCAGACTTAGGAATGAAGGTGTGAAGTTTAGCCTGTCAATCAGGTCGCAGCTTGAAGACTTCATTGGAGGTGCTAGAGAGATAAATATTTCACTGGTTGTGGGACAGGTGCCCACTCCCTGTGAGACATTCCTGCATACAAGACACATGAACCTATATACTAGAGTCTTTGGGCTGGAGGAGCCATGTGGTGACTGTGACAACACTGTGATATTTCCACTGCCTTTGGTTTCACAAGACTGTCCACCCACTGGCCTGTGATCTTCTTGCATCCAGCCTCATTGCATATGTTGCATGAGTTTGAAGAGGAACTTATAGACTGGCATCAGTTTTATGGGTTAATATCAGACTTATGGACTTGATCTGGCCTGGGCTGGAATGTTTTCTTCATATACAATTACTCTTTTATATAAAGCTCTTTCTTATACACATATGAGCGTCTGTGAATTTGATTCTCTATTCTACCCAGAGTAACACAGGAGCCAAACAGCCATCAAGGTGAACACACTTTTCCAGTAGAAATAAGCTCACTTTCTGCAGCCCTAGAAAGTACCATATAAACTCAATTATAAGCCAACTCAAATATCAGCCAAGGCACCTAATTTTACCACAAAAACTATAAAAACATGCTTTAAAACTCAGCTTATACACAAGTATATACAGTAGTTGCCAGTATAATTCATGAGACCTTAGACTTTCAGCATGTTGATTAGCAAACTGTTCTAAAGAGAGGTCTGTGATTGTGTAATATGTGTTATATTATTTTATGAGTTCTTTCCCTAGATACAGTATGATGAAGTAAAGCAATGGGGTGTTTGAAAATGTGTGTATCATCTGAACAAGTTATAAATGCTCCCCTCCTTGCTGGTGCTCGCTTTCTTGTTTCTCTTCTCTTTCATATTCTTCCTCCCTGCACTCCCTCTCTCTCCTCTCTTGTGGTAGCTTACCAGCCAGAATTTTATATGAAACAATTATAGAAACAATTAAATTACAAGTCAGTGGGAAAATGTCCATATTTTAATGAAAATTTATGATTAAGCAGCATTAATAAAAATATTTGTTATTTTCCTTTTCAAGTGTAGACTTGGATCTCAGTATCACATAAAAGGCTATGTAGTCTCTTGAATTTTATTAGATTCCTAACAAATCGTGTAACCCAAGGAAACCCTATTTCTACTGTTTTCTGTCTCTAAAACTTTATAATAACCCCCACCCGGATTTTAAAGGTCTTCAAAGTGTGCAGCTATTACATGTCAGATATTTTTTATCAAACTACATACTATATTTTACACAAATAGTGCACACATTGTATTGTGTTTGTCAAATGCATGCTCACCTAAAGTTTTGTAAGCACAATATGCCAATTTTTCACATGTTGCTTCAAGCAATTAGCATAGCATGCTTGTGAAATGGCTTGAGGTGAGTGTACAGTTGTCAATAAAAAATACAATCTGTGTGCTGTATTGTTAAAATATAGTAGGACTTTCCTATGATGGAATTAAAGCAAGTGTTATAAAATTGTTAGTAAATGTACTTTCTCTCCAATCCCCAGAACTCAATAGAGTCTTTAAACATAGCAGAAAAATCATGTTGAAGGAGAAGGAAGATTTGAAGTTAATAGTCTAAAATTCCAGTAAATGTATTTGATATTAGAATTGTTAACATTGAATATTATATTGATGTAACTTCACTGCCAGCATGAGTTGTCATAGAAACAGCACTGCTGCAGAAACTCTAGCATAATTAAAGGGTGATCTTTTCAATATTTTGTTATCACTGAATTATTTTTCAGAGCAAAAAAAACAACAGGCAATTTTAATTTGATAGCAGTGATTTTGTTATTAATGAAAACATGTAAAATGTGGATGTGTAATGAGGTATGACACTTTTTTGTAATAACAGACACATCCACATGTAGAGATGAAACCAAGTCATTTTGAAATAATATCGACAAAATTTTTTTTATAAAAACAGTAAAAATAAGGATAAATTAACCATTTGAAACAGCACTCAATTTAGCCTAGGTTTTAAAACTGTTTAACCTACTTAGTGGCCAATTGGAAATATATTTATTCATATTTTCCTCTTCTCTATGTTATAAGTACCAAGACAAATTCTACAATTGAGTATTCTTAACTATTAATCGGGATATTTTGCTCACTCTCGAAAGTATGGATACTTGCATGTATTTCAGTAGAGTTTGTCCAGCCATTGAGATGGGTGGTAATAGAAGATTCACATATGTGCATTTCATTTTCTGTTTAGTTGTGTTGCATGTGCATGTGCTTGAATGGGGGTGCTGGAGACGACTTTGAAAGTCCCATGGACTGCTTTAAGCATAAACTGCTCTGTCTTGGAGGAAGTATGGCCAAAGTGGTTCTGAAGGCAAGGATGGTGAGATTTCATCTTCTGTACTTTGGACATGTTGCCAGGAAAGACCAGTCCTTGGAGAAGGATATCATGATGAGGAAAGTTGAGAGGAAACTAAAGAGAGGAAAATCCTCAAGGAGATGAGTGGCTGCAACAGTGGGTTCAAATTGTGAGGATACCACAGGTCTGGGCAGTGTTTTGTTCCATTGGGCATGAGGTCATCATGGGTTGGCCCTGACTAGATAGCACCTAACAAAAATAACAGTCACTAATACCCATTGCTGTTGAGTCTCTTGATTCACAGTGAACCTATGGGTTAGACGAGAACTGCTCCATGTAGTTTCTTTGGCTTCATTCTTCATGGAGAACGACTGCAAGACTGTCCTTCTCTTTTCTTGTGCTGCTGGGTGGATTTGGACCACCTTCCTTTCGGTTCATAGTTGAGTGAAGACTGTTTCATTCAAGGAACACCTAGGAGATCTAACAGCTAATATTAATTCAGAATGTGAATCATAGCATAAGGTCTTTAGTAAGTCCCCATTCTCCGATTTTGATTTGAGTATAGTTTCAAGGCAATAGTAAAATAAATAAACCATCAAATGAAGTGTATCGGCACTTCAAATGAATATTGGTTAGGACTTATTCACTCACTGCCCTTGAGTCAATTCTGACCCAAAGCGACTCTATTGGCAGAATTGAATTCACCTTATGGACTTCTGAGACTGTGTATCTTATGGAACCAGACAGTCTCATCTGTCCCCTGAAAAGAGACTTAGGGGTTTGAGCCATTGACCTTGTGTTTAGAAGCTCAGTACATGGTCCAAAGCACCAGGACTCCTCTGTTGGTTGTGACTGAATATAAATCCAACTTCTCTGAGTAGTTCATTAAAACTAGTTAATTCAGTCTTGTTCTTTATTAAGCTATCAATGGTGTCTAAAAATAGCCAAAATGAAGAAATACCTAATACATGATTAGTAGACACCCTCCTCCTCCCAAAAAGAATTCTTATGAATTAGACTGGATATCATGACAATAGGCAAGAAGCACATGCCAGGCTTCAAAATTAACTAAATAACAGACTGAAAAGACAATATAATCTTCCCATGTACTTTTCAAACAGCCCCCCCCCCCCTTATATTTCCAAGGACTGTTCCTTTGAATGATCAAATGACTATACCATAATGAAAAAAAGAAAATGAATAAGCTCCACAAATAAGCCATTTTAATTCTATAAGATTGTGCCAGATTTTCAGGAGTGCTTGTATAGTTGAAAAAAGAATAAAATAATTTTATCACAAAATATTTTCCCTAAAATAATATTGATGTAATAAATAATGTGTTTGCATTAAAAAATCTCTGACTTGATGTCTGGCTTACATTTAATAATATATTCTGATTAAATTTCTTCATTGGAATTGGCCACCCCTCCCCAAAAAGTTTCATTAAATTTTCCTCCTTTACCCAAAGTAAATCTCAATTTTATTTTCATGAAATTATGGTTTTTTGTACATTTCAGTTGATACAGGCATTTTTCATTTTGGATTTTCTTCAAAATGGTGATAGTTGGTTTTAGTTGTCAACCTGTTCAGAACAAACCGTGAACATCTCTAATCAGCACTTGGTGACTGATTTGAATCATTTGGGCAATTGCAGCCAGCATCTGCTTTAATATGCGACATTAGAAATAAGCAGTGATTTTTCTGTGAACAAACAATGCTTTTAACCTCCTCCTACTACAAGGAGAAACTGAATGCTCCAGAGAAAATGGCCTTGCTCTTGCTCTCCACTGGTTTAAATGGGTACATTTCATAGTTGTAAAGTGCCTATGAGTATTATTACCAGTATGACATAATGTACGGAGGGGCTTCCAAAACTTCATGAAAAAAGTCTGTTCTCTTTTAATTCTATCTATCTACAGATGAAACCTTCTTGTATAATGCAGGCATAAGTGTTATACTTTTAATGAGACATTACAGTGTTCAGGCTAGGCTTCATTAAGCCCCATCGACAACCCTCAAATCAAATTTCCTAAACAGTGCTAGTACTGTGTGTTCGTTATCAATAAAGGATCGGCAGGGAGCTACGCTCCATACATTTTCCATACTCAGGGACTCGGGCTTATGAGGAGCTGTTGGCTGGACCCTCTCAGGCGCCTATGGCAGGAGGAAGGGGGATCAACCGTCTATGCTGGCAGCAAACCATATCCACACAGAAATGGAACACATTGGGTGGCTCATGTTTCAGTATCCAGAGCATGTCACGTGATGTCTAAGAGGAAGGGCAGCTTGTGTGCTGGAAGACGGAAAAGCAGAAATGGGGCAATCTGCTCTAATACGACTGGACAACACATGTGCTCTTAAACATTTGCCTGATTTCATTTTGTCTCCTGTTGGCTTATTCTGCTTCGTTCAACTAACCTGAGCCAATGTTACTTTTAGGGATTCATGAAAACTCCTTGGTGGCAAAATAAAATACACACTGTCTCAACTAATATAATCACCACAATCTAAGAATAGATTTTTAGGGCACAGGTATTATGGGAGGGCTACATAATTAGCTTTATTATAAATATAATGAAACTCTTATTTAACCAGAGAATTTTAATAGTCAGAAGTACCAATTTCTAACTACCAGTACCAGTATACTATTTAACTGAGATCTGAATGTACTTCATATTTTATTCTTGCTTTAATTCAGTTTCACGGAAGTGAAACAGATGATTCTATATATTGTAAATATGCACTTGTATGCAATTTTTATTTTATTTAAGATAACATTGATAATCCCCTATATATATGTATCTGTGCATGTTATAGCTATGTACATAGAGTCATAAAAGTATGTGTTTTGGAGATGGGAACTTATGAAATTATCTTGTTTCTCACTCTGCTTATTATAAATGAGGTTGGTCTGGACAAAAAAAAGTGTTAGTATACCAAGCAAATAATAATGCTTAGCAAGTAAGTGAACTGTATTTTTAAGTTTATATGTGTTTAGAAAGGCAAGCATTAGAATGCATGAATTCAGGTACATGGCAGTTCTTCAGTTGGCCTAAAATTGGGTTCCATAAGTACATGTGGCTTTCATAATGTATATTTTACATGAAAGAATTCCAGATTCAGCAAAACAACCCAAGTAGTTAATTAAATGATTATGTTTTAGCAATTAGGCAAAATAGAAACATAATTAAACTCATTGGTTTTACCTATAAATCTAATCTATGCCATTAGTAAAATTTTAAAGCCTCTTGTATATTACCATGTGACTCTTTTCTTTTTTAAAAAAAATCATTCTATTGTGGGCTCATTAAGTTGTATGAGCCCCCAATCCATTCCATCCATACATCCACTGCAAGCAAAGCACATTTGTACCTCTGATGCCATCATCATTCTCAAAACATTTTCTTTCTACTTAAGCCCTTGGTATTGGCTCCTTTTTCCACCGTATCCCCCCACCCCCCTCCCTCATGAACCCTTGATAATTAATAAACTATTCTAATTTTACCTTGTTGAACTCTGTTTAATGATCTCCCTTTTCCCTCTTCCCCATTGTCCACACCCCAGGGAAGAAGTTATAGATTCCCCCTTTCTACTCCACCCTCCCTCCATCTTTCCAGTGTCACCACTCTCCCTACTGATCCTAAAGGGATCATCTATGCTGGATACCCCGTGTTTCTGGTTCCTATCTGTACCATTGTACATCCTCTAGTCTAGCTGGATATGGAAGGTACAATTGGGAGCATAGTAGTGGGAGGGAGGAAGCATTTTAGAACTAGAGGAAAGATGCATATTTCATCATTGCTACATTATGCCCTGACTGGTTCGTCTCTTCCTCACGACCCTTCTGTAAGGAGATGTATCATGTGACTCTTTTCATCTCTAATTTTTTTTCTTTTTTTTTCTTTTTTTTTCCATCTCTAATTTTAATAGCATCTGTCAAGTTACTTATTTTTGCTTATGAAATGTTTATATTTAATTAGAAACATGTTCAAACCACACATCAAACTCACTTCCATCAAGCTGATTCATAGGGACCCTGTGGAGTCAGTCAGGTAGAACTGCGCTTGGGAGTGTCTGAGAATGTAACACTCAACTGGAGTAGAAAGCCCGGTTTTTCTCCCGAGGAGCTGTTAGTGATCTCGAACTGCATGCTACACGCAGCCCAACACGTCACCACTCTCCTTCTAGGGCATCTTTTCACTAGCACTACCTTGGTCATGTAAAGAGTCTTGGTGGCCTTATGGCTAAACATTGGACTGATAACGGCCAGGTCCATGGTTCAAATCCACCAAGTTCCTTTGCAAGAAATGCGAGGCTGCCTGCTCTGATAAAGACTCAGCAAGTTTGCGTTGGCATCCACTCGATGGCCGCGGTGGTGGGAGACCCATAAGGAAAGAGTCCTGCGAGCCCCGTGGTTACGGGCTCACTCCTCACAGCAACGGCGGTGGTTTAAACTTGCCAGCAGCGCTCTAGAAAGACCGAATGACCTGCTCTCAGACCTTTTCCAAAAAGAAAGAAAGAAAACAAAACCAAAAAAAAAAAAAAAAAAAACAACCAAGCTCGCCGTTCGGGAGCAGATGCTGACTCCCAGCCATCCCAGTGGACAGTTTCGACCTGCCGGTGGGATTCTGAGACAGGTGTGCTTCGCTAGAGGAGAAAGCATGGCGCGTGCGCAGAGGCAGCTGGTGATTTCCAGTAGCCGTCCTTGTGATTAGCAGCTCAGTGCATAGACCCCTTTCTGGCACCAGGGCCCCTGCCTCAGCTGCAGGACAGTTAGACTTCATCAGTTTCCGAGTTAGAATTGACAGCACGTGTCCATCTTATTGTTATTGCACAAACCATCCATAGGTAGATTGCATATTGATCCATTTCCTCAGTGGCTGTGACACGCTGGGCTAAATTGCTGAATGTTGTAAGATGCATAGGCTCTCATTTTAGAAGCCGAATGAGAAAATGATTTTCCTACTCAAACTGAAATGTACTTGTTGTTTAACTGAATGCAGCAGCTGTGTTTTGTTTACAAAATCTGATCTGAAATAAACGCTTTCTGCCACGTGGCAAGTCAGCTTCTGTAGGCAACTCCTTTAGTCCAGCTGGCAATTGGGGAGAACACCCCCATGATGAAGAGGAAAATGAACTTTTTGAAAAAACAAAGTGAACATTACAACCAAACACAAACTAAATCCAATGCCATCGAATTGATTCTGATCCACAGGAACTCTATGTAACAAAGGGTCCCAAGGGATTTCAAGGCTAGCCATCTTATGGAGACAACCTGCCCCTCCTCCTTTAGAGCTGTTAGTAGATTCAAACCACTGACCTTTCAGGTAGCAGCCCAGCACCTAGCCACGTGAATCTCCAAATCTTGCTCTCTGTAAGATAGAAATGCCACAGAAATAGAAAGCAGCAGCTGGACATATATCCCACTTAATGTTCAGAAATAGAAAAGGCTAACCATGCTTTCATTTGTTTTCAGTAGGTAAGTTCTTTTTTTGTATTGAAATCTGATGGGAATTCATTTCTGGCATTTTCCCAAGCTACTGTGTGACAGGATGCTCTACAACATTCTGCAACCTAAGGGCTCTTCCTTCACCAGCTCTGGCACACTTTCAAAATACACCCCACCGTCCAGCGTTGTTTCTATCCGGGACACTGGATGCCAAGGACTGTCTTCACAAGCACCGGCACATGTAAACAGCAAGATTAGTCAACAGATTCTGGAATTGAAACTGGCAGACACAGTGAGGTTGGCAAAGCCCCAGGCAAATCCCCTTTTTTGAACCTTGAGTCAATAGTGTTAATTTAAAAGATAGAAATCATTTTGTTGGGGCCTCTTATAGCTCCTGTAACAATCCATACATCAATTGTACCAAGTGCCTTTGTATATGTTGCCATAATCATTTTCAAAACATTTTCTTTCTACTTGAGCCCTAGGTATTCCCCTCCTACCCTCCCTCACCCCCACTCCATCCCCACCCTTGTTAATCATTGATGAATGATAAATTATCATTATTTTCTTATCTTAAACCATTATCTCTCTTCACCCGTGTCTGTTAGTTATCCCCTTGTGGCGGGAGTTATGATCAGTTCTCCATTTCTGCCCTTCTTCCCCCACCTTCCCTCTACCTTTGTGGAATCATTACTCCAATTACTATTCCTGATAGGTTTATCTATTCTTGATTCCATGTGTTGGGAGATCTTAAATGTACCAGTGTACATTCTCCAGTCTAGCTGTATTAGTAAGATAGAATTTGGGTCATGCTAGTGGTGGGGAGTGGGTGGGAAGGAAACATTAAAGAAATAGGGGTATACTGTGTCTTTCATAGGTGCTATACTGCACCCTGGCTGACTTGTTTCTTCCTTGTGACCCTTCTGTGAGGGGGATGTCCAATTGTCTGCAGATGGACTTTGGGTCTTCACTTCCTTCACTTCCTGATCATGTTACCTCCTGAAATCATTGAATTAACTAATTATTTTGAATACAGTGACTCTGAAGTTCTTCTCTTTTGAGGCTTCCTGAGATGTTCAATATTTTGCCCACAGAATCTTTTGACATCACAATGCAAATCTTGAATTCCTTTCTGCAGTCTGTTTCAGCAATGCCATGGGTAGTCATTCTTTTTATTGTTCTAAATTCCATCCTTTGCACATTTGATTCTCATACTATATTTTATCTTTTAAAACCACCATTTGAAGTCCTTTGTTCAGTTCTTTTATCATTGTTTGCTTTTGCTTCAGCTACTCTACTTTTAAGAGCACGATTCTGAGTCTCCTCTAACATTCATTTTTGTCTTGCCTCTCCTTTCTTTCTTCTCAATGACCTCTTTTTCCTTCATATATTATCTTTGACGGCATCCTGCAACTCTGGTCTTGAGTCATTAGTGTTCAGCGAATCAAGTATCTTTTTTAGATGGTTTCTAAATTCAGCAAGGCTATATTTTGTACCTCGTGAATTTGTTTTAATTTTCTTCTTTTTTTCCTTCGGTGGCATCACTGCCCTGGTGGGAGTAGCAAGCCCAGCCTTGCTCCTGGAGAGCTGCTGCTGAATTTGAACTGTCAACCCTGTGGGCTGCAATCTCACAAACTACCACTAAGCCACCAGGGCTCAGCCTGTTTTAATTTTCTTTAGCATCAAATTGAACTTGCTGTTGAGCAATAATTGGTTTATTCTACAGTGACTCCTGGCCTTGTTCTGACTGGTGATATTAAACTTCTCTGTCATTTCTTTCGTAAATATCATCAGGTACCTTCCTATGTATTCCACCTGGCCAGATCCCAGTTACCACTTATGTTGTTGGAAAAAAGATATGTACAATAAATAAATCTATGGCCTCCATTATGTGATAGTCGTGTCATTTTTGCTACCAAGGTCACATTTTGAAAACACCAATTCTTTCTTGTTTCAACTTTCATATTACAATAACGAGTAATTATAAATGAAGCCTGATTGCATGGTTGATCACTTTCAGACAGCAGAAGTTGGTAAAAATCCTCACATGTTTCATTGTGGACGTTAGTGATTGGTTTGTAAATTGGAATCCTGTTTGTGTTAAATGGTCCTCTCTAAAGGTGTATGGTTATTATCCTATCAGTGACAGCTTTGTATTTCAGAATCAATCTTGGAATGTTCTTTTGAGTGACTAATTTTATTCCATTCCTCACAATTTATTATCCCTGGCATAGTATACTGTATGAGTGTCTGATTCAAAATGGTCAATTTCAGCCCATTTCAATTTATTAATGTGTAGGATGTCAATCATTATGTGTTCAATTTCACTTTTATAATTACCTTGATTTATATTCCACGTTCTAATCAATAATGAGTATTGGCAGCTATTTATTCTCATTTTAAGTCATGCCACTTCATTAAATAAAGGGCTGCAAGGGTTTTTTTCCTCCCGTCATGAAGGTGGATATTAATTTGAAGACAACACTTCCCTAGACATACTTGGGATACTTTACAACCTGAGGGGCTCATCTTTGAGAACTAAATCAGAAAATTTTCTGCTATCTCCAGGTTTTCACTAGCATCCCATCCTGCTTTTCTTTTTTCAGGAGCAGATTGCTAGGTCCTTCATGGTAGTCTGTTTTCATCTGCAAACTGTACTGAAATATTTCCACCAAGAAGAGATCCTGCATGTATTTAAAATACTGGAGGGACACCTTCTAGCATAACAATAGGCAAGCTCCTCCAATACAACAATCTGACAGTTGGGTGGTAGATTTACATGAATATATGAAAAATTGTGTGTTTGGCTATTATAACTTTTAAATTATTTCCCAGCACATCAGCATCAAATGATTTAATTAACATTAACTATTTTGTTTAGATTCATCCCTTTACAAAACAATACGTGTATGTGTTGGTTTTAGGAGCCGCAGATTAAATTCTCATTCACAGCGACTGACAATAGACTAACTGCCATCCTCACAGTCACAACCAGTCGTGTGCCAGTTGTGCCCAATGCTGCCACTGTGGTGGAGGTCTTCTGTTTTCTCCCTCACCAGATCTATATTTTTCCAAGTGTGGCAAGTTTCAATAAAGTTTGTCTAGGTGACAGAACAAGAGTGATCTTTAGATTTCACAATTTTTCATTCAGAAGCTGTAGCAGATTGTTATGGCTGGGGATAAAATGTCATGATAAAGTGCGTAAGCTGACACTTGAAAAACTTCAAATGCCGCGGAAGAAGTGACTCATCTGTGACATGTAGAAGACAGCAAATTTGTGAAAGAGGAGACTGATTTTCTGACCCAGTTTCTGTTTGATAACAACCAAGCAATCTTTCCACACAGGCTTATCCCTCAGGGACCTCCACTGAAACTACGCAACCCTACGCTGCTCTAATACATTGTGTTCCATCACTTGGTAACTTTCAAAGTTCTGTAAGAAATTTGATTTTATTACAGACATTTAGAAATGAATACATGACTACCAACTACCTCAAAATGTGTCAGTTCTTGATGTATTATAAGGCTCTAGCATATCCTAATTGACAACGATTGAAAAAAAAAAAGGGAAAATGTGATGACCACTTTGGGAAAAAGTAAGTTAAAATGTAAAAGAAATAAATGAGTAGGAAAAATTCTAAGAGTCCAGGGCTCCCAGGAGATATTGGGGTTTAATGAAGTAATTTCAGAGCCTTAGAAGGTAGGGTGTGCCTATTTCAAGTATAGTTTTTTCCAAATTACCCCAAGATAAGTGTATGATTTTGCTCCTATGCTTTCTTTTAATGTTGCTGATTTTTCATTCTCAGAAATAAAGGAAACTGCCCACATTTCCGAGTGGTAATCGGACTCATAATTATTATGATAAGTAAAATCATGGTTGCAGTATTACAAGGCAGAGTAAGGAGGGGTGGGTGAGTCATCGTGTGAGGAGGCTATCAGTGTTAACTGAGTAGGTACTGTCCTTAGAGCTGGCCACAGGATCGCCACCCTGAGACCTTCTGGCTGTGTCTCCATTTTCCCAGGTTAGAAATGTTAAAAGCCACTGAAGATATGGGAAATGCCTGATCAAAGTATATACACCACCCTCTTGTTGTTCACTTTTGAGGCCCATGGAACCTCAGAAACACAGGTCCAAATGGCTTCTATTCTGTGTCTATTCCTACCTGAGCTTCTTCTCCAGACCCCGCTTCCATTGAATTTCTTGGTCATGAGATATTTTTCTCCACCTATGCCTCCTGTCAGTTGGTTGGTCCTGTTGTGATCTCAGAACTTCTTCCTTGGCAGATTTCTCCTCACTCTCTAAAAACAACTTGTTGCCATCATCAGTGGTTCTACCATCTCTGGCTGCTAGTCATCAAGCACCATGAAGTGGTTAGATCACATCCAGCCCATTTTCTTGGTGGTGAGGTCCTCCATCTTGCTCTCCTAGATTCATGTTATGGAATGTCTGAGTCCTGTGGTACTTCAATTTACTAGCATGTATGCTCCACCCCACTAAGGACAGACTTGACTTCTAAGACTTGCCAACTTATGCTGACCTCCCTGATGGTGATACCTTGGTTCTGTTTTAACTCTCTCCCCAAAGTTCTTGTTTTGATCTTTTCCTGGACAATGTGCTCTGACTGCTGGCTTTCCCTGAGCCATTACTCATTCACCTGACAGGGTATAAGTCAAGGCCCTGGTTTACCAAATTGTTGTGCTTTCTTCCCCTTTCTTACTCAATGCTCTCTGGGTGTTGTGTTTTAGGATGCAGCCTTTATTTTACCCAGAGACTTGTTTGGATCTTCATTTTAGAATTTGAAGTACAATATATGTCGCAGAGGAAATGATTTCCCACACGCAGTTTCTTTATGAGTCTCTTTATTATCAGTGGTGCTTTTTTTCTGTGCTCGGGCCAGTTTCCTGGATATGCTTTTGAAGTGGTCACACAGGGCCTTGCACTTGGTTTAAAGCTCTGATCTTGACATCTTAAAATCTTGACTTGTTTGACTTGGGGACATGTATTTTGGGAATGTGGTTTTAGGAGGACATTGGACAGGTGGTAGGAGCTTGAAGCCTTCGCTAATTCGTGGGTGTCTGTCATGTCACTTTCTCCCTCCGTCAGGACTGGTGTGCACTTCCTGCTTCCTCAGTTGTTCCTTGGAGCCCCAGCACAGCTGGGCTTTCATCTCCTCACTCCTCAGCCATGATCGTTGCACTTGGAGGGAGCTGGGGGAGGATAAACAAGTGTGTTGACAGAGTCAGGGTAGGAGGGAGGCGAAGCCTATATTCTGTCATCTCCAGTCCTGGCAGAGGCTGGAATGTGGGCCTAGTTGTGATTGTGTACTTGTGTATTGCAGGGAGTGAAGGAAAATGTGTGGTTATTGCTTTCATTATGGTAGGCAGTTGACCAAGGTTTCCTCCAGAGCTGGGGAACAACCTGGAGATCAATCATACCTGCCAACTGCACATGCCTCCCGAAAGAGAGGCACTTCCAGCCATCATACTAGGGGTGAACTAAAGAAATCGGGACCACTATGGTCTGTGAATGATGTTATCAATGTCCAAATGGCCCTTGGCAAAAAAAAAGGGTCCCCACCCCTGCTTTAGACAGAGTCTGTCCACCCTCCCCTACAGAGTTGTTGCGAGTTGAAATTGACCTGATAGGTTTGATTTTGGACATGGCTGTGAGTTTGCTATCCCCACCCCTGACCTAGAAGAACCCATAGCTATATTTACATAGTCATGTACAAGAGTACTACGGAAGCTCCCTTTGTCCTAGCCTTCAATGCAAAACTCTAAAGGCCCACAGAGAGTATCATTAATAGACTGCGGGAACATATTATAAGGAATGATATAAATAAATCCCACAAACAATGATGAGTAAAAGAAACCAAACACAGAAGAGAACATACAATGTAATTCCATTTATCAAAATTATTTTTTTTAAAGAGGCTAAATTAATCTATGGTGCCAGAGATCAAGATAGCGGTAACTTCTGGTTGGGGAAAGTTCTGGAAGTGAACATTTGTGGTGCTTTGCAGGTGCTAGTTATATTCTGTTTCTCGAACTTGGTGCTTGTGGCAGTGATAAATTCTTTTTGAAAGAATTCATAAAGCTATCATCTAAGATTTATTTACTCTTATGTATGTATGTTATACTTTAATAAAAAGTACGATGGGATAAAAAGTACCATTCTTTTATTCACTGTTACACAGTGAAGTGAAATTCAGAGGAATAAAACTCACAAAAACTCAAACTACCTGCGATTGTGTCAGTCAATGCAGACTCCTTGTGCCTCTGCAGGACAGGGTAGAACTGCCCCTGTGGGCTTCAGAGACTGGCAGCCCCGCGTGTCTCCAGAGGAGGGGGCCGGGGCTCTCCCCCTACTAACCTTGTGGATCACAGTCCGACGAGGCATCACGACACCACCAGGCTCCTTCAGAGGCAGAACGGACATAGGAAAAAAAGTTATTTTCTTTTTCATGTTATGCTCCTAGGAGGCCAAAATTTTTGTTTTCACCAAGACTTTTGCAAAAATAGAATAATAATAGGCAAATTATATTACTATCACAAAAGTCTCCCAGATAAATATTAGTAATAACTTGTATAGGGTGACAATTTATAAGCTGTCTTACGGAGTTTATTTTAGGAATTAGAATGCCTCTTAGGGCTGAGCCCCGGTGGCATAGTGGTTGAGTGCAGGACTGCAGCCCACTGGCTTGGCGGTTCAAATCCAGCAGCACCTCTCCAGGAGCAAGGCTGGGCCCCCCCACTCCCACCAGAGGGCAGTGATGCTCAAAAAAAAAAAAAAGAATGCCACTTAATAAAATAAAAGTAATGTGTTTTTTTGGTAAAAAGCAAAGAAAAATTCCACTGAGTTTGCAAGAGTACATTTCCATTATTAGTGCAGTTAAATTTTTACCTTTTAAAAAATTAGTTTCCAATAATGATTTATGGGAAATCTCTTGGAGTAATTGTCAAGTTTCCTTCTAGACTTTTTACTTTGGGGAACAATGAAAACCTGGGAATGGAGTGTTTAAACTTTGGTAAAATCGAGAGGGGGCAGCCAAATACAATTTCCTGCAAAGCTTAATATTTATAGTTACTGTTACTCTCTACATTCCCACGAATTTCTAAATGATTTTAAATCCAGGAATGATGAAAAGGAATGCTCAACAATGAGTATTTATCTAATTTATTATTATCAGTCCCTATTATAGCAACAGCTTCCTATATGGTTTCTCTGCCAAAAGTCTCTTTAGACCAACTCCACTTCCTTTCTGTTACAAGAGTTATTTTCTTAAAAACCAAATCTGATCACATTAGTTCTGCTTAAAACTTCAGTTGACTCCTATTACCTGGGATTCAATCCAGTTTACTTAATTTAGCCCCAAATGCCTTTCACAATTGGGTTCTCATCCCACCCCAATGTGTTTGCTTCCCCTCCTCTCCTTGTTGTTCCTTGTGGTCGCTTCTCACTTCTTGCCATCTTCGTTTTGCTACACGAGGCCTATTTTAGTTTAGAGATTATTTCATGTCCTCTCATGTTCCCACAGTTTTAGTTTTTTGCTTAGGATATCCTTACCTCCCTCATTTTTATATTCCTATCTCAAGTTAATAATCTCACCCCCACGACACATCACTCTATATACCTTTGTTCATACCACCGTAATACTTTTAGTCTGTAATGTTATATTTCTGATTATGTGAAAACAAATGGTGAAGAAGCAAAGTCTATTCACTCCCCAAATCACGAGGGATTGCTCAGCACCCCAAATCTAGCTGGTGTTAACTCTATTGAATGACTATATGCTCACTATTACTTAAAAGATCCAAAAGTCAGCTGGATTCTCATGAACCTGAATGACTAAAGTATAATTTGTACTCCTTGCTTTTAGAAAGAAATACCTTTTATCCTCATATGGTGAAATCAGAACTATTGTTTTCATAATTCTGAATGTTGTGGCAGTCATGTACTTTGGTGTCAATTTCATGATTGTGAGTATAGGGGTGGAGTCTAGCCTTTCAATCTGGAGATAGCCAATGAGATCTCTGTGAGGGCATGGTTTTCTCTGAGAACTCCGGGAAGTCTCACAGTATTTCCCAGTTGGAGAAGAGAGACTTGACTCAGTTCCTTGGAGATGAACTACTGACAAGATGAGATGAGCGTGTGCTCATAGACCCTGATTCCTGGAGACTGGAGGAGCTGCAGGAGAAGCCACATCACCTTACCCTGATGGAACCAAACTTCTGGGACTGGAGAAGCCCAAAAGAGACTCCTGCCAGTGGACACTGCCACTGGATACACTTCTACTGCCACTGGATACTGCTGATGGACCCTGAGCCCTGGCAACAAGGAGCCATGGGGAGAGCCCTGCAAGCATTGGGATGTGTCTACCACCACTGGATACACAAGACTCTGCATTCACTAGCCTGTGATTGTCCTGGCATCATTGCATGTGCTTTGTCAGTAGGAAGGAGACTCTGTAAATTGGTATCAGACATATGGACTAATAACAGACTTATGACCTTGGATTGGACTGGATTGGGATGGTTTCTCTATATTCCATTCCTCTTGTATATAAACCTCTCTCTTATATCCATATGTGTGTTTATGAGTTTGTTTCTCTAGTCTACCCAGACTAACACAGTTATAGTCACTCATGAATTATGAATAACTGATGCAGCATTGAAATGAGGCATTTATTACTTGAAGTTCCTATCTGTTTTCACTATGTAACTAGAGTATAACAAAATATTCCCTACTATCCTTTGACTTAAATGTCTCTTCTCACCTTTTAGTATACGTTTGTGCACTAATATGCAAATCAATACCATTGCTATAAGTCAAGGACTTTAGAAAGGAATTCAGTTTGACAAATCTTAATCTTCCCAATCAGAAGGATAGTATGCAGAAATTTCAAATGCTTTTCAATGTCATACATGCTACTAAAATTTCCACCCACCTTATCTCTGACCAAGACCAACATAACAACACGACCAAAAATCTAAACATAGGTGTCTGTTACTGAAAAGCTTTTCCATTCACTGTGTGGTAGCTACAAGCCTAAGGACTCAATGACCATATTACTTTACTGACCTGCACTGACTTAGTTGGAGATCAGTATGCAATTTTGGCAAAGAGAAATGGAAAGTGTGTCTTTTTCAGACATATTCTATGTTTATCTTGTTTATTTATAATATTTAAAATGTTAAATTATTCACTCTCAGAGGCTTCTCTTTTTTTCCCTTTCCTTCCAGTGCACTCTACTTTATAATCTGGACTTCAGTCTATTGACATACTCCTTCAAGCATCCACAGCAGAGAGCTTTCTCACTAAATAAACTTAGCAGTCAAAGGTCTGGTCGGTACCCGCACTTGGGTTATTTTCAATCCTCCTGAGACCCAAGTCACCATAGCAATGCCATTTTATTCTACAGAGCTCCTTATTGGAGATGCCTATTAATATATCCTTTATCAGAACAGATGAGTTTATTTTGGCATTATACTTACACTTTGTACAGAATTCAAACTGTCCATTTCCTTTGTACAAATAATTATTTCTTGCGATTTTGTCATCTATCCACAGATGATTCCAACTCCCTAGTACCTCAGGTATGTCGGAGTGACCAGTGTGCCACAGTTTCCAATGAATACTTTATAAAAATTTATTCTGCAAATGAAAAATAGAACCAGTATAGTGCTTCTGAGAAAGAATTAGCTGCTGCAGAAAGTTGAGGAATTTTACATTTTTTTATTAAAATCATTTTATTGAGGGCTTGTACATTGTTTTTCACAATACATAAATACATATACTGTGCCAAGCACCTTCACATCATTGCTGTCATCATTCTCCAAACACCCACCTTTCACTTGAGCCATTGATATCAACTTCTCATCCTTTCCCCTCTGTCCATGCTGTCTTTCCCCCACCAACCCTCAATACTTTATAAATAAATATTGTTCTGTCATATCTTATACTGCCCAACATTTCCCCCATCCACTCGCCCGCAGGTTATGTGTTCATTCTTGTAGCTGGTTCTGCCTCTCTACCCCATCTTCTCTCCACCCATGAGATTGGTAACTCCAATCTCATCACTGACCCCAAGGGGCTCATCTGTCCTGGGTTCCCCATATCTTCAGGTCCTGTCTCTACTAGATTTGTAAGTTAGAGTTAGGACCATGATTTCTGGGGGGAGGAAGCCTTTAAGAACTAAAGGAAAGTTATATGCTTCATCACTGCCTCGCTGCACCTTGACTGGCCTGTCTCCTCCCTGTGACTCCCCTGTAAGTGGGTGACCAGTTGCCCACCAGTGGGCCTTGGGTCCCCACCCTGCTCTCCCCCCTCATTTGTAATGATGTGATTCTTGTTCTTTGATGCTTTTCCCTTCGACCTCTCTTGATCACACAGCCTGGTGTGCTTTGTCCATGTGGGCTTTGCTGCTTCTGCATGCTAAATGGCCTCTCATTTATTTTTAAGCCTTTAAGACCCCAGGCACTTTATCATTTGGTAGCTGGACACCATCAGTTTCCTCCAAGTAGATTATTAGGCTTTTCTTCTTAAGGGGCTCTGAATGGACTCAAACCTGTAACTTTTCTGTTATCTTCTGAGTGTGTTATTGTTTGCACTACCCAAGGACTCCTCGAGTTAAAAACTACAACTTGATTTGAACTCAAAGTTTAGAATAATGTTCAATGATTCTTTCTGTGAGGTCGTTTCCCCAAAGCTCTGGAATAAGGCAAGATTTTGACGCCTATAGCTGAAATTAATAAGGGAATTAGAAAAAGAACTAAAGTGAGATAGATTATAGTAGATTTAGGAATGTACAGAGAGTACAAAATAGAAGAGTCCATTGGATAGCTAAGCTTTATACACTTCAGTGTGCCGAAGAGGAAAAATAGCTGGAACATGTGAGAAGAAGAACCAGAAGAAATTCCCTGAGTCATAAAATGTATGTGAGGAAACCTCCTCTAGGGAATCTGTGGCCTGATCACTTTTTCGAGCTACTTCATATAGGCCACGGGCCACTTCATATAGGTAAGGTGCCAGTTCATATAGGTAAGGTGCCAGTTCATGTAGGTAAGGTGCCAGTTGCTTTCTACTTACCACAGGTTCATGGTGACTCATGTGTCAGAGTAGAACTGTGTTCCATAGGCATGGTTGGTTTTCCTGAAGTTGATCCCCAGGCTTTTATTCCATGGTTAAGTTAGACAGGGTTCTCTAGATAAACAAAATCAGGATACTTATCATTTTGTAAATGTGGATAGAAATAAATAACTAATAGAAATAAATAACTAATAAGAAATAAATAACTAATTATAGAGTAGTACAAATGGCTCAGTGCAACTCACTTCCATGAGACAGCTAATAAACTGACAGTCCTTCAAGTCTTGAGGGCGGCTGGGTGCAAGTCATGGAAGCAGACAGTGGAACAATTCAGGGAATCTGGCCATAGGCAGCAAATGGCAGGTGACCAATAGTCAGCCAGATGACAGGCTTCAACAGTCCCTGACTCCAGCAATGTGGTGAAGCATGTCTTGAAGGAAGTTCAAACTACAGTGACACAGTCCATGGGTTCGGTGTCTTACATGTAGTGTAGCTTGCAAATTGAGGCAGAGAACAAACTAAGCCATCCACACACTGGTCTGATCATCGAAAAGAAAGAGGCCAAATGATGAGGCTCATTTATCTCTTGGTCCTTCAATTAATCCCACATGTGTTCATTTGTCAGGTTGTCACAATAAATATACATATCACAACGATAGACTGCAGACTTCAATTTTTTTAGTCAGAAGCCAACTATATTAACTATTTGTACCATTCAGGGACTCCATGTAGATATGATACAATCTTGAAGGTGAAATAAACCACAGAAAAGGAATGGGTTGTATTCATGTTCATTATTTTCTTTTCTTATTAGACTAACAATCTGCTGAATTTCTGAAGATTCCTATCAATAGAGTTAAAATGAAGAAAAATACCTTCTTACTTCAGGCATACTTTTCTCTTAAAAGTGTTGATACTTCCAGACAATCACTATATAGTTTGTCATCAAATTGACCAATGCATAAATTTTTAAAAACAACTCGGGCTTACAAATGAAATGCTCTTCAACAAAAAGGAGGAATAAATGCTTAATATATGCTATTGGTGGGATGGAGCTTAAAGACATTGTAGTGAACAAAATAAGCTAATTACAAAAGCTATTGTATGATCTCACTTATATAAAAATCCAAGAAAAAAGCAAATATAGAGAGTCCAAAGTTTATTAATGGTTACCACCATTAGAAGGAAGGGGTAAAAATGAGGCTAACAGGGATTGGGAAACCCCATTGATTAAGGATAGAATTTCATGATTGATTATTCTAAGTGTAGCCAATAAGTTAGACATGTGTAAAAAGCCGAATTAACAAAGCAAAAGCTGCATTATTTAGAAGAAATTTGGAAGACAGCTCCTTGGCCAAATGCCTGGGAGCTATCTGGATGACCATCCATTCCATAGAAAGAGGATGCATGTACAAGGGGGAACCCCTCCAAAAGTGGATGTGCACTGGATGGAGTGGAGCTTTCACATCCTGCTAGGCCCATATTGAGCGACTCGCTCTTAGTTAGTGCACCCAGTGGTGTCGCCTGGGAAGGTTTCCTCTCGTCACAGGGGATTTTTTTCTAAGGCAGTTTCGCTCAAACCTCTTTTTGTATGATGGCCAATTTAAGAGAACACAGCATGTCACTGTGAAATTTTGTTTTTTGCTCAGGAAAAATACAGCAGAAATCTCTGTGATGTTGAGCACAGCTTATAAGGACAGTGCTATGGGGAAAACTCCAGTCCACGAGTGTTTTTATTGTTTCAAAAAAGATGAAATGTCGACTGTCGACAAACCATGTTCTGGACATGTGTCAACTTCCCAAATGGATGAAAGTGTCAACTCCTAATGTGTTTTGAAATCATTCCTCCAGATCATACCATTAATCAAGCTTTCTATTTAGAGGTTCTGAAAAGATTGTGTAACACTGTGTGAGAAAAAAAGGGCTGATTTGTGGCATGGGAGTGGGGGTGAGGGACTGGTTTTGCCGCCACGGCAATGCACCTGCTCAAGCAACCATCTCAGGGCACCTGGTTTTGGCAATAAACAGTCCTCCTCTCTTGCCCCATGCACCTGATCTTGTTCTATGCTACATTTTTTTTTTGCTTATGCGAATGAGGAGGGACAGGAAAGGACAGCAATTTAACAATGTAAAAAGGTAAAGATAGAAATGACAGAGGTACTGTCATCCATCCAAACAGATGAGTTTGAAAAATGTTTCAAGAATGGAATCACTTTTGACAAATGTATTAAGGGTAATAGAGTACTTATTTTTAATTTAAAGATGTAGCTTTGAAAAAAATTCCAGTGTTTTTTTGTGTACCCTTCATACTTTGGGCATATTATTAACACATTGCGGATGGATCCCCAGTTTATCTGGTCTTTAATGTGTTCACTTGCAGATGGGTTTTGGATCTCCACTACTTTCCCACCCCTTCACATTGATTTGGCTTGACTTTTAACTTCTTGATTTTTTTTTGCACCACTCCCCTCTGGTAGGAGTAGGAGGCCCAGCCTTGCTCCTGGAGAGCTGCTGCTGGATTTAAACCGCCAACCCAGTGGGCTGCAGTCCCGCACTCAACCACTATGCCATCAGGGCTCAGCCATCTTTTAACTTCTTGATTTTAAAATATCCAGTCTTTAATGTGTTAAGAGAGACCAGTCTTGGAAAAATATATCACCTTTGGTAAAGTAGAGGGACAGACCCTTTACAAAGTGGATTGACACTGTAACTACCACCATGGACTCAATATGAGACCGACTGTGAGCATGGTGCAGGATGGGGAGGTGTGTTGTTCTGCTGTACACAGGCTGCCTGTGAGTTGAAAACAGTGACAATTCCTAATAACAACAGCAATAGAAACAGCAACAGCAGCCTACTATCTTGTTTGTTGCATAATTTCTGGGGTATTAATGGCTCGCAAGGGGGCATCCAAGACAGCAATTAGTCTCTCTTTATCGGGAACAATTAAGAAAGACGTTCAGAAAGAGGGGAAAAGTATGAACTATGAAACTAGTTTCTTCCAGGAACATCTGCCATTGCCAGGAAATTAGAACTAGGTAGTACTTGACAACTATTACTGAACATTTTGATCAAACTTTGCATAGAAGAAACCTGACCAAAAGGAAACAAATCCACAACAGAATTTCAGATTCTCATGTACTCCAGACTTTCTGGGGCTGCACCGGCTGGATGAACCCTTGAAGCTTATTGCCCTGTGATAATCTTCACAACACACACTACAAATATTCTCTGACATTATCTTAAAGCCAAACAGTCGTCTAACTCAGCAAGTTTTTGGGGGGAGGGGGAAGGTCTGCCTTGAACATTGTGACTTTTTAAAGAAATATCTCTAGGAACTCAAATTGACAGGAACAACTGAACAGATTATTTAGCTCAGAGGGCAATGGATTTATGTTTAACAAAGGAGACTCAACCCAGGAAAGGAAAAGAAGACTGTTTGGATCAATCAAAGAATATATTATCCATATCATTAAATTATACATGTAGAAATGATTAACATGATTAAGTTTTACTCTGTATAATCTCAAGGAAAATAAAAGAGAAGTTAGAAGGACAAGGATTTGTGCTTACCACTTAGTAGTAGATTCTAAAGAAATGATACCCACCTCATGCTACTCATTAGCATAGCTGAGTGTGTTTTGGAGGAAGTGGAAATCGATGTCCACAGGTCATTTTGTGTGTGGTGAGTCCTAGAGCCTTGGTTGATGCCCACAACAATCCTTGTTGCTGCCATTTAAAGATGACGTGCAACATCCTGACTCAATGTCCTTTTTCTTCAAACGGAGAAAACATCTTTCACTTTTCAGCTAATTACTTTGCCTGTCTTTAATGAAGGTATTTCTAATCCCATCTAATGAAATCAATACTCCTTCTGTTGTTCTTACATAGTGCCTTGTTCATCTCTCGTGCAGCTTTGCAATGTAGTTTTTATGTGCATCAGCATCTTTCCTACCGGATGGTACTCTTTTTGAGAATGTAGTGTATTCCATATTAAGACTTACACTGCATAGTACATAGCATGCACACTTGCCTTAAATTAAGTATTTTATAAATATTGGTGGAAAAACAACAGAGATTCACTATCTACTGGATAAAAAAACAATTTTCCAAGGGTTGAAGTAAAGCCACTGTCAGCAAATATCTTAAACCATGATTTTATCAGAGGCTAAGGAAGTAACAAGTTATTCATGGAAACCATGAGAAAAACACAATTTTAACAAAATGAAATGGATATCCAAGTCTATTAATATTGAATCTGAGTGTGTAAGCTTGATAGAAACAGCAAAATTTAGCTACTAGGCTGCAGACTCCAAAGGCTTTCTGGATATTAATTTCTGGATTTCCATCTTTCAGTTAGATTAGTAGTTGAAGGTAGATAACTGCTTTCTAACTCACAAAGCATGTGCCCATTCTCTTGCTCATGGGTTAGTATTACCACGAGTTAGGTTCAAGTATTTACCAAAGGAGCTTTAAAAAATGAAAAATTTTAATCTGCTTGTGTTTGGATGTTCATCAGGTTGATTTGGGGCCTCAGAGCAACCCCTCTGGAGCAGAATCATCAGTGTTTCTTGTTCTAGGCTATAATAACGATCACCTGGTCTTCCTGTTCTAGAGTCACCAAATTAGCTCAAGGCACTACCTTCCACCAGGAGGCAGGTGCCTCCCTATCACCTCCCCATGGCTAATATCAGAGTTCCAATCAGACATCTTGGAATCAGATGCCTTTCACCACCGGTGCCAGGGAAATATAAAGCTCTGCTTCTTGCTAGCTTCTTCTTTCTAAGATGAATGAGGCCTTAAACCATGCATAATCAGACTTGCTTTCACAAATCTTTCTATTAGCTTTTCTTTCTAGTTAATTTCCTAGGAAATTATGCAGTTACAGTATTCTACTTCCTAAATAGAACTCAAGTACAGAAATTACAAATAAATTCTGTCACTGGTCTTGGATGGAATGTTGACCTTTTGTCTCCGGTGTGGAATTCAGTCAGTTGTGAGCTAAACTCCTAGATCTTTGATGTATTCTCTGAGCCGGGGCTTGGTTTTCTCATTTTTAGAGCAAGAATCATTTATAATTTGCAGAAATACATTGGTATGTTCACATGCATTCAGTTTTACGTGCATAAGTCATAAATGAAATGTAGGAGAAGAAGCAATGAGCTATCATTATCCATTCCGAGGAAAGGAAACCGAGTGCTTTGCAGGTACTGGGAATTAAAAAGAGATTGGACTTTTTACGAGCTACTTTTTACATGTTTAGAACATCTTACCAAAAAAAATCACTGCCATGAAACTAACCACTAGGCATATCAGAGCTTACCTGTTCTAAAGAGTTTCTGACACTACTCTTTATAGGAACAGAAAGCCTCATCTTTCTCCCTTAGAGTGGCTGGTGGGCTTGAACCTCTGACCTTTCAGTTTTCAGCCAAATGTTTAATATCATACCATGAACAATATTGCTGGGTATTGGCTTTGAGCTCTGGATTTTGAGTGGAGGCCCTTGGACTTTGGTCTTTAACTTTGCTTGCCAGATCTAGAGGAATGCCAACCTTACCTCCTTGGTTTTGGTTAGTCCCACTCTTTGAATCCAACTGAATGGGCCTTCGGGGACAGCAATCTCACCTCCTCAGCCTTGGCCAGCAGACCTAGTCTCATCCCTTAACACTTATGAACATCAGTCTGACACTCTGGAATGCAGTGGCCAGAGATTTGCTCTTTAAAACCTAGGTGGCGGGGCTGAGCCACGGTGGCATAGTAGTTGTGCACGGGACTATGGCCCACTGGGATGGAGGTTCGATTCCAGTGCCACAGAGCAAAGGCTGGGCCTCCTACTCCCACCACCTGAGGACAGTGATGCCAAAAAAAGAAAAAAATCTAGGTGGCTCTGGCCCCACCTCCAGAGTCCCCAGAAGCCAAAGCTTCAGAGACCTGTTGTTTTAGATTGAGTCAGTTTTATTTTCAGTGTTCCTTTTCTCTTTATTTTCTAATTTCTATTTCTTGCCTCCAACCCCTTAGACTCCTGGGGCCCAGTCTCTGTCTTGCTCCAGCAAGTGTTACAAAATACTTCAGATCTATTGATGGGTCCCTAGTGGCACCCCACTCTGCAAGTAAAGCTTGAGCTGACCGTCAGTCCTCTTGCTCCTTGAGTTGGTAAAACTAGCTCATTTGACCAAGGCTGAGAGACAAGCTGCTCTGTAGGAGAATTTCTCCTTGAAGACATTTAGTGTCTTGCTCTGCTTTGGTTCTGCTGCCTCCAGTTCTCTGTCAGTGTGTCAGGATATCTGTGCCATCATTCACCTCGCAACTGTCGTGTCCTCCTGAGAGCTCATGCAAGTGGCCCCTGACGTCCATGTGTCTACCGACAAGCTCTTCTGGCAACTGAGACTCTCGGCATTAAAACAACCCAAACGAAGCTCGCTCCTGTCGAGTCTGTTCTGACTCATAATAACTGGATACATCCTTCCAGCTCCGGCTCTGTATTCAATTCCCAAATGGCTTCCATACTGCAGCTCTCTGTTAGAGAGTCACTTCTTTCTTCTGGTACCAAATTCTGTCTTAATGATCTAGGATCACTGGGAGAGAGCGGGGCCTTCTTACTCCCATAACCCTCAGACACCCTCCAGGGCAGTTCTGCCCCATCCTATAGACATTCTACTCTGGCCAAGAGAAATCTCACCAAACAAGATAGACAAGTAAGTACAAGTGAGCCTATGCTCCCCTTGCCTCCTGTTACGCCAACACTGCTTTTAAGCTATAAAGAACCATTGTAAGCTTACATTTTAAAATTACTGGGTTGTCAAGTATCTATATGCCTCACATCACATTAAATGTTTCTGAGGATGACAGAGAAATACAAGAAGCAGTCACTGATCTATGAAAGATGACATTTCATAAATTTCTAGAAAGATAAAGCACTTTAGTCAGAATCTTAAGAACCAGAAGAGGGCTTGGAAGTCAAATTATGCAACCAAATGTTCCAATTCACCAATGAGAACAGCAAAGACTATTAGGCCTGCTTTTCTCATGGTTCCCAAAGGAGGGGGCTTCCAAAGATCATGAAAAAATTTCATCTACTTGGCAATATGTGAACAAATGTGCTTGACACAGTGGGTGGATGGATGGATTTTTTATAAGAACTGTATGAGTCCCCAATCAAATGATCAAAAAAAGAGAAAAGAAGATCAATAAAAAGGTTCTTGCTCAGTTATTAATAATGCTGTGACAAATAAGGACACTTCTCTGTAGAACAATTTACAAAATGAATGTGTTTCAGTTTCCATGTAAGACAAGGTATTACATCTACTAATTTCATTTTCTATGAATTTTTTAAGTACGTATGAGTTGGCATTAGGATTCTCGGTAAGCACTACGCCTGCTACTGTATTTACTAAGGATAAGGAAAAGACCTCATTGTTGTGCTACTTTATGCCTGGTGTGACATTTCTAAATATTCACTTTATAGCTGAACACATCTATTAACATAAATATGCAAATATGTAATGAAATATTTGCCTAGAATCTTAATAATGTTAATTATGGGTATAAGCTTATTAGAGTCTATATATACAAATATGTCAGCACTTAATTTGATGCCAGGTGCTGTAGCAGGAGCCTGCTTTTTCTCTGACCACACTTTGCATTCCAGATAACTTTTCATGGTTCTGTGCACCCATTTGAAGAAGTCCTGATGGCATAGTGGTCATGAGCTAGACTATCAGCCACTCGTGAGAAGAAAGATGTGGCTTTCTCCTCCTGTAAGACTATCAGGCCTGGGCTGAGCCGCGGTGGCGTCAGTGGTTGAGTGCGGGACTGCGGCCCGGGGGGTTTGGCGGTTCAAATCCAGCAGCGGCTCTCAGGAGCAGCACTGGGTAGCTCCTACGACCACCAGAGGGCAGTGATGCCCCCCTCCCAACCAAAGAAACACAAAAACAAAGGAAGAGTATCAGTCCTGGAACCTCACAGGAGCAGTTTCACCCTGTCCTACAGGCTTGCTGTGGGTTGGCATGGATGCAATGGCAGTGAGGTTGAGGACTCACCTATTTTAAGAATGGTATTTTAGAGCATGAGTACGTAGAATATTTATTAAAATTTGAGATTTAAAAATAATCTTCCCTTATCTCTACTATGAAGAGAGCTAAAGGATACGAATGTGCTTACAAATGTCTTCCTGAAAGGAAAAACAGCTTTCAGCCAGACACTATCTATGCTTTACGAAATGTGATCTTTATGCCATTGCCATTCCAAAAGACTGCTAATGTAGGCATGAAGAGGGGAAAAAATCACTAGAGTTAACCCATTTGACATGTTCAAATATTCATCATAATTAAAGTGAGTTCCAAAATCCAGACTTCAATTAATTTTCTTCTATTTGGATTCCAGGCCAACAGTAAATCTGGTCTTATCCCTTACATTCTAGTTATTTTTAAGTGTATGTAACAGAATCATAATCATTTCTCAGGGAAAATTCTCTCTGAACTCCTTCCCTTACTTAAAAACCTAGAGATGCTACATCCATCTAAAGGCTAGTTCTGTATATTCTACTCCTAATGTAAACTTTCCATTTTCTTTCCAATTTATGAGAAATACTTGGAAATGGAGGTGAAAGACAAGCTACATGTGTGTTCACTGTTGCCGTTTGTCGCCATCGAGTCAGTTTCCCTTCTCAGCAGCCCTGTGTCCCACACAGTGAAGCGCTTCCACCTTCACAACTGTTCCGATGTTCAAGCCCATCGGAGGGTCTTCCTCTTTTTCACTGCCCCACTTCATCCAGTTATACGTTCTTGTCCAGGAACAGGTTTCTGCTTGTATTTCTTCCAAGACAGATTTATATGTTTTATTGGCAGTATATTAATTATCCCTTACCAGTACCATAATTCAAAGGCACCAATTTCTGTTTGATCTTCCATATTCAATGTCCACCTTACACGTGCATGCAAGGCCATTATAAAGACCAAGACTTGGGCCAGGTGCACAATACCCCTCAGAGTAAATCCCCTATGCCTTTCAACACCTTCAAGAGAGCTTGGGCAGCAGCTTTTCTGAGGCAATGTATTCTTTGATCTCTTGACTCCTGCTTTCATGGGTATTGATTGTGGAAGCGGGCAAGACAACCTTTGACAACTTCCATCTTTTCTCCACTCATCATGCTGTTACCTGTTGGTTTAGCTGTGAGAATTTAGGTTTCTTTAAAATGAGTTATAATTCATATTGAAGGCTGTAATCTTTGATCTTCATCACCAAGTGTTTTAAGTCCCCCAGTCAAGTGTGCTTTGTTTGGTTTAATGAGGAGAAGAGATGGGGACTTAAATAGACGTGGGAAGTTTGGGCTTCCCTGTTCTTTCCATGTGTATTCTTTCTGAACATTTTGACAGCAAGCTTGTCTTCAATGATGAGTGTAGACATGAGCAGTCTCAAAAACACCCTCCCGGCCATAGACTCCATGCTAACCCATAGCCACGCCCTGTGGGTTTCTTAGACTGTAACTCTTCACGGGAGTAGCAAGTCCCGTTTTTCTCCAGAGTTCTTGCTGGTGGTTTGGAACTGCTGATCACGTGATTGCAGCCCAACACACAACCACTATAGCACCAAGGCACCATAGAAGTTCCACTGGTTCATGTTATTAGATAAGTTTTCTGAAGACTAGCATTAACATTTGATGTCATCTACCTGAAAGCAAATGGAAGTGAACTTTGCATATTTTACAAGTGATTTTACAAGCAGTCATTTGCTTATTTTGAAAGTCCTTTGACAATTCTATAAATCCTAGTCTGCATGTACTTCATTTTGTCGTTTACTTTGGCCTTGTATAATTCAACAGCCTTCATAAGCTGTTCTTCAATAAAGGTTGCATTTTATAGGATAAACTCAGTGATCCATTCCCAAGCTATGCAGAGAGCTGATTTGTTTTATCAGGGTCATTTGGAGACAGGATTATATCTTTTAAATAGGACATGGGATTCTACGCTTATTTTCTCCTGGCTCCAAGTTAACTGGGCTGCAAGCCAATTTCCATAGAGTCAACGTGAACTCCCAGTGACTACATAGGACAGAGAAGAACTTCCTGCACAGGGTATTCACCATTGTGTACAGGCATAGACGGTCTCACCGTTGGTCCACAGACTAGCTGGTAAGCTCAAACCTTCGATTTTTCAGTCAGTAGCTGATTGCTTAATCACTGTGCCACCATGGCTCTTGGGCTCAGGCTTGTAGAAAATGAAAAACTTTTATTGGTTATTTTGTAAAGTACACACACACTTGCAAAGCCTTTATAAATTGCATATAAAGCAGATCCACTCTATCAAGATCTCATGGATTTAAAAAAATGTTTAATTTAGTATTTTTTAAATGTCTTACAGGTGATTGTGATTGGGCTGTTTTGGGAATCACTTTTGTAGATGAAAATAGAATATTTATTTTCCCTGGCAAAGAATCCAGCCCTGCCTTCTGATTCCCGTTTGCTCAAGATTTAAAAGGGTGTGTTTCTCCCAACTTGAACATGACTTACAGAAACTTAGGGCATTTTTAAGTAGAGCATTTTGACCACAGAATCAGACTAAGTTACTTTTCAAAGCAATCACATTCTAATGATAATTCATGAGTGTCTATTATTAGTGAAATAACTTATTCGGGTTAAATAAACACCATTTTTGTTAATAACCATGTAGCTCTCCAAAAGTGTTTTCAAGACCTAAATTTTATTGCAATGCATTCTTGAGAATTCATGGGTAAAAGCATCTAATGTATACTGAGAATTCCCTTAGGCAACTTTAGAAAAGAAAGATAATATGAAATGAGTTGGGGTAAAATAAATGTATTTTTGAGAACACAGAACATTGAAAAATTTCAGTGGAAAATCTTGTGTCTTGTGCTAGTCTCATGGCACACCATGTAAAATTTTCCATTGTGCAATTGCACAAAGAAGAGAAGTGTTTTTTAAGTTAGAGCAAGATTATTCTACCATAAGTACCATATGTATTACAGTATAAGCTGAGTTTTTTCAGCACATTTTAATAAATTTTTTGTGGTAAAATTGGGTCCATTGGCAGATATTTGGGTCAGCTTATACTCAATTATGTACAGTATATAGAGAAAATAACATTCCAGCACAAACCCATGAAGATGATTTTAATTAAACACCAGGTATAAGCAGGGTTAAGGGTTTAAAATCTTTCATTAAATTGAGACTAGATACCTTGAAATAGTGGCACCTGCGGTGGTGCAGTCATGCAAGAGAAAATATATGACTTACCTGTCTGTCATTTTAGACTCTTGCCTCCTGGCTACAAATAAAGCCAGGTTTAGCAAAGCGATAGGCTTGGTGACAGGCACTGCTCTGATGGATGATTTTGATGGCATTACCTCCAATTTACAGTTGGAGGAATTGAGGTCCAGAGTCGAAGGAACCATATAACAAGTAATTAATGAATGGCAAAGTCGGAGCTCAAGTGTTTCCAATTCAGGTACTTTTACATCTCTCCTGACTTCATGGCAGGAAGGAAATGAATTCAATACACTCTACATACCCTATGTGTTAGAACAACTGTCCGTTAGCTGTAGCCTAAGAAGTATCAGAAGAATTCAATCAGTTCAGATAGTGCTGATGATGTAGATATTGCTGAGAGAGGATACCAGTATGACTATAGCTAAAAGCCAAAGGGGATCCCGACCTCAGGGTACTAGAAATTCAAATGGCAGGGAACTCCTTGAGCACCAAATGAGTACCAATTTTTGGCTCATGGGAGATATTTTGCCATACTTATTATCAATTAGGGGAAATATCAGCTTTCCAACTTCTAGGAAACAAACAAAAACCCCAACTATATTTAGAGTTTTAGGATAATGGAATAGTCATGTTTCATTTTTGTTCAATAGACCACAGCATACACTCTGTCAAACTAAACAAAATTCTACCCTGTGATCATCATTATCACAACCAAATTATGTGATATTTGATCAAAGCCTATCAACCACATGTGGGCAAAAAAAAAAAATCAAAGAGCTCTATTTGATGAGTTCCCAGTGCCTGGGAACTTGGTACAAGGTATGTTCATTCTATAATGTAAGTGGAGTCAAAAGTGAAGGGAGAATTTGAAAAACTCCAAGGATTCATTTTCACAGTTGATGGGATAAAGTGATATATCATTTTAACATTTTAAAAAATTAATAATTTTATACTTTCAAAATGACAGAGTTATTTGTTATCATGTTGAAGATCCCACATATCCTCTCCAATTTCGATGTTAACCTCAATGTAACTCAATATTATATTGTGCTGTATTAAATGTATTCCATGTACTTTTCAAGTGACATTGACTCTGAAATGCGAACATATAGGGAATTTTCTTTCTGTTCATTATACTGTTGTCTCTTTTCATGTCTAAGTTCATCATCTTTCTGTCTTTGCCTACTCCATTCATTCTCTATATTTAAATTCTTGCACTGTAGTATATATAATACCACTGGCATTATTATATCAATAATATTATATATAATATAATTTACACTCTAACATTTTCTTGGTTATCTAATGCTGTTACTTCTGAAATATCAAATGTGATGATATTAAAAAATAGAAATGCATTTTCTCTCAGAGGCTAGAAGTTCCTAGGAGGCTAGAAGTCCAAATTCAGAGACCTAACTCGAGGGAAGACCTTTTCCTTCTGTTGGCCCTGAAAGAAGGACTTCTCTCCTTTTAACATCGGTGAGCCTGGTGTTCCTTGAAAATATCCATGTGCCGTGGCTGAGTCCAGAGGGTTCTTAGCATAGGAACATCGTGTCAGAAAGACTTGTCTCACTTTTGGCTCTCCTCTCTTGGTGGTGGTAGGCTACTGTATTTCACCTCCCTTTATCTCTTATAAAATAAAAGAGGAGCAAACACCCCTGGAGAGCTCCCCTTTATATCAACTCAAAGCTGTAATCTGATGAAAAGGGTTGCCTCCCAATGTACGTCTTACCCGTGATTTGCTGATCACATCAGCTCACATCTTGGGAGATGATGCCATTTTGTAACTGCCAACTCCTTGGGAAGTGTGCCCAGCCAAATCCACACATCTTTTGTTTTGGGTGCGGAAAGGCAGGGGAGGGGCAAAATTTGATCAAAGACAAACCTATAAGGAAAAGAGCAATGGATTTCAATTGAGAAGAGATAGATTCCATCTCCAGATGAGGGAGCGGAGATCTAACATTTTTTAAGATAAGGTTATCAGGTCAAACCCACCTGCCACGCCTCAGGAGAAAGATGACACTCTGATCCCATCAAGATATATAGTGTGAAAACCGTATATAGCATCTCCTTGAGCAATTACTGCCCAGTCCTGCACCATTCTTTTTTTTTTGGGGGGGGGGCATCACTGCCCTGTGGTCGTGGGAGTAGGAGGCCCAGCCTTTGCTCCTGTGGAGTCGCTGCTGGAATTAAACCTCCATCCCAGTGGGCCACAGTCCCACGCACAAGCACTACGCCACCAGGACTCAGCCCCCTGCACCATTCTTACAAGCCTAACCATTCTAACAAGACCATCGTTGCCACCACTGTGTCCAACCATCTAATTAAGGATCTTGCTCTTTTTCACTGATCTGCTACTTTATCAAGTGTGATGTTCTTCTCCAAGGACTGACACCCAGCCCCCCATGCCCTCCCAGATAATATGTCAAAAATATGTGAGACAAGCCTCACCATCCTCGTTTCTAAGGAGAATTTTAGCTATACTTCTTTAAAGATAGATTTATTCATCCTTTGGAAGTCTTGGTGTAGTCAATATTCTTCATCAACCTCATATTTCAAAACCATCAATTGTTCAGTATTCCTTATATATCATCCAGTTTCCTTGTGCAGATGAAGCATTTGAAAATATTATGATTTGTATCAGATGCACCTCAGTCCTTGAATGACATCTTTGCTTTTCAAGACTTGAAAGAAGTCTTATGCAGTAGATATGCCACATTATTCCATTGCTAGATTTCTGTTTCCTTTGGCACCAATTATAGATACAAGTAAAATGCATTTCTTGATACATTCAATCATTTCTTTTTTGCCATGATGGAGCTTCTTGATCTCGTTGTGAAGATTTTTCTTTCTTTTTTTTTTATGTTGATCTGTCATCAGCACTGCGGGCTGGAATCTTTGATATTCACAAGTACTTCAAGCCCTCTGCTTTCAGCATGCAAAACTGTATCTTCTATTTATTGCAGCTTGTTCATTCTGATGCTTCCTCGACTCATAATGCTATAGACACTTTTTATTCTCCTTTATAAAGGAGTTTGTAAGGCACAGAAAATGAACTTAGTGCCAAGATTCAAATTCTAACTGGATCTTATCTGCTGCTACCCATGTGATCTCAGCTAAGTTATTCAGTCCCAGTGTGCACCCATTTCCTTATTTGTGAAGGATGCTGACGATACAAAATAACCAGGAACCCATCAAAGGGTACAAAGTCTTCCTGGTGGAGATGTTCAATGAATGGGTCTCTGGAGTTTAAGAGACAAGTGGAGCGCAAAATCTAAAAGCCAGACAATTGCCGCTCTCAGTGGAATTCCTGAGACAATGGGATCTCCAGAGACAATAGATAGATGTATTGAGTGAGAAAATGACCAAGGGCAGCATCCGAGGGGACTGTGGGAGAGAAAACCGGAGTGGCTAAGCCGACTGAGTGATGTTAGAAAAGTCAAAGAACTAGCTGGGCCAGGCCAAACATAGATTTTTATATTCTGAAGACTAAAATCAGGTCATTCTGTTCAGCAATGAGGTCATGGTTGACCTTTTGGGAAACCGCTTGCTAGAGCTGCACTGAGAGTCAGATGGAAATGAGTTCATAGGTAGGGAGGCCAGGAAATGAAAGCAGTGTGTAGAGAGTGACTACTTAGGACGTTTGACCTGAGAAGGCTGTAGCCAGAAGGAAAGCAGTGCTGAGAAAAAGGCTTGTGAACAGGGAACATCTATGTATATTTTTATTGTACATGTAAGGAGCATAGAGAGACCAGGAAGCTACTGAGAAGGGAATGAGTAATGGGATAAGAAAAAGGAGACGGCAATGGGTCTACCATATTTTTCTTCTGAGAACACTTACATTCTAATAAGTTTATTCGGTGCAGTTATTGAAAGAAAAAAATAATTTGAGATTTACTCACCAGTTAGTGTTTCCTGAAGAGGCAACATTTCTGCTCTTGGAGCTTTCATTCCAGGTCAAGCTGAAATAAGCAGTCAACTGCAAATGACTGGGTAGAAACTAAGCGTGGCTGTAGGAAGAAAACGTGGGTGCAATAAGGAAGTTGTGACTTGGAAAGGGGGCAGGTGCTATGGTAGATCCAAACTCCGGGTGGGGAGTCAATTCTGAATCATGTCGACTCTAGAACAGGATAGAACTACCTCTGTTGGTTTCTTGATAGGTGTCAAAAGCCTCATCTTTCCCCTATGGACAGCAAATAGTTTTGAACTACAGCCTTCTTGAGCGAGCACACATTTCAGTACAAGGCAGTGGGGCTGGGCCCCGGTAGCATAGTGGTTGAGTGCAGGACTGCGGCCCACTGGCGTGGCAGTTCAAATCCACCAGCAGCTCTCCAGGAGCAGTAATGCCTAAAAAAAAATTAAGTAAAACTAGATTAAGTACAAGGCAATGACTGACTGACTCTCATGCGTATATGGCAGGGAAAGGTTTTAGCTAGAGGAACAATGAGTATCCAAACCCAGTAAACCTGCAGCAACTATAGTTCTATTTGTAGTTGCAAAGATTTTGACAGTCAAAGCATGGCTAAGAGTATGGCTGGAGCAGAGAGGGAGAATGAGGACATGGGTGGCCCGCAACTCACATCGCACCCTCTAAGCAGCAGCCAGAGGAACGATGGGAGCACAGTGGGCTTGATAGTCAGCTCTTCCTCCATTACCTCCAACTGCAGATCTGGTTCCTGCTTGCTTCAGGCTCAAATACTGTTAGACACTATATGGGCTTCACAGAGTTGGTGGAAAAAATGGAATTAAATGTTAATGGAATTTTCCCATGAACTTGTCCAACCCATTCATATTTCATACCTTCTTGGGCTCTGTGACCTCCTCATGTTCAGATGTTGGGGGGGGGGATGACTTCATCTTCTAATTTACTATGAGTGTAGTAACAATCAGAAGAGAACCCACGGCATCTTCAGCACATCCACCAACCGAACGGCACTCATGTTCCCATGCACTGCTCTGACTCCTGCGAATGCAGATGAACCAGCTCGCGAATGGCAGCACTTCTCCTTGCATACAAAGCTCCCTGTCGGCTGAGCCCCGGTGGCGAAGTGGTTGTGCACGGGACTGCAGCCCACTGGGATGGAGGTTTGATTCCAGCTCCACGGAGCAAAGACTGGGCCTCCTACACCTACCACCTGAGGGCAGTGAAGCCAAAAAAAAAAAAAAAAAGCTCCCTGTCTTCCCACCTTCTCACAGACCACCTAGCCATGGCTCCCTCTCACCACAGCATCAATTTGTCCTATCAGATCTGTGTCATGAATGCAGAAACAAGCTTCTATTTCTTCTATTTTCATAATATTCCCCCAATCTCTTTCTCTTTAGCGCCCCCATCATTCTTCTGTGTTGTCCTTCTTCTAATAGGAAGTATGTCTTTCTATTTTTAATAGATCAGCATGGACTCCAGTCATGAAACTTACTGCTCTTGTGGACTCATCAAATGTTCACTAGTACTCTGTCTGCTTAGTCATGATGTGTTCTTGGCCTGGGACACACAAACAACAAATTCAAAGTCAAAAGCCTGATTTGAATCCCAGCATGAACTAGTTCAATGACCCTGAACATGTCATTGAACCTTTCTGAGCTGCATGAATAATAGTATTTACCTCAGAATTGTTATGATAACCTTTAGGAAAGCTACAGGTACAGACTAAACACATAAATGCTTGCTTAGCCAATGGCCTAAGATGGTGATTGTTTTCGGAGTGACTAATCTCAGGTGACTTGGTCTTGTGTTGAAGGCGGTCAGCTACTGGCTGGATCGTGATTAGAATGGACAAACCCCCATGCTGGGAAGAAGGGGACAGGTGCCAACGAATATCACCCAGGTTGTTGATGTATGGTGGGCATAACAGATCGCTGCACAGCAGAGCATTGTTTTCCTTATGAATTTTGGATGAAACATAAACCTTCAAGCAAAAAGCAAGAATAGCATTAGTACATTTGACCTCCAAATATGTGGCCCTAGAAAGACAATCTGGTGGCTTGCTTTTTTTCCTCTCTACGAGAAACTTCTGACGAGCAAATGACTATCCTTCACAATCCCCTAAATTTTGATAGTAAAATTGCTCATGTTTTTTATGTGCCTAAAGTGGTCGACATTGATTCTCTCACAACACACAGTCCCAAAGCCATAATTATAGAGGATGGATATGATAAGGTCAGCATTGTGCTTCAGGGAATGGTGAGGCGAGCAAATCTGCCCCCTGTCCCCTCACCACCTAACCAAAGAAGATTTAGGATCAACCGCTATTTTTTTTTTTGTTCTGTTTTCATAGAACTGAAAGGACGAGTTCTTACTCTAGAGCCCTAGGCACTGCTGGTTGGGCTGCTAACAAAGTTGGCAATTTGCTTCCTGAGAGAAAGAGGAGTTGCTCTAAGTCCACCAAGATTTAGGGCCTCACAAACCTGAAAACAGGTCACTCTGAGTCGAATCAACTGAGGGTGGTTGATTTAGACTCTGCAACCTCATGTGACAGCTGTTCCAACTTTGTTTGTTTGCTTGTTTTGTTTTTACTGTATTCTTTATGTGAGCAAATCGCCAGGCCTTTTCTCCCGTCGAGTGATTAGGGAGGTTCAAATGGCCAGTCTTGTGCTTAGCAGCCAGACACATAGGCAATGCACCACCAGGAAGCCTCGAGATGGGGTGTGGGGGTGGGGGAGAGGGGGAAGGGGGAGAGAGAAAAGTTCAGGGGAAAATGTCATTGTCTTTTAATTCCATAAACTTGTTAAAGCCCCCATGTATTAATATATTAATATAAACCTCCTCAAAGCTCTCCAGATGAGGCCGCCTCATAGCGAGTCTGTAAGGCAGGGCAGATCTGCCCCGGCGAGCGGCCGACACTTTGCCTGTTCATGGGAGTCGTCCTGCCCAGCAGCTGGCTGCTTCGCACAGCTGATCCGGAGGGTCCCAGCCCAACCCGTAACCAGTCCTCCTCCAGGGTCCTTGTATAGGACCACAGTGAAGATCCCAGAAGAAGAAACATACAAGCGCGTCATGAATACATGTCTAGCGTCAGCCTGTGAAATGGCGATTAAAAGTTAATAGCGAGACCAGTCTGTTTCTGTCTCCCTTCTATAGCGCTCAAAGCAGGGCTGCCTTTCCTTGACTATGGCCATCTGTGAATAATCTCCTCCCCAGCAGGAGATTGTGCGCGGTGCCTGAAGAACCCATCGCCTGTTCGAATTCTCTGCAGCATTGTTGCAACACCTGTTCAATAACTGTGTTCAGCATGCTGCCGCTACTGCTGCTGCCAGAGCCTCTGGGAGCTGTCCCGGCTCTCGGAGGGGCACCCCTCAGACAGAGGGCTCTGTCAGTGATAGTAAGTTACTGTACTGGCCACCCGACGCTCTATTTCCCCTTGGCTCAGTCCTCCTTTTGTTCCAGGGACCATTTTCCCCACGCTGACCCCCTTCTCCAGACAAGGACCCAGAACGAGGGATGAGTTTCTCCTGTGCTCTCTGCCAGGCACTTTTGTTTCTTCCCTCCGCATGGTTGTGAAGAAAATCTCTGATGGTTAAACATTAGAAGAGAGGGCTAGAGATACTTCTGTTTCGTTTTCCATCTGGCTCCAACCTGTGTTCAATTCCCTAATTATCTCCATCTCCTTTCTTGGAGAGAATGCTTATAGTGATGGTTGTTAATTTCCACAGAAGAGTCTTCTCTTTATAGCTTTAGCAACAGGATCTCTTCAATAAACAAGCACAGACTCACTGCCATGGATTTAATGATGACTCATAGAGATCCTATAGGACAGGGTAGAATGTTTGAGTTTCCAAGAATGGAACATTTTACAGGGGTTGAGCAGCTTGTGGCTTCGAGCAGCTTGTGGCTTCGAACGGATGATGCCACATAGAACCACTAAGCTACCAAGATTCTTTCTCACATAGATAGGAGTAGCTAATGTGTTCCTAGCAGAGGGGAAGTAGGAGGAATTTGTGTATACAATATTAAGATTGATTAAGCAGCATCCACAATATGAAGATTAATAGTTTTAGTTGTTGACAAGAAAGGAAAAACTGAAAAAAAAAGAAAGGATAAACTGACTGTGCTTTCTTGCCCATTGTTTGTATCTATCTACTTGGAATGTCCCAGTTTTCCACAGTTTCAACTGTTTAGAAGTTTAAGGCATTTTGAGAAAGCCATCTATCTTATATTTGTTTGTTAAAGTTCAAAAGGTTAAAATAACATTAGCTTTACTTCACGATGAATCAGAAAAGAAGCAACTTTGGGGGAATCTTAGAAAAGGAAGACTTACCTCACTGTCCATTCTGACTCATAGAATCCCCAGGTGGGGCTTCTGAAACAGTAAATCCTTGTGAGGCAGACAGTCCTGTCTTCCTCCTGCAGAGTGCTTGGAAGCTTTGAACCACTGTGTGAGCAGCAAAGTGCTGCCCAATCTGTGACACCCCTCGCCTTCTTAGCAAATTTCTGTATCATAAATATCATAAATAACACTCCTTGGAATTCAGTGAGAGTTTATTTTGTAGAAACTCAATGTATATCATTTTTAAAATTTTCGTGTACTTGTACATGTGTATGGATTGTGATAAGAGTTGTATGAGCTCCCAATAAAATGATTTAAAAAGAAATAAAAAAGTTGTAGAAAACATCCAATGAACCCAGCAAAGGATCCTGGTGTTGCTCTGGGCTGAGCATTTCTCTGCTACCTGGAAGGTCAATGGTTTGAACCTGCCAGATGCTCCTTTGGAGAAAGCTAAGGCAGTCAGCTTGCATGAAGATGTCCAGCCTCGGAAGCCCTGTGAATCACTCTCCTGTAAGAGGTTGCTTTGAGTCAGACTCAAGACCTCAACAGTATTTGGGAACAGACATTATTATAATATTAGTGCCTATGAGACATCATTTCTGATTTGATTTCGGGGATGAAGGCCTAGTTCTTTATTGTTTTTGGAGAAAACCTCTCATCTACTTTATCATTTCCTTTCTACAATATAAAATAAAGTTTCACCTATTACTTTCATTGAAGTGTTCTTCAATACTTTCTACTCAACTTTATAAATAAGTCTAAGTAGCTTAAATGAAAGATGTTGACCAAGGTGAGAGCTAAGCTTTTGATGAGCCCTTCAAAGTCCACATGTACAACCAAGATGCTGCATCCTCCAGAGTGGATTCGGCCTCTAAGGCCCAGGGACCACTGGGTTCTGAGATCGATGCGCTAGGTGAGAATGTGCCCAATGCCACAACAAGGGATTTCCATCCAATGCTGTATGCCATCCTAGTGGTTTAGATGCTCTGCGTATGTCCTTTCATAGAAGAAAAGACTAGCGTTAAGGAGGCAAACTTATTTGCCAAGGATCACACAGACTGAAATTGGTAGGTAAGGATTCAAACAGCAGTCTAACTTTCAAAGATCAGTCTAACTGATCTTTTCCACAAATCATTGATAAAACTGCAGGCTTTTCTTTTGAAACTAATTAGTTTGAAATTTTAAAGTCAAATAAAAGCCCCATTTTCTCGGACACTTGCTGAAACTGGAAGAGCAGAAAAGAATAAATAGCCTAATTACGTATGAATTGGTTCTTGGCCATGAAACGTCCTTCAAATAAAAATATCTGGGAGCACAGATATATAAAATATACTTTTGGAAAGCTCTCTTGAAGAGAGGAGAGACAGAATAGCCTGGCTCAAGATTCCTATAAATCATAGCCAAAGAGATAAATCTGAAAAACCACTGTGGAGTCTAGCACTTTTATTCGACAAATGTAAAATCAGATTTTCATCAATGTGTCTAAAACGAAAGGATTATTTTAACTGCTGTCAAAGTAACAAGACTTCTTTCTCTTTGGATTTTTCTCTGCATACAGTAGGACATCAACTATATCCCCCACCGCCACCCTACCCCCTTTCTCCATTTCATTAAACACTGCCACCCACTATTAGTGTCCGGTGCCACATACATACTCAAAAGTAATTTTTGAATAAAGAATCGAAGAGTAAGTGCACAATTTAGCATTCTTAAATGTGTGTGTGTCTGTGTGTGTGTGACAATTTGGGAAGGAAAAGAAGTTTTATAGTTGGATGTTGATTTGCAACTAGAATTCAAGGACTCCCTGCTACATGGCCTTTGGGAGAGCTTGTGAGCTATTAAAAATCAGACACCCTGTGAATTCGCAGAGGAATAAGTGCAATCGTATGCCAATTGGAACTGCAGGAGAGTTTGGAAAGTCTAGCTGTGTTCTCAGGAATTGGAATCCAGTCAGAGGGCACCAGTTCTTACTGGAAAATGCCATTCCTTGTGCTTTTAATGACAATCTTGCTTTTATATTGAATTCAACATGCAAAACATCTATCTGCTTTAAAGAGTGGCACACATGTCATTAGTGGTCATTTGCCTTAAATGTGATTTTTCCCCTTCTCATTGAAAACACATATTTTCCTGAAGATATTTTTGATCTTATTATAAAAGATTGAATATGTCAATATTAAGATAAATTTAAAGTAAAGAATTGAATTGAGAGTTATAGATTTTATACCTGTTAGTGAAATAGAAAAAAATGTTTGTAGAAAAGTCATAATATTATTAGTTGGAATATTTTTTTTTAGTTGGAATATTTTTGACCTAAGGTAATGTAATGGATATCAGATTCATGATATAACAAAGTCACAAAATAACTAGTAATCGAGTGCTCTTATAAAACTGCCAACATATTTTCTCAAAATAATATTTGTAACTTTATCTCAAGTTTTTAAAAAAATAACCAGCCCATTTGGAACTTAGTCAATTAAACTTAGCTAATGTCATAAGAAAGGTGATTGGAGGCAAAAAGTAGCAGTCAATTTTTAAAAGCTTTAAAAATCATTTTGTTGGGGGCTCATACAATTCTTATCATGATTAAAGCATACATCTATTATATGCAGACTACATTTGTACATTTGTTGCCATCATTCTTGATATATCCTCTTTCTGCTTAGGGCCTTGGGATCAGTTCCTCAACTATTCCTCCCTCCTTACTGCCCCTCCCTCATGAACTCTTAATAATTTACAAATTATCATTATTTTGTCAGATCACACACTGTCCAATGTGTCCCTTCACCTACTTCCTTGTTGTCTGTACCCCAGGGAAGAGGTTGTATGTAGATCCCTGTAATTGGTTCCCCCTTTCTACTCTACCTTCCTTCCACCCTCCTGATATAACCACTCTCATCACTGGTCCTGACGGGATCATCTGTGCTGAATTCCCCATGTTTCCGGCTCCAGTGTACATCCCCTTGTCTAGCAGGATTTGTAAGGTAGAATTGGGATCATGATGGTGGGAGGAAGCATTTGAGAACGAGAGGAACATTGCATATTTCATTGTTGCTACACTTGACCTTGACTGACTCATCTCCTCCCTGCAACTCCTCTGTGAGGGGCTGTCGCTTTAACTATTGATGGACTTGGTCCCCAATCTGTACTCCCCCTCATTTATAAAGATACAGTTTTCAGTTCTTTGATGCCTGTTACCTGATCCCTTTGACACCTTGTGGTCACACAGGCTGATGTGCTTCTTCCATGTGGGCTTTGTTGTTTCTGAATTAGATGGCTGCTCGTTTACTTTTAAGCCTTTAAGACCCCAAATGCCATATCTTTTGATAGCTGGGCCCCATCAGCTTAATTCACCACATTTGCTTACGCACACATGTGTCATCAGCAATCATATTAGGAAGGTGGGCATGTGACGTTATCATTTTTAATTCTTTGATACCTGATCCCTTTGACACCTTGCACTCAATCAGGCTGGTGTGCTTCTTCCTTGTGGACTTTGTTGCTCCTGAGCTAGATGGCTGCTTGTTTACTTTCAAGGCTGTAAGGCCCCAGGTACTATATCTTTTGATAGTTGGGCACTATCAGCTTTCTTCACCACCTTTGTTTATGCACACATTTGTCTTCAGTGATCATGTCAGAAAGGTGAGCATCATGGAATGCCAATTTAATAGATCAAAGTGTTCTTGCATTGAGGAAGTACTTGAGTGGAGATCCAATGCCCATCTGATGTCTTTGTACTAACTATGCTAGTCCAGATAGACTAGAGAAACAAATTCATAAGCACACATATGGATATAAGGGAAAGGTTTATACACAAGAGGAATGGAACATTGAGAAAGCATCTCAGCCCAGTCCTGTCAAAGGTCATAAGGCCAATATTAGCCCATATGTCTGATCCTACTCTATAAAGTCTCCTTCTGACTCATGAAGAATGTGCAATGATACCAGGACAATCACAGGCCAGTGGGTGCAGAATCTTATGTGTTTAGTGGCAGTAGAAGCAGTAGAAGCATCCCAGTGCTGGCAGGGGTCTCCCCATGGTTCCTCATTTCCAGGCTTCAGGGTCCATCAGCAGTATCCAGTGATGGTAGAAAACACCTCAGCATTGGTAGGGGTCTCTCTATGGTCTCCCAAGCATCTCAGTGCTGGTAGAAGTCTCCACATGACTTCTTCAGCCCCAGAGGTTTCATTCCATCAGGGTAAGCTCATGTGGCTTTTCCTCCAGTCTCCAGGACTCAGGGTCTATTTCATGCTGTTGTGTTGTCTTGACAGTAGACGGTCTCAAAGAAACTTAGTCAAGTCTCTCACCTCCAATTAGGAAATACAAGACTTCCCAGAATTCTCAAGAGAAAACCATGCCCACACAGAGGCCTCATTGGCTATCTTCAGATTGACAGGATAGACCCCACCCCTATACTCCCAGTGCTGAAATTGACACAGATCAATGACTGCCACACTAACTCTAAAAGTATATGTATGTACATCTATTTTCCCATCATCATATATAAATATATTCACCTATGTACGTACCTGTATTTAGATCTCCATAAATGCCCTTTAACCCTCCCCCCCAGGTCTTTTCTCTATTTCCTTTTACTTTCCTCTTGTCCCACTATCATGCTCAGCCTCCATTTGGGTTTCTGTAATTTCTCTCTGTTATATTACTCTTGATCAATCCCTATCAGGTCTCTCACACCCACCTTTTCACTGATTTTGAATCACTTGTTCCCTTATCCCTGGGTTGGTCAACACCAGGTCCTTTCCTCCACCTCCCATGTCCCCCTGGCACCATCATTTCCATTGTTTTCCCTTCCAGACTGTTCATCCTGCCTACCTTATCTAGATAGACCTGCAGAAATAACAATATGTACAAAAAACCACAAAGCATCCTAGGATGAGATGACCAAAGAAAATAAAATGATGACAACAGAAAAAAAAAACCTTAAGTATCCAAAAATAAGTATAAATAAGTAAAAAAAAAAAATTAGAAAAAATAATAATAAAATTAAAACCTATAAATAGTTCAAGGTCTGTTTGTTGATCTCCAGGAGGGTCCCTGGTTGAGTCTGATGGGATACCACACCCTGGTCCCAAAGTATATCCTTGGCACTCTACTGGGAACTCCCTGCTCTGCTCCCCCTTATGCTCTGCTGCATACCCTTGGTGTGGTGGGGTCAAACTGGGTACAGTTCCGACCTTGTTTCTCCATTGTATTCCCCATAAGACCTTGCATTAGCAAGGGGTGCTATGTTTCATAGTGGGACTGGCCATATAGTCCCCTCTATGCATTGGCTGTTCTTAGTGGGGGTATCGTCCTCAAAGCTTGGTGAGCCAGGATGCACTCCACTCTCTTCCTCCTCCTTCATTTGTTGTCATATGCTCTAGTCAGACATGTCCCACTCCCCATGCTGTAGCTTCAGCGCTGTCCTCCAAAGCAAACTCCTCTGGGGCGAAAGGTGGCTGTCTGTGTAGCTGGGATTGGGATTGGGCGCCTACCCCCTCCACTGGCTCCCCGCTCCACTCCATGCCGTCATAATACCCCTTTTGCATTTTTTAAGCTTACCTCAGCAGACTCATGTTGTACATGACCTTTTGCCTTAAAAGCCATTTTTATTGAGTCCCCCAAAAGAGTAATTTCAATGTCATGATCTATTCGTTGTTAATATTACTTATTGAAGTAAAGTTAATGCTCATTTAAAAAATATAACACATTTCCTCAGTTCCAGCACATGTTAATGCTTCCTCATTATTTGATTAACAAAAAGTAAAAACAATATCTTGAAATATTAGGTTTAAATCTTTGTGAAGTTGTGTTTTTCTCTCCCCTTTCCAGCTCCCCACGGGGTTGTGTTTATATATGGCATGGTCTCTACACTCATAGTCACTCAAGCTACCAGCTCAACCAACTGTGCTTTGGGCTGTAATAATGAAGAAAAGAACTCAGGGGCCTTCTATATAGAGCTCATGTTGTCACTAATATCAGCATCAATCTATAGGATCAGTCGTGAATTAATGTTACTGAATAGCAGTGAATAAGTGATGAATATTTAGTCATTAAATCATTACGCCACTTTCTCTATGAGCTAAGACAACTTGTATAGCTGCCCAAACCCCCAAACCACTCACTGCCACTGAGTTGATTCAGACTCACAGGGCTCCTAGAGGACAGACTAGGACTGCCACTTTGGGTTCCCAGGACTTTCGATCTCTGTAGGAAGGTACAGCCTCAGCAATCTTCCTTGAAGCAACTGATAAGTAACACCGTAGACCTGCTGGTTAGCAGCTCAATGCATGACCTCTTGGGCCACACTGACCCAGGTCTCTCCTGGGTCTTGAGTGAAAGGCATTCAATAGAGACCATCTTACTAAGAGAATGAGGACACCTGGCATAGGATATGTCCTTTAAAGAAGAAAGACATTTTCAAGTTCAAAACTGTCTCTTGATTAAAACCCTCAGAGTTTAGTTGAGACCGAGTTAAGCATCCAGAATCGTATGGCCTAAAAGAGAAGAAAATGATCCCATTACATGCCCATTAGATGCTGTGTGTCATGTTTGCTTTGCCATGTCAACTGTCAGCTAACTTTTTGCGTGTTCCTTGCTGGGTTGCTAGACTTGTCAGCAGGAGTTGAAGTCATTCTGGCAGTTTCTAAAGATCAGCTGCCAGATATGTGTGACTCAGCTGAGAGTTAAAGAAAGGGAGCTCCAGCAGAGCCTTCGCTTCTCATATTGTCCCTTTTGAGCCATCCGAAAACCTGCCTGGAGGAAATGATCCCTTGAATTGCCACAAGAGTAAATGAAGTCTCTAGAAGGGCATCGCTCTTCTAATATGTCATTATACTAATTGCCTCAGCAAATTAGCTGCTCTGTATGAATATGGCAGTATATGAAACTATAATCACTGTTACATATGTTTAGATTTAAGGTCCCTTAACTATGGGGAATATTTTAAAATTTTCAACTTCACACCAGAAAAGAAGTTTAAACTTAATTTTCAAGTGAATGTAGTATAGAACCTTTCAAAAACTAACCCCTTTTGACAAGGGTTTCTATCACTGTCATACCTCCTGTGATGGCTTACCCTGTCAACGGAGTCCTGGTAGGTTCTATTGATGTTATTTGATAAAGAAGAGCTGCTTTTCTCCCTTCTAACTCCCTATACTTCTGTTAAAATTTGAGCCATCAGATATTTTTTACAGAAACTAAAAAAATAAATCATTAGGTCCTACTAGAAGAGGCAAATTCCCTGAGGTTTTTTCTTTGGGGACAAAATAGAAAGTTATCAGACTAAGGAAATCCATACATATTTGTACTCTCAGGACATTAGGATCTGAGCGGTACAATAAGAGAAGAGGTGGTGGGGGAAAGGAAATATTCATTCTCAAAGGCAGCTCTGAACGCTTTTTCATAAACATGGGAAGAGTGACTAAGATAGGATAATGAGTAATTCATGCTGACAGTGCTAAGACCTGCTGAAATAAATGTGGGCTGAACAGGCTTTTTTAAAGGTTATAAAAAGGAAGGGAATGTGGAAAAGTCCACATCATCCAAAATGGCATCATCCACCATCAGAAATGGTTCTAGAGAAGAAGAGAACTTCCAGTGTCCTGCCTGTGTTCGGGGGTCACAGAGAATCACCGTGTTGCTGCAAAGACATCATCTTTCTCCTGGAGTTTCTATGGCGTTGAAGTGAGCCATTGGCAGCAGCCATGATGCGGTGGCTGGCGCTCTTTTCATTCACATGATTGTCATATGGGGATCAAGGGGAAGCAATCCCCCACGTGTAAAGCCAGCCTGCTGCCGCATTTGATTTTCTGCTAAAAAGCTTCAGATAAATGCTTTTGGTGAAAACTCTCCCATAAGCACCTGATTTGTGTGTATGATGCTGTCCATCTCCCTAAATGAGCGATGCTGAAAATGGCAAACAGCAGGAGTCATTTCTCCACAAGCAGCAGCCAGCCTTAGGGCAGGGCAGGCAGGAATATCCTGGTCTAGCATTGCCATCTTCACAAGATGGAGCCAAGGTGAGCAGCGTGTCGAGATTAGAGAAGGGGAAAAATTAGCATTGCCATTTCACACTGGAAAGGAAAACTGTGATTGAGCCTATATTCCAATTTCTGGAGACTGACGTCGTTGACCCGTCAGAATACAGAGATCATGGTGATTTATACTGAGGGATTTGTGAGGTGAGCTAGTTTGAGATTGTAATGTTTGTGAAAGGAAGACAGACGTTTTAAACATTGGAGAAGCTGGTTTAGTTAAAAGAGCAAGAATCTAACAGACAGAAAAGTCTCTGCTAAGTTCCCAGCCTGGTTTGCTGTGTCACAGTGGTTAAGCACTGAGTTCTAACCCTAGAAATAAAGGCTGAAGGTCAAACCAACCAGCTGCTCTATGGGGGAGAGAGGTGGCCGTCAGGACAGTCAGCTTTCATAGATGACAGCTTGGGAGAGTCGATGAGGCAGTTTTGCCCTGTCCTATTAAGTCACGGTGAGTTGGAATCGTCATCGGGGCTCTGAATCTGGCTTCTATTGTTTGGGTCTTATTCCATTGATCCCTGCATTTGAGATCACCATTTCATTTTCACACAAAATTAGATGAGTTTATGTGTATGTTTTCAGGGGGTTTTTTTGTTTTTGTTTTTAGAGCATCACTGCCCTCAGATGGTGGGAGTAGGAGGCCCAGCCTTTGCTCCTGTGGAGCTGGAATCGAACCTCCTTCCCAGTGGGCCGCAATCCCACGCACAACCACGACGCCACCGGGGCTCAGCCCGAGTTTATGTGTATGTTAAGAAGAGTAGATGTGATAGTATTTCAAGTACCTGATATTTAGATTTGACTGACAAGTGATCATTCCCTGCATTCTCCTTTCCTGCCTCTTTCTTTTCTCCCCTTTGTTCTTAATCTCATTCTAGTTTTTCTGCCAGAGAGAATGGGGTATCCATTCTTTACCTAAATAGCCCCCATTGAAACTCAGTACTTATTTCAAGGGTGACACCCGTGTCCCAAAGAACTATTCAAATAACCTTTTACTTTCACCTCGATGGAAAGATCTGTTGTTGTTGTTGTTGTTGTTGTTGTTTTTCCCATAGCAATCCAACTTTTACTTTGTCACAGTACTAAGGATCCTATGTGGCGGTTGTAGGAGAACTTGGCTCTGTTGGGTTTAGTCTGCAGGGGTGAGGGGGGAATGTCATCATCTTCCATTTTAGTATCCTTAGATTCCTTACACATTACCGGGACCATATTTAGTATTCAATGATGTTATTGATGCGTCCTTGTTGTGTGACCAACAGATTGGTCATTGTAAATAGATTTTGAGTGGAGAGAAGAATGCTGTTCAGACTTTCTAAGCTAAGTAAATCATGGTTTCATCAAACATTATTCTTATTTTTTTCAAAAAAAGTTTACTAGAAATGTTTAAAGATCATTTGGTTCCTTAAAAAATTGAGCGTAAATATTTAAAGCTTAAATCTGGAGCTATATATCACTACAAGTGTCAGTTAACATCTGGTTAGCATTGAAACATGTTTAAATGTGGGTATTAAGATTCATTGCACATCTAAGCTTGTCTAGCCTCCAACTTAGAAATTTATTATTTGGAAGTAAGGAGAAACTAAAACATGAGCATTCTAAAACTAAACACAGCTTGTTAGAGGAAGAACAATGAAAGCATGTTCATCCTTAATGTCTTGCAAAAGGATATAAGTAATTTATCGCTTTTTTAAAGTGAGTGCTTCAATCCAACAGCACTTTGGCAACTTGTATTCGTTTTAAGTCAACACATATCAGGCACAAGAAAAATTCTGATGTTTTTACTTTTTAAAAGTGAATGCAAGCCCATTAAATAAAAATTTAACTTGTCCTAATGTATTCTGAATGTAATCTATATAATACCATTGGAAGTAAAAGTGAAATATATAATAATCTATTGTCCTGCAGATTACAGAGAGAATAAGAATAAAAATGCACTCTGCCTTCCTAATTCTTTAGCAGCTTCTCTTTAATCCTTGACACAGAATACAGTAAGTTTCTTTTTATTTTTACAAATATACTAGCTCTTAATAAACTTGGCATTGCAAATCCATTCTCAGCATGATGACCCCATTAAAATGAAAGAACTTTAGATTTCTGCATAAGTCTTGCCTTGCCTGCCTGGACCATTGGCCATCTTGAGCAAAGCATTCCTCCTATTTGAATCTCACTCACCCATGTCTACAAAACAGAAATAACCACGTTCGTGTTTTCACTGAAAAGCTACTCTTCATTAAATAATTAGAAAAGTATTGCAAAAATACCGAGAAGCCTTAAGTATACTCATATTTAAACAAATATATTATTATAAGTAATATGTGATGTCTTTATAACCCCCCTTTTTTTTCTTCAAAATTTGGTCATACACATTACTTACTTTTCGAATAAGAGACACTTGTTACTGGATTTATCACGATGATGAAGGAGGATAATATGATGCTGTATCTTTAGTCATAGAAAACCTGCACTTGCCTGGTGCAGACCCTCCAGTTCCATCCAGAGCCTCACCTACCTGCTGGCCAAGGGCAGGCTGTCTCCTCTGGGCTCACAAAGAGAACTAGCCAATTCCCTGGTCACTGAGTGCCTGCCCCATGTGTTTGCTTGGGAAGGACAGCACTGATGGGAAGAACCTCATGTTTGCCAAAGGTGCTCTCTTGGTGTGTGAGCTACAGGCTTCAAAACCTCTAAGGCAAAATAGACATTGAATTTCTCAAAATTTCTCCCCTGAAACCATTAAATTATTATAAGAATAGGTCTTTAAATCAAGGTAAGAATACTTCTTCCCCATATTTTTTGCTATACATGATTGCTTGGCTGAAGAATTATCGTGTGTATGTGCCAGGAGGACCCCTCCCAGTCTCCCATAAGAAGTATTATTCAAGCTGTATAGCCTTTCTCTTCAGAAGGAATGCATTGGGAGGGACCTTGCTGTAGACAGAAGCTACCTCCCCTTTCTGCTTCCCAAAAAATGCACAGGTTCCTCTTTCCTCTGTAGCTAAAAATCCTGGGAAAACAAGCTTCTTTTCTGTTTTCTTCAGTGAGAAAACTGATCTCGATCTCTCTCTCTCTTTCTCTCTCTCTCTCTCTCTCTCTCTCTCTCTCTCTCTCTCTCTTTCTGTAACTTGGTTATATGATTTTTAATTTATTGACTAATTGAACAATATTTGTCTTCATTTCTCAATGTAAGTTCCAAGAGATTGCACTCCCATCTATTTTGTTAATATTGTAACTACTGCACTTGGCATTTAGGAGATGACCAGGAAGTAATTCTTAGAGAAAAAATGGCACATTCAAACAAGATGTGTTCTTGTATGCCATTGATTGTATAAGTTAATTCTAAAATTCATAAGGAAACAAATGCAGGAATATACTATAGATGAAATAATTTTGAAAAAGAACAAGCTTTACCTAGCTAACATTACCTAGCTTCTTGATTTACTAAACATTAAAATAACACAGCAGGACAATATCATAATTAAGGTAAACATATATGAAAATTTTAAAAGTCCAGACATTGACTGACATATAGATAAATAACTGAATTTTTGCATAAAATTACAAAAATAATTCAATGAAAATATAATAGTCTTTTCAACAAATGTTACTGAAAACAATTCAATGATAATATAATAGTCTTTTCAACAAATGTTACTGATAAAAGTTATATATCTACAGGCTGAGCCCCTGTGGCTTAGTGGTTGAGTGCAGGACTGTGGCCCACTGGCTTGGCAGTTCAAATCCAGCAGCAGCTCTCCAGGAGCAAGGCTGGGCCTCCCACTCCCACCAGAGGGCAGTGATGCCAAAAAAAATTTATATATCTACATATAATAATAAAGTTTCCATCAGAATTTCATAGCATATGCAAAAAATTAACTCAAAATGTATCCTACCCCTTAATGTAAAACTTTATAATATTTAATGTTTTGAAGAAAACAAAGCAAAATTCATTGTTATCCTGAGACAAGCAAATATTCTCTCGGTCTGACATCAAAATATGATTTATAAAGTAAAATTTTGAGGTACTGACATGCAAATTAATGTTTAAGTCTACTTTTTGAAATATATTTTTGAGAAAAGTTAAGTCATAGACAAGAAAAGAATATTGACTTATGATTATGTGTCAAAACATTTTATACATGAAGAATTATATATATTTAAGTCAGTACAGCTAAATCATATGAAGAACATATGAAGAACTCTCAAAATTGTATAACAAAGATAAGGAAAACAACCCTATTTTTGTATGGTGCGTGAATGTGTATAATTCCAAAGATAATTCATGATAGCAGATATTATTAAAAGGGAAAAAGTATTGAAAATGCCCTGGAATTCACAGTGACCCTAAAGCAGATTATCTGGATGGTTAAAAAAAGCTCATAAAAAGTATTCATATCATTAGATATATTAGCTATTAAGAAAATATTGATTAAAGCTACAATAAGATATAGCTAAAAAGTAGACCACCTAAAATAAAATGTACAAAATTAAAGCAAAAAAAATCTGAAGTGACTATATCCGGTCTGTGGGAATGTAAAATGGTTCAAATATTTTAGAAATAGAATTTAGTAATTTCTTAGAAAATGAAACCTACACCTGGCATATAATAAAAGAAAGCAAAACAAATCCACTATCCTTTCATTTGATATAAAGTAATCCTGGCATATAAAAAAGTTTTTGAAATTAAATCTTTATGGGCTCCCAAAGCTTCATCCTTGTCCTGAAGAGTGGTTGCTGGATATTATTCATCAATAAAAAGTGACAAACTAAAAAAAATTTTTTTTAAGTGACAAACTTCTAATACATGTACACATACTTCTAATATAGGGGTGGGTTTTAAAAGACACTTTGCCATTGATAAAGGACTACAGACTACATGTTTTCATTTATGGGACAGTCTAGAAGAGGAATCTTTAGGGGGAGGTGGAAAAGAGCAAGGATGACACTTTGGGTAATCACAGAAATGTTCTCTATCTTGATTGCAGTGTTGGCTACACAACAATGGATTTATTTGAGCTCATTGATGTGTACACCTAAGAAACATCATTTTATCATGTAAACCTTAAATCAATAAACATTATTGTAAAATAAACAGAGCTACACATTTTAAGCAGTAAATAAAACTGATGACTGTTAGAGAAAATTATACACAAGGAAAGTCTAAATTTGTAAAGAAAGTTTCATGAGATTGCTCTGAATATAGTTTCTGTGGGAATAGAGAAAAAGAGTACGTGTGAAATTGTGTTATGTAGAGTAGATGCAACTCTATAACAATAGTTTCACATGTCAGAGCATCAACATGTGGTTGTCACTGGGTCAGTTCTCACTCTGAGCACACCTAAGTACAATAGAACAAAAAACTGCCCTGTCCTGTGCTAGCCTCACAATTCTTATGTTTGAGTTCATTTTTGTAGCTGCTGTGTCAGCTAGTCTCCTAGGTGATATCTTGCCATCCTCCATTCTAAGGTGAATTCTGGCTGTATTTCTAAAGGAGATGGAAGTCTGGTAATTTCTACATTCTTCTCAAGACCACCCTGTAAATGAGTCAATCCATTTCTCTCAAAAAAACCTCACTGCCCTCCATGGGACTCAGAACCCTCTGTTTCCTCTAGGGCAGGGTAGAATTGCCCCTGGGAGTTTCAGTAAGATGGCCAGTCATCCTGCTTTTAAACATTTGTCCTGCTCCTGTGGCATTCTAAAATTAAAATAAATATATACTATTTTTGCATTCTATGAATATTTTTGTTGCTCCATATACACCAATTTTTAATCAAGAATCCCCCCCCCCCCCATCATTGGTGTCCCGCTTTAAATCAGGTCACTTTAGTTTCAGTGACTTATTCATTGTCTTCAATTCTAAAACATTGTTTATTTTTTATCCCTTATTCATTGAGTTCCACAGAAAGCTTAAAGTTTTCCCCCTTTTTTTGGAGGGGGTTGGTTTACTAAGGATTTCCTCTGCCTTCCAAAGGGAAAGTTGTTTTCTTTTGTCTGTCTTGCTCCTATCTAAGCAGAAAGTATTAGTAAGCAAACAACTATAAACTTAGCCATAACATTTATTTCTTCTTTTTTTAAAAAATATTTTATTGGAGCTCTCACATCTCTTATCACAATCCATACATTCCTCCAATATGTCAAATACATTTGCACGTATGCCACCGTCGTCATTTTCAAAACATTCTCCTTTTACTTGAGCCCCTGATAGTAGCTTCCCATTTCTTCACACTCCCTCCCAGCCTGCCCTCCTTCATGAACCCTTGATAAGTTAGAGATTGTTTTTCCCATTATCATACATCATTCTCCATTGCCCATTATTGATACCCCCTATGAAGGAGTTCTAGGTCGATCCTTGTTATCCATTCCCCTTTTCTCCCCCCACCCTCCCCTAATCCTATTGCTATCTCTACTCTCCTTGTTGGCCTGGATTTATCTAATAATGATTTCCTGTGTCATGGGCTCTTATCAGTGCACTGGCTCTAGCACTGGTCTAATCTGATTTGTAAGGTAGAATTGAGGTCATAATAGTGGGGTGAAAGGAAGCACCAAAGAGTTAGAGGAAAGTGTTGTGTTTCATCGGTGATATACCTCACCCTGACTGCACTCATCTCTTCCCTGTGACCTTTTGTGAGGGGACATCCAATTGTCTATAGATGGCCATTGGGTCTCCATGCGTCGCCACCCCTTCACCTTGGCTATGTTTTTATTCTGAGTCTTAGATGCCTGATACCTGATCCCATCAACACCTCACGGTCACACAGGCTGGTGTGCTTCTTCCATGTGGGCTTTGTTGCCTCTCAGTTAGATGGCTGCTTGTTTATCTTCAAGCCTTTAAGATCACAGCTGCTATATCTTTTGATTGCTGGGCACTATAAACTTTCTTCATCAATTTACTTATGCACCCATTTTGTCTTTAGCAATTATGTCAGGAAGGTGAGCATCACAGAATGCCAGAATGTTAGAACAAAGTGTTCTTGTGTTAAAGGAGTACTTGTGCTAAGACCCAATGTCCATCTGCTACCTTAATTCTTACGTATAGACATGAGTACATAGTCCTATTCCTCTCTCTCTCTCTCTCTCTCTCTCTCTTTCCATACACACACACACACACACACGCCTATATTTAGGCCTCTATTAATTAATGTCCTTTGCCTCCTGGTTCTTTCCTCTATTTCTGAGTCTTCTGAGTCTTAGGCCATCATATTTGACCTTCATTTGGGCTTAGTAAGTCCTTTCTGCTACATTGCCCTTGATTAAGCCCAAGGAGGCATCTTAAGATGTTTTCTCCCTTACCCCCCCCCCCCAGGACTATTGTTTCAATTCTTTTCACCTGTTAGTTATTTGTCCCACTTATCTTATCTAGATAGACATGCAGATACAGTAAGTACAAAAGTCAGGCAAAGAAAAGCAAAACAACAAAGGAAGTCAAAACCAATAAAACAATAAGACAATAGCAGAAAGCAAGATCAAAATAATAATCACAAAAAGAAAGTCACTGAAAAAAATGGAAAAGCCTATGAATAGTCCTAGGTCTGTTTATTGGCCTTTAAGAGTGTTTTCCAGTTGAATCTGATGGAGTGCCACACTCTGTCTCTCAAGTCTATTTTTGGTATTTCCCTGGGGTTTCATCATTCCGCTCCCCCTGCTGCTCTGCTCCATGCCCTCAGAGCCTTGCCCCAGCATGATGGAGTCAGACTGTGCACTATTCCTGCACTGTATATCCTGTGCCATCCCCCACAGTGCCATGGTTCCCCCACCTGTAGCCCCACTACTCTCCTCTGAAGTGCATTTTTCTGAGGGGTGTGTGTGTGTGTGTGTGTGAGTCTGTGTGTCCACCTACTTGGGATTGGGTCAGTCCCACACATCTCTCTATTGGTTCCCTGGTACATCCTGGTAAGTTGTATTCATGTCCATAGCATTTCTTAACACACTTCTTAGCTACCCGGCTGTGTTATAGCTAAGGATCTAATGTTACCATCTGTGCTGTAAAAACAGCAATGATGAGTCATAAACAACATAGACATGCAAAAAGACAGAGCATCATTTCAAACACAGTGAAATAAAGTCCTGTTTGTTTGTTTTTAAAGTCCTGTTTAGTGACTTCCCTATGCAGATTTCATGTTTGTCTTAGACATACTTGTCTCTTATCGGTGGTATGTGCGTTGCTCTCTGCCTCAATTCTTGGAGAAGTCAGTTTCTTACCTTAGAATTGCATCTAGTTACTGTGAAACACATCTTCTATTTTTCATTGCATCAGAATTCTTTCCCTCTTAAAATTACATTTCTGGTGGTTTTAAATCCCAGGTGAACAATTTTATTGAATTCCAGGACAGCTTTCCATCATTCTTGAGCTAGTCACATCCATCATGTCCTCGAGTTTCACTTCTGTGCATCTTTATGTCAGGAACACCCTTAGCAGTGTCATTTGGGAATCTTCCTCCCACTCTATTTCACAAGACCATGTCTGCCAAATAACGAAAGTTTTCCCTTGTCAATTCTCTCTTCTCAGCTTTCCAACAGCTGATCTTTTAAATCAGACTTTTATTGATGCAACTGATTTCTTATTCTTTTTTATGCTAGGTATTTTCTAGTCAGTGTCCACCAACCATAAATACTTTAAGTAGTTTCTAACCTTGGAGGATGATGATGGTGATTAGGCTTGTATCTCTAACTTCCTCTGATTACCGTGTGCGTTTTTGTACACGCTGTGTTTCCTAACTGGACATGAGCACATTTTGAAGTTTGGGTTATGTGTTATATAGCACAGGTCCCCAAACCCATTGGACCGATCACCTACTTTTCAGAAAACAAACAAACAAACAAAATCACTTAGTGCCTCCCTGGCAATTAAAAACTTTTGAACTACAGTGCATATTCCGGGATAAAATGTAAGATCTCTACTTTTTCAGATCCTCCAGTCACCTCTCTCCCACCCCTGGCCTCAGGTCCCTCTTTGAGGATCCTTCGTGACCTAGTGCTTACCTCGCAGGCCAGTTACCTGGTGAGCAGTTTGACACCTGCAGCTGCTCCTCCTGTGAAGAGGGGCTTTCTCTCCATGTTCCGTGGAGTTTGCTCTGTAAAACTCCCAGTGAGTTCTACCCTGCCTTACAGGGTCTCGGGGGGCCATCCACATGCTGACGGTGAGTCAGAGCTGACTGGGCCTGCATTGCTCACTGTGGTCAACAATGTGCCGAGAGCATCCAATTGTCCTTCCATGTGACTTTCTGTTATAAAGGAAGGAAATAATGGCATGTTGCAATGCTCTTCCATAGTTCAATATAACAAAATTTCAATCATAAACAGATTACTGATGCTTCATCATCTTAATTTTACAATATTGAATGAGAAAGATAGTCATATGTAAGTAAGGATAGATGATTTTTCTTGATTTTTTTCAAAATTAAGAAGTCAGTAGAGGTTCTTAAATAAACATAGACATATATGCCACTTTTTGAAGGAAACATCTGAAGTTTGTAAGGTTTTTTACTATATTAATTTAAAAGATGCTGTCTTTTCCCCCTATGTGAACCTCATCGCTTTTTTTTTATTAAGAAAGATTAATTTTTACTTGATAAATTTACTGACATGCCTATATGGCATTTCTAATAACTTGTGAGAATTAGAAGGAAGCACATAGGAAATACTGTTTCAATTTTTAAAGGAAAATCAAATGCAGCTAACTTCTCAATCCACATATGTGTGTTGTAAATAAGTTAAAAAACAGTAGTCAGTATAAATATGGTTTTATGGAATACATACCATACTTATATGAAAAAGGCATGCTCATTGCCACTAATTGAACAGAAATAATTTGTTTTAATCCATTATAACATAGCTCAGCTGTAATGGTAAGAGACACACATACAATTATATGAAAGTGAAATTTTCCTACGGAATAGTTTATGGAAGTAAGGGAGGAGGAGACAGTAACACCATACCATGTGAGATTTGCTTACTTACTTATATATTTTTCCACCAGCTAGCCACATTGGCATCCTCATTGTCATTTAAAGTGAAAATACAAACAAAGAAACAAACCATGCTTGAATAAAGAACACTTTCTACTACAATTATTCATTTTGTCTCTAACTACTTCTGCTCTAGATTGCTTCATTTTTCTTCAGACAAATTAACTATGAGAGAGGAGAATAGGAGATTACATAGAGGGTCTTATTTCATTTACAGTTGCTTATTGTGAATGTGGTACTGACAAGGGAGGCCGTTTAGACCTACCAACCTTGGCACAGGAGGAAAATGAGACAATCTGCTCTGAGTTGGAGTAGACTCGGTGACGACGAGTTGGAGTTTCTCAGGGAGATTACGGAGCCTGGTGGCAGAGGAGGTGGTGCATTGACTTGCTGCTGGTGGTGGTGTGAGACTGGTTCAGTTTGTTCCAGCTTATAGCGACCCGGTATCCCGCAGAAGGAATCACTGCCTGGTTCTGGGCCGTCTTCACAATTGTCCTCATGTCTGAACTCATTCGCTTCCAAAGATGAGTTGACACGCTGGCTACATGTGAATGGTTTGAACCCACTCGTCACTCCAGGGGGACCATGAGAAAGTCTGCTGTCATAATAATATACAGCCTTGGTAACCCTTTCGAACAGCTTTATTCTGCCCTGTAGATTTTCTATGGGTTCCAGTCAAGCCCACAGCAGTGGGTTATTGTGCAGACTTGCTTCTGAAAATCCTCAATGTTTTGAAATGACATCTTTATTAGAGAGTTTTAACTATGTATCTATTTGGCATTTTAATATTTATTTTTAGCAGTTTGAAAGCAATGATTTGAATAAACCATATCCGTCTTTACTGGAGTCAAGTGCTTTCCCTTCAGTTATGTATATAATTGATTTAATTATAGCATTAGTCTTTAAAGAACAACCTTCTCATGCTTCTAAGTTATTATATATGTTACATGTGATATTTCTTTCTGGGAGCTGTAAGCTGTAAGCAATTTAGTTCAGATTCAGGCTATAATTATTAAACTTCTGCAGAATCATATTGTCAACGAGCCCTGCCATGTGAAAACAGAATTTCTCCAGTGGAAATTATTTTCCAAATTTATTTTCTATATGATTCTTAGTGCTAAATGTTTAGAAATAACGGTATTCACTTTTAACAACTTTATACATTACTATGAATACTTCTTTGATACTACCAAAGCACTTTTGAGATACAACGGCAATGATTGTAAATTAAGTGATATTTTGGACAAACTTTGCCATGTCTTTAAAAGGATATTGATGCAGCCACTCTGAGACTTGGATAATTTTCTATATTTTATGTCATAAAGAGTCTTAGATTTGGGATCAGCGAACTATAACCCATCAACTAAGCCTGGTCAGCAGCGTTTTTTATAAGCATTTTTTGGGGGGAGGAACAGAGCCATGCTCATTTGTTTATGTTTTATTTATAATAGCAAATTAGGGTAGTTGCAACAGATGATGTGGCCTAAAAAACCTAAACTATTGTCCTTTTGGTATTGCACTGGAAAAATTAAATTGTCAACCTTGATTTAGAACCACAAGTAATTTTACAAAGATGAAGTTGAGAGACAGAGCATTGCCTTAGGTAGTATTTCCCAGAAACAGACAGGAAGACAAAGATCTTAATTCAAATTGTTCACTGAGGAAGTCATGCCAGAAGGAGGAGACCTGCACACTGGATATGCATTGGACTGAAAGTCCCAAGATCAGTAGTTCAAATACACCAACCTCTCAAGGAAAGAGTGATGAGGCGTTCTACTCCCATAAAGAGTGACAGTCTTGGAAGCCCCTAGGGACAACTCTGCTCTGTGCAGTAGGGTCAGTATGGGTCACTGACTTGATGGCAGTGAGTGAGTTTGTAGTTTTGGAAACCCAGAGGACATTCATAGTGGAATGGGGAAGCGAGCCAAGAAAGGAAAGAAGCTGATAAGGACTATCTCCTCAACCAAACTCACTGCCTGCTAGTCTATTATGACTCAGAACGACGCAGAGGACAGGTTGGAACTGCCCTCTCTGGTCTCTGAGACTGTCATTGTTGATGAGAGTGGGAAGCCCCACACAGAGGAAAGCACTGAGGGCTTGCAGCAGAGCTGGGGGGAGAGCAGAACATGAAGGTCCCGAGGGAGTGCCAAGGATAGACTGTGGGGTCAGGAGGTGGAACCCCTCAGACTCGACTGGAGGTCACTCCTAAAGGTCAACAAACAGATTTTGAGCTATTTACAGGTTTTTCTTTTTATTATTCTTTTTATTTATTTACATTTTTTTTCTGGACATAGATTTTTTTTCTTGTTGCAGTGGTTGTTTTGTTTTATTTTGTTGCTTCATCTCACCATGTCTTGTTTTCTGTGTATGCATATTATTATCTCTGCAGGTCTATCTTGATAAGTTAGGCTTGATGAACACTCTGGAGGAGAAAATGATGGGACTAATGGTTGGGGGTGCTATGGGAGAGGGAAAGGAGAGGGAAAAGAGTGGTGTTGACCACCCCAGGGACAAGAAGACAAAAAGTGATCCAAAATCAGTGGCAAGGAGGGTGTGAGAGGCCTGGTAGGGATTGATCAAGGATAGGGTAACCCAGAGAAATTAATGAAACACAAATGAAGGCTGAGCATGATAGTGGGACAAGAGGGAAGTAAAAGGAAATAGTGGAAAGAAATAGAAGGCAAAGGGCATTTATAGAGGTCTAAATACAGACATGTACATAGGTGAATATACTTATATATGATAAGGGGGAAATAGATTTATGTGCACATATTTATAGGTTAAGTATTAAGACAGCAGATGGACACTGAACCTCCACTCAAGTACTTCTTCAATGAAAGAATACTTTGTTCTTTTAAATTGGCATTACATGATGCTCACCTTTCTGACATGATCGCTGAATCCAAATGTGTGCATAAGTTAATGTGGTGAAGAAAATTGATCATGCCTGGCTATCAAAAGACATCGTGTCTGGAGTCTTAAAGGCTTGAAGATAGAAAAGTGACCATCTAGCTCAGAAGCAACAAAACCCACATAGAAGAAGCACCTCAGTTGGTGCTCAGTGATCACTAGGTGTCAAAAAGACCAGGTACCAAGCATCAAAGAACTAAAAATTGTATTAGTGTAAATGAGGAAGGGTAGAGGTTGGGGCCTCAAAGTCCATCTGTAGGTAAAGATCTTCCCTTTACAGAGGAGTTGCAAAGAGTAGACAAACCAGTTAGTGTTCAAGGGAGCAATGATGAAGCATAAAACTTTCCTCTACCTCTTCAATGCTTCCTCCTCCTCACTCTCATGATCCCAATTCTACCTTCCAAATCCAGCTAGACCAGAGGATGTACCCTAGGACAGATAGGAGCCGGAAACATATGGAATCCAGGACAGATGATCCCTTCAGGATCAGTGGTAAGAATGGTGATCCTGGGAGGGTGGAGGGAAGGTGAGGTAGAAAGGGAGAACCGATTATAAGGATCTACATATAACCTCTTCCTGGGGTATGGACAACAGGGAAGTGGGCAAAGGAAAATGTTAGACACTGATGATATGGCAAAGTAATAATAATTTATAAATGATCAAGGGTTCATGAAGGAGGGGGGAGCAGAAAGGGAGGGAAAATGAGGAGCTGATAAATAGAAAGCAAATGTTTTGAGAATGATGAGGTCATTGGAGGTGCAAATATGCTTGGCACAGAATGGATTTATGTAGGGATTGTGATAAAAGATGTGAAAGCCCCCAATAAAATGATTTTTTAAAAAAGAAATATATCCTCTAGCAATGGTATTCTGGTGAGCAATAGACCCAACTCCTCTCAGAAAGGTGTGTGAAAAAAGTTTCTTTCTGTCACTCAATTATCTCCTCTGAAAGGTGAGGAATTGGGGGCATTTATATACCAATTCCTATCCTAGCAATTGGTTGAAGATCGCTTCTGGGAAAATTAATTTTCTGGTAGGTCTGGTCTTCCATCTGCATAAATATTAACTATGATTTCAAATGCATGCAACTCCTGAATAATGAATGAAGAAGACAAATGAAGTACCAGTACCTTCAAATTATGATGTTCACATAGAATATTAGGCTGTCATAAGAACACACAAATCTTGCTTCTTGGAAGAAGTACACCCTTTGATGCAAGGATGGTAGGACTTGTCTTACATACAATGGGTATTTTATCGGAAGGGATTAAGACATTAGTACAATGTAAAAAGACATCAGTGAAAAAGAGGAAGACTCTCAGCTAAATAAATTGGGTTAGTAGTTGTAGCAATGGATAGAAACCTAACAGTTATGAGGATGGTACTGGCCTGGACTGGGCTGTGTTTTGTTCTATTGTAGATAAGGGCTGTTGTGAAGTGGACCTTACTCCAGGTGCTTAACAACAACAATATCAAGATTGGCAGAGCAGTTGTCAGTAGCTATAAAAACATTCACACAAAGTGGTACAAACCATTGGGAGTTGAGATGTTTTCTGTTGAAATGTCAGAGTTAGAGATTATGGTGCTACAATCCACACTTGTCACTATTCTGACCCACAGCTTCACCTGTTTTGCTAGTGTTTAAGTTGTACCAGTCAAGTTATAAAAGAAAGGAAAAAGAACTTAGGACAGGTGGCTTAGTAAAAGACCTAACCAGTACTTATTTCTGTGATGGCTATGAATTTGAATCCACTCAAGAGCAGTGGGATTGTTTTGTTTTGTTTTGTTTTTGATCACGCCTTCTAGAGCACTGGTATGTTGGGTCAGCGCTTCCACAGGTATTTGTTGCTTGCTCAGTCAAGGGACCAAGATCTTGATCTTGAGGAATAGGAGTCATCCATTGTTGTATATCCCTTATCTGAAATTTTTCCATGTAGGGTTGCTTATCACCCATATTGAAAGACTGCTATGCTCAATCTAGGATCCAGAGGAATGAGTCACTTGTGTTAGGATGCAGGGGAATTTCAGAGCTTGTTGTCACTAAGTATTTCTACCATGTGTCCTCATTATAAATTGCAGAGTAGATTTTATTCTTTAGTAGGCCTTTACCTAAGTCAGTCTTTGCAACCTGCCAGTGTTATTTTATAGCTACTCTTACAATCAGATACTCGGTTTGATTTATAATTCAATTCTCTAGACATACCCAAGTCAAACTAAACCCACTGCCATTGAGTCACTGATTCTGACTCAGGTGAGGATTCCAAAGTTGTAAATCTTGACTGGTGCAAATAGCTTCGTCCTTTCTCCCAAGGAGCTGCTGGTAAGTTTGAATTGCTGCCCTTGCAGTTAACAATCCAACTCCTGGTAGCACCGCTTGAGTTCCTTTTCTCTAGGCCACTGCTTTTCAACCTGTGGATAGCAACCCCTTTGGGGGTCAAATGACCCTTTCACAGGGGTCCCCAATGTATAACAGTAGCAAAATTAAAGTTATGAGGTATCAACGAAAATAATCTGATGGGTGGGGAGCTATGATGACATAAGGAATTGTATTAAAGGGTCAAGGCCTTAGGAAGGTTGAGAATCACTGCTCTAGGCATAGACTCTATACTGTAGGCATAGACTCTAGAATGATAATCTACTTAAATGTTTTCTGGCTTTAAAACCCTGGCATAAGCTGAGAGGTGGGTCACCTGACACTAATTTTCTTTCACTGAACATTTCTATGATGCTCAACAATGATCCACCAGTTCTATATTTCTTTTCTCTCTTTTTTTTTTTTGGCTTTTGGGGCATCACTTCTATATTTCTTATAATCACCATTGCCCTCATAGTGCTCAAGTGTTGTACCTAAACCATTTCCCTAATTAATCATAGGCGGTAGAATAAAAATGCTGCCAAATTTTAGTATAGAAAACTAGTACCCTGTTTGTTTCACCACTAAAAGCAGACCTGAGGACTGCTGGACAAACGGGGAAGCATTTGGGCAAGTACAGGGAGGAGTTTGTTATTGTAAAAGCTACCATCGTAGGCACTGGAAGTTAGTAGAGAACTCTGAGAAGTAGTTTGAGACACACTCCTCTCTGTTATCCCATTCACATGGATGAGCGAGCCGGGGGTTAAAAGTAGAGGTAATATTATTATCTTTTCAGTTGGATTTCTTTTTATTTGAATCCACAATCAGTATTCATGGGAACAGCAGTCAAGAAATTGAAAGATGCATTGCATTAGGCAAATCTGCTAAAAAGACCTCTTCAAAGTGTTAACACAGATACCACATATCGGATTAAAGTGTGCCAGACAGAAGCCACACTTTCAATATATTTTCACTGGTCTCAAACATGAGTAAAAAGTTGGACAATGACTAAATACGACTAAAGCAGAATTGAAGCATTTGGACAATGGTGTTGGTAAAGAATCTAGAAAATACCATGAACTGCAAGAAAAGCAAACATCTGTCTAGGAGGAAGTACAGCCAGAATTCTGTTCCTCAGAAGAGAGGAAGGTGAGACTGCCTCCTGCACAGTTATCAGGAGGGACTGGTCTCTGAAGTACAGCATCATGCCTGATACTGCGCAAAGTCAGCAGAAAAGAAGGACCCCCTTCCTGAGACGAACTCACGCAGGGCGGGCGACGACAGATCACGCTGTTGGAAAGAAGGCGCCGGGCTGGGCAGCGTGCCTTTCTGCTCTCTCGGTGTCCATGTGCCTTGCAACTGACTTCACGGCAGCTCACGAAAGCAACCCTCTTTCCCGTTCCTGTTGGAGGCTGTTTCTAACGGTCCCAAACGAAATCCACAGCCAGCGAGTAGATTCCGACTCCTGGTGTCTGCAGGGCTCCCGTTTCACGTTCCGGGGCCGCACACAGGCACAGGCAGAATGGACACAGACAAGAGGGAAGGTCTCCCTGAAGGACATCAGCTGCTGGAGGGGAGACGGAGAGGAAAGTGGGGGGCACGTGCTTTCAGTGATGGACCTGGACCGGTGCGTGGTGTCTTGATAGAATACTGCCCTTCCATGCGGCCCACAAGGGCTGTTTTTGAAGCCAGCAAGCCACATGGGCAGCCACCATGCAGGGATGGAGTGCGTGCTGGTGTGATGCATAGCAGGTTTCATGGAAGCTTCCAGACTAATTGAGACTAGACAGAAAAGCCTGGAGGCTTTCTGAACGCTGCCAGTGAGAACCCGGTAGATTTTCTGCATCCGATTGTGGAGCTGGCGGGGGAAGGGGCAACTTTCTGTCCTGTGGGGCCTCGGTCCCCCAGGAGCCCCGGGCCAGCGAGCAGCAGCTAAAAATGCTAGATCCGGAGGTCTAGTCAGATCCTAACAGGAACAGGGGTTTTTCCGCACTTTCCGCGGTGACTTTCCGCTGACTGCTTTTTAATTTTCTCTCACAATTGTGTTCGGGGAAGGTTTTCAGTTTATACTTGAGAGTAGGTGGCATGAATAAAAAGGAGTTGTACTTTACTTCCATTCTCTTGTTTGTGGCCAGATCAAGGATAAAACTAAAAATAAAAGCAGTAGCCTTTTCTCCTCGGAGCACAGGAAATGGATTTCCAGGAGCAAGGACTGTGTTTGTCCGTGGGCAGAGAGGAGAGGAACAGAAAGTCGGGATGACCCTTCCCCCCTGAGGAAAACACACTGCTGGGAGTCAACTCGGACTCCCCCTGACCTCCAATAACCGGACCGAACTGCCCCACAGGGATGTCCAGCCTGGAAAGCTTCACTGCAGCAGACTGCCACGATGCTAGGGAGTTCCTGATGGGTACAAAGTACCAAAATGTGGTATAGAAGTCAATTGCTTTAGCCACTGTACACCCGGGACTCCATGTCCTACTGATGGTAGAGGTCAAAACACATACAGGGGGCATTCTGTGCAATAGATAATGATTTTGTCACCTGGACACTGCCGAATTTTAATTTGCAGTCAACCCAGGTGTTTGCATGTTAGATTTTAGAGTTTCACAAGATAATTTTGCCACATATTCATTCCTTGGTCTCATTTCTCTTAAAGGAGAAGGCACCATGTGATATTTCCTTAGGGAAAGGACGTATAGGTCTAAGGTCATATATTTACACCCTTACGGGAGGAGAGAAGGCTTGGTTGCTTAGTGGGTGACTTCATGTGTGGCTGCATTAAGTGGGGGACATATGACTCAGAAACCACAGGAGCAGTTGTTCCCTGCCTTATCAGGTCACCTTGGGTGGTGGTGAGTTTGATTTGGTGAGGTTCTTTCTTCAGGGCACTCTAGCTGATGTAAGCACCTGATGTGTGCTCCTGTTTGACAATGGACAGGAAGTATCAAGAAAGGAAGGTGGATTTGGGTATCCCAAAATTGGACACGTCCACCCAGAGGGTCTGTTCAAGTTGTTTAAAAGTCATCCCCAAAGGAATGACAGGCAATTTTCTTTACCGTGGTGGTTTGGGGCCACATTCCACTCATTCCCTGGATTCTTCTGTATCACTCATGCTGTTGTGGGCAAAAAAGGGACTCACCATGGATCTGTTTTATTTTCTCTTATGCTGATTTTTATTGAGTTTTATTGAAGTGGAAGTCTTGAAAGCATTACCTTGCTTCAAAATAAACATTACCTTGTATGGTTGTGAATTCAAGAGTTTTCTGTCCTGTCTGATTTCAGAGTTAAATAATTAACAAGTAAGACAAGTATGACCAGTCTCTGGTAGATTTCTTGCTAATGCATTCCATATTGGATGAATATGACCATAAAATTATCATTGCTATAAGGGATCAAAATTAAGCAGCATTTCGAATTTTGCATTTTCCTAGCACTTGATCAATAATATTGAAACAAGGTGCCATTTTTCACTCTTTCCATAAGTATATCAACCAGAAATAGATCATTTAACCAATTTTATGAAATGGTAAATTTTAAAACTTTTATCACCCTTAAGATAGATGTTTTGGTTCCCCATCTTGATAACCATCTGAATAATATTGGAGTACATTTCTTATATTCTAATAAAGGTCAAAGATATTATGGAGATTTCCACTCTATAGGTCCCAGGAAAACCCTGGAAAAGTATTTTCAAAAATTCTCCGGATGGTTCTGATGTCCCTTAATTTTTTAAATGAACAAGCAAAAAACAATAGTAATGAAAACATGCCATTTGCCATAAAAAATCCTGTGCTCCACGACTGACTAGAATCTTGCATGGTCGTGTCATACTGGAAATGTGACTTCATTTCTCTTGAACTTCAGTTCCTGAATTTATGAAGTGGCATATTATTTTGTTTGGAGTTTGTGGCTATAATTAATCAGACTCATCTAAGCTAGCTAAAGAAAAATGACACAGCTTTTATGAACAATGTATGTTTTTTTTGGTAAGGTCTCTCTCGTGACATTTCAGTCTCCCTGTTTATCCTTATAAGTTTGTTAAGCTGGGATATTTCTTGTTTTGTTTTGTTTTTTTGTTTTCTTTTGTTTTGTTTTGTGGGCCTCACTGCCCTCTGGTGATGGGAATTGGAGACCCAGCCTTGGTGCTGGATTTGAACCTCTAACCCAATGAGCCGTAGTCCCATGCACAAGCACAACTCCACCGGGGCTCATCCCATTATTTTCTTTTTGTTTTGTTTTGCTGGGATATTTCTTATGATCCTAGTTGCACCTCATGGTTCATCTTATAATTTTTCTTTTGTCTTACCACTCTGAATTGCTCGATTATTGCAAATTCACAATTCTCATTTTAAGAAAGAAACATTGTTGTTATGAATTCGAAACCATTTATTTAGTGATGGAAAATTTTGGGTTTCTATTGTCAGCAAGTTTATTTAGATACTTTTGAATCTCAAAAAAAAAAAACCCACCAGTTTGGTACAACTTTATTTATAGAAAAACCAATGTTTTTGACAATGAAGTAGTAATTCTTAAAGAATTATTTGTAGTAATCCAAGGATGGTAATCCACCCTTGATTTTTTTTCTCCTGTGATTAACAGAAAGAGAAGTTGGCCCTTACTGTCAATTTTATGGCATATCTTTAAAAATCCAAATACATCGTTTGTTATTTTCCAGTGAGAAGCTTAACTACCCAGCGATCTGGAACTTTGTTCGACATTTTATTATATCCAAGTGATGTTTACAAAATTATGTGAAGAAACTTTGGGGAGAATTACACCTTAGGAAGCCATGGGAGCTAGTTGGAACTGCTTAAAAGTTGATATCAGCCAACTTTCCTGCCCAAAGCTCCTGTTTTATGGTACACATTTTAAAATAAGTACTCCACTCACCCCATCGCTATACTATATGTATTTATTAAAATAAATGTATTTAAAGATAGGATGTGACCTTTAGAAAATAAGAAATACATATTGAACGAAGATGGAAATGTTTCAAGAAAACGTACAAACTGGAAAATGTATACATTCATCCTGCAATACTCTCTTAGTCTTTCCTGGTAGTCGAAGAATCCATCTTTCCAGCATGGACTCAAAGTGAACATCTGGACAAATGGCGAGATGAGGATTAAAGTTGCCACAAGTAGTTTATTTTGCATTCAACAATTGGAGAATCCATACTTAGAAACACACTCTCTAGGTTATTATTTTTTTCCATCTATTTATATGAAACGAGGACAAATAGATGGATAGAGAGGAAGGTGGGTAAATGTATGTAGATAAGATGGATCAATAGGTAGAAAAATACATTGCTAAGTGCCTAGTCACAAACTGTGTGTGTGAGATCTCTCCAAACACGTGATATGCTTCTTAAGTATCTGGACCATAGAATAGGAGAGGGGGGTGTGCTGACTTGCTCATAAGTTCAAAAATACTTCCACTGCAATCCATGCAACTGTGTAAATGAAAGTTCAGTGGCCAAATCCGAGATATTGACCTTGCAGCACTGAGTTAGTTTGTGTTCTAAAGGACTCTTTCAACAATAAATGACAGGGGCTTGCTGAGTCACACACCCAGATCTTTTGCTTCCTTAGATTCTCAAGGTCTACAGGGGCCATCTACATAGGGAACACAGTAGGAGGTCTTGCATATAGGTGGACATCTTGGTGGGGGCGGTAGAGCAAAGGCCAGAAATGGAGGTCTTTGTTATCAGCCTGCAGATAGTAGCAAAATTTGAAGATCTATAGACTAAAATGAGAAGATAGTACCTGGGCCGTACTAACATTTTTAAGTATTAGGAAGGGAAAAGGACCAGTTCAAGCCCTCTGGACAGACCAAACTGATACAATGTGAAAAGTCAGTGAATGCGATAGAAGCATGGACATACAGATTTATAGAAAACCTGGTGTGAATCCTCAGAACAGTAAAAAGTAGATATTTTTATTAGATACTTAGAACAGCTATTCCTCTGCCATGTTTTCCCCACCTTTTAAGATTCAAGCAAAGTTCACACTGAATCTCCCCTTAATGCTCTCCTCATAGTGATAGTCATGGTTGCTCGAGAACAATTTTAAGCTTTAGAAAATTTAGAAAACCTCTAGTTGAAGATTTTTAATATTGTTACTGTGCATTAAATTTGTCTTCCTAAATATTTAGAAACTATATAAACGCTGAAACTTTTATTTTGAATATATTTGAACATTGCATGCAATGGGTTTGTCTTTGTAGCAATAAGCTTATCCACAAGATGCACACAAACATACTAACATGTATTTCATACACTTTATTTTTCAAGTTTTGACACTAAATAATTTTGGGAATTCCTGTTCCTGTTTTTTCACTGGACCACATGATTACTATCACATTGAAATTATAAAAATATTATTTTTGAGCTAAAATCCCAAATAAACTGACTTACTAAGTTGATTGCTTTAAAATGAAAAAGACAGTATTTTTGTATATTATATAATTACACTCAAACATTTCACTCCCATATTTTGTGTACTACAATGGTATGCATTCTTTTTATAGCAAAATGGAACGATGACTTTCTTTCATCAGGATTATTTTACATAAATTCTGATAAATTTGTGTAGAAAGATAAATACATTAATGCAGTCATACAAATAATCTAATGTTGGGATTATTTTGTTATATATTTGAGCCATGCCTTAGGGTGTTTCCAATATGGGAGCAAAGCTCAATGACTTTTTGTTCTTAAATATTCATTATAATTATTAAAGCTCATTAGTAAATGTGCTCATCATTGTAACACTTCAAAAGTTATGTGTGGACTGAAAATAAGAAGGGAATCAATTGAAATGATAAGATTTTGAAATGAAGTGCATTTACTTTTATTAAACAACAGGTAGTAATAAATTTCAGGGCTTTTCATCCAGTAAAGAAGTTGAGCAATTGGCTATTTTTGAGGAAAAGCGCTTTAGAAAATTTACTGTTAGTTAGATGTTAAAATGACCTCTGCAGAACCTATCTTTTTTTTAAAACCATAAGGGAAAACAGAATCAAGAATAGTTTGTGCCTAAAGAAGAGGTATGCATATTAAAATACAGGGAATAACACCTATTGCTAGTTTTCATATTTATGTGTATGTCTATTTCTCTTGTTTTAGCTGTTATGCAATCACAGCTTTTCTGTGTCTATGTCTTTAGGTGTGGAGCTAATTAACTCTGTCTCAAGAGATCTAAGTGGCTTTGAAAAAAATCTTTTTCCTAGTGTGCTATTCCCCGAAATCTCAATTATTGTACCCTTCCAGCAGTATGCACTTAAGTAAACATTTTTGGCTAAGAAAAAGTATTCTGTATTTTAGCCTGAATTTCCTATGCATTTGATTTTTTACCCAACTTTGTAATATGTACCATAAAAAAAGGCTCTCTGGTGGCAGGGGAGCTGGAGGGTAAGAATTGAACTGCTCAACACGAGGTCGGCACCTCACAGCCACACAACCCATGTGAGGGAGAGAGAGGGAGTGGTCTGTTCCCGGGAAGATGGACAGCCTTGGAAACCCTCCACAGGGTTCCTGGGAGTCAGAATGCCCTCGAGAACCCTGGTTTGGGGCTTGGCTTGGACTGTAAATGTACAGAATCCAATGCATCCCTTCATCCTACATCAAACTGAAGCATTTGCATTATGAGACTGTCAAAAATATCAAGAGTACCATTGGCTGTTTGAGGAAAGTACAAATCTGTCTTGGAAGAAGTTTGGGCTCAACATAGAGCTTCTTGGAATTGAGGATGTCTGATCTTCATTGGCTGTTCTTTGGGTCTCCCATCAGGAAAGAGGAGTCTCTGGGGAAGGACATCAGGCGTAGAATAGTGGAGAAAAGGAGAAAGACTCTCAACAAGGTGGCTTGACAATGGACGCAGCGTCTGCAGCAATGGCCTCAAACTTAGAACTGATTCTGAGGATGACTCCAATCTGGCTAGCATTTTGTCCTGCTGTACACGTCCCTGCTGTGAGTCAGGACACACCTGGTGATGCCACTGAACCAAACCTTTTCAACAGAAAGACTGCAGAACAAGGACACTGAGAAGAGGGCAAGAGGGATGGCAATGTTATGAAGAGGGCCTGATGGTACTTTAAGGAATGATACAAGTTCTAAAGATCCAAGGAATTCTAAGAAGCTATAGAAAGTCAACAAATTCCGAAACGAGATGAATCGACAACTTCTATTATGGTGCTGATTGGGAAACTCTGCTACAGAAGATCTCTCTCAGGTATTAAAAAGCAAAGCTGCCCCTTGGGGGCCTGAGGTACACCTGATCCCAGCTATGGCAGTATTCTCCCAGTCATGTGGACAAGGAAAACGAAGAAGAATTGATGCCTTTAAATTATTGAATAGACCATGGACTACCAGAAAAATAAATAAACCTGTCTTTGAAGAATGCTTATAAAATGTACAAGCATTAAGGGGAGACATCGAGCAGTGTAAGTTATGACAAAACAATAATTTATGGAGTATTGAGCATTGGTGGGGGAGTGGGGAGCAAAGATGGAGGGGAAGGGGTGGGAGGCTGAGGTCAGAGGCTCAGATGGAAAAGTGGAAGTTCAGAGAGCGATGACAGCTGCAGGCATGTGAAGAAGCGTGGCATAATATATGTATTTATGTATTATGAGAAACGATGTATGAGCCTCCAATAAAACGATTAAACATGAAAAGTTAAAAAACAAGAATGTACAGCTGCTTAGAAGTGAAGAAGACAAGACTGTCTCACAGTTTATTAAGAGGGAATGCTCCTTGGAAAGGGTGTCATGTGTGCTAGAGGGTCAAGGAAAAAGAAGAAAAGTCTCAATGGAATGAATTGACACTGTGGCCCCAACAGTGAGCTGAAATATAATGATTGTGGGAATGGCACAGGACCACGCAATGTTTTATTATTCAATGTCTTGCATGAGATGGCTTCATAATCTGTAGAAAAAAATCCTTATTTTTAATTTCATTCCCCCAGACACACATACTGTGAGTAACCCAGTAGTACATATAAGTTGACTCTCTGAGTTGGAACTGATGACACGTCACCAAATAATTTAGTGCTCAAAAGTTCCTGGGTGACAGGAGTGGTTATATGAGTAGCTAATGGCTTATGCTTCAAACTGATCTAGAAGTTCCTTGAAAAATAATTCTGGCTTTCAATAGGTGAAAGACTTGAAAACTCTGTGGAGTGCTGTTCTACTTTGACATACATTGAGTCACAAGGATTGGGAATAGACTCATTGCCCACTAAATAAAAAAATATACTGATTTATCTGTCATCAACTATCAATCATCTATCAATTTACATATCGATTCTACTCACTATAAAATCTAAGCAGAGAAAAAACATGACATGTTGTATTCACCACTGCCCCCTATTACTGACCAGAGCTTCTAGCACTATTTGGCACATAGTCATAAAATTTAAATCATAGATGAAATATCTTACTTTCTTTGTACCAAGGTGGACACACTTTGTCTGTTTATTGAGTTCTCCTGAGTTATGAGAGACAAAGCTTTGTTTCTTACATTAATGTTATGAAAAACATATGTGGTTGAAAGTCATATTTACTAAGTAGTGAACTGATCAAATGATGGATAAAAAACTTCATAGTTAACTAATTAAATTACAACCTTTTCTCTTTCCATTGAGCCTGAAAATCTCAGTAAAATATATGGAGATAATCAACATAACACAGCACTAATTTCACCACTAATTCTTAAATATTTTCAAAGAAATTTGACTTTTATGTGTAGTGGAATCACTCAAATCTTCAGCCTGGGAAAAATATATTCATCAATTTAGTCAAGTACATTATTCTTTTAGCTTACACCTGGAAACTCTGAGTTTCCAGTATAGCAAGTCTATAACATGTTTTTTAAAGTACAACAGATCTATAATATGGTTTTTAAAATGAAAAAAATTCTAAAGAATCAAAAAAACAACAGTGAAATTGAAATAAAATTCATCCATAAAATCTCAGAAACCATCAGGAGAAGTAAGGAGAAGTTCTACTTGGCCATACAATGTCATTGTGAATTAATTCAATGGCAATGAGTTAACTGAACACTTTCTACTATAAAACAAAAATTCTGTTTTCATTATGAACATTTTCTAAAATCCTTCTTGTAAGGTCCTTAAACTAAGATTGCATATCCTAGACAATGGAGCCTACACTGTGTTCTTCAATGTTATATCCAGTTAAGTTGACTTGACATTTTATTATATAACTCTTGCCTTCAGTACTCCTGCTTTTTTAGCAATAGACCAGGTTAGGGCTATCCTATTCTTTGAAGCCAGGAACTCTTTTAGGTATGCTCAGAGAAAAGGAGAGCTTGAATAAAGAGCCACTTCACTGAGCTTCTCACGTATCAGCAATACTGTCATCAAATGTCAAATGTCATTGAAAGTTTGCACCGTCTTTAGAACAAGATGTGTAAAGTGAGATTTGACAAGGCACAGTCTTTTAAAACCTATGACACTTTTTACCATCAATGGGTGTATTAACATCTAGCACTAGCTAACCATTCCTTTAGTAAATAAAAAGTCCTTCCTGGTCCGAATTATTTCTCTATGTTTACTTTATGCTCTTTATATTCTTGTCAAAAATCTAATCAAGTTATACTGGCAGTGTTTTGTGTCTTTTCTTTTAAATAAATAGTTCTTATCACAACTCTTTTCTTTTGAAATACAACTTCCAAGTTCCTAAGAGTCATTTATTTCCTTCATGATCAGTGCGAATTCTGTTATTTTTTAAGAAAAATTTCAGACTTATGTCCACCATTGTTAAACTAATGATTGCTCATTATTTATTCTGAGTTAACAGTTGAAAAGCTAGAAATGGTTTCAGAAATAAATAATACCCATATTCCAAACTCTGAGCCCAACAATGACTATTTCCTTAAATCTAAAAGTTTATATTACATAAATTTAATGAAGACTGCCATGTACTATAAAATGTATGTGTAAAATTCAGGGTTTCTTTGCAACTAAAACCACATTCTCATCAAGGAGACATCTTAAGGAATGAAGATTTAAACATTCAGTTCTGTATTTATTTGAAAGATTTGATGATGGGAAAATTCCACCATAATCACTGTAGTATTAATCCAGACCTCTCTCTATAGGTGACTCCTACAGATGACTATATGAGATGACCATTTACTAGCACATGTAGGACTTATATGTCATATAAGTCCATGTCTATACCATATGTAGACACTCAACAAGATATGACCAGTGAATTTTACTTGGTTAGTATCTTTATTAATCCCTGGAAATATTGAAAACATTAACAGTTTTGACTTCATCACTTCGAGAAGGAGTATTGATTTCTCATTGATATTAACAATATTTCAGTTATATTCTAAATATAATGTTAGATTTATAACTAGCTTAGCCATAGCCAAGATATAGTTGAGGATGAGTAATGGAGCATGCCTCACCTAATTGAATAACTAGACAGGAGGACTCAAGAGGAAAATGAAGTAAAGACAAGTGGGGAAAATGATATGAGAAAGGGTTAGGCTTTAAAAAAACTCTGAGGGCTGAGCCCCGGTGGCGTAGTGGTTGTGCACGGGACTGTGGCCCACTGGGATGGAGGTTCAATTCCAGCAGTGGGGCTGGGCCTCCTACTCCCACCACCGGAGAGCAGTGATGCCCACACCCCCCCCAAAAAAAGAACTAAAAAAAAACTCTGAGTAGTGTAGGTGAGTAAGCTAAGTCATTAGAATTAGCTAGATGGGCCAGCTCCCTTTCCAAGTTTAAGTGAAATACTGCTAACATCCTATCTGCAATAACAGCATCACTGCCTTGACTGGTGCATGGGGAAATGTAATGGGCAATAAATAATAAATATATAAGTGTATCAATAATTGCATTAATCTCCCCCCCCCCAGATTTAAGATAACGTTTCACTTTTTTTTAATGTGTAACTATATTTAGTGAAATAGTTACTTTTAAACTTTGAAAAGTTTTGGCTGCAGTGCTGGCAGTTTAATTAGCCATTTGCTTGTTCATGATATTTTAAAAACATCCCCCCCTTCCCCAATACTCACTCTGTCAGACTGAATGCACAATAATCTAAGCTGCCACAAAGAAAGATAATTTAAAAATAACATTTTGATCATCTCTTTGCTTTGCATGTACTGACATTTGTTACACACCACTGATTGCTTCAGTTCTGTTCAGGTTATAAAGGCCCAGGGTTCATTGAATGTATATTTAATGTGTAGTCATTTTTCCTTCCCTATCTGCAAGAATTCAGACTCTGCATTGGAGTCTGCACTATGGCAGGGAGCTTGTTTGGTGTTTTGATATTTTCAGCAGGAAAGGACCCATAGAAGCATAATGGATGAAACATCTGGCTGCTAACTGCAAGGTTGGTGGTTCACACCTACCAGCTACACCGCAGGAGAAATATGAGGCAGTCTGCTTCTATTTAGATTCACAGTCTCTGAATGTACAATAGAGAAGTGAATGAAGGGAAATGTCAGACAGTGTAAGACATGACAAAATAACTGTAATTTATAAATTATCAAGGATTCATGAGGGAGGGGCTGGAGAAAGAGGGGGGGGGGATGAAGAACTGATACCAAGGGCTCAAGTAGAAAACAAATGTTTTGAGAATGATGAGGACAACAAATGTACACATGTGTTTGACACAATGGATATCTGTATGGACTGTGGTGAGTTATATGAGCCCCCAATAAAGTGATTAAAAAAACATACCAGAGGTAGATTATTAGTTCATACAATTGTACTTAAATAAGAATAATAAATGAAGTACACAAAGTTTTTAAAAAAAGATTTGTGGAGCAATTCTATGCTGCCTTATAGGGTTGCCATGAGTAAGAAGTGACCCAACAGTGGGTTTGTTTGTCTTTGTTTTGTTTTATCAACAAGCGCATTGGCAACATCTGCTCAGTGTCTGCCTCTTTGTCGGGCCACTTGATTACTGGGTGTTCTGGCTGATTCTTTGAGTCCATGTAATTAGCGGTCAGCTGGGTTTCTGAAGATCAGTTGACTGTTCTACTGTTAACATTTTAAAGTTGCATGTCCGTTTGTTCCATAGCCTCATGTTAAGTAGTTTCTTTGAAAACTAATAATCTTTTAAACGCTATTAGGAAAAGCCACTCATAACATTCTTCAGCATGATTCTGCTCCCCCCCCCCATGGGACATGGGACATTTAAAATAGTAAGTTACAGCAGAAAACTAGCACCTGTACCATATAATTTGAGAAAATATCAGACCGTCAAATGAAAAGACTAAAGAAATCTTTGAAAAGTAAAAAGAAGCAAATTAGCAAATGCAAATGATTCATGCATGTTGGAATACAGACACAGAATAAATCTTTTAGAACCTGTCTAGTTACAGGTTCATGGGGGAGGGGGAGAGTAATGAAGTGGAAACACTGCATTGCATCTGGATCAAGAGACCAAATGTCTAGAAAAAAAATCATTCTCCTTGTTATATAAAAGGGCTTTAAGATTCAAGTCTTTATATCTTATTTCCTGAATCACTCTGTCTCTGTGGGGGTGGGGGTTGTTTTCCAATTGTGGTGGACGATAATTCGTACAAGGGTAAATACTTTTTGTACTAGTTCTGTGAACATCCTCTATCACTTTCATTTTTATTTGGTTATGTAGGTACTTGATTAGTTTGGTGGGGTTTTGTTATTGTTGTTGGCAGTAAGAAGATTTGCAAGAAAAATAGATGCTGAAATGTACTTCTCTGTATTTTTTATCTCTTTGGAGCTCCATTCTCCAATAGAGTAGTGGTAAAAAAATAAATAGGTACATGGGCTTGAACTATAAATAATACAAGGACTTGCAGTCTGTTGCATGCCCTGGATTGATTGACATGGAAAAGACTCTAAATAAGTGTGATCTTTTCAGAGACTCCATGTCACCTGTTCATAGCAGAAGCTTTGAAGAGTTGTACAAGAATTTATATTGATTTTTGTGGAACGAAAGGTAAAGGGTGTTTTTATGGCATCTCACCTCATGGCTATGGCCTCACAGGGTGTCGGATATAATTCTATCAGAAACATCTGAGCTTCTGTATCAGCGTCATGTCTCTTAATACAGAAGTAACAAAACTCACCTCAGTTGAGTTGGAGGAATTAACAAAAAAGTCATCGTATGGTGTCTTCAGCATCCAAATGACTCTCTAGCTAAAATATTATTGAAGACAAATCATGGGAGACATTTTCATAGGACAATTTTGTGTTTCATTCTATGTTTAAACTCAGAAATTCCTCCTGCTCAATTTCTTGTTTTGCTTGTCTCACACAGGTGTTGATAAGGCCTTACAAGAGAAGCAGATATGCATTAAGGATCATGCTTGTTACTGTTAAGGGAGAGTCTGGTGGGCTCCTGGGACAGACTCAGGTCTTAGTATGTGGTTTAAAAAAAATAAAATGAGTAGGCATGGCACCACTGCCACCCATGCATGAGTCTGCTGGGGGAATTGCTCCTTCAAAATGAATGGAACATCCTCTCTACACATTATCATCTAATTCCCATTGATTTTCCACCTGTGTTCTAGGAACTCATAATAACTACGTCTCTGTGAGTTCTCTTGAAAGAGGAGGATGTCTGAGCCCCGGTGGCGTAGTGATTGTGCGCGGCACTGCGGCCCACTGGGATGGAGGTTCAAGTCCAGCTCCACGGAGCAAAGGCTGGGCCTCCTACTCCCATCACCTGAGGGCAGTGATGCCCCCCCCCCAAAAAAAAAATTTTTTTTAAAAAAAAGAGGAGGATGTAGGGGGATCTAGAAGGGAGGAGGAAAGAGCAGGAAAAGAAGGAAAAAATGAAACTTTTTTCTAGCCATAAGTTTTATAACTCTGATAATCTTCTTTTCTCTGTAGTGCTAAGGACATCATGCATCACTACGCATGCTGAAGATGGGATTGGCAGTATCAAATGTATAAAAGACAGAAAACCATATTAGCCACAAAGGAGAATTTAAAATGCAATTTTTCAAAAGGTCAGGCAATCAAAACAAACAAAAAGAAAACAGCTGTATTGACATTCATGCAGATATAAATTTAACACATCATGTTTTTTATTTACATCTATCCCAAAGATCAGGATGATGTGTATACATTGGCTATATTTTGCTGAGGTTTCTGGATTGTATGTGATATTGGTGGAAGTTTAACAAGGTGATAAAACTGTGGGGATCTTCAGTTTTAGTGATTTTCAAGTAGAAGTGATTTTCATTTGCAAATTAGCACGTTGTTCATTGCCATTGAGTTGGTTCTCAAATTATATGGTGCAGGTGCTAGTTTTCTGCTTCAATGTATGAGCCTAAATGTCCCATGAGGGAAAAATCATGTTGAAAATGTTATGAGTGGCTTGTCCTAATGGTGTTTAAAAGAGCATTAGCTTTCAAAGAAACTACTTAAAACGATTGAAGGAAAGGTTGGCTGGTGCACCATTTGTATGAACACTCATTTAGTTAGCAAATAGTTTCCAATGTCTGATACCTTGAATCAATAGTAAACAGTGAGGTAAACTGAATTTCTCTGCATAGACTACAGCTAACTCTGCCCTTAAAGGAAGACGTAGGCCTTCCATCTTTCTGCTTAGTTTCCAAATTTCAGGGGAAAATTAGTGTGACCCTTCTGTGCCTGTTTGTCTTGAAATCTCTTTCTTGATCTTTCCTTGTTTTTCCCCATATCCTGGTGGCTGGATTTTCCAGGATCTTGTTTCTTTGGGTTACCAGATAAATCGGATTGGGCCAAGGTACTGTCAGAAGTTGCAGGAGCTATAAGGGGGAAGGGAACCACCAGGGTATTCCTCTCCCTCCCTCCCTCCCTCCCTCCCTCTCTCCTTCCCTCCCTCCCTCCCTCCCTCTGCCGTGGAGAGTTCCAACAGCTGTATCTCTTCTGTGGTCTCTAGGTCCCTAAAGGGACATACTATGTTTCTCTCTTCTGAGAACACCCAAACTCTTTGGAAGTGTCAGCTTCATTCTTTCCTCTCTCCACAAGGAAGTGTCAGTTTTGTTTCTCCCTTCAAAATCTTTTTGCAGTTCATTGTACTGAGGGAGCCACACTATTTTCTCTATTCTTATCATATGCTGTTCTCGAAGTAGTCAACATTGAATTATCTGCGCTTGAAGTTCAGAGTTATTTCAATTTATCTAGTGAAACCGATGGTAGAGGGTCAGCTAACCACAAGACCAACAGTTTGAAACCACCAGTTCCTCCTTGGTAGAAAGACGAGAATTTCTGCTCCTGTATAGAGTCTCAGAAACCTGTAGGGACAGTACAGCCTTGCCCGAGGGCTACTATGAGGTCAGTCAATTATATGGAAGTGAATTGGAAATTTTCATAAAGAAAGAATAATTTAAGTTGATGCCGAGAGATCATGGATATAAAATTTCTATGGAGGCAGAGGAAATTCAATAAGCTTAAATACAAGTTTCTTTTGATTGTCCACTTTAAAAAGAAAAAGGGTTTATACACATTTACAGAGTGAAGTGGAGAGTTAATGTGAAGAAGTAACATTAATCCAAATTGGACAAAATAATTTTTCTAATGTAAATACTACCTTAAAACTAAAAGCTATCTTTTTAGTCTTTTTTTTCTTTTTAATCTTTTTTTTAAAATCATCATTTGGTTGATTATTATGCCATTCTTAAAGTGTCATCAAATGTGCCCAGAAGTCTCTGCTCTCAGGAAGGATTTTGATAGTATCTGCCATGGAAATATTTCTGTTTATTGAGTTTTCTTACATTGTGCAATCTATTATAATTGGAAATATTCCATGTTGACTTGCTTTCCCAGAGGGATTTTCTGTCTTCCTCCCCCCTTTCTTCTTTCTTCTTCTTCTTTTTTTTTTTTTGGTATGTGTATTTCTTTAAGAATCTATTTTTGTATGATTTCCCTTCTCTGCCAGTATATTTTTGAAGTCTGTTGATACATGATACTCAATTAATTAGGAGTAATATCCCAAGCCCACTTTACAATATTCCATTATTGTTAGTGTGCTGGTGTGGAGATGCTGGTTTTGCTCAGCAGATCCAGTGCTCAGCTCTGTGCCTCTGAGCCCCTTCTTTCTCCAGGAACACTTTGATTTCACAATACTCTTTGACCTCCAATTTCCAGCCCACTCACTTTCATTCTTTTTAAACCACATTCCAACTTGATTTGAAAATATCCCATAGTTCTTTTCCCTTGCCTCTGACTTGGCCAAAAAAAAAAAAGGACTAAATTCAACTATCCTAGTACACTCTGCTCTCATATTATGACTAATTTCTAATAATTGCCTTTGTCTTTTTTGTATATTATACAATGCCCTTTGTTTTGTCTACCTCAAATATGAAACTGATGTGTATATGTTCAGTCAGGTGAGTAAATGAGCACTGGAACATGTGAGAAACAGGTATATCAATCCTATATTGAATCTATTTTATTTTTTCTTCTCGGCTGTGATGTATATGAGAAAGAGGCTGGGAGTCCTGGATCTCAACATAATAATCAACTGGTGCTTGGAATACTTTATCTACTTTCACAATCCTTCTTTGCCTCTTATGCAAGATGAATTTTGACTTCTTGTTAGTTTTAGTCATGTAAGTTGGTCATGGTCTCTGACTCTAAAACTACCAAGTAAAGGACCTGAGATCTTTTTAGATGAAATTGCTTTATCTTGTGAGCAATAGCCTCACCCTTACTTTAGTATGGAAATACATTAAACCTATGTATATTAATATATTTTTTAAATGTCTGAGCTGTCCTCCTAACTTATTTTTTTTAGATTTTATTGGTGACTCTTACAGCTCTTATAACATTCAACACATCACTTGTATTAGGCATATTTATACACATTTTGCCATACTCATTTCCAAACATTTTCAGGGGTCTTAAATGTTTGTAAGCCGTATTGGTCTCTAGCCCTCCAGAACAAGAGGAAGGACGTTTCTCAAGAATAGAAGGAAACAGTGAACTGTGTGGCTACTTGCTTCCGTAAGGACAGAAAGCCTGAATGGTTTCAGGCTATTATGAATGATTTTTTTAAAGAAAAAATTTTAATAGAAGAATCCTGATCCAAGGAGGAAAATGTCAAGGAGAACTTCAAATTCTTCATGGCCTCCAGACCAACCCTTTCATTCATGTTTGCCCTGAAGGAATCCTTAACTTTAAATAAAAAAGATTCCCTGAAGCCTTCTTAAAACCAAATAATCGTTCGCTTCCCTGAGCCCTGGTGAAGCTGTTGGCCTAAGTGTTGGCATGCTAACTGCCAGGTCAAAGGTCCAAACCCGTCAGCCATTCTGTGGGAGACAGTTGAAGCGACCTACATCTATAAAGATTTATTTCCAGTGGCTAGCAATTGTGTAGGGCAGGGTCGAAAAATATACTTTGGGGTACATTTGTACGGGCCGCAGAAGCCCAATCGTATTCCCTCCGAGCAGTTGGGAGGGGTTGAACTGCTCACATGGCAGTTGGCAGCCCGAGGTGGAACGCTTTGTGCCACCGGGATTTCTGTTACCTTGAAAACTCTGCACGGCGTCACTGTGAGTCAGAATCCACTCAGCAGCCGTGGGCTGCCCTTTGTGTGTCGTGTATTGTTTTTGCCAGGGATCACATGAGCAGTAGTAATTTAAAAGATTAGATAGGAACCGCGGGGAGCCGTTAGTAATAAGGGAGGAAGAACTCAGAAAAGAAGGGTGAGAGTGGATGTCGGACGCTAAGAGTGTAATCAATATCTCTGAATTGTACATGGAGACACTGGTGGATTGCTGCATGTTTTGTGGTATATATTATTAACAGAACAAAAATAAAAAGTCTCCAGTTTCCATAGAAGTAAATTATCTCCTGTGTTTTGATTCGTTTTAATTCTTTTTTCTGTACCCTATCCCCAAATAATTTCATACTATTTCTTAGCTTATCCCTTTCAGATTTGTTCATTGATTTTATGTTTAGAGATAATAGAGGCTATGACTCATACATTAAGTTCACTCATTTCCTTAGTATTCTATTACAACTAATTTTGGCTAGTACTCGTAGTCATATGCGTCTATAAATATTATTCACTTTTCGAAAAAATAGTGAGCTATGGCTTTCTTGTACATCTTTCAGATCTTTTGTAGTTCTTGTGCTTTGTAACATGTTTTACATTTTGGCAAATGTCCAACTGCTCTGTTAAAGCAAAGTACAAGCACACTATCAGTACACATGCTCATCAGTTTCATTAATTTTCCCTCTACAGATTTCCCTCTGACTTCCCTTCCTCTGTATGCCTGCCTCCATTTTGATGAAGTCCCGTGTGGACTAGTCACTTAATTAAGTCATCCTTACTTTAGACTTCCCTTCGAGTCTTTCTTCTCTTATCTTTCCCGTTAGCTCCTTGTTTGGGCAAACTGCATCTCCGAGTGGCTTCTTTGGAAAACTGTACAGGCAAAGCACAATTTGGGGAGTCCTTGAATATCTGAAAATGTCTTTGCCCATTTCTCAAACTCAAAAAAACATTTCGCCACATATAGAACTCGAGGTGTGTGTCAGGCCTGACTGTAAAATGACTGAGGCCGATAATAAAATGAAAGACTGAGACTTCTTGTTCAAAATTGTTAGTTCAAAATGGTGGCAAAGAATGTAAGCAAGGTGTCAGACTCTTCTACGTATAAGGTCCAATGGGAATGCACTGGTCGAATACCTGTGAAACCAATCAGGTAGAAACAAGGGGAATTCAGGACAGATGATCCCTTCAGGGCCAGTAGTCAGAGTGGTGATACCAGGATGAAGAGAAGGTGGAGTAGAAAGGGGGAACCAATTGCAGGAATCTACATATAACCTCCTTCCTGGGATGCAGACAGCAGGGAAGTGGATAAAGGGACACACTGGGCAGTGTGAAGTCATCCTTACTTTAGACTTCCCTTTGTCAAAATGAATATTTTTTAATTCTTAAACATGAGTCTGTAAATTTTTCTGAGGGGATCCTTATCCTTGTCTCTTCTCTGTGCTTTATGTCTACATTTTATATCTAGTCTTTGTTTTCTATTATCCTTTCTTCTACATTCTGGGATAATAATTATATTTTCCCCCACCTAATTTATTTATACCTTATCTATATGTAAATTATCAGTGTCATTTTTCAAGAGCTTTTTCTGTTCCTTTAAAAAAGAATAAGTGTTGTGCTTGCTTCAGCAGCACATATACTAAAAAAAAAGAATAAGTGTTAGCAAGTACTACTTGTGAGTGAAGTGGGGGGTTTATTTTTAGGGGGCGAAGTGTACAAGTTTATTTTTTAAATCATTTTATTGGGGGCTCATCCAACCATTATTATGATCAATATATACATCATTGTATTAAGATCAAATTTGCACATTTGTTGCCATCATTATTCTTGAAACATCCTTCTTCTACTTAGGCCCCTGGTATCAGCTCCCCATATTTCCTCTCCCTCCTCACTCCCCCTCTCCCATGAACCCTTAATCATTTACAAATTATCATTATTTTGTCATATATACACTGCCCAGTTTGTCCCTTTATCCACTTCCCTGCTGTCTGCACCCCAGGAAGGAGGTTATCTATAGATTCCTGCAATTGGTTCCCCCTTTCTACTCCACCTTCTCTTCATCTTGGTATCACCACTCTGACTACTGGCCCTGAAGGGATCATCTGTCCTGAATTCCCCTTGTTTCTGGCTCTGTCTGTACCAGTGTACATCCCCTGGTTTAGCTGGATTTGTAAGGTAGAATTGGGATCATGATAGTAGAAGGTGGAGGGGGAGGAAGCATTGAAGAACTAGAGGAAAGTTGCATATTTCATTGTAGCTACATTGTTCCTTGACTGGGCTTTGGGTTCCCAATCTGTATTCCCCCTGATTTATAATGATGTAATTTTTAATTTTTGATACCTGATACCTGATCCCTTTGACACCTTGTGGTCACACAAGCTGGTGTGCTTCTTCCATGTGGGCTTTGTTGCTTCTCAGCTAGATGACCACTTGTTTAGCTTCAAGCCTTTAAGACCCCAGGCAACTACATCTTTTGATAGCCGGGCACAATACTCTTTCTTTACCACATTTCTTATGCATACATTTGTCTTCAGTGATCATGTCAGGAAGGTGAGCATCATGGAATGCCCAGTTAATAGAGCAAAGTGTTCTTGCACTGAGGAAGTAGTTGAGTGAAAGTCCGATGCCCATCTGTTGTTGTCTTAATACTAATCCTGTAAGTATATGCTCATAGATCTATTTCCTCATCATCATATATAAATATATTCACCTCTGTACATGCCTATATTTAGACATTTATTTATGCCCTGTACTCCCCTTGCCCACAGTTCTTTCCTCTATTTCCTTTTACTTTCCTCTTAACACACTATTATGCTCTCAGCCTCAACTTGGTATTTTCTCTTTGTTACCTTACTCTTGATCAATCCCTATCAGGACTCTCACACCCAGCTTGCCACTGATTTTGAATCACTTGTTCAGTTATTCTTTTATCCCTGGGTTAGTCAACACCACCTCCTTACACCCTCCTCATGCCCCCCGGAACCATCAGTCTCACTGTTTTTGTCTCCAAGTTTATTTAAAAAAAAAAACAGTTCTATTGACACTTTATCCACATACCATGCAACTAATAGTTAAATTCTATCAAGTAGAGTTGTACAGTCTTTATTACATCAATTTTAGAACTCTTTTATTTTTGCCATACTCATTGTTATTCATGTAACTTTATTTTTGGTGAAAATATATACTACAAAATATTCAACAACTTCTAGATGAATGATTAAGTGCTATTGATTACAACATTTTTCATCTTGTACACCATTATTTTGTTCCCTTTACAAATTGTTTCACCTCCATAAAAATGAACTCAATGCTCCCTAAACAAAAACTCTTCCTGCATCACCCCAGGTCAAATTGGTGTCTTTTTCTTTCCTTCCTTTTTTTTAAGTAATATTATTGATAGAACATTAATGTGGCATACTTATTCAATATACATTGAGCAATAATTCAGGAGGAACTACGTGACATGCATGGCACCTGACCAGGAGCAGACCTTGAAAGAAACAGAGACCTTTCTGCAGAGGGAACAGACAGAGAAAGCCTTCCTCAGTGTGGGCGCCCTGAATCCAAATTTCTTACCTCCTACGCTGTGAGAAAACAAATTTCTATTGTTAAAGTCTCCCATTTGTGATATTTCTGTATAGCAATGAGAGATCATCCAAGCAGCAGAAATTGCACAATTTCTATAATAAATGCAAAAACTTCTTGAAGTCAAGTTATAAGTGATCTATCAGAATAGTGATTTGGGAATAAGATGAAGACTAATTATGGAAAAATTGTATTTTACAATATATATTCCTTGTTCCCACTGCCACCAAGTAAATTCTGACCCTGTAAGACTGGGTGGAGCTGCCCCTGTGAGTTTCCAGCACGATGAATCTTTTATGGGATCAGAAAGCTTCATCTTTTCTCCTATGGAGTGGTTGGTGGTTTAGAACTGCTGGCCTTAGCTAGACCAGGGGGTGTGCACTGGAGTCGAAAACATGGGGAATTTAGGATATATGATCTCTCAGGACTAGTGGTGGGAGTGGTGATAGTGGGAAGGTGGAGGGATGGGAGAAGGAAAAAGGGGAACCAATTTCAGGGATCTACATATAACCTCCTCTCTGGGGTACGGACAACAGGGAAGCAAGTGAAGGGACACATTGAACAGTATACAATGTGAAAAGTAATAACAATGTATAAATTATTAAGGGTTCATGGGGGGAGGGGAGAGAAGGGAAATATGGGGAGCTAGTGCTGGGGACCTAAGGTGGGGGGAGGATGTTTTGAGAGTGATGATGGCAACAAGTGTGTAGATGTGACCTGCATACAATTGATGTATGTATGGATCATGATGGGAGTTGTATGAGCTCCCAATAAAATGATTTATTAAAATAAGGAGGTAGAAAAAGGAGCTTATACTGATGGCTCAAGAAGAAAATATTTGGAAATGAATATAGCAACATGCATACAAATATGCTTGATACAAATGATGTATTGAATGTTATAAGAGCTGTAAGAGCTCCCAATAAAATGCTTCAAATAAAAAGATGTTCATAACAAATCCCTCCCCTCCCAAAAAAAGAAATGCTGGCCCTGCGGTTAGCAGCCCACTCTACCACCAAGTCTCTCGGAATACATATGAACAGAGTAAAATCAGTTCTTTCCTCTTACGTGTTTTCTAATGTGGTTAGTTTGTTCCTTTACATGTAGACTGAGAGCATCTTTGTTGTTGTTGTTGCTGTTAGAAGCCATGGAGTCATCTCAACCTGTGTTCATCCAATGCACAGCAGAAGAAAGCACTGCATAGTTCTGTGTGTCATCACCCGAGTTCCCATGCCTAAGCCCATCCAGATCAAACCATCTCATGGAAGGCCTTCTTCTTTTTCACTGCCTTTCCACTTTGCCAAACATAATGACCATTAAGATTTGTCGTACTTCTCATTTCACTTTTTTTTTTAACTTTCCTTGATGATTAAATTGCTTTGGAGATGACTTAACTCATAAAATAATGATACTGTGGAGTTTTATAATTATAAGCAGTATTTGCCTACATGAAAAAATGCCTAAAATTAATCAAGACTTTGAATCTATAATTCTTGCTTTTTAGACAGGCATTGGGGTCTAATTTTCTGAACACTGACCTGCAGAGTAGATCTGTTTTGGTGTTTCACGAATACTTATAATTTTTTTTATAATACTTTTTGTCTCTGAGGTGAGGGGTTAATGAATATAGCATCACAGTGTCATGTTGTGACAGACCCTATCTGAGTGTTTCAGGAACTATTTTTTTTAAATCATCTTAATGTGGGTTCATCAACTCTTATGACGATCAACACATATGTCAACATACATCAGGCCAATTCACACTTTTGTTGGCATCCTCATTCTGGAAACATCCTTCTTCCACTTAGATCCCCAGTATTACTCCCCATAGTTCCCCTTCCACCCACTTCCCCTCCTCCCTTATGAGCCCTTAATAATTTACAAATTATCATTATTTTTTCATATTGTATGCTGTCCGATGTGTCCCTTGACCCACTTCCCTATTGTCCATATCCCAGGGATGAGGTTATATGTAGATCCCTGCAATTGGTTCTCCCTTTCTACTCCACCTTCCCTCCACCCTCCCAGTATCACCACTCTCACCACTGGTCCTGAAGGGATCACCTATCCTGAATTCCCCATGTTTCCAGCTCATATTTGTACCAGTGTACATCCCCTGGCCTAACTCCATTTATAAGGTAGAATTGGGATCATGATAGTGGGTGGGAGGTAACATTTAAGAACGAGAGGAAACTTGCATATTTCATTGTTGCTACACTGTACCTTGACTGGCTCATCGCCTCCCTGCAATCCCTCTGTAAGGCGATGTCATGTCACCTATTGCTGGACTTTGAGTCCCCAATCTGTACTCCCCTAATTTATAGTGATAATTTTTTTTCTTTGATTCTGATACCTGATCTGTTTGACACCTCGTGGTCATACAAGCTGGTGTGCTTCTTCCATGAGGACTTTGTTGCTTCTTAACTAGATGGCCACTTGTGTACTTTCAAGCCTTTAAGACCCCAGATGCTATATCTTTTGTTAGCCAGGCACCATCAGCTTACTTCACCACATTTGCTAATACATACATTTGTCATATGTGATCATATCAGGAAAGTGGACATGAAGTGTTATGTCTTTTAGTTCTTTGAAGCCTGATAACTTATCCCTTTGACAATCTGTGGTCATACAAGTTGGTGTGTGTCTTCCACGTGGGCTTTGTTGCTTCTGAGCTAGATGGCTGCTTGCTTATTGTCAAGCCTGTAAGACCCCAGATGCTACATCTTTTAATAACCAGGCACCATTAGCTTTTTCACCACATTTACTTATGTAAACCTTTGTCTTCATTATCGTGTTGGTAAGGTGAGCATCATGGAATACCAATTTAATAGAACAAACTGTTCTTGCATTAAGGAAGTACTTGAGTGGAGGACCAATGCCCATCTGCTGTCTTAATACTTACCCAATATGTACATGCACATAGATCTATTTCTCCATATAAATATGTTCACTTATGTACGTGCCTATATTTAGACCTCTATAAATGCCCTTTACCCTTCCCCAGTTCTTTCCTCTATTTCCATTTACTTTCCTTTTGCCCCACTATCATGCTCAATCTCCATTTGGGTTTCAGTATTTTCTCTCTGTTACATTACTCTTGATCAGTCAATCACTATCAGGCTTCTCACACATACCTTGCTACTGATTTTGGATCTCTTGGGATAGTCAACACCACCTCATTTCCCCCACTTCCTATTTTCCATGTCCCCTAGGAGCCATCAGTCTCGTTGTTTTCTTCTCAGGGACTACTTTTAATAGTTAATTCTCATGTTACTTTTTATTTTTTAATGCTTCATATTTTATGAATACATATTCTTTTAGCTTTACCAAGGCTAAAAACTCTCTTAATATGGTAGTATCAAAACAACATTCTTTTAACTTTTGCATTTCAGAAATGGAGACATTGGTATATATCTCTTTAGAATTTTTATTTGTTACTGTTTATGCTGTATTCCATTAGGAATATCCTACATATTTTAGATCCTAGAACAAATAATGGGATAATTCTAGTATAAATAGATAGAGAGATAGATTAATAGATAGATAGGCAGATGGACATATACATAAACACATAGAAATTTTCATTATGAGAACAATACCAATTATAAGGTTGGGCCACTTAAAGGATTAGTCATGCAGCCATCTTTTAGAAGGTAGAATTATTTGATTTTTTAAATAATTTGTTTTATTTGAGTATTATATGAAATGTATTTTTTTGTTTTGTTTTGGTTTTGGGGGGCATCACTGCCCTCTGGTGGTCGTGGGAGCTATCTAGCCTTGCTCCTGGAGAGCTGCTACTGGATTTGAACCGCCAAGCCCGTGGGCCGCAGTCCCGCACTCAACCACTACGCCATGAGGGCTCAGCCCTCTATGGAATGTATTATAGCTGTATGCCTATGCCTAATTTCTGAAAATGAATTTCGTAAAATTTGTTGAAGATAATTCAAAACTTTTGCAGCCATATATCAAAAGGAACTGCTATAAAATAAGTTGGGTTTAGAAAAATACATGAACTAGAGGATGCCAATGCTAATGCAACAGATCCTGACTAAGCAGAGACTACCAGAACAATGTCTACCATGTTTTTATTGACTATGCAAAGGCATCTGACGGTGTGGATGATGGAAAATTATGGATAGCACTGTTAAAAGGAGGATTCCAGGGCATGACTTGCGCTCATCTGGAAGCTACGCAGACTGAAAAGCGATCATTTGTAAAGAACAAGAGGACACTGCAAGTGTAAAATTATATCAGGGTTGTATTCATTCACTAAATTTAGTCAGTCAACGTGCTGAGCAAGTAATATAAGATGTTAGATTATATGGAGAACATCATGGCATCAGAACTGGAGGAAGATTAGAAAGCTAATAATAATAACTTAATAAACAACCTGCAGTATGCAGACGATACAGCCTTGCCTGCTGAAAGTGAAGAGGATTTAAAGCACCTATTGATGAAGACCCTGGACTGCAAACTTCAATACAAATTACATATAAAGAAAATGAAAATCTTTACAACCAGATGAATAAGCACCACCATGAGAAACAGAGAAACTATTGAAGTTGTCAGACATTTAATTTTACTTAGATTCACAATCGATATCATGGAAGCAGCAGTCAAGACATCTGCTAGAAAAGACTTCTTTAGAGTGGTAAATAGCAAACATATTGCATTGAGCACTAACGTGTATCTGACCCAAACACAGGGTATGTTCAATAGCTTCAGATGCATGCAAAAGCTGGAGAATGAATAAGATGACCAAAGAACAATTGATACACTTGAATTAGGATATTGGTGAAGGATATTGATCATGGCCTGCCTGGCTGGGCACTAACAGATCTGTCTTGGAAGAAATTCAGCCAGCATGCTCCTTAGAAACAAGAATGGCTTGACTTTGGCCATGTTTTCAGAAGGAACCCGAACCTAGAGAAGGACAGCAGGCAGGAATAAGGAGATCCTTAAAAGGACTGGTCAGTCCGTAAGCATGATTGTGAGGATGGCACAGAGCTGGTCGGTGCTTAGTTACACATGGGGTTACTATCAGGTGACCAGATGTCCCACTTTTTAACAATTTGTCCCATGTCCCGCGACATTTTAAAATTAAATAAATATATCGCAATACAATTTTTGTGTTCTATGAACATTTTTCTTGCTCCCTATAGGCCAAATTTTTAATCGAGAACTCCCACCTGCCCCTGGTCCATGGTGTCCTGCTAAAAATCTGGTCTGAACAGACTCTCAGGCACCCACCTTTCAACAATAACAATGTGCTTGGGCTTATTCCCTGTGGGAATGGGTTGTCTTGTACTGTTAATGAGGTAGGGTTAGTGTATGATATATCTTTAATCTCTGTTGAGAAAGAAAAGAGATTAAATGCAAACTAGCAGCAGAAAGAGGAGATTTATAAATTCAAGATATGAGCCCAGAGGCAACAGGCCTACCAATGCTGAAAAGGGCCAAAGACCTTCTCAGAGAGCTAAGCATGAGAGCAAGCCTTCTCTAAATCTCCTGCCCTGATTCCAAACGTGGAGTCTCCTAAACCGTTTGAGAATAAAGCCATCCACTTGACAGGCTTCTGTGCTAGTGTACCTAAATACCAAGACAAGTATATTCCCTTTTAAAAATGTGGTGGTTCTATATTTGAATTAAAAAAATATATTCAATCATTTTCTACTGCTCGGTACCCTTTGTTCAAAGGTAGAAATTGTTTCTGCCCTTCAACTTTGCTTGCCTGAATTACAGGCTAGTCCATTGTGTTCATTAATGGTATTGTTCTTTTCACAAATCGTTCAAGTGTGAGAAGTTTCTCCACTCATGTAGATGACAATCTGCTTACTGTAGAACATTTGGACTGATTTTAAAAGTCTTGTCAATATTCAGTGATGAACTTTTGGGGAAAGGACTACTGTGTCTCTTGATTTTAGTGTTGTTTAAATGCCTCTCTGTCGTGTAGTGAATATTAAAATGTAGACTTTTAAGTGTTTTCCTATCATTTATGGAAAGGAAGTTACAAAGGAATTTCAAAAATCCTATTATAATCCAATTCTGTTTTTAAATGCATTTTTAAAGCCCCTTGACTTGTAGCATGAGCATCCATTGAGCATATATTCTTTTCTGATGAGAAACTATTGATTTACATGTATGAAATATATCATTTGCCCTACCGTAAAAATGTCCTATTGTGAATTGGGTGGATGTATACAGAGTAGGTCATCCAGTTTACATCCAACAATTCAGACACTTTTCCTCCATCTCTCACTGCGACTCCTTCAGTACAGCACCACTGACCAGACATCTTCCCTGTGTTTCCATTAGCTTCTCCTTTTCTTTCCTGATCTTCTGAAGGTGGATAATTCTAAGGAGTGTGTACTTCACTGGTTTCAGTTCCCTTTAAAGACCTGTCTAGTCAGTGTACAAATCTTTTAGTAGATATATGATTTGCAAATACTTTCAATCTATGTTCACTTTTTACTATTTTAATACTGTTTATAAAGAGCAGAAGTTCTTAATATTGATGAAGCAAAATGTTTTCTTTTCTTTTATGGATGGTGCTTTTAGCTATGAAATTCTTGCCTGACTCAAGATCACAAAGGTTTTTTGTTTATTTGTTTATAGAACGGCTTCCCCATTGAGAGGTAATTATTACACAGTATACTAGGCATGAATCAGATTTTTCTTTTGCACTAACTAGCACTTAACTATTTGCTTTAAAAACGATCATGTCTCTACTAATTGTTTGGTGCATATTTCCCAAGTAAATGGACTATATAGTTGTGAATATCTTTCTATACTCTTTATTCAATTCTATTAACCTATTTACCTGTAATGGAAGATAAAGGTGAAAATGTTATGATAAAAATGAAAAAACACATGAAGTGTTGCTCAGATTCTAAATAGAGAGAATTATAATATATTGGATCCGATTATGTGATTCACATTGGGATGAAAATCTGCAAAGGATTCATGGGAGAGTTAGCATCCCAGATATGCTGATTAACTAATTTCATTAAGACAGGTAAAAGTAGTGGTCATGAGAGACTAGCACTTCAGGATCTAAAACTACCTTGGAATTAGGACTTAGGAGGGTTTGAACTTAGGAAGGTTTGAGAATATCTGAAGATGAACAATTAAACCAGGTTGTTTCAGGAGTGAGAGGAAACGTATGCATTTCCACAGTGGACCACTTTGTTGACATATTGTGTTAGTTTGGGTAGACTAGAGAAACAAATTCATATGTGCGCATATGGGTTTAAGAATGAAGTTTATATACAAGAGCAATTCTCAATTGAACATTGAGAAAATATCCCAGTCCAGTCCAAAGTCATAAATTCTATATTAGCCCTTATGTCCTTTACCAATCTGTAAGTCTTCTTCAGACTCATGAAGCACATGCAATGAATGATACCAGTATGATCACAGGCCTGTGAGTAGAGTCTTATGTATCCAGTGGCAGGAGAAGCATCTCAGCACTGGTAGGAGTCTCCCTGTGACTCCTTCAGTTTCCAGGGCAGGGTCTATCAGCCATGTGTCTTGTCAGCTGCAATGTCTTCCAGGGAGTAAGTTTCCCACCTTCAGAGGAGAAATACTGCTGGGTTTCCCAGTATTCTCAGAGAAGAAGGCCATGTCCACACAGAGGTCTCATTGGCTATCATCAGACTCTTTTCCTGTACTCTTAGTCCTCAAATTGACACCAGTTTAGCTAACTGTCACACATATGTTGTGCACTCTCAAAAGCTGTAATTACTTTGAAAACAGGTTTTGGTGGTATACAAACAGGTGTCCATGCACAATATGTATTTAAATGTGTGTGTACCATTTTGTATGTTCTTATGTATGTTGTCCTATGTGTATTCTTCCCATACCCTGAGGTACACTAACAGATGCCAAGTAATTATATACTAAACTGATATGGCATTTGAAGTACCTGTGTGGCAATATTTTTGCTTATAAATAGCCAGTCATCACTAGTGGGGTCTCTGGTCATAGATTATATTAGACGTTGGCAAACAGCAACTCCTGAACAATATGCGGCTCTTTCAGAACATACATGTGGCTATGAAGTAAAATGGAAAGTTTTTTAAAGATATTATTCAGATATGGTGCTTTCATTTGTTTGTAAAGATATATTGATGGATCTTGAAAACACTTTAAGTTGTTGTGAGCGACAGGATTGGATATTCTGTCTCAAAAGTTTTTTTATCCTGGGGGGGAATATGTATATCTATATATTCCTGAATTACATCTCTCTCTATCTACCTATCTATCTCTCTATCTATCTATCATCTGTCATCTATCTATCTATCTATCTATCTATCTATCATCATGTCCCTGGACTATATGTCTATATGTATATCTACATCTACCTCTCTCCATATCATCGATATCTGTACTCACTGCCATTGAGTTGATGCCGATTGATAAGGACTCTGAAGGTGCCATAGATAAGCGAGCCCAAAACTGCTAAGAGTGAAGCATCAAGTTACAATGTGGGAATAAAAAGCACAAATGTAAGTCTGGCAAAAGAGCACAATTTTCCACTTGGCACGCTCCATTCCATTGATGAAAGAAACCAAATCTCGCCCCCTCCTAAAAAGAAGCCAAATCATTGTTTCAAAGGTTGCTGTTTTTAAGCTGAATTAGGTAACATGTTTGTTTTATTTTATGCATGTACCTGTAATTTATTCTTCAGCTTTGGTGATTTACCCATAGTCTGGTTTATGTACGCAAGTAGAACATAGATGTTTTCTTTAAAATAAGGTAAAATTCCTCTTCACTACAGAGCAAAATAATATTAGATTAAATGTCTTACTGAAAAATAAAAAGGCTAGATAAGACCTTATGTTCCTGTTCAAACTCACTTATTTGATTTTAGGCACATTTATAAATGAATCACTCTGTAACCCAAGACTGCCTGTCTTAGAATCTCATTCACGGCTACAGCCGAATCAAGTGTGATTTGGCAAGGTCGTGCCGTTGGGAATAAGTGCAGGCTGTTAGGAGTTAGAGCAGACTGTGAGAAGTTCATAAAGGTATACTTCATTCATGAATTCTTAGTTTTGATTTAACAATTAGGATTAGGTTCCTCTGCATATAAAATACATCTCAAAATAATGTAACTTCAAAATTCACTGCCGACTCATGGCGACATGTAGGACAGGGTGGACGGGCCTCAGGGAGTGGGGAGTCCAGAGACCATAACTCTTGATGGGTACAGAAAGCCTGATCCATCTCCTGGGAAGCAGCTAGTGGGTTTGAACTGCTGACATTTCCACTGCAACCCAATATCTACATAACCATAACCCCACTCAGACAAATTCAAAGACGTAGATCATTCAGGGAGTGTTTTAGACAAACCTCAGAGCTGGCAGAGACATCTTTAAATATGTGTCACCTGGAACAAAGCTGTGAGTGTGTGAACTGCATCCCCCAAAGCAACACTTTTTGACCTGATGTATAAATATAATTTTTTAGACAGTTGTCTGATGGGGAAAAACCCAAACAGTGAGAATAATAAGCATAAGTCCATATGTTTTTCCCTCTGACCTATATTGTATTTTCTTAGAACTGTTGCAATAAAATTTTGATCCCATTGCTATTTATCATGAATGATGACTCTAGTAGCATTCATATTTAGAAAGGATAATCTTTATGCCAACTCTCTAGCTAATGACTAGAAGATGGATTCTAGTGCTAGAAATAGATTTTTATATAAATCTCTTTATTGTCTTGAATTTTCAGCAAGACTGCTCTGGAAACATAATATCTAAACTAGCATCCTATACCCAATATCACTTGCAATTAAATTATTATTATAATTTATAATCATTTCTGAAGTGATGGAGATTTATCTTACCTGGGCCAAAAGAGATTGCTAAAAATATTTCTATTTAATGTCTTTAAAAGTATATTATGTGGTTTATATATTTCTTTTTTTTTCAATAATTTTATTGGGGGTTCTTACAGCTCTTATAGCATTCAATACATCATTTATATCAAGCATATTTGTACATATGTTGCCATCTTCACTTCCAAATTTTATGTTTGAGTCCTTGGTATAAGTTCCTCTTTCCCCCTCCTTTTTTTTCCCACTTATTGTACTTTTTTATTGGGGACTCTTACAGTTCTTGTAACATTTAATACATCATTCATATCAAGCACATTTGTACACATGTTGCCATATTCATTTCCAAATATTTTCTACTTGAACTCTTGGTATAGGCTGCTTTTTCTTCTCTTTTTTTAAATAATCATTTTCTTGGGGGCTCATACAACTCCCATCAAGATCCATACATACATCAATTGTATGCAGGCCAATTTACACACTTGTTGCCATCATCACTCTCAAAACATCCTCCCCCCACTTGGGCCCCCAGTACCAGTTCCTCATATTTCCCTTCCGTACCCTTCCCCCACAAGCCCTTAATAATTTACAAATTATTATTGCTTCTTAATATCCTGCACTGTCCAATGTGTCCCTTCACTCACTTCCCTGTTATCCATATCCCAGAGAGGAGGTTATATGTAGATCCCTGAAATTGGTTCCCCCTTTCTATTCCACCCTCCCTCCACCCTCCCAGTATCACCACTTCTACCACTAGTCCTGAGAGATATTTCCCATGTTTCTGACTCCAGTGTGCATCCCCTGGTCTAGCTGGACTTGTCTGGTAGAATTGGGATCTTGATAGTGGGTGGGAGAAAGCATTTGAGAACTAGAGGAAAGTTGCATATTTCATTGCTACCACACTGCACACTGTCTGGCTCATCTCCTCTGTCGCTTCACCTATTGCTGAGCTTTGGGTCCCCAAACTGCACTCCCCCTCATTTACAATGAGACAATGTTTAGTTCCTTGATGCCTGATACCGGATCCCTTGGACACCTCAAAGTCACACAGGCTGGTGTGCTTCTTCCGTGTGGGCTTTTTGCTTCTTAATGGCCGCTTGTTTACTCAAGCCTTTGAGAGCCCAGACACTATATCCTTTGATAGCCAGGCATCTTTAGCTTTCTTCACCACATTTGCTTATGCATGCATTTTTCGTCAGTGATCATATCAGGAAAGTGAGCACGCAATGTTATGCTTTGTAGTTCTTGAAGCCTGATAACTGATCCCTTTGATACCTGATGGTCCCACAAGCTGGAATGCTTCATCCATGTGGACTGTGTTGCTTCTGAGCTAGATGGCTGCTTGCTTACTTGCAAGCCTTTAAGACCCCAAACACTACAACTTTTGATAGCCAGGCACCACCAGCTTTCTTCACCACCTTTGCTTATGCACACATTTGTCTTCAGTGATTGTGTTGGGAAGGTGAGCATCATGGAATGCCAATTTCATAGAACAAAATGTTCTTGCACTGAGGAAGTACTTGAGTGGAGGTCCACTGCCCATCTGCTGTCCTAATCCTAACCCTACAAGTATATGCATGTTGATCTATTTCCTCATTATCATATATAAATCTTTTGGTACCATTATGCTAAATATATTTCCACCTGTCTCTTTTTTTGTCCCTGCTTTCTGGAAATAGACTAAGATGCCTCGTGAAGCAGCTGGAGAAAGGTGATGTCAACGTTGCGCACTTGAAGAAGAACATTGAATATGCAGCATCCGTGTTGGAAGCAGTTTATATTGATGAAACGAGGTATGTTTTAAACTCTCACTCCCTTGGTTTCCTCGGTTGCCTTGCTCTTCCTTTATTCTACTTTAGACAGTGTCTTTAAACAACTATGTGTTTTGTGGTATATGTAATAAGGAAACCAAAATACAAATCATATTACAATATTAAATATTCCTAGTCATTAACGACTTAACTTGACCACACTTCCTTTTAACAGTGCATATTCTAATTAAAATACTCAAAAATCATCAAAGTACTTTAGTCATGAACTAAACTTTTTACAATTTTTTGAGAATTTTGAAGTCACAAGGCATTAGCCATGAAAAATGTTATATTCAAGTAAATGCAGTCATAAAACATTCACAGTGAACAATTTCCTTCCCCACTCCCTGCATAGCCCTTAAGCCCAGATTGATTTATCTATGCTACCCTCTTTCCCAAGAACCAGATGTAGGCTTATCATGAGTATTCTCTTATATAGGAACTCTTCGTATTATCTCAGCTCTCTGAGTTGCTGCTAATTTCATGGGTACCACATGTCCACACATGCTTGTGGCAGTTCTCAGAGCCTTCCTGCAAGGCTTGCTTTGTGGCAGTCTCAAAGAGGTTATTGAACACCATCCAAAGTTAGCATCTAAATACAGTTCACAGGAGGGCAAAGGACCTAAAAAACGAGAGGCTAATGGAAGAACTTGTGACCCTCGAGCTGTGGCTCACCAGCAGGCAATTTTGTCCTCCAGTGGACACTAGGAAAAGTATAAAGACATTTTTTGGTTGTTATAACCATGTGCTGCTGGCATGTAGTGGGGAGGAGGCCATGGGTGTGCTACTACACAGCCTATCATGCACAAGACAGCTCCACTCTTAGGAATTATCTAGACACAAGGACCCATGGGATGAAAGGAAAGAAGCCCCTGTAGGAGGGAGAGCGGTACCTTCTTGCCCCTCCCTCACAGGGAACAAACCCAGAATCTCCTACCATAGACATGAGTTCACAGACCCAGGAGCAAACCGAAGACTGGGAGAGCATGTTATGATAGGTCTTGTCATTTGCAGATTTAATACTGACAAGTATCTCTTATGGACATGGGGGCACTGAGACGGGTCCTTGACAAAGTTATATAGGTGACTGGTTGATTAGAACTCCCTGTGACCTCAGAGGGAAAAGGGGCATGAGAAGGCAGAAGCACTACCAGAGTGGGCAGGATAGATGCTGTGTTTTCCAAGTCCTAAGGCTGCCAGATCAGAGGTCTCTGGAAGAATTCTCCCAAACACACTGTCTTCCGGTTAAAATAAGTATAATAAGGTTATAATAAGTGAAAAAGCAGCAGCTTTGGTTGGTTGTTGCTGCAAAAGTTAAGGTCGGAGTAGCGATGATGCAGTCAGGATGCTGGAAACATATCATGTTGAAGGTATCCTATTAGTACAACACTTTGTCTCTCAAGGACCCCCAAAAGCTCTCCAGGAGCCCACAACATTTGCACAGTTGCCACACGATTGGCAGTGAGACCACTTAAATCTAACAAGCCTGTTTTGTCCTTATAACTTTTTGCTTCCTGGCCACCAGATGACTGGCATGACAGGAAGCAGTAAGTTTGTGGATCAGGGAAGGGGTGGGCAAGAGGGGAGCTATCCACGCTGCCCTTTCCCTCGGCTGCTGCCCAAATCAATCTCATTCCCGAGCTGAAGGAAGAGGAGAAAGGTTATAATAAGTATGACATCAAATATTTGATATGGATGCATATTGCATTTAATAAACACACTAGGCACACACAACACATATGTAATTAATATTATTTAGGTCATACATACTCATAATTCAACAACGAAAATACAATAAAAAGTCTTGTTTCCATTCTTGTCCCAAACTACCCTGTTTCTCCAACTTATGTTTTTCTTAGGCATCTTTCCAGGGACTTTTACAAATATGTTTCTTATTTTTCTCTCCTTCCTTCATGGAATGTGGCACATTGCATTCATTGGTTTTCACTTTCACCCTCCCACCACAATCAAGGGAACTTGGAGTTCTCTCTATATCATATGCAGAACTGTACAATATTGCACAATGAGAATTTTCATTAATAGCTGACAGAAATGATGACAATATAATGAGGGTTGTGCTATACAGAACAGACCCACTCAACAAAAGCCAGGTTTGGGTCAAGAATTAAGAAAATGCATAGGAAATCTTTGAGAGGATCAACTCTGCCCAGGATAGTTTTCCTGGTTAGCTTTTGCAGAATGTTTATGCCACACCAAACCCCTGGCTGTAGAGTTGTGGCATTGCTAGACGACCCTGCTCCGTGGGTTCCTACGGCTGTGAATCTGCATGGAAGCAGATTGCCCCACCTTTCTCACCTGGTGTTGCTGGTGAGTTTGAACTGCTGACCTTGTTGTTAGCTGATACGTGTTTTGACCACATTGCCACCAGGGCATATCATTCTTTTAAGTGAACAGAGAGTCAAAATGTCCAGTGAAAAAGAAAGCAATTCCTGTTCTCATATTTGTTTACTGTTTCATTTTCATGTGTATTTTCATTTGCAAGCTAGCAAAATTTAGCGAGTTTAGGCTTTCCTTGACCAGTTAAATATTTAATATTTATTTATAAAATGCAAGTTGAGGCAGCTTCTCAGTCAGTGGGTGAGAGGTTGGGCTGGAGGCTTCTCCTGACTCACATTGCTGTGGAAGCTGATGATTGTCAGGCAGACCACAGGCAGGTGGCTACAGAGGCAGGTAAATTCAAGGTTAGTAGGTATGATGATGTTTCCCAAGATCATCAGGCAATATGATGGACCTCTGGCTTAAGTCCAAAGAACTGGGCCAAAGAGCCAGAAACAAGGGCCAGATGCAGCAGAAAGCAAAGCAATCTTTTTAATTGATTTTTAAAATCATTTTATTGGGGACTCATACAACTCTTATCACAATCCACACATACATCCGTCATGTCAAGCATGTTTGTACATTTGTATCCCTCGTTGTTCTCAAAACACTTGCGTTCCTCTTGAGCCCCTGGTATCCGCTCCTCATTTTTCCCCTCCCTCTCCACTCCCCCCGCCCCCATGAACCCCTGTTAATTTATAAATTATAATTATTTTGTCATGTCTTACGCCATCCGACATCTCCTCTCACCCACTTCTCCACTGCCCGTCCCTCATGGAGGAGGACTTATGAGATCCTTGCAATCTGTTCTCCCTTTCTACCCTACCTTCCCTCCACCCTCCCATTATAGCCCCTCTCACCACTGGTCCTAGGGGGTTCTTTTGGCCTGTATTTCCTGTGTTTCCAGTTCTTATCTATATAGTGTACATCCTCGGGTCCAGCTGGATTTGTAATGTAGAACTTGGATCATAATAGTTGAGGGAGTGGTGGGAGGGAAGATTTAGGAACTAGAGGAACATTGTACGTTTCATTATTGCTACACTGCACCCTGACTGCCTCATCCCCTTCCCAGGTCTTCTGTGAAGGAATGTCCAGTTGCCCACAGGTGGGCTTTGGGTCCCCACTCTGCACTCCCCCTCATTCACAATGATAGGATTTTTTGTTCTTTGATGCCTGATAACTGATCCTCTCAACACCTCATGATCACCCAGACTTCCATGCTTCTTCCCTGTGAGCTTTGTTGCTTCTCAGCTAGCTACCAACTTTTTTATCTTCAAGTCCTTAAGACCCCAGACTCTATATCCCTTGATAGCTGGGCACCATCAGCTTTCTTAGCCACTTTCACACCCGTGTTGTCCTCAGCGATCATGTCGGGAAGGTGAGCATCTCAGACTGACAAATTATTAGTACAAGATGTTCTTGTATTGGGAAAGTACTTGAGTAGGAGGGGCCCACTCTCCATGTGTTTTCTTAATATTAACCCTATAAATATATGTACATAGCTCTATTTCCCCTTTGCCATAAGCTTTTTCTTATATTGGAAGGAGGACACCCCCCTGAAGAAGTCTAGTTGTATCATGGTGTGGCTTGTGTCAGGATTATGCAATCTACCCTAACTTTTCCCTGGTATGGAGGCTTATAACAGACTGGCTGTGATTACACTGTGCTAGGTCAGTTCATGCAGAATTGCTAAGTAAAATCTCCAAACCAAGAATCATACCAAGAATCAAACCAAATCTCCATACCAAGAATCATTGTCCATCTAAGTTGAAGCAAAACCTTAGCTATTATCATGACATCATTTTAAAATTGGATGAATAATATACCATATCTTTATAACCTTCAAAGACTTTTAAGCTTTATTATATTTATCTCAATGCAGTCTTATGTAGCTGTGATTATTATTACATATGCTGACTGTTTTTCTATTTTGCTAATGGTTTTCTGAAATCCCAGGCATTGGTAAAATTGGGTCTAGAGGGAACTCATTGCAGTGATTGATGTACAGCGCCCCCCTCCAGCTTCCCACCTCCCACCCCCAAGGTGAAGGGAGCAAGAAGACATGAAAATAATTCATAATTTATCAAGTATTCATGAGGATTAAAGGGCAGGGGAGGAAAGGAAAAAGTGGAACTGACTAAGGCCTCAAATAGAAAGTGTTTTGAAAATGATGATGGCAACATATGTGCAGATATGCATGATACAACTGATGTATGGATTGTTATAAAATTTGTAAGATCTCTCAATAAAATGATTTATTAAAAATGGGATTATAAACAAAGCTCTGTGTCTTGAACAGAAGTGATAGAAAGTAAGATTGTATTTAATGACCTGAGAACAATTTAGATGATAATAAGTATCCTGATAGCTGAAGTGTAAATTATAGAAAAAATTACTAAAATTCTTTAGAGTTTGCCATTTGCCAAGAAGTCTTCTAAGTACTTTATATGCAGTTTTTTTTTTAAGTTTGGTCACCACAGCAACTAAGTTATCATAGATACTTGATTAGTACCATTTTCCCCATTAGTACCATTTTACCGTTAAGGAAAGTAAGTCACGCAAGAGTTATATAGTTTACTCAAGATAATGCAGAAAGCAGGAGAACTTGTGAGATTGCTGCCTTAGCAGGATGGGAACTGAACTTAATTCCATGACTCCCATCTGCTTTTCATCTGTAAGAAACTGTGGGGCACTGCCTGGTAAATGCTGGACTGTTATGGATTATTCAAATCCAGCTGACCACAAAGTTAGTGGTTCAAATCCACAACCTGATGCATGAGAGAAAGATGAGGCTGTCTATTTCCATAACAATTTATAGCCTTAGAAACTCTATCTAAATTGAAATTAACTTTTTGGCAGTGGTCTTTTTTTTCTTTCATAATGCCTGACCAAAATTAATTTCAGAGACTTAGAAAGCTTGGATGAGATCTCATTTGTGATCAGGGACATCAGACTCAGTTGGCATATTTATTTTGTTTCATTTCTTCCCAAAGTCACCTTCTTTGTCATCACTTTGGGGGCTTGAATTGCTCTCAGGTCATTAAATACCAAGGAGTATTTATACCATGAAACTGTCCATTGCTACAGATTAGGTTTTATTTATTCCTGGAGAGTATGTGTTCAACACTGTTATATCACCCTGAGCAGACTTATGATTGCATGTTATACATTGTCTAAGAACTATGATTTCAGCGTCAAACATTCATCTGGATACATTTCAGAGCATTAAATCTTGACAAAATTTGATTTCCTATAGTGTTGGTAAGACACAGAGCATCCATTGAGGTTGCACATTGATTGAGATGGGAAATACAACTTCTAAAGCCAATATCCAACCTGCTACCACTGAGCTGATTCCGACTCATAAGGATCGTCTGTCCCAGTAGGACTCATGATGTCCTTGTACGGCAGAGTAGAACTGCTCCCAAGGTCTCCCCAGTCCGCAAATCTTTATGAGCGCACTCTGCCTCTTCTTTCTCCCCTCGAGTGACTGATAGAATCAAATAGCTGATTTTGTGGATAACAGCCCAACCAAACAGAAATGTTAATAAAGCAGGAGTAGTTAATGAAGATTTAAATAAGAATGTTCTGGCTTCTGAAAGGTTTTCACTGAAAAATACTCTTTCTAGATAAAAATCATTCAGAAATGTATTGTTTGGAAGTCAAGTTTGTTTGTTTGTTTGTTTTTTGGGGGGGGGAGGGCACCACTGCCCTCTGGTGGTCGTGGGAGCTACCCAGCTCTGATCCTGAGAGCTGCTAATGGATTTGAACGGCCCAGCCCACGGGCCGCAGTCCCGCACTCAACCACTTTTGCCACCAGGGTTCAGCCCTAAGTCAAGGTTTTTTAAACAAAAATGATCAACACTATTTAAAGCCATTAAAGAAGAATGAATTAAATTAAACCTACACACACGCATCTATACATTTTCCTACTAAGCCTTAGTGGCTGCTAGGTTTCTATCAGAAAAATAAATGAAAACAAAACTCTGCCTTCTAAGGTGATTAAGTGGAAAAGCTGAATGCAGAGTTCCTAACAGAAGTTAAATCCTGACTTTCCTGTGGGACTGTAGCACAATTCCCTAATGACTATGGCCTTAAAAATTTTTTTTAATGTAGATGCCAATATTTTATGAGTCCTGCTTTCAAATGTGTCTCTGGAGGCTCTTGTTTTTCAGAGCTGCAGAGTTGTAATCCAGAAACATGTGGCTTGACAAGAAAAGAAAAGAATCTGTCTGTCCTTATTTCTATCGGGACACTGACAAGTCAAGTAGCATCTATGACCTCTAGAATGGCAGGACAGGCAGCTGTCTGGATGGTATACTTTCAGAGATAGAATCGCTTATAGCTCATAAAAATTTAGAATTTTGTTCTGTTACTTGAACCCATCTTAGTCTTATGATTTCCATGATTCCAAAAGAGTTGGTTTGAAGTCTGGATCATCCTCTCATGACTCACTCTCTTTGGATTCTCCAGTCAATTCTTTCTTTCAAATTACCAGATATACTTGGCTATTAGCTGAGTTTTTCAGCACATTTTTTGCAGTGGTAGAATGAGGTGCCTCGGCTGATATTCAGGTCAATTTACACTTGAATATACACAAGACTTAACTTCTGTAAGTCTTCACTATATCATTTGTAAAATAAAGATAGTCATGCCCACCTTATAGAGTTGACCAGAGGCCAATGTATAGTGCGATACTTGATGCAGAATCAAAATTGGACCATATTATCCATTGTAATTATTGTGTCACAAGAAAGCAAGCACCTCTGGTATGCACAGCATATTAAGAGATATAATGTGTAACTTCAACTGAAAATATCAGGTAATTACCTGAGAAACAAAGATGATAGACTCAGTTTACAAGAAAGGAAAACATGATGCAAACTAATGGAAAGAAAAGGTCCTTAAGAAGATGTACATCTCATAAGAAATCCTTAATTGACTTTTGGTGGGCCTTACTAAGTCTAAAGATTCTTGATATCAAAGTAGGTTTTAGTGAGTGGAAACACCATAATATTGGCTTGCTCAGTACAAAATTTGAATGGCTCCCAGGTGATCTTTGTGTACAGGGATGGACCAATGGGTGTTTTCTCATTTCACAAACATCTACTGGGGGCTTGTTTGGTGGTAGCCTGAGTGAGTAGCAGGAAAGCTGGTCATCAGGTTTAAGCCTGAAAGAGAGGAAATGGCTGAATGCTAGAAATGGGTCAAGAACCTTGCTTGGGGACAAAGCTGGGTGTCAGACAAATGCTGCAAACAAGAAATAAGAGGTCCAGAACTAGAAAGAAGGCCAGACATACACATGCTGTCAAATTACAAGAAGTACCAGGCAGAAAATTCAAGGTCAACAGGTTAAAAATTACACAGATCCCAAACCAGGTAGGAGTAGAGTTGGAAGTAGGACTGTATTGTTAATAAGCTTTGTTCCTTGGCAGAGGCCTCTCTGTCCATTCTGAAAGACATAGTTTTGACAAAGCAACTCCACATCAAATGTCTGGAAAATGCTAAAAATAGGGGTTGAGGAGTTCAGGAATACAAATTAAAAATATAGATTTGGGAAATATAAACCAGTGGTCTCATTTGTTTACAAATCATCCCTTTTATGCCTAACCTGAAGTAGCATGAGCTAAAAGATGCTTGGAGCTGTTTGTATTATTTATAGCTTCCTTAGCTCCATTTTACAGTCTTTAGGAAAGCCTAGGGAATATTTGTTTAATTCACCCATCAGGCCTAGCTGCCACTTTCCTCCACCGTCAGGTCTCTGGCTACAAATGTCTGAACTGTTTCACTGAAGATCACTTCATTGAGTTTCAGGTGGGCACCGCACCTACGCGTGAATTCATTTCCTCCCTCCACTTTCCTAGTCAGACTTTCCTAGCTAGAACCACCTGTAATCCTTCACTGATGATTTCCATCAGAACCCACAACTCAAATTCTTCCTCAGATGTCTCCTGCTGGCAGAATATGTCTATATATTCTAGATTCTGCAGCTCAGACATACATTTACCCCCTACTACAATCGACATCTTATTGCCAGCAAATTCATTCTGACTCCAGGGTCCCCTGCAGGACCGAGTAGAACTGCCTCATTTTGAGCCTGCCCTGTTCTGGGTTTCTGAGACTAAATATTTACAGGTGTAGAAACCCCCATCTTTCTCCTATAGGTGGTTTTGAACTTGGGAGGTTTTGAGTTTGTGATTAGTGACTCAGCACATAATCCACTCTGCCACCAGGGCTTTGTCTCCTGCACTCGGATATAGTCTCAGAAGAGCCCTGTTCCCAAAAAGGACAGTGTGCTTGGCAAAGTTGGGGGCCAGGAGCAAGGAGGAACTCTTCTCCATGGAGCCCCACAGTGGCAGCAACAATGGGTTCAAACATAGCAATTGTGAGATGGTGCCGGACTGGGCAGCGTTTCAACCTGTTGCTATGAGGGTCCTCGTGAATGGAACCAACAATGCATGTTTTCCCTATCCCGAATTCAGGACCTGAAGCTCCAAGATAAAGGTGAAGGAGAAAGCCTATCAAAATTGGAATCATAGTGTGCATTAACCTCCCAGGAACGAAATGTGTAACAGATCTGATGCAATTTGCAGTCACCATTGGGGTGAATGTAAAATCCAGTGTTGTGTAAAGGTTGCAGAATCTGCAGGGTTCCAGCTGTTTTCAAAAGGAAGACAGCCTGGCACATGGCTATGTGGGACTGTTTACCTTCTTGGATCCCAATGTATGGGAACATGGGAATGAGGCTGACACAAGCTCATGCCATGGACAGTGAACTCCCTGTGGGTTATCACTATAGCTTTGCAGATCGCAATAGTACTGTAGAGGGTACACCCTTTTCATTCTTATACTCACAGCAAGAGAAAAGAAAAGAGAACATTTTCTGAATTGATAGACAACTGCTATTTGCGTTGCATTTGTAAGTGACAGGAACCCAATTTTTAAAAAATGCTCAACTTGTGGGTGCTTACTGCATAAGCATTGTCAGCTTGTGTTAACTGTAGATTGATGCAGCGTGAAAACGAGGCCAAGATTCCTGTTTTACTTGCTCTGCATTCATCTCCTTTTGATGCTGCCAGTAGCAGGAAGGGCTGGCAATTTTTCCAAGATGTGTACCTTGACATCCTCAAACCCAGGAGCAATGAGGAGAGATTATACTCCATGAGAAACAAATAGATGCCTGTTGGCTGTTTTTATAGTATACTCTTCTTTTTTTCTTTTTAAGGTATACACTTAAAATCTGCTTCTTCTGTGTCCAGAAGAAGCAGACACACATGTTTAGGGGTTAACTATCTCACATGACACTTCTATTTCAATTCATGCAAGGTCAGTTCTATTTAAATTCTATGAACCAGAATGGAGTACAATCCTTTCCTTGGGAAAAACAATAAAAACAAAGCAGGAAATAGACAGGCAGGAGATATTCTATGTCAGAGTTCTCTGGCCTCCCCAGGATGAAATGAAAGGCTGATGTAAGTTCCATGGGTAAGAGGACCTGCATCAGGCCCTGGGAGGTATTGCAAAAAGTAGATGGACCGGCAGCCCATCTACTCTGGCTTCAGTTGAGCTTCTGGCTTTGTGAAGCAATCTCCAGGCAAGAGATTGTTTTTCTGCCTAGTTGTCAGTTTCCTTGCCCAAAGATGAAGTCTCCAGCCCCACTCGTCTCAGCGATGCTACCAGCGGTTTCAAAATCCTCCCATAAACATCCACTGGAACCTAAAGTAAACTCTGGCAGCCTCCAGAAAACCAGGATAGTCTCCTTTTAGTGGAAGAACATTTATAAATATGGGGTCTTTTAAAAAATGTTCTTCCTATTTGGAAGAGACCTGAGGAAATCGGTTAGAGGGGATGGGCTCAGGCATCGTTGGGGCGTCAGTGAATCGTTCGAAAGCACAGGACGGCTTCCACGAGTTCCGTTTCTGTGGTGTGAATTGTCGGGAGGGGCGGTGTTTGGAGAACTTGTAGACGGAGTGCGAAAACCAAGCTCAGACAAAGTTGCGATACCTTTTGGGCAACTTTCGTATTCTCTGGCCATCTGTGCCGTGTTCCTTTCTGAACACGTTCAAAGCTGTCTCAGTAACGGAAAGAGAAAGGCAAGAAAGCTGATCATGTCTTCTGAGAAAAGAAGGACAAAAATTCTGTGCATTATCTATTATGTAAGGTCTCCCCACTGCAGCTGTTTAGTGTCCATAGAAAATAAATGAATACTTCCTGGATTTGCAGATGGCATCTTTTAAAACAGAGTTATGTTTTTAGTTATTATATCAATAATTTGGGAGATAACTACATCCAAGACAGCATAAATTTGCATATATAATTGAATATACTTTTAAAATTCAGTTACTTGTATAATGATCTTATTTCCAGAATAATCTTAAGAAATTTGAGGCACAGAGAAGTCAATTAAGTTTCCTGTAGTCATACAAATTTATATGTCAGAGGTAAATTTAACCCCAAAAGGAATATGTACAATATTCATTTTTCCCTTTCTTTCTTGCCAACTCAACCCATCTTCATTTGCAAAGCCAGTGCTCTGGGAGAGACCTACTCCAGGTCCAGGCAGGGTGAATCCTGATTTATTTAATCCAGTAATTAGTTACCAATTCCCTAGCCTGTGGGTTTTAGACGTCAGCATGCCGTGTATTTCTATAAACAACACATAAATGAGAGATTTATGGTAATGTTTAAAAGCTTTTCTCATCATGGAAGAGGAGCTTAGTAGTTCTGGATGTTGCTGCAGTGGTCTATGCTACTTCTCTGAGATACCATCTTGCTGGGAGCATAAAATTGAACCACACACGAAAACCAAGTATCTAGGAATATGGAGGAAACCCAAGTCCTTATGGTATTCTTGAATTGGGAATTGAGAGAAAGAAAGAAAGAAAGGCTGGAATCACCTGGCCCCTAGGCTTTTTGTCACTGCTAACCACTGCCATGGAATTGAGTCAGACTCATCCTAATAAAGGGTTTCTGAGGCTATGCTTTTTAACATGCAATTCACATATCAGCCGTCAATAGCTCAGTCATTTTAAAAAGAAGTGTGCAATCTCCGCTACAATCAGTTCTATAACATTTTATTCCCTTTTGTACACATTGTTATTAGCTCCCCGTTTCTCCCCAACCCCCCCTCCCCTACTCCAAGGAAGCCATTAACCAAGTCAATATCTCCGTACACAGATATCATATACTGGAAAACAAAAATAAATAATAAATAAATAAATACCAGCAAAGAAAAACTCCAACAATAACAAAATAAACCAGAAAAAGCTGCAGTTGAAAAGAAAGCAGGGAGGGCATTCTCATCTATCTCCGAGTGGCTGGGGTCGGGACCACTGGCCGGTGCTTGCCCCACAGTGTCATCAGGACTCCCGGCCTTTGTGTTAGGGGAGGATAATGCATTTTGCTACTAATTCAGGCCCTTTATATGAGGTTGAGTCCTAGCTGCTGAGGGCATCCTCGAGATCTACCTTCTTCCTCCCAGGAAGTCACTCAGTCCCAAGGATAAACCTGGACATAAATACTTGTAAGTTTGCTACTAAGAATTTTGAATCTATTTTCCCACAGACACAAGGCAAAAAGCAGGCTGAGTTCCATCGTAGACTATATTTTGGTCCCATGATGGAGCTGAGCGATGTAGATGGTTCCCAGTATTAAGTAGTGGGAAGGCATAGAAAGAAGTTATTTTCTCCTTAAATAAAAGGATATTTCCTCATCCTTTAGGACATCCGATCAGTAAGACTATCCTCACAATGCATTTTGAATCTATTCGCTTCTCCCCATCCTTGTTTTGTTTTTTACTTTTATCTTCAATTCCCCAATGTCTTCTGAGTCATCACCCTTCATGAGACTCACTCAGGCCTCTCTGAGGAAACACAGGTCAACCAGTTCTGCCCTGGGAGCTATCCAGAAGGGAGGGTTGGGGGAGGGGGGTGGGTCAAGGAGCTCCTTTCTGCTCCTGGATCTTGGAAGGGAGCGGCATGAATAGGAATTGACTTGGTGGCAGTAAATTGCATTTTGTTTGCTTTTCTTTTTCTTGTCTTCATTGTGAGACGTGCAGGCAGGAATCCATGGAGCAGCTTGGGACCACTGTTCTTTTCATAGACCCCGCTTCATGCCTCTGAGGTGTCTTTTGATGGGACTAGACATGAACACATGGCCGTGACTCATCACATTATCTATGATTACATTTTCCTGAGATTTTTTTCCTTGTAAAGGAACCAGATTTTAAAATGTTAAGGCCAGAAACAGGCAGGTAGTTCTACTGGTTATTATGGGTTGTACATGACTGGAGTCAAAGTCGTGACTGATTACCTGGAGAAGGGGCCGCAGGGTAACAGAAGCATGCCAACACTTTGTTCTGTTTTATAATATCATCTTTCCACACACTGACTGAGACTGTTCACACAGATGGCAGATGCACATACGAGGTAAATAATACCTCCCCACTGCAAGTGTCTAATGATTTTAACAAGTGTTAGTCTCAAAGACCATTCTTCTCTGTAAGGATTCTCGATACAAAGCAGATTCTCAGGATTCTAAGATTGACTCTTTTTCTCTATATTTTATTATGTTTTTATTCCTCTGCTCATCCATTCCACAAACATGTATAAAGAACACTCAACATACATTGCTAATTATTTTTACTTTTCTCCAGCTTCTGTTAACTCTCTATTTCCTTCATCTATTTTGGTCTCATACATTGAGAAAGAAATGTATTCCTTGCTTTTCCACATCATTAGAATATACTCCAGTGTTTTCCAGTATCCCTCCTCCCCACGGCCCTCTGCCTCTGCTGCAGAACTGACTTTTCTATTTGGCGGTCAAATAATGCCCAGATACTTCTCATTCCTAACTTCAGTGGACAGGATGCCTTAATCAGATGTCTTAAGGGATCCTTTGGCTCATCTCTGGAGTTCACCACTACTTTTCATCCTTGCCAGTGAAATTGTGAGCAGATGGAAATAAATATGCTGCCAAGTCCATGGGATTAGCTAGCATTCTCTTGGCATTGCTTGTCTGTAAATTGGCAGGTGTAAGGACAAGAGCAGGGCTTCTGGAACAGGAGCATCCCTCAGCATCCCCTGGAGGGACTGCTAAACTGCAGAGTGGCTGTCTCTATCTGGAGGGTGGGCGAGGCCTTTGAAGTTCCAGTTCTAACAAGTTCCCAGAGGATGCTCCTGGGCCAGGGACCAGACTTTGAAAACCACTGGACTCTGGAGGCTACAGAAAAAGAGAGATACCGAAAGAATGTTAGGAATTTATTGGTTAGTGTTTTAAGGCTTCCCTTTGTTATCTAGGATAAAGCTATGTGATCATCTTTCCATAAGTGTCACAAGCGGATGGCTTTCACAAACACATTTGTTTTCTCACACAATTTAAGATGTTCTCACGGCCATCAGTCAATGCTAACCCAGAGAACCCCGGTCGGTTTCTGAGACTAGAGTTGTTTATGGAAGTAAAAGAGAAAACCTTGCTCTGTCCACTCTGAGGGAAGTTCTTATCTCCTTTCAGCTTCTGTGCCCTTGCTTTCCTAGTGATGTGGCCTCCCATACATTTTCTCTTCTCTCTGCTTGCTTCTGGAGTCTTACTCAGCTTTTTTATATCTGCCTGACCCTCCTCCCATCCCCCCATCGTCAATATTTATTAAACATCTGCAGTATATTAGGTACAATAGAACATAGAGAAAACACTGTGCCTGCTCTCGAGGAGCATACATTCTAACAGGGGAAGTGGTGGGAATGGTGGGATGCGCCTTTTAAAGTGATATGTTTTGGGTGGTGTTTTCTGCAAGGTACTGAGGAGCTAGTCTGTAAGGTGAGCTTGGGGTATCATTTAGCCCGATCGTTGTGGAGAGAAGAGAGGAAAAGAAAGGATTTCAAGGCAGACAATGACTGACCCTTCAGGACAGGGAAGGCTTACAGGGAGGTGAGCACAATCTCACCGACGATGACAACTTGCTGCTGTAAACAGCCTGAAAGAAATCATTTGTGGCATGCAAGCAAAGGAAGCAGACCTTCTTAGGTGTTGAGTAGGGCCAGAAAAATCCTGTAGCCCCTTTCCCAGGACATGGCCACCAAGTAGAAATGGTTGGTGACAAGACAGAATAAGGCTGGACAAGGAAAGTGACCCTGTGCAGCTGACAGATAGAGAGATGGAAAGGGTCGGCCTCGAAGGAAGGCCCTAAGAATATTAAGAAATTTGGTAAAAAAAACATTATCCAGAGGCACAGAAATAAACAGTCAATGCTACCCAATGTCACGATAAGCCAAGAACACGGTGACATTTTAAATTAGAAAATGCCATACACAAACAACTGAAGGGAATATATTACTTTTTTCTGTTCAGTCTCCCTTCCTAAGTACAAACTAATTGAGGGAAGAAAGGGGAGGAGAGGACACGGTTGGGAGCAGTAATGGTTATGTTAGTCATATTTTGCCATTATGATAAACTTTGCATTAAAACTTGGTAAAAGGACATTTACTGTCAAGAAGAAATAAGGAATACACTTCCAAAAATGTACAATTTCCTTTAGAGAAGTTTCAGAATCAAAAGAACTATTTTCCAGGAAGAGCTGTGGAGGAAAATGGTTAAAAATTCCATTCATAAAAACCTTCATTCCACTTACATCAACTTAATACATGTTCTTAACAATTATCCTTAGGTTGCTCATGAAGATTTTGTAAGGCATGGAATAAAGTTAGCCATCTTCTCAATTTACTTCCCCTGTAACTAAGTGTATAGGACATACACGTTAGGCATGTATACAAAAAAAAAAAGAAATCGTAAAGGCAGAAACCTAAAAAAATTAAGCTCATGTTTTTGTTTGTTCATTTTTTATTTTATGGATACCAAGCAATTCATTGTTACTTCGTCTTTACTTGTATGTTGTTCTTAGGTTGAGTAAAATATTTCGGTGCAAATAAAAGGAGTGTAACAAAAATATTGAAAGCAAACACCAGGTAACTTTAAAATAGTGGGATGTGAATGGTTTCTGCCCTTCTCCCGAGGAAACCGGCTCCCTCTCTGCCAGCAGGAACAGGTCTGCAGCCACAGGCAAAGGGGTGCAGACTGAGAGTGTGTGTTCCACAGACGCCCACTGTTCCGCTTGAACTAGCCACGGGAGATATGTTTCAGCCACAGCTGTGCTAAATGTTCCAGACCTCAAATTCTTCACATTAATTACACCTGTGACTGGAACCAATTATCCCTTTTACCCCCCCATCAGGCAAAACTGATATGCAGGCAGTTTTCTTTGCTTAGACATGCACCAGAATTACTATGCCAAACTCTTATCACTTGTAACCATTTTCCTCACCCCCATATTGGCCTCGGTAAGATGAAGGCAGGCAACTTGCTAAATATTAACTGGCTCTACTCCCCTAATATTAAACATAATAGCCACATGAGAAATATAGAAATTCAAATAGAAGTAATATAAACCTGTTATAAATCATAAACAAAAATACTATTTTGTGGGACAGCTCGGGTGACAAATAGTCTACTGTGTACATTTTAGAATAAGTCAGACAAAAGTGGCGAGGTTGGTTAATTTCCCCCTCCTCCTGCTTCAGTTTCATCTCCTTGGATAGCCAATGTCCACAATGCCAATGTCTCTCTCAGGAATTGCATTTCGAGTGTGCTGTCTCTCTATGGCTCTTCACTTAATGTATCAGTGTATCAACAATGGCTTGATCAGAAGTGGTCTTTGCAAGAGATCAGGTTTTCTCTGGGGAGTTCAAAATCATAGTAGGACACAGGGAAGTTAAGGGCCGGACCCAATCTGTAGGATGCTTCCCTTGCATTTCCTTTGTGCTGGTTTCAAAAGCTACTTGGCAGGTTTGTTGTGACTGATCCACAATCCTTTCTTATCACTAGCAACAGCTTCAGCCAAGTAACATTAGTAGTCTTTCATGTTCAAGTCGAAGACTTTGCTCTCTGCTTGTGAAGCATTGGGGATGAAGAACTTTTCCAAAAGAGACAGTACATTATTGCAGCTCTCCCTTAGCTTGGTCTCAATTTTCTCTCTGTATTCTCGAGCCAGCTGCTGCTTTTTCTCAGCACCTTCCATCTTTTGCTCAATACTTGACACAGCCCTCTGAGATGATATACAGGCTCTGCCAACATCTTTATAAGCAACTGAGAGAAGGTTCCTCTCCTTGTTGTGGGTACTTCAGCTCCACACTCACTCACAGAGCTCAGGCAGACTGCTGTGTCATCATGTCATTCAGCCTGCATGGCCAGTTTGGCCTTTTGCACCAGTTTGGCCTTTTACCCATGAATGGATGTTCTGTCTCCAGAGTGGGGAAGTTGTAGAGCAATGGGGGCTCAACCTGCTTCCTTACATCTCGTTGTTGATTGCCACCAAGCACACTGGACATGGGGATGGTGTCATTAACATCATCAAGAAAATTCGAATCCCCAATCAGGTTACATTCATTCACAAGAGTAGAGGTTCCTGTCCACAGCACACATTTTAAAGCCCAAACTATTGCCATGGAGTCACTTGCTCTCCTCAAACCTGTAGGGGGGAAAGAGTAGAATTTCCCCCATTGGGTTCTGAGGCTATAAATACTTAGGGATCCAGAAAGCCTCATCTTCCATGGAGAGGATGATTGTTTCCAACTGCATACCTCATAGTTCATAACCCATTTAATAAATCATCCAGCTTCCAGAGATCCTTAGGGGGACAAAATTCAATCCATAGTAGGTCTTATCCAAGTGTTACTCCAAGTTGTGTTTGAAATGATTTTGTGCTGAAATGTTTCATCCCATCTTCAAGAAATGTAACTATGGATTCAAGATGATATGCAGAATTGGACATTAGATGTGCTTTATTGCATTATGTCTTGGGCCCCAGAGAAACAAGGCCTATGCATTACTTTATGGTGTGGTCTTCTTTCTTAGGTTCAGTAAACCAGAGGCACACCCTACTGGGTTTCCCCTAAAATAAGACAAGGTCTTATATTTACTTTTCTTCAAAAAGACACCTGAGGGCTTATTTTCAGGGGATGTGTTATTTTTTAAAAGTATGGTCTAACACTTGCATTTACTCAGATACAATTAAGTCATCTTCTTCTGAAGCATCTTCATAGCTCTCCAAACCCTGAATTCCATTCTGTAGCTTTCCCCCTATCCCCTAGAGTTTGGGCGGGGGGTGGGGAGTGAGAGAAGTGCCCAGACTGTTACTGGTTTGTTCTGGGGGAGAGAGGCTCTCAGGGCTGAGTCACGTGGTGACTACAGCTTTCCTTCTTTCTGCTGGACACACAATACCTCATACAAAGGCTTCTGCTTGCTCCTCATTTCACTGAGGAGACTCTCTCCTCAAAATCTCAGTTGCCAACACTCACAGGATGGTAGGGACCTGAGGAGGAGGGGACACCTTGTTGGTGGAGCTGCCTGCACCTCTCTGGTCCCTCTGGCATAGCAGCCGTCATGATGGGGCACGTGAGAAGGGCTGTCCATCCTCCTCTCTGCTCCATGGGTTGTGCAGATATGCTGCGTAGCCACGCCCATCACTAGGCCTTATTTTTTGGGTAGGGCTTATATTGCACAAATGTTTAGAAATCCACCTTAATTTATAGGTAGGTCTTATTTTCAGGGACAAATGGTAGTTTATCTCTGTGATGCATACAGTCCTTTTTTTAATTCCACCTTCTTGACATTTTTGGAAGGAATCTTAGTAACAGGGATCAGGATACACTCGTCTCTTTCTTGTTTTATTTCTCAAATTAAAAGAGGCAGTTTTCCTATTCTCAAGCAAGTGGAGCAGAAAGGATATCAATAATACATACTATGCATTAAATTGTGTTCTCTAAAAAATATATTTTAGAAACCTCTGATCTCAATTCCTCTGAATATAATACTATTTGGAAATAGAACTTGGTGTAGTTATGCTATTAATACCATACAAATGTAGAATGCTCCTTAGACCTAATTACTTCTTAAAAAAGAAGACTAGAGGATTGGACACAGGTAGAGACAGTCATAATCTGACTGTGAGGAAAACAGATGAATTTACAAACCCCCAAATGACTAAGATTGGCAGCTACTAAAGACAGAATTAGAAAATGAAGGAGCTCTCCCTGGAGCCATTGCATTCAGTGAGTCTGCAGCACGGGACCTCTTAGCAGTGTTGAAAAGCAAGGACTAAGATGTGCAGACCCAAGCCATGGTATTTCTATTTGGCCCCCCGTGCACAAGAAAGTTGGACATTAAATAGCAAAGACCAAAGAAAATGTATGATGTTAATGAAGAATATTAAAGGTACCATGGATGCCAAAAGAACTAACTGAAAGTTCAAAGAAGAATTGTCAGAATGTTCCTTAGAGGCAAGAATGGTGAGCCTTCATCTCCCAGAGTATGGTTATGTTGTCAGGAGAGGCTGGTCCTTGGGTAAGGACATAATGCTTGGGAAACTGGAGGGGCAACAGAAAAGAGAAAGAGTCTTGGCTAGATGTCCATTAAATCTACTTGCAGTAGGTTGTTTTCTCAGGAACATAAAAGGGGACTGTACAAGTGGATTTTCCCAGCTAGAATACACAGAAATTAAATGGACTATAGCTGTGGGAAGAAGAGATGGAGATGCTCAGTATCAGCAGCTAAACCCAGGCCAGGGTCTGACTGTGGCAAAGACCATCAATTGCTCTTATGCCAGGTTATGTTAAAGCTGAAGAAAAGTGAAACAAGTCCACGAGAGTCAGAATGTGACCTTAACCTAGCCCACTTGAATTTTGAGAACAACTCAGGAACACTAAGGATAGAAGACCTGATGAGCTGTGGGAGCTCATCAAGAGCATCATTCACGAAGAAAGCAAACGGTCATTGAAAAGACAGGAAAGAAATGAAACATTACAGTGAATGTCAGAAGTGACTCTGAGATGTGTTCCTCATCGTAGAGTAGCTACAGCAAGTGGAAGGAAAGATGAAGTCAAAGAGCTGAATAGAAAATGTCAAAGGACAGCTTGAGAAGACAAAGCAAAATATTATAATGAGTGTGAAAATTCTGGAATTAGAAATCTAAATGGAACCCCACCCCACCCCAGAAAAGATGTAACTACTGACACAACATATGTATGTATGTATATATACATTATGATTAGAGCTGTATGAGTCCCCAATAAAATGATTTTTAAGAAAAAAAAAAGAAATCTAAAGGGGAAAACATCTTCAATGTTTCTTAAATTGAAAGAATGGAAGAAAAAGTCCAAGCCTCAATTTGTATTGTATGGGCAAAATTGTGAATGATATAAGTGGCAGTCAAAGATAATGGAAGGAATATACCATCACTGTACCAAAAATGATTTGGTGACAATCCACAATGTCAGGAGGTAGCATATAGTAACATATAACAAAAACCAGTGGTGCTGAAGGAAGAAATTCAACGTGCCCTGGAAGCATTCATGAAAAACAAAGTTCTAAGAATTGATGTGATATCAACTTAAGTGTTTCAACAAACTAATAATCACTGGAAGCACTCACTGGTCTATACCAAGAAATTTGGGAGACAGCTACTTTGGCCCATTAACTGGAAGAGTTCCATACCAAAGAAAGGTGACCCAACAGGATGCTCTAATCATGAAACAGTATCATTGACATCACATGCAAATGAAGTTTTGCTGATAATCATCCAACAACGATTGCAATGAGTACATAAACCGGGAGATTCAGGCCAGATACAGAAGAGGACATTCAACAAAGGATATCATTGTTGATATCAGATGGAACTTGGTTCTGAACAGAAAATACTGGAAAGGTGTTTACTTGTGTTTCATTGACTGTGCCAAGGGATTTGACTCCGGATCATAGCAAACTATGTATAGCCTTGAGAAGAATGAGAACTCCAGAACATAGCTTTGTGACCATTTGGGAACTTTTAAATGGATCAAGAGAATCGAACAAAGGAATATTACATGGTTTAAAATAGGGGTTATAATCTCTCACCAAAATACCTCAATCTGTATACTGAAAAAATAATCAGAGACGCGAACATATATGAAGAATAATGAGGCGTCAAGATTGGAGGAAAGTTAATTAACAACCGACTATGTCCAGATGACCCAACCTTGCTTGCTAAAAACAGCAAAGGCTTAAAGCAATTGCTCAGGAAAATCAGCAAGTGTAGCCTTCAGTATGGATTACAACACAGTGTGAAGAAGATTGACAGTCTCATAATTGGACTAATATGTAATGTCATAATTAATGGAGAAAACATTGCAGTTGTCAAGGATCCTGTCTTTCTTATGTGCACAGACAATGCTCCTGGAAGCATATGGGTGCAGAGATCAAAAGATGAGCTGTGTTAGGTAGATCTGACAAGACCTTTTCAGAGTATTAAAAAGTGAGGATGTAATTTTAAGGACTAAGATGCACTTACCCCAAGCCTCGATCTTTTTGCTTGTCTCATGTCAGATAATAGAGACCAGCCCTTATTTTCCAAATGTAATGGATTTGAGAGGGGCAGGATCATCATTGAGAAACTTATAGAGGATCCCTCAGGACCAGTGGTGAGAAGGGCGATATCAGGAGAGTGGAGGGAAAATGGGGTAGAAAAGGAGAAAAGATTGCAGGGATATACATATAACCTCTTCCCTGGGGGACGGACAGCAGAGAAGTAGGTGCGGAGGGATGTCAGAGGGTGTAAGATATGACAAAATAATGGTAATTTATAGATTACCAAGGCTTCATGGGGGAGAGGGGCAGGGAGAGAGGAGAAAACGAAGAGCAGATACCAGGGACTCAAGTAGAAAGCAAGTGTTTTGAGAACAATGAGGGAAACAAATGTACAAAAGTGCTTGACACAATGGATGTATGTGTGGATTGTGATAAGAGTTGTATGAGCCCCAATAAAATGTTTTTTTAAAAAGAATAGGTGCAGTTGGGGTGCAGGGAGCCCTGCAGTATAGACATGCCAGGTCCCTTACCTTTAGTACAGGCAGGCTACAATAGCTTTCCTGCACATATCTTGTAGGACACAATGAGGGAGTTCAAAATTCTCTGAAGGCTTACAAAGAAGCATTAAGACATCAGCCAAGTTATTCACAGAGAGGAGGAGAGGATATGTTTGGGAACAAGAAATCACTGATAAGTTTGCAGACTGCTGCCTTCTGCATCTTTAGTCAATAACAGGAGGCAAGTGTTTATCTCAGACAGAGACAGGCCAGCAATTGCTCCATTGCCAATGCCTGAGCCATCAGTAATTCTCCCATGGGCCATGAACCTGCGAATGGTGGTGGTCCGGTCCTGTTTGGCTAAGGAGCACACAACATTACCCTTCCAGCTTCATATGCATGAAAGTTGGACCTCAAATAAAGACAGAAGATTAGATACATTTGACCTGTGTTAGAGAAGAATATTGAAATTACCCTGAACTGGTAAAAAGACAAACAGATCTGTCTTAGAAGAAATATGGTCAGGAAAGGATGATAAGACTTTCTTATATCCTTTGAACATGTCAGGGGAGACCAATCCCTTGAGCAGGACATAATGCTTGGTAAAATACAGAGGCAGTGGAAAAGGGAGAGGCCCTCTGAGAGATGGATGATCACTGTGGTTCCAGCATAGGAACAATTATGAAGATGGTGCAGGGCCAGGCGCTGTTTAGTTCTCTTCTGCAAAAGCAGGTCACTGTGGGCTAGAGCTCCCTCAATGGCACCTGACAACGACAACCACAACCACAACCACAACAACAACAACTTGCAATTATTTTACAGAGCCCTCGATCACAAAAATCCCAGGTAATATTTTAAAATAGGTAAAATTTATTTCTGGAGTTCCTGCCAACTTCCTCTTTGTAAACCACGGGGTCTTAGAGTTGTTGTCTGGCTCCTCAAAATCCACTTGAACTCTTTTCTTTTTTTAATGTCTCAAATACTTTAGAGTCCACAGAAGGTGTCCTCCCTTCTGTATAGGTGAGACTTGGGAAACCCACTAGGATGAATCATGCAGCTGTGTTGATAACTGAGAGTGTCCTGACAACAGCGACTGTGCTCATCGTTTTCTGATTTGGTTTTTGTATCATTTGAACTTCACAACCACTCCACCATGTTTCTACTTTTGAAACACATGAGGCTTAAGCAAATGGAATATTGTTTGTGCCGAAGACCACACAGCTAATCATTGAGGAAGTCATGAGCCTAATTCCGGTGGCAGTGGTGCACAACCACAGAGGATCATTGTAAATAAATTTTAGAAATCTGTAATTAGTGGAATGTCAGACTTGAGATCTAATGGAATATTTTCAAAGATATTTTTGGGCCAAGAGAACATCCTGGTATAAGGCCAAGAGTCATCATGAGGACCCAGGACAGTATTGTGACTCAGCCATCCCTCCCATTTCCATCTTCCAACTGATTCAAGTAAGATCTTGATCCCAAGAAGTCTAACCCCTTCTCAGAACACCGCTCATCTCATATTCCCTGCATCTGCCTTCTTGTTCCAGGAGATGGACCTGGATTTCCTCAGATACACAGCCTTCCTCAGTCTTCATGTGGTGAAAACATCTTCTGACCCCCATAGTATCCCTTAACACCCCCCAAAAAGACATTGCTATTGCGCTCAGACACGTAACAACCCTGAGAACAGAATGAAACTGCCACTTGGGTAACTCTTCTTGAATGAGGACTGCCACATTTTGTCTCAGAGAAGCTGAGAATCTCTGATGTCTTGGTTAGCCGCTGCAAACTTAGGCATTGTGCCACCCAGGTTCTGACACAATATTTTTTCCCACGACGCCCTGCCATCAAGTTCATTGTGCCTCATGACAACTGTACAGGGACACTACAAGACAGACTGAAGCTAGCTTCTTTCTCCTCCCTGGCTGGATCTGAACTTAACCTTGTATGTGACCGTTAATCAACCTCATTTTAGTGAATAATTGCCTGTTTGGACTGGATCTGAACTTAACCTTGTATGTGACCGTTAATCAACCTCATTTTAGTGAATAATTGCCTCTTTGGAATTGAACTAGATCAGCCTAACTGACTTCTTCACCCACATGTCCAAATTTCATAGTCACTTGCATAGAATGATCATTTCTCAAAGCTTAAAAAGTCAAAAGAACTAACAAAACTGGAGGGAGAATTAGACAGAGATTGTGGGTCAGTATCGGAGAAAGAAGAAAACAAGCCATTTAAGTAATTGTGTGGACCTAGCACTTTAAATCAAATACAAAGAATTAAAAGATAAGTAAATATCCTTGGGTGGTGGTGGCTTGGAAGAATAAATCAAATATATTTTGCATTTAGCACTCAGAAAATAAGTCACTGTCATATAAATCTGGCATTTTAAATGCGCTACCTTTCTATATCTTGTCACTTAGTTTCTGTACTTTAAAGTGTCCTGACATGTTGCTATCAAGGTAGCTAAAAATATATAAAAGACAAAAGCATCGAGAATAAAGTTCATTAATGGTTACCAGTTTATTAATGGTTTGAAAGGAAGGCAGAAGCAGGTGAACAGTGATTTGTGTAGGATTTCATAACCTATTATTTTAATTTCTGTCAATCAGTTGAATAACTATAAAAAGTACAACTGGTCCATTATGTACGGAGGCAGAGAGAGCGGACTCTGGTCCCCTCGGCGTCATCTCTTCTGTGCCGGCGGCTATCCGTCCACCGTTCTATCCTCAAATGCCAAGACAAGGGAAAAAAAGTCCAACTGACAAAAGTGTTGTGATAAGTAATGACCAAAAAAAAAGGAAAGAGAGAGAGAGAGAGAGAGAGAAAGAGAATTGTATCTGAGGCTGATCATATACAACCCCAAATCCCACAGGCCTTAGTTTCTTCATTTGGAAGTCTCCTTTCCTGATTGTCAAAAACACCAGCACCCCCTTCATTTGCTTTGTGACTCATGTTCTACCTCCTTGGTGTGCAGTGCTGGTAAGTGGCCCTTCAGAGCACACCAATGACCATTTCTTCTCTGGGAATCACAGAGGAGCAAGGAGACTTAGGAAGAGGAGGGAGAGAGGGCACCTATACCTAATTGGCTCTCTGCAAAACAGCTTCCTTTGCCCCAGGGCCAGAAGAACTGAATGGCAGGCCAATTACCATCACTGATTATTTTGATCACAAACGAATCATGATCCAAAGGAGGGAAACACAAAGCCAACTACCAAGTTTCCATAGACTCGACTTCCTGGAGCTATGAAGCTTGCATGAGCCACTGAGATCATTGCCTTGTAATGATTGTTAAACCTTAAAGTAAAAAGACACCTGAAGTCTTAATGAAATCAAATAAGAGTTTAGCTTAATTGTAAAAATGATCTTCCTTGAGTTCTATTTGCTTTGAAGCAATATCAATGTGGGATCAGTCAACATTAGCAAAGATTTTATGGGAACTCCAAAGGGCTGTGGATACATGTCAGTGGTGGGAGGGGGAAACAAGGCAAAACAGGATGCTGAAAATGATCAGACAATTCGAAGCACATAATCAATATCACTAAATAGTGCACTTAGGAACTGTGGAGTTAGAATATTTTTGCTGGCTGAGCCCTGGTGGCGCAGTGGTTGAGTGCGGGACTGTGGCCCACAGACTTGGCGGTTCAAATCCAGCAGCAGCTCTCCAGAAGCAAGGCTGGGTAGCTCCCACAGCCACCAGAGGGCAGTGATTCCCCCCCCCCAAAAAAGAATACTTTTGCTAATCACTTCTTGGCTTTTTGGCTAAGATCAAGTGTAGAATATTTTTGCTGTGTCTACTCACAACAAAAATGAAATAATTGAAATACACATACAGAATGACTTCAAGACATGCGTGGAAAGATTTCATTGTACTTTTATTCCATTTATCTATGAATTGTTTTGTTGCCCTCTCCTATGTATTTCTCTAAGAGAGTTTAATTCCACATACTTGCTGTGGAGTGTAGAGTGAAGAATTCTCTAACAAAAAGTCCTCCAGTGCTCCAAACTTCTTTAAGACGAATTATTTTTAAAGGGGAGTGGGAGAGTGATTAATGATTACTTCTGTTACTATGGACTAGGTGTGAAAGTGGAAGTAGTTGCATACTGGAGAAAAACAAGCATCAGACACACCGGTTAGCTCAGCAGGAAATGTTCAGAAAATGTTATCTGACAGATTTGAATTCAAAGGGTGCCTTTCAATTCCTGGTTGTATCATTTTGAGCATAGCATTTGTACTTCCTCTTTCAAGTCTTCCTGATAGTACTATTATGTAGATTGGAGATAAATTAGCCCTTTGCCTGGTTAGTGCTAAACAAGCATTAAGATTAGCTGACCTTGCTTTCGACCTAAATCTGAGTTGTAGTCAATGAATATTGTCTTCTAGCTATAATTCCTAATGTGATATAGCATAACTGTACTTTATGCCTACCTTTGTCTCGTTTTGGAGGTTATTGTGGACTATACTGATGCCTGAGGAGCAAGCTGGTGATTTTGAACTGCTGACCTTGCAGATAGCAGCTCCACTTAGAACCACTGTGCTAACAGGGCTCTGAGGAACAGGATTAGGTTGGGTGGTGGTGTTGTGATTACAAAGTCTGGCTGCGGAGCACAGGGCCAGCACTTCAAAACCACCAGCTGCTGCAAGGGAGAAAGATGCTGTCACATCAGTTCCAACTCCTAGCGACTCTAGGTACAACAGGACAAAAAAAAGAACAAAAATATTCTTATGTCTGTACCCGGTGTTGCAGCCTACCACGGTGTCACTCTATCTCATTAAGGACTTTCCTCTTGGTTGTTGTCTGTGTTAGTCTGGGTAGACTACAGGAACTCACATGTATTCGAGAGAGTTTTATATAAAAGCTAAGTGTACCTTAAGAAAGCATACCAAGCCAGTGCTGTCCAAGCGCATAAATTCAACATTAGCCCATATGTCCGCCACCGACCTAGAAAGTGCTCCTCAATCTCACAAGACACATTCTACGACGCCCACTGCAGGAAGAGAGCCGAATCAGTGAGCATGTCAGCATCTCAGCGCTGGCAGGGTCTCCACGTGGTCGCTTCAGCACCCGGGGCTGCATCCAGGTAGGCCCATGTGGTTCCTTGCCAGGTCTTTGCTCCTAAAGGGGTCTGAGTCATCATTGGTGCATGTACTTCTCCTCCCCAAAGAGGGATCAACAAATAGTCGCAGGGCAAAGGGCAATGGAAACTGTCGTTAGGGGGTGGGCTGTGGGAGAGGAGGCTTCTGCTCATGCATTCCATCCATCCAGGGAGGACGAAGGACAGCCAAAGCCAGCTGGCCTTCCCTTGTTTCACAAAGAGTTGAGAATTAGCAACTCAAACACAGCTTGCCAGGCTTTTATGGCAGTATTTTAAATAGTAGGAGGATAGGACATATTTTATAAGACTGTTTCTTTGCTGGACTGTGCATCTCATATCAAGGCATTTCATTGTATGGCATGAGGGGAAAATGTACTCAAATATCAGGCACAGACTGAATGAGTTGTGTGGCCGGTGAAGTGTGTCCTTTGTTAGAAGAGTAAAGCGTAAAGAGAAAAATTCAAACTTGAGAAACCGATTTCTGTCTTTGGGAACCTAGTAGCGTCCAATAATAGGATTTTCATATGCAATAGGCATGGATTGCCGCACTAGTTTCCTGGAAATAGCCACGTGGATGCATGTATGTAACTATTTCAGAGTCTACTGTAGACAGAAATATTTATACTGACATGTCATCATAGGAGTCAAAATCCCATGACCTCTTCTTCCGTGGCCGCCTACTTCCTTCCTTCCCTTCCTCGGCAAGCTTTCTAGTTCACGATATAATCCCTTCGGGACAGCCATCATCAGATTTCAAGAGAATATTTGGATAATAAATGGCTTGGAAGGACCACGTGATCCATGACTGGATTCTGAGTCAAGTTTCACAGCTCACCTACCCTCATCCACAGCACATATGTAGCGACCCCCTCACCTCTCGGACACCGTTGGGACTAAAAGAATTTTTAACAGCATCTAGTAGAAGCTGTTTTTTCAGAAGTTAACTCTGACATTACATTGCATTTGTATTTCTTACCATTTCCTTACTCTCTAATCCAGTTTAAAAATTGGTAAAGAAATGCACCAAGTATCTTTTTCATATTGCATAAAGACAAAGGTTGTTTTTGTTTTTGTTTTTTTGGAACATGCAGTGTAAAGAATTATGCTAGGGCTGAGCCCTGGTGGCGTAGTGGTTGTGCGCGGGACTGTGGCCCACTGGGACGGAGGTTCAATTCCATCAGTGGGGCTGGGCCTCCTACTCCCACCACTGGAGAGCAGTGATGCCCCCCCCCCCAAAAAAAAAGAATTATGCTCACTCAGCAATCTAAACAGTAGGATAAAGAGCAAGTAAGCATTCAGATGACTGAAAGAAGAGGTAATTATATCATTCTTATTAGCTTCTATTAGCTTCTTATTAACTAGTTATTCACAAATTTTTGAATCAAAAATAAAGAGTTCAAAAATGTAGTTTCATGTGTACCTATGTTCTAATATTAGAACTATTCAGAACATAACTCCCAACCGCTCTTTTCCCAATAGATATTTAAAGTATTTCTAGTTGTTCTTCATGGTTTTATGTACTCAAACACACGTACAATATTTGAATGGTCATTGTGTGTACGTGCTCCATTGTTTCCGTAAGATTAATTTTGAATAGTAGAAGTGTTGCATTGGAGAGCATGAACTCTCAACATTAGGAAATCTTTCCTATGGGATCAAAAAGTGAATTTTGGTAGCCTGACATCAATAGAGCTCCCTTCTACCCCACAGTCTACTTTAGATTAATTGCCTCTTGCTTTAGCCAAGGAGATCTGCGGGGGGCAGGTCAGTCACACTGTGGGTTGCCAATAATAAGAAGAGCAGCTCCTCACCAGCAGCTGCTCCGAGAGTGGCCTTCCTTGTCCTTTAGAGAATTACACTCCTGCATCCCCGTGGGGCAGTCTATCCAGGCCTCCGGGGTACCTCAAAGGTAAGATCGACGAGTTTGGTTTGGTTTGGAGGAGCCAGGTTAGGCGGGGACAATGCTGAGGTAACAGAAATCTCCACCATTTAAGGGCTAGAAGACATGGATAGTTTTTCTCATGCACACCTCCTGGACATGCTTGACTGCCTTCCGTTCACACCAGGATTTAGCCTATTAGAGCACACAGCCACTTTCTCGTACATTGGCCTTGCCCCTGCAGGAGGAAAGAGCACACACTCCATTTTATAGCTTCCTCCTAGAACAGATGTTTCTCTTTCTTTTCTCTAAAACGATCCCCCAAATTAAAATAAGTAAAGAAAAAGAAATTTTATATCAATGAAATAAGGACATATCTTTGAGCTAAGTAGGTAAGAGAAATAGATGACAGATACCCTGATAATTTGAAAGAGGGAATTGAAGACATTGCAAGAAGGCACCCAAGGCTGTCAGATAGAGCTAAAAGAGTCCTTCTCCGAAGAACAGTGTTCATTCTGAAAGACAAATGCAGACACACTCTTATCACAATCAAAATATTGGCGTGTTGTGGACTGGCTGTGGAGAGCTCACCCACTTCACACAGTGGAATGACTGTCATTGGGATGAAGATAGATCAAAATGATCATGCCTGTTAAAGAAACCCATTTTATTAGGAACTCTCACAGATATTTTTACAGCCCATAGTTCCATTCAATCAAGCCTAATTGTACCATTGCTGCCCTCATCATTTTCAATACATATTCTTTTCTTCATGAATTCCTTGATATCAGCTCCCATTTGTCCTCTCCCTCCCCCACGTTCCCCTCCTCCACCCTCCAGCCCAAGGTATGTCATATAGCCATATTATTATTGCCTTAACTTTTACGATCTCATGTATTCATTCTCCTTTAGTTCTGATGTTCGGTCCCTTCAAGTCGTCAGAGCGATCTGTTCCCCCTTCCCCTTTTTCCTCTTACCCTCGTCCCATTTCCTCAGGGAGTCAGCAATCCCGTTACTGTTTCTAAGTGGATGACCAATCTTGAATTTCATGCTTTGAAAGATCTTAGTGGTACCCATGTATATATGCAGGACTAGCAGGATTAGGGAAATAAAACTAGGGCCATAATAATGGGAGGAGGAAATTTTAAAGAAATAGAGGATAAATGTGTGTTTTATCCGTGCTATCCCACATGCTGGATGTATCGTCCCTTCCATCTGGCCCTTCTGTGAGGGTCTGTCCAAAAGTGTTACAGATGAGCTTTGGGTGTCCACCTTGCCTATGGAACTTCATGTCACTTTGATTGCTTGTTTTTAAATTTCTGATGCCTTTTCCCATTGACACCTCATGATCACACACTTTATTGCTTCCTTGCTAGATGGCCACTTGTTTTACTTCAAGCCTTTAAGACCCCTATATCTTTTAATAGCCAGGCACCATCAGTTTTCTTCACCACATTTGCTTGTGCTTCCATTTTGTCTTCAGTGATTTTGTCAAAAAGTTGAGTATCAAACATTGCCACATTATTAGAACAAACAATCCTCCCTTGTACTGAGGTAGGATTTAAGTAGAGACTCATAGTTCTTCTGCTTCCCTATTATACTTACTTATATATACATACCTAGATAATATACCTATCTTAATATATTTTACCTTTACAGATAAACATATATATATATAGTTTTTACTCCCTAGTTGTTTCCTCTATTTCTTTTTATCTTTCCCCCGCCCCATTATCATGTTTACCTCTCATTCCCCTCTCAATAATTCCTCTCAAATACAATTGCAATTGTATTGATCAAACACCCACAGGGAAACTGCCCTCTTCTCACCATTGATTTTAGGTCCCTTGCGATTCCTCTTTCTATTCATAGGCTATTTTTATAGCTATTTATAGAGCAAAGAATAGTATTTGAGAAGCAAGCCCATGGCTGCTCAGTTATTCCATGGAAGAGAAGGGAGATTAAAAATAGTTCTTACACAGGCAAACACACGTCCTGATTCCTGTCCAGATTTACTTCTTATCCACTGCACACAGTTTCCTGGCCCTTCCCTTATACTGGCAGGTTCATCTAGGAGTGCCTTCATTCATGGATGAACAATCATCAGAAGGGAGTGAACACATAATCCATAGATGAACATGATAAACAAAAAGGTGAGAGGGAATAGCGGAACATAAATCAGAACAAAAGATAATTAAGTAATGCATTTGATTGGTAAGATCTTTCTGTAAGTTTCCTAACTTAATGCAGTCATCATTTTAGTAGAGATCATCGATAATCTCTCCTACAAAGATACAGAGGCAGAGGAAATGCATCCTACAGTAAGAGAGGAGGTGAAAATGGGTACATAGAATATAATAAGTCAATAGAAAAGTAAATCAAGACTAACCAGACAAGGCTTTTCCCACCGTCTTGGAGCCTGCGGAGGCCTGCTGGGACTTCTAAAGTAGCAAGTATGCCTGGAAGGCTTTATTCCACGGCCCCTTTAGCTGCCTACAGACAGCTAGACAGAGCACACGTCTCTTCTTAAAATTGTAGGTGTTTTTGCCCACCGAATTCAATGGAACCGAATTCTACTTTTAGGTAAGAAGTGTTCTGATGTTTACAAAGCAAAACACAGAACAGTGACGCCTAGTGGCAAAGCTGCCAAGCCCAGAGGCAGGTGGAAAAAGGTCACTCAACAGGTAGGCGACCAGGACTCTTATACCCAGGCACACAAGGGACACTCACACCCAGAGACAAAAAGGCACAGCTCAGCTAAATTTCATAGCACTGGTGCCGGCTAAAGACAGAATCTGCTGCCCTCAAGAAGAAGCAGTTCTTCTGAAAGATTTAAACTTACTGGTAAGATAATAATGAAATCATGTGTGACTTTCTAATTAAACCGATAAAGTCACATTCAAAGGAGCAAAACCTAAGTAGTGTGACTGAAACCACAATCAAGTATTAGAAAATAAAATAGTAAATGAAAAATGAACACTTTAAATTTGTAAAAGGCAAAGACATGGAAACAAATAAGAGGTTTCACCAAATATCTGTGGCACGATATAAAAAGAAAATCTATTGTAGATATCATCTATTTTCCAGAAAAGAGAACAGATTGAAAAATAGCAAAGATTGTCGAACTTAGATCCTATGTTAAAAGGTCATGTGCGTACATGAAAATTGATACCCTGTATCCAGCACCAGTCAAGGACAAGAAACGAACATGCTTCCAAATAAAATATCAGATCCAAACCGAACTCACTGCCATGGAGTCCCTGCTGGCTCATAATGATGATAGAGGCTAGGGCAGCATTGCCTCTGTGGGTTTCTGAGACTGGGACTCTTGATGGGAGTCGAAAGTGCCATCTGTCTCCCACAGAGGTAGCTGATGGTTTCAAACGTGAGATCTCTGGGTTTGCAGCCCAGTGCGTAACCTCTAAGCTACCAAAGAGCTACGGCTCCTTTCAAAAGTAGTGTATAATAGTCTCTTAATGGAGCGCCAAACATTGTTCTTATAATTTAGCTTCTCTTGTTCTCACAGCAGCCAGTCTTCTTTCAGAAACGTATCATGTCATTATGTCATAACATATCACATTCTACTTAAAATATTTCCTTGATTTCTGATGACATGCATGACAAAACCCTTTCTGTTAAGAGGTCTGATATTCATTAGCTGATTCTGACCTATTTGGGGTTGATGTTTTGCGTTACTTTCCTTTCCTTCTCCCTAAGTACCTCCCAATTTAATTTGGCCTAATTTTTTAATGCTGTACTGATGCTGCACCAGAACCTTTATGCTTGCTATTTCCTCTGTGTGTAATAGCCTTCTAAGGAGTCCTGGTGGTGAAGTGGTTATTTGTTGGGCTGGCAATTTTAAGGTCAGCAGTTCAAAACCACTAGCCACTTTGCGGGAGAAAGAGGAGGCTTTCGATTTCTATACAGATTTGCAATCTCAGAAACCCAGAGGGACAAGTTCCATGTAGGTGTACCTATGTTTACCACAGGGTTGCTCAGAGTCAGTGTCAATTGGATGGCACCGAGTTTGGGTTTTGATTAAAAGACTACAGCCAAGAATCCCATGTGGAGTCATCTACTCTAGAACATGGGAGGTTGCCATGAAATATACCCCATGGCAAGAGGTTTGATCTGGGGGTTTTAAAGAGTTTGCTCTTAAGCTCCATAATAAATAAGAAAGACTTTCTAGTGTATTACAGAGATTGTTTATAAATCCGGAATAGTCTTATTAGCATTATAGTTTCTAAATAACAAACTAAAGCAGAAAATAGATTCTATTGAAAATATTAATGTAGCAGAAAGCTATGGATGACAGTAGGAGCCCAAGGTACATTTGAGGGAATCACATAGGAAAGAAACCCCATGATCTTCTTCTATCCGCAATGCAGGAATGGGAGGAAAGTGGTTCCTAAGCAGAGTGCATTGTAAAGGTACGTATCAAAGGCATAAATCTGGTTGAAATAGTATAAACTTTGTCAGTTCACACACACACACACACACACACACACACCTCACTTATGCAAGCTGGACCTGATCTGGTTTTCTACATTTTCTGTATTTTTGTTTTAGGTTTGTTCACATTAGTGTTTATCTCAGAAGTGTTATGCTATTGGGGGGGGGTCACCCTCTTGAAGTTATGTTATATGTTTTTTCTGTTTTTCAATATATAAAACCCAGATTGATGAACCTATAGGGGCAGCAAGTAGAATAAGGGTTTGAGGGGTGGGGGGATGTGTTAGTCCAGGTAGACTATAGAAACAAATTCATAAACACACATATGTGTATAAAAAAGAGGTCTATGTACAAGAGCAATTGAACATTGAGAAAATACCCCAGCCCACTCCAATCCAAGGTCATAAGTCCGACATTAGCCCATATGTCCTATATCAATCTGTAAGTCCTCTTCAAACTCACGAAGCACATGCAATGACACCAGACCAATCATAGGCCAGTGAGTGCAGTCTTGTGTCTCCAGTGGTGGTAGAAGCATCTCAGTACTGTAAGGGGTCTCCCCGTGGCCCCTCCAGTTTACAGGATTCAGGGTCTATCAGCATGCTACCATGTGTCTCATCAGCTACAATGTCTCCCAGGGAGTGAGTGACTGTCTCCTGCTTCCAAGAATTCTCAGGCAAAGGCCACATCCACACAGAGGTCCCATTGGCTATCTCCAGATTGACTCCATCCCTACATTCTTAATCCTCAAATTGATACCAGATTAGGTGACTGTCACATGGTATAGTGGTGATGATGGTTGTGTGTTTAAAGGGGAGATGATATCAAGGAGTCCAGGAAGGACAAGAATGTTGGGAAATGGATTGTGGTAGCGATTGTATAATACTGCTTGAACTGATTGAATTATGTAATGGTATCATATATCTATTAGCTTCTAATTAATACATTTTATAAAAGAAAAATAACACATGGCACTCTCAATAAGTCTTGATGATAAATATACATTAGGATAATATATACAGTGAGAATCTATTACTACAGTGTTAATGAATGATAAAGTATTATTTTTAATCTGTTTAGGGATTCATTATATTTTAAAGTTTTACAAGTTATATAATAGCATATTACATTCCTTTGTTTATATATACTCTCCTCTTTTTACCCTTTGTACTAGATAATCCATATCATTTCACCCCTAAAATTATATGAACTCTGCTTCTTGATGAATGACACCACTCATCATGACCAAAAACTTCTAACTTTTGCCTTGATGGAAGGAATATCATTGCCACATACAGACTTTGTCTTGCTTGATTAATCTGACCTTGGAATGTAGCCTTAAAATCATAGCATCAATTTGTGTTGGAGTAATTGGCAGCCATTATCTTGTGCTTCATTTAAACAACTTTGTACTTGTTATCGTAACAGACCAATCCTTCAAGGAGAGCAGCATGCTTCATAGAGGGACAGCTATAAAGAGAAAGAAAGACGTTTAATGCGCTGGACTGACAAAGTAGCTGCAACAGGGGCTGAAACATAACAGCAAATCTGAGGATGACGCAGGGCAGAGAGGGGCAGTGTCTGTGTTTTTTTTTTCATAGAGTTACTATGATTTGGAACCATCATGACGAGGCCTAAAGACAGCAACTTCACGTGTCTGTTATTCCACTCAGTTTAGCTCGCAGAAGGCAGTGGAATGTGTGGAGGGTGGTGACATCACAGAATGACGCCACAGTAGATTCCCCTGCTGTCCTTCCTATTCAGTGTTTTTGTTTTTGTTTTTTTACCACCTGTCCTTCTCTCTTGGTCTAGGAGGCAAGGTATTTCATAATTTAGCATAGTGAAAATGGCACAATCTTTAAAGCATTGAATTTTCAAGCCTGGTAGCATAGTATCTTGCTGTAACATATTAAAGAATCTCATTTTAATAGGAAAATAAAAATAAATTGTTTTATTTACTCTGTCATTGGTTTTCATGTAAGTCCAAATCACCCATAGGGCATAAAGAAAAGAAAGCTAAAAATGTCTTATTATAAATATTAATTTTTATTGTCTTTTGGCAACATACATCATATTCATATGTAAATCTTCAATTTACTTTCATATATGCACATGTGTTTTTTAACTCCAGCACTCATCATGTTTAATTTTTCATAAATAAAACATTTTGTGATGATATATATGCCTATCTAGTAGCATGAAAATAAATATTGGCAAATATGTGACCTCTCGCATTTTTTATATAGGATATGGCAACACATGTAGGTAATCCTTTTAGGAATCAGAAGACTTGCTGGGCAGTGTGCTATCTTTCGAGGCCCGTTTGTTTTTGTAGCAGTATGTGTTTCGCGTGAGTCTTCCATTTCTGCCTCTTTCTTGTTTTCTACCCTTTCAAGATGATGTGCGGCGTTTGCACCATCTATGCTCTGTGACTGCTTGCCCTCTTTGCTTCATAATCCCCACCCCTCCATGTCCAAAGAGGCATACCAAAGTGAACAGAACCCAGAGTACAAGCAATTGTGTGTGAAAACTCGGCCTGAGCTATTCAGTTGGTGCCCTAAGAAGGAAAGAACAAGCTCTGACTAAAGACAAAGCTACCCTTGGTTCTTCCTGGTAACCATCCGGAGTTTTCTAATGCTGTTTGGTCTCTGTGAGGCACCACTGACACTTTCTTGCTGTTTAGACCATTGGAAACTTCTTGATGGATGGGTTGTCCATCCTTAAAACAATGACAATTTATTAGTCCCTTCTTTCATTGTAGGTATAGTATGCATGCCTCTATTCAGAGTTAATTCAGCAAAGCCACAGTGGTTGAGGGTCCTGCTTTCTTCTCCACTCACTGTGTGGAGTTCCTTCATAGGCAGTTCTTGCCCCAAACAGAATGTGCTCTTATCTGGAGGTATTTCTTGTCGAGAAGCACAGATCCAATTGCTTCAAATGTACACTCCAAATAATACATTTATTTTCTTGTCTGTTCAACCGAGGTTCTTTTTCTATTTTTTCAAAACCCCAAAACACCTTAAGCCCAAAAGATAGTGACTGTGTCAGTCCGGGTAAACTAGAGAAACAAGCTCATAGACACACATATGGATATAAAGGAAAGGGCTATATACAAAAGGAATGGAACATTGAGAAAGCATCCCAACCCAGTCCAGCCAAAAGTCAAAAGTCCGATATTAGCCTATATGCCCGATATCAGTCTATAAAGTCTCTTTCTGACTCATGAAGTCATAGGTCAGTGGGTGCAGAATCCTGGCACTGGCAGGAGTCTCCCCATGGCTCCTCGCTTCCAGGGCCCAGGGTCCATCCACAGCATCCAGTGGTGGTAAAAGCAACTCATTGCTGGCAGGGGTCTCCACGTAGCTTCTCCAGTTTCAGAGGCCTGGTTCCATCAGGGCAAAGCCATGTGGCTTCTCCTCCTGCTCTTCCAGATCTAGGGATGCTGTCATCTTATCTTGTCCATAGTTCATTGTCTCTAAGACTAACTCCCAACAACTGGAGAGATAGCATCTCATCTCCAAGAGAGAAATATTATGAGATTTCCCAGAAGTCTCAGGAGAAAGCCATGCCCACTCAGAGACCTCATCGGCTACTCAATGGCTATCTCCAGATTAACAGGCTAGACTCCACTCCTACATCTCAATCATGAAATTAACATAAGCACATGACTGCCACAGTGACATAGAAGGGCAGGCCTCATAGTTCTGGAAGTAAAATTTTAACAGCTTCTCAGAAAGACAGAGGAAGAAAAAGTTGGCATCTCTGTTACACATTAGACCCTCATATTCAACAGGTGGCTTTTCAGTGTCAGCAGAGACAGACTGCAGAGCCAATACTTGAAAAGGCTAAAACAAACAAACAAATAAAAGCCCACTGCCCCCAAGTAGATTCCAGTTCATAGGAACGCTACATGGAAGAGAGCAGATTACTGCTTAGAGTTTCTAAGACCATAAATCTTTGTGAGAGTAGACGATCTCTGTCTCCCAATGAGCAGCAGGGAGATGTGAACCACTGTCCTTCGGGTCAGCAGTCAAATGCTTAATGCATGGTGGCTTACAGACCTTCACTATAAAAAAGCTAACCTGCAAATGTAAATCAAATGGACTTGACATTTTTGTTTTCTTTTATTTGCTTTGATCGATTATTTGTAAGGAATTACTGCACCAAAATTATATGTAATTTTGTCCTTGTTGATTTATTTATCTTCATAGTTACACCTGTGACTTTAATATCAGGATGAATATCTTTTGAAGAGACTAAGATATTTTCTCCTTCAGCCTGTAATTTTGTCCTTATCATTTATTTATCTTCATATTTTCACCTGTGACATTGCTATCAGACTGAATAGCGTTTGAAGTGAATAAGGTATTATTTTTTTCCTTCAATTTAAAGGCACTAGTCAAATGAAAAGGAGCTTCTGTGGCCTAAGTGCTGCTAATGGCAAGAACAGCAGATGAGAGAAAGACGAGGCTTTCTGCTCCGAGAAAAATTTACCGCCTCAGAAACCCACAGAAGCAGGGCCTGCTTTACCCTACGGGGCTCATTATGAGTCTAAATCAACTGATGGCAGCACGGTTTTTGTTTTGTTTTTAAATCAAACAAGTAGCAATATGAGAGAGCTTTGCCAACTCCAAAGTGTTATGCAGATAGCATGCGCTAGCTATGCAACGTGAGTGCATATATTTATATAGATTTCAGCAAAGATCAGACTACTGTAGTTATTGTAGCTGAAGCCCTCATTTCCCCCTCCCTCCCTTCTTTAATAACTGTAAACATACATTTATGAACTCTTTCCAAATCATCTTTCTTTTATTCTTTCCAAATTCATCCCCCTTTGAATAACATAGGACGAAATGTTCAGTAGAGGATCAGTCAGGATAAGGCACAGCCCCAAAGAGATGCATTGACCTGACAGCCACAACTGTGGATTCAAATACACCAGTGATCCTGAAAATGGTTCCAGACTAGGCCTGATTCTCTCTTTTATGCATGAGATTGTCAGAAGCAGAAGCCCACACAATGGCAACAGTGACAGCAAACAGAATAATGGTGACAACAGGAGAAAGTGTCTGACTGGTATCAGCTTAAATGTTTGTGAAACTTCAAATGTTCAAATGCAGGAGCTTTTTGATCTTCGGAAAATCATCCATTTGAGAAATTGAGTATCATGTTAACTAAATCTCTTTTTCAAATAGATCCTTCAGTGCTCTATTTTAAATCCTGTAGCAATTTTCTGTTATTGCTCATTGTTTTGCTTCATTTTTCAAAGTGTTTAATGTGCTTCACCTTTTGTAGAAGACTCCTGGACACCGAGGATGAGCTCTCTGACATTGAGTCCGATTCGGTCCCGATGGAAGTCCGAGACTGGCTGGCTTCTACCTTTACTCGGAAAATGGGGATGACCAAAAGGAAACCAGAGGAAAAGCCAAGATTTCGGAGCATTGTACATGCTGTGCAAGCAGGAATTTTTGTGGAAAGGTAAGTGAAATTTTTGATGTCATCAGACGCAGTACTTTGAAAAGCAGCAAATAAATTGACTATATTAATGTATGGGAAACCTATATTTTACTTCATTATGGAAACTTCATCATACTTTTATTGAGAATGCAATGATTTTTGAGTTTTTGATAAATTTACCTACAACAAAAATCACTTTATTCTGGGCCTGAGTCCCGGTGGCGTAGTAGTTGTGCACGGGACTGCAGCTCACCGGGATGGAGATTCATTTCCAGCAGCGGCTCTCCAGGAGCAAAGGCTGGGCCTACTACTCCCACCACTAGAGGGCAGTGATGCCCCACAAAACAAAAAAAAATCACTTATTCTGATGTACAATAGAAAAGTGGGTGAAGGGAGACAGTGGTCAGTGTAAGACACGGGGATAAAAATATTTAATAAATTACTCAGGGTCCATGAGGGAGGGAGGAAGGAGAGATGATGAGGAGTTGATATCAAGGGCTCAAGTAGAAAGAAAATGCTTTGAAAATGATGATGGCTACATATGTACAAATATGCTTGACACATGGATGAATGTGTGAATTGTGATAAGAGCCCCCAATAAGATGATTTTAAAAAAAAACACTTCGTCTGACTTCCCATTTTTTAATCAACATTACAACTGATGCAAAGATTTTGAATGAGCCTTCTTCTCCAAGGAGCCTTTTCAAGAGTAAATAACTGGTTAAAAATCCTTGTGATTTATTCAAAAGACATATAATTATTTTATCTGAATAGAAGGTATCACCTCATATAACACCAGGAAGTATACACCAGATGGTTGATTACCTTTGTGTGCAAATGAGATCTTTTTCTTAGCTGACAAAAATGATACCCCTTTCTGATTCCTCTACTCTACCTTTTTCCTGCCCAACTTCCAAGAAGCAGCTTAGAATTTCTTGTCATTTGAGCAATAAGTACTGATTTAAATATCAGTCTCCGTGGGTGAAGCCCATGTTAAGATGACCCAACTTCGTATTGTTTTTTAAATCCTTAAGAACCAGACATATCACTAGGTTTGGAAATAAGATGTTTCAAAGCAAAAAAACAAAAACCAGTAAGAACCGATATGACCATGTTACATCTGTCCATTATTACACATAGATATTATAAATAACTTGCATTAAAACACGATATTATGTTAAATTATATGCTAAAAGATCATTTCAATATTTTGAAACTAATGAAATTGAAAAACAAATAATTTTAGTCAATGTACTTAAAATTAAGTTTAATAGCCACCACATATTTTGTTCATGCTCTAACATCCCAAATCATTACCTATAATAGATAGTATGAACTTTAATTTCCCTCTGCTAAATGGGTAATGGAAAGCACATGTGGGTTTCTAAGAAACAGCCACAAGAATACATCGCAAGAAGTTTCATATAATATAAAGATGTGTCAGAATCATAGCACACAATCTTCAATTTGTTTTTGTGTAGCACCCCAAAATTGTATCCATTGTGTTATTATGAAAATGATTTAAAATATTATACTCACATTAAGTACTCTTGTCATTTTGTAATGTGACTTCAACCCATTCATACGTTAATCACAACTCAAAACTGTTAAGGAGAAAAGACAGGGTAAAATAAGGAAGAAATAATTGCTACAACCATGTAGCCATTTTTTGAGGACAATTTAGGTAAGAGTGTGACCACCCCCAAACACACTGTTATTCATTAGATCCCAATTAATCTTGATTCATTTCTGAGGCTATAAATCTTTATAGGAGCAGATAGCCTCTTTTTCCCATAACGTTCCATGATTTGCCATCAGAAATATTAATTCTTTAAAAGTAGGCTTCTAGTAAGGTTCCCCCTTCTTTATTTGCCCTCTCCAAACAAATCATTCTACAGTGATGCTTTAAAATATAAAGCAGCTTCATCATTAGTAAGCTAAAATCATAGTTTCCCAGTTCTTTTCATATTAAAGTCAACTTTGTGTTGTGAACTTGTCTGATGAGGTCCCTTTCTGTCTGCCACCCTCAACTAATGCTACCAGCATCCTGACTTAGTGCCGTATACACTAGTCTTATTCAAAACACTCTTTGCTTTCCCACGTCACGCTTTCTCTGTGCCATAGCAGTCAAATAAATTAATGCATCTTAATTTTTTAAAAAAGGTTATTCCATGAATATCATCAAAATCTTCCTGCCTTGGGGCCAATACTTCTGCTTTTTCCTCTTTCAAGAATAACTCTCCCTGCCCTTCAACCTGGATTGCCCCTCTTTTATCCTTCCAAGACATTCCCTGGTCACCTTGTAGACCAGGGTTTTTAACCTTCCCCATGCCAGCTCTTCTTGTTGTGCTGACTCCTAACCATAAAATTCTAGTCATTGCTACTTCATCACTGTAATTTTGCTAGTTATGAATCAGGCAACCTCTGTGAAAGGGTTGCTGGACTCCCAAAGTAATTGTGACCCACAGATTGAGAAGCGCTGTTGTATACTGTTAACCCATTACCCATCATTTATTCCAATCATTTGTGTTTACTTGTTATTTTTCTTCACCAAAGAAATAAACCACATGAAAGAAAAAACTATATTTTCCATTTTCCCCACTAAATAGTTTGATGCCCACCCAGCACAGTGGTTAGGCTTCAGAATAGTGTTTTGTGAAGTTTTAATTTATACCTTATAATTGTAATAAACATCTGAAAAAATAACCCACGATAGTCCCAGTTCCACTTTAAACCATCCACAAGAATTTTGAAAATACTTTATTCTTTTTCAAAAGCTTGCAGCACACCCACTATTTCTTGTGCGTTATTGTTGCTTTCCATTGAGCTAATCTTGACCCCTAGTGACTCCAAGTGACAGAATAGAGTTGTGCTCTAGGGTCCGCTTGGTTGACCTCTTACTGCACGCAAATTGCCAGGTCTTTCACCCTTGGAACCAGGGGGACAAAGGGCCTGTTTTTTTCTTGCAAAGTGTGAGCTTTAAGTTAAAGTTGCGCAGAGGGTCATCCTGACTCCACGATGAGTCATCCTTAGTTCCCATCCTAATATTCTATTTCTGGTTAGAGCAATAGAAAGTCCTGAACTTACTCCAATTCTAAGAAACTCAATATCACCAGAATTCTAAGTGAGCCTGGGAAGCCCTGAAGAATGAAGGAATCGGCGCCAAGGGTGTGATGAGAATAGTAACACAAACAATAATGAGGAATTTCGTTAACCAAGGACTTGCCGTGTGCTCGGAGTGTGCATCATTTGCTCTTCACACAAAAATTACAGATAATTCATCCCCATGTTACAGATGGATTCTATTAAATAGCTTTACAGAGGGCACACAGCTCATGAATAGCTAACCTGTGGTTCAAATCACAATTCCCTCTGTGGTGTAGTGGGTTGTGCATGGGGCCACGAACCACCAGGCCCGCAATTCAAAGCTGCACATTATTCCTCTGGAAAAGGGTGAGGGTTTCTACTCCCGTAAAGAGTTACAGTCTCAGAAGCCACAGGACACTTGGACCCTGTGCTCCAGGACCACTGTGAGGCAGCATTGACTCGAAGGCAGCTATAGACTATTCGATGCTGAAAAAGAGCACAGTGGTTGAAAATTCAACCACACACTCGGCCATTACTGGTTTGAACCCACAGGAGAAACAGGGGAGTTTGCTTCTATAATCATGACCTCTTTGGAAACTCTCAGGGGCGGTTCTACTCTGGCCTACCCGGTCACTGTGAGTTGTAATCAACTGAACAATGGCATTCACAAGACCATAGTGCCTCTCTGTACCATAGTCAAGCTGCCTTTATTTAATTTTTTTAAATCACATTTCTGAGTCATATGTGTGTGTGTGTGTCTATATAGGTATATATATATATGTGTGTATGTATATATATATTTCTGTCATTCTTTTCTTTTCCCTCTAAATTCATTTTTAGTAGTGATGAATAAAGAAATAAGTTTGAAAGATATATTTGTTCCCTAAAAACCATTGCTAACCGTAATTATTTTTCAGATGTTTTGTTCTGTGATTAGGAGTTTTCTTGACCCCAACAATTAGAAAAATCACTTTGATAATACATTTTTATTTATAAATGGCTCTGGAATAGTCTAATGTAGACAAAGATATAATACTTTTAATATACTTGATCACTCCTTCTGAGACCTAAGTAGAAATGTTGTACTATTTAAACCATTAGGGCTTCACATTGATTCTATTCTCATAGAAAGCCGGAGGAATTTCTTAAATGAGGTTATATCACCAGGGCTGCCTAAATGAATATGGAAAAATAAATTAACTATTATTTTGTTATTGATGTTATTAGAGAAAAACTTTGTTTTTTCTATATAATAATAACCTTTGAATAAATTGGGCATTTTTTGTTAAGATAGTCTCAAAACTTAAGAAAGAAACACAAACCGTGACATCCATCAAAGACCAGATGAGCTGTGAGGTGATGGTGAGGACATCATAAATGAAGAAAGCAATAGGTCATTCAAAAAGAAAGGAAAAAAGGAAAGGTCCAAATGGATAAAAGAGGAGACTCAGAAACTTGCTCTTACACGTAGAGTAGGTAAAATGAATGCAAGCAAGGACAAAGTTAAAGAGTTGGGAAGATTTCAGAAATGGTTCAAAGAGACAATGTCTTGTGATGAAATGTGCAAAAACCTGAAGTTAGAAAACCCAAAGGGAAGAACATGTTTGATATTTTTTCTTTTTCTTTTATTTTGGCATCACTGCTTCCTGGTGGTGGGAGTAGGAGGCCCAGAATTGCTCCTGGAGAGCTCTGCTGGATTTGAACCTCCAACCCAGTGGGCCCCAGTCCCACACACAACCAGTACGCCACTGGGGCTCAGCCATTTGGTATTTTTTCAATACCAACAGAACTGAAGAAAAAGTCAACAGTCAAGTTGCAATAGTGAAGGATTCTGTGAAAAAATGATTAAAAGACACAGGAAAAATAAAGTCAAGATAGAATGCATACAGAGTTACCTTAACAAAAAGAAATTGTGGGCAATCAAAAATTTCGGAAGGTAGCAAAGAGTCAAGAATTGATGATATTCAAAGAAAATGTCAAAACAATACTAAAGGAATGGGTAGAATACAAGAACTTAAGATTCATGGGATATCAATTGAAATGTTGGAATGAATGGAGGCAATGCTGTAAACATTCACATGTCCATGCTAAAAAATTTGGAAGACCATTAGCTGGCTAATCAACTGTAAGAGATTGGTATTTATGACGATTCCAAAGAAAAGTGATCCAGCAGAATATAAAAATGATTGAACACTATCATTATTATTATAAGTAAAATGTTGTTGATGATAGTTAAAAACAGTTGAAGCACTGCAACAATAGGGAACTGCCAGATATCCACATTCAGAAGAGAATTTGGTATGAAGGATGTTATTGCTGATGTCAAAGACTATCTGAAAAGTGTTTACTTGGGCTTTATTGACTGTGCAAAAGCAGTCCACAGTGTACATTATTATGAATTATGTTAACTTTGCTAAGAATAAGAGACCCAGAACATAATTATACTCATGTCACACATACACATAGACCCAGAGCAAGGGGCCACTACATGGTTCAAAATGCAGATGGTGGGGGGGAGGGGGCGGGTTCAGGTTTGCATCCTCTCATCACACTTATTCACTCTCTAGCCTGGGCAAAGAATCTGAGAAGTTGGACTGTAGGAGGAAAAATAACGACATCAGGACTCGGGGAAGACACATTGATCACCTGAAAGATACAGGTTACACTACTGAAAATGAAGAGGACTTGAAGGACTTATCGAAGATGATCAAAGCGTATAGAGTTTTCTGTATAAATTACATCTCAATATCCTACTAAACAGAAAAAGTCTTCATTTTGTCAGAGATTTCATTTTACCTGCATCCATAACCAATGCCCATGGGGACAATAGTCAGGAAAGGAAATGATGAGGCAGGTGTGTCTGTTGCAAAAGACCTTCTTTAAATGGCTCAAAAGCAAAACGCCACTGTGAGATTCGAGTATGTCCACACCAAGCAACCATGGACTGAAACAGAACAACCACTGGGGACGGAGTGCAGGACCACGCAAATTTTGTTCTGTTTCAGGGAGGGTCACTGTGAATTGGAATTGACTCGACTCCACAAACCAACAATAGAACAAGTGACTTTTATTAATATCATCTCAAGACTTTTTAAAAATCCATAAAATATTATGACATTCGTCTTCCAGAATGTCATAATATTTTTGGCACATAAAGAAAGAATGCTGTACTGCACTAGATAGTGTGCATGTTAGAAAGTGCTATTAATATGAATAATGTAATCCATCTTTTGAGAAAGTGGAGAGAAAGAAAGCTTTATATAGAAATTACAATCACAGTGACTTTGTCTGTGAATAGACAGAATCCTATTAATATCATTCACATGAGTTGTGACCAGGCTTGTCATTGTTGGTGTAAAAGGAGTCTAAAACTGTGCATAAAAATGTAAACAACCCAGAAATGATTTTTTCTCATTTTTAAGAGATTGCTGAAAACTTTGGGAGAATGATTTTTAAATATACATTTATTTTTATCTCTTTTAGGATGTACAGAAAGACCTCCTCCATGATTGATTTGTCATATCCAGCAGCTGTTATAGTAACATTAAAGGTGAAGTAACTTCACTTATTTGAACTTCTTAAACAGACATCATCATCATTTCGACAATTCTTAAAATGACTGGGAGAAAAGGAGCATAGATCTTTACTGTAGAACTAAATATACTAAAGTATATGTTATATAAATATAAATATATAAGTGTTATATAAAAAAATAAAATACTAAAATATTTGTTAAATAATGGAAACGTAATGTGCTTGAAACCATAACTCATTGTACATGTAAATGAGGATTTATTTACAGTAACAAAATATATTCATGTCTATTGGTATGCTTGTCTATTGGTATATCATGTTTACTTTCTTTCTGGTTTTTGTTCACACTTTATTTAGATTGAACTTGAATTCAACTCTGAGATGGATTTGTACCTATTAGAATATATCTATCTATTAAATTAGCAAAACATGTTTTACTCTGTGTTATATTCCACAAATAAAATGGAAACATAATAAAATTAAAGTTAAGATGTACTTTTTAATTATGTAAATATACAAACATTGCATAAATACATGTAGTATATGTAAATTTAGAGAAATATGAATAATTATAATCATTAAGGTATATATAGTTAGCATTAGTGAGCTTCTCTTCCACTCTCACTGCCACAGAGTGAAAAATCTCACAGCAACCCTAGGTGATTAAGGTAGACCTGTCCCTGTTAGCTTAAAAAATTGTTCTTCTTGAGAGGAGTAGGAAGTCCCCTCTTTCTCCTGTGAGAGTTTGGTGGTTTCAAACTGTTGATGTTGTGCATCAAATTCAAATGGGTAACCACTATGCTATCAGCACTCCTTAAGGAACACATATTTATGTATTTGTAAATTCATAATTACATGTTATAATATAGAACATATTATTTAATGCTATAGCTAAGTATTTTAGTCAAATATTAAGATACAAAACTCATCAGCAATAATTTTGTTTAGAACTTTAAGCCTGAGAAAATATTAAAATGAGACACAATTAAGGAAGGACGCAAAGGAGCATTCATGTCTCTGGGCCCTGGCTTCTCCTGTGCCTTTCCTGTGCCTAGAGACACAATAAACCAAAAAAGTCAAACTCCCATTCATTGAATGAACGAAGGCCGACTCCTGGCGACCCTTGACAGGCTAGAGTAGCACCTCCCCTGTGAGTTTCTCAAACTGGAACTAATTTCAGGAGCAGGAAGCTTTGCCTTTCTCCCAATAGCCTCCTTCTCTGTGGTAGAAATAACTGGACTGCATACATTGAACAGATTAAAGTTGTCTGCTCTGCTCCCTTTTTAATTTTTTCTTGGTGGGTTAGTGCGTGCATTCTTACTTGATATTATTTCTATGGAAGCATTTTTTAGGCTCATTGTCCTAAATTCCTTATTTCTGTCTAGTACTTGATTTGGATGAAGGAACAGTACTTTATCTCCTAAAATAACTTCATAGTGCTTTTTCTGTGTTAACTAAGAAGTGAAAGGATACTTGCAAAAGGAGATCCTTGAATGGTTTATTTCTGATTAACTGTACTTTGCTGTTTCAAATTTTTATTATTTCTTCTTTTCTTTATAGTTATTTGTCATTTTGAACATCCTCTTTGCTTGTTTTTCCTCTGTTGCATATTAGCTTTGTCCTTATAATTCAAAAGCATAATTCACTTTTTCTTGGGTGCTTTGTTATGTTTATGCTCCTAAACTAATAATAGAGACAACTCCTTAACTGAAATGTGACATTGTAGGTTACTAATTACTTATTGATTCTTGAGACATTTAACTTTCTCAGTTATAACCTAGAGCCTTTTCGTAATACCAGCATTAAAGATCAACTAGCATAAGACTTCAAAATGAGAAAGTGCATTCTTTTTCCTAAAAGGCGTTACAGTAAAAAGACATGAACCAAAAAGGTTAAGGGAGAAAATGCCACTAAGAAAACTATCTTTTGGGGCTGAGCCCCGGTGGCATAGTGGTTGAGTGGGGGACTGCAACCCACTAGGTTGGCAGTTCAAATCCAGCAGCAGCTCTACAGGAGCACGGCTGGGCTTCCTATTCCCACCAGGGCAGTGATGCCACACAAAAAAAAGAAAAGAAAGAAAAAAAACAATAATAATTCTTATTTCTTGGACTAACTCCTCGTCTTCTGTGTATTTTCAATCTGACAAGGTAGAAGCCAAGTATCTGCAGCTGTTTTCAAATGCAAATCATTTTTATAAGAATTTCCAAGAAATGGAGAATAACCTTTTACCCAGTGAGAAAACCCTAACTGGAACTGTAAATAGCCTTATGTAGTTACTCTTCTGAGTTAGTTTTGGAATCTGATAAAATATTTGTTGGCCTCCTTTGAGCTTTACAGAGAGTAAAAATTGGTGTAATGGAACTTTTATAGATTTTTAATTCCCAAACTGAGAAAGCAAGTGCTTAGTGATCAAATTAGGATTAAATGCCAGAAATATGCCAAAGCCACACAAGCAAAGCAAAACAAAACAAAGCAAGAACAAAAACCTCACTTGGTATTTCCAAATAATTAAAATGACAGTTGATGATATTATTTTCAAGAAAGTACTTTTAAAAGGGACTGAGTTTCTTTTATTGGATGTTCAATTTCACCTCTGCATGATACAGCACAACCTCTATAACAGTGTGCTAAATGGATGAGATTCTAAGCAATGCCCATGCAATTATCATTTAAAGCATAGCTGTAAAGATACCTATCGCTCAAATCGGAATCTACGCTGTTTGTAAAGAGCAGGCCTTCTTTGGTAAGGTGTTCTGATAGTTATTAGACATGCTTCCTTGAATTCCAGTGTTTTAAGTTTTCACTGATTTATTTCGCATTGGAACTTGAACTTCACATTAAGGCCTGCTTTAAAATATATAGGACTCATATTACTTGCTACAAGATTCTGCTGCAAGTTTACCCTCTGCGATTAAAGCTCAGAAAACAGCATGATGTAGCTACAGTGTCTAAAAAGCGCTCCTTTGCCCTGTGCCACACCTGTCCGGATCATTTTCTGGCATACCTGGGAAAGTTCCAACTGTCTTGCCTGCTTCCCTTGGGAAATGCCTGAAGCATCAACATTTATAGCCTCCTCTTTCATCAAAACACCCACTTCGTCTTTCTCACCACTGTCCCCAGAGGGAGTTTTCCTGGAGTGAGCCAAGGTTGGAGTGCAGAGTAAGGTCCTGGATGCACTACCTCTCTAAGGTATTTGCATCTTAAACGAGAACCATGATATTAAAGGTCTACATCAAGGACGAACTTTTAAGGCGAACCTTCAAGGAATGTAGCAGATGGATAGGTGGAAAAAAGATATGGAAGCATTATCTCTCTAGCATTCAATGTGTTTCACCTGCAGGACTGGCCATTCTGCTTTTAAATGAACCTGATTCTGGTAAATTGCTGATGACACAAATCTGGAGAGAAATTAAGGATGAAAACAATATTATATTGTCAGGTTTATAACACAGATTTTATAATCTTGGGAGAGAGTGAACGTTTTGCTGCTATCGGCTAGTGTAGAGCTAATGGCCTCGCATTGTGAAACCAAAGGAAAAAAGAAAATAAAATGACCACGTCATACCAGACTTCAGTGAAATGCAATTTGACTTCTAGACTTGAAGTCTGACGTTCTGTGTGTACAATGTCTGATCTTCCCAGTAATTTTTTATAGAGAGAAACAGAAATAAATGATATCATCATCTAAAATATTTACTTGTTTTATTTTACAGGATGTTGATAAATGGTCTTTTGATGTCTTTGCCCTAAATGACGCAAGTGGAGAACACAGTCTGAAATTTATGATGTATGAGCTGTTTACCAGATATGATCTTATCAACCGCTTCAAGGTCAGAAACATGGGACAAAAGTGAAGGGCTCTTAACACTGGGTATCTGAATCAGAATGAAAATGCACAACTTAGAATGTTGTAGTTGGCTGGCCACAAATCCACGGGCTATAATTTATCATGTGGTCCAGTCATTCTCCACAACTCCATGATATATAAATATATCCACTTAGATGCCTTGAGACCATTACAACCTCCTCCCCACAAAATGCCAACCTCCCCCACAGTCTTTCACAGAATCTTCGTGCAGACAGAGAAAAGTATTTCAAAGAAATATGACCCTTGGCTTTCCTAATACACCAAACAAGTTTTTATTGGCAGCTTTGCTGAAACTAAAATGTAAGTCTGTGTAATTAGCTTTTTCTAGAACTACTTAATCAAAAGATTTCTAGCAGCCCATAACGTGTAACTTTCATCATTACTTAAGAGATCATGGCATATTTTGACACTCGAAGGTGTCATCTATTTTTAACCTCCTTATATTACAGATAAAATAAACTAGAGTTCTGTCGATTATAATTAGAAATTTATACTACTGTTCTTACCAAATTATGAAAGATGTAAAATTTTAAAGACTGTAGTATGAGTAAGACCACTATTTCATGTATCTTAATTAAACACTTGGGGTTACAATCCTTCCTCAAATGATGGAGGAAGCTGATTGAAAGCACAGTAATGAAGTGGGCTTCTTATTTTAGAACAATTCATATTCAATTGAAAGAAATTATTGGCTGCATCTGCACTCAATAATGTGCTCCATTCCGAGCATCCTAGTGTTTGTTAATTTTGTGCTTGCATTTTGATCAAAATCTAATCCTAATTATTACTTTTCACAGATACCTGTTCCTAGCCTAATTTCCTATGCAGAAGCTTTAGAAGTTGGTTACAGCAAGTACAAAAATCCATATCACAATTTAATTCATGCAGCTGATGTCACTCAAACTGTGCATTACATAATGCTTCATACAGGTATAATGGTAAGAAAGTCCTTGTAACAAGTTTGTTAGATTGTAAATCTTGTATTCCTTTAAATTCTTATTGTCACTTTAATAAAAGTGTTGTTGATAATATTTTCTTGAATGTTTAAGGGTTGGTAAGTTATGAATAATATCTTAGATTATAGATATTTGGGGAGACAAATCAAAAAGTCTTATACATTTTCTGAAATTTAGAATCCAGGAATATTCCCACAAGAATCGGCCACACATAAAGAAAAGTGATCAGAATATAGCTCACTCTGCTCTTCTCTCACTCAAAGTACTCAAAAGCTTACTTGGTAGCATTTTTTTTCTTTTATTGTATGTTTGTCGCTATGAACTCCTAATAGAGTTGTTGAGAATTACTTGTTTAATATTTCTGGGGTTTCTCTCCGTGCCCCCCCCCATATCTCCCTTGTCTATCTTTGTGTCTGAAAGAATCAATGAATTTGTGACTAAATGGCCCAGCACTGTAAACACTGGGTGTATGGGGAGGATTTTGAGATGGGCTAGAATTTCTGTAATGTCCCAGGGCTTGGCTTATCAGGGAGAAGGTGAAAAGAAAAGAGAACCTCTTCCTGCTAAAGGTTTCCAACTTCAAGGTGGGTTCAGGGGAAGGTGGACCATGAAGAAGCTTCCAATCCTCGGGACTTCTTCCGTGTCAAACTAGACAGAGAAAATGCCGTAGAACAAACTTAATGGAATGTTCCACCAAATTCCCAAGCACATCTTTTCTACTTCTTTCGATCTCAAATCATACCTTTTGTCTCGGATAGGGTCAGTGGCACGCAGGTGTAGTTCATTAGCCCTGTTGGAGCACCAGGCACTTTACCACTCCACCCTTCTCTAGCAGAAATTCTGGATTCCATTTTATGCAAGATGTGCTCTAGAGCATGGATCTTGGACAGTTTTTAAAGCAGGTATATCATTTTTTCAATGTATGACATACCAGAAATTTTCACCCTCATTTAATTTTTGCTGTGTGTGATTTGCTGTGTACAATCATCTGTTTCTTGTGACTCCTTCCAGGAATATCCCAAGGGGTGACTGGAGAAATTGCCCATTCTTCTTTGTCTTTAATTGCCAACTAGTGTTGAAGATCCCTCGATGCTTTGAATTCTAATCCAATTTATCCCCTTTTCTAATGATCTATTGCTCCAAAATAAGTCAACTCAAACTTTGTTGGCTTGGAACACTGATTTTTTTATCCCCCTAGAGTCTGTAATTAGAAGACTCAAGCCCTTACTTGTCTCCTGTGATGATAGCCAGTTAATAGAACTGCTTCTGTGTTGATTCTTTGTTCAGGTGTCTTCCATGGCTCTTCCTCTGTTGTTGGCAGCATTAGGGAAAGACAGAAGTGGGAAGGGAGCATAGTAATTGGATGGAAGGGAGGAAATAAATTATCTTCTCTCCCTCACCTTCAATATAGTCTAGTACCAGATCCTACCATTCTCTTCATCTCCAAGATTGCATCCTTTCCTCTCCCCAGTTGCTCGCCATCGAGCTCTGAACCTAACACTTCCCCTTGCTAATCTGGGTGCTCATGCTCCCCTCTTTAGCCTTCATCCCACTGTGTTGGAGTTGCATCCCTATCCACGCTAACCAGCACATTTAATTTTGTTTGGATTGGCAGGTGGAAAGGAGAGTTAAAATGACTCTTGATCTACTAGAATTTTTCCTGGCATACCAGGCTGGTAGTCTGGAATTTATTTCCCCACAGACCAAAAATGAATTCAATAGACATCTTGAGAATTTCTTGCATTCCAGCCATCAACTCTATAGAAACATGAATTTTATGAAAGGTTTAAAAAATAATACAACTTGATTATTGTGTGTTGGAGGCAGAAATCTCAACAACAACAATAAACATTCACAAAATGTCTTGTGACCTCATAGAAAGCTTAACTCTATTTACTCTTCACCATGTGGTATTCACACTTAGGATGTAAATGAGATTTCCACCTACTAGTCACAGGTGTAGTTGTGAATGGGTCTCTTACTTAGTGTGAGGTTTACTCACTCCCCTTTCAGGGAGTCTGATTTGGCAATAGAAGGAAAGAAACACAGGATACCAATCACAATAGAAACGCATATGTCCATAGATAAAATGCATCAAAAGAGCGTGCATTTTATAAAAGTAGTATAGTCATTCCGAAGTCATGACCAAAAAATGATTCCTATGTCTTTAAGAATTTGTAGGTTAAGGGAACTGGTGCATATGGTCATTATATTGCCTTCTGAATTGTATCGAAAGAAGAAAGGGAGGCCTGTGGTAGTGCACGGGGCTGCCAACACAGTGCACACCTTCCTGGAAACTCTCTTGGAAGCCCACAGGGACAGCTGTCCCCTGTCCCTGTCCCCTCTCTGACAGGGTCATCAGAAGTCTGCATGGACTCACTGGCAGTAAGGTGTTTTGTTTAGTAAAAGAAAAACCTTGAAACTTAAAATATATGACTTAAAACCTGCACATGCAACAAGCAACAGTGATAAGAAGAAATAAATGGTTGTCAAGGTCTCAGTTAAAAAAGAAAAGAAAAGAAAAAAATGGTTGAGAACAGGGGTTAGTTCAGTCATTTCGAAGTAAGGACAGATTTGCATACTATTATCGGATTTCATAAGTGTGGCATTCACAATGTCAGACTGGAGGGCTAACCTTTTTTATACCCACTGATCGTTCATGTATGTGATCATTCATGTATGTGTGAGTGTGCATACATGCTTATAACACACACACACATTCAAGCCGTCTGGCTTAATAAAATATCATTGTCACAGCTGTCTCCTGAACTGGTTGCATTCACTTTGCTCGATGTGAATAACCTAAGAGTGTGAACCATGAAACGCCTCCTGACCGCTGCCAGTGCTCTTCCTCCCATTTGTGCAAGTCACTCCAGTATGTTCCCGAGGAGTACTGCTTGCTTTTTATTTTCTTAGGCCTCTGTCATGAATCTGATAGTGAGGTAGTTTTCTTGTCAAGTGCTCGGCATTTCCTCTTTCCTAAATTCGTTGACTTGAAAATGTTAATCGAACATGAAATCGGTATGTATTAGTGTAAAGTAGGAATTGAAATGATGACATCGCCACAGCACAAGATGGCCTGGAAAAGCAGAGCCTCGTTCAGCACCAGATCGTAAAAGATGTGCTTTCAGGAAGAAGGGTGGTCAGAGAAGATGTGCCCTTTTTTAGGTGGGGAGACAGCCAGGCCTTCATCTTTTAAAAATGCCTTTCCGCTTATGTACTTTCTTTTCTTTTCTTGCCACATGTGTAAAATCATCCATAAAGAAGCCATAGAAGCAGCCATCCCTTTTTAGTTTTTGAACCTTTTCTTCCCTTAAGGTGACTTCAAAGGAATGAGGGTGTTTGCTCTGTACGTAGGTGAAGAAAAGGAATATGATTCCTGTACTAAAATCCCAATATGAGTTTGCCCTCAGCCTCCACATAAGGGAGACTTGCTTCAGATTGCAACCAACCATTCCCTGAAAGAACGGGAAATCTGACATAACCCGGAGACCTTCAGAAAGTCCAAGTGGTTGGTTAGTAAAGACCACAGTCACTCTCCGAGCGGGTCATAATTTATCAAATGTGAGTGGAATTTGAAAGCATCCTTCTGATTTTATTCACCCTTCGGTAATAATATTCTGTGCACTCCCTAGATATCAGATTATTTTGGCCTTTGCAAAATCCAGCTGGTAAGAAAAATGTTAATATCTTGGGGGATCTGGAAAATACATTTCAATGAAAGAGAATAATGAGGAATTCCATGATGGATGGTGAAAGGAAAGGCAAAGTGAATTTACAACTGTATCAGCTGTTTTGTCAAGAGTCGGTCCAATAAAACTTGACAGCTTTTGGAAAATTATTTTAACAAGCTTTTCTCTAAATGAAGCAAAGCTCTGGTAGGTGAGTGTTAATGATTGTGACACATGAATATGGTGAAGCAACAAGAAGAAAGCTATATTGCTCCTTTTCCCCAAACTCAGGGACTTTCCTTAACCATCTAGTTTAATATGGAGAAGACTGGCTTAGGTTGGTGCTTTCATTAGATGTCCTGCTGGTGCAAAGTGATCCTCCCAGTGTGACATTTATGGATTTCTCAAGGCTATTTGACACTGTCAGGGTGAGTCATGTGATCTGTCACCAAAAAGTTGTTCTGAAGACCATTGTCTGAAAGAATTGTGATGAAGCCATGAGTTTTCCATGAGCTGGTAGCATAGGTGGACTGTCAAACTGGGACATAGTGAATGCAGAGATGAACATTATCTCATGTGTGCATGTCTCTTTTACCATTTGATTAACTTACAATTTTGTCCCATGGTGACAGCACTCTGCACTGACTCAACTCCTTTGTTAAAGAGAAAATGCTACATTAAATGCTGCTGGATTCTAACTGAAAGTCTCTTTGAATGTGAAATTATCCAAGGGACTTGCATAGAAAACACTGGCATTGGAGGACTCCTGGCACTGGAGAATACTCTTTACTACGAAGAGCAGAAGATGAAGAAAGGACTTGATGCCTGTTGACTTTGGAATTTGCAGCCCTCTGACTAGACTCCCACGTAGTCTCCCACATTCTGGAATGACTCCATTTTTTTCTCAAATCTATTGACAGAAGATGTATTACCTTGTTTCTATTCTATAAACTTTATGAAAACACTGCTCTTAAAAATGTCTTCTGGGCTGAGCCCCGGTGCGGTGGCATAAGTGGTTGAGTGTGGGACTGCGGCCCATGGGTTTGGTGGTTCAAATCCAGCGGCAGCTCTCAGGAGCAGCAATGGGTATTCCCACAACCACCAGAGGGCAGTGATGCCCCCCCCAAAAAATGTTTTCTGCTATCCAACATTGTTTGGAAGGAGGTCACTAGACATTGACTTGAGGCCATGGTCCACTGCACTCTTACTTTGTTTTCCTTGTAGTTTTTAGTACCTCTCACCTTATGACAGAGAAGAGTAAATGTAGCTATATATATCAGCATCTTGCCTAGTGCTTGAAACAAAATAGATAGCAATTCATCTCTCAAGAACTCACTGCCAAGTTGATTCTAAATCATGATGATGGAGCTTCTGAGTTTTTAAATCTTTACAGGAGCAGATAGCCTCATCTGTCTCCCATGGAGCAGGTGGTGACCTCGAACCACTGGTCTTGTGATCAGTAACTCAATGTGTAGCTTACTATGACATCAGAGCACCTTCTATCCACACATATTGCTCTAACATTAGTCACTGTTGCTCATTTATTATATTATGCTAGTCATATTAATGTTACCCTAATATATAATGCTTCTATATTAGATGAAGTACAAAAACTGGCTTTCAAAAGGATAGAATAAAAATGTTCAGTCCATAACATCATGTAAGATACTTATTATTTATACCTGTTAAATGCACTAAATATTAGTAGGTCATTGTGATTTCTAATATTGCACGATTTCTATCTTCTTCCTTTTTATATTGCCTGATTTTTCCGATCATAACATCCCCATTCTATACTTAAACTTACAGATACCAACTTCTCTCTCTCTCTCTCTCTCTCTCTCTCTCTCTCTCTCTCTCTCTCTCTCCCTCCCTCCCTCTCATTTATGAATTCATTGTATATTCATTCTCAGACTCATACTCTGTGGCACATACTGTAGTTCAGATGTTGGGTGTTCACCATAAGTCTTAAAGTTTATTAACTTTTACTCATTCCTGTATTCAATTAAACTAGTGAAAAATTCTATATTAGAAATTTAGAAGTGGCAGAGACTTTGGTAACAGATAGATCTTAGTGTGAATTCCTGATCTTCCACTTGACAGATGTATCATTGTAGCTAAAATAAACCACTTTTTCAAGATTCAACTTTCTTATAGGCAATTTTAGGGTAAGTAAAATTACTTAGTAAATGGTAAGTAAGATGGTTGTAATAGGTTCATGGCGCCCTCTAACTAAAGAGTCTAATTGATGAGAGTGTCCTCCATTTCTTTCTATTATTCCATTGTACAAATTGATAATGTTAGGCTCGTTATGGTATTATTTATAGACTCTCCATTGGCAACATCCTTCTATGATTTAGAAGAGAGAGTACTTGTGTTCCTCATGACTTGCTACTTGAACCCCCTATTTCTGCCCATTGGGAGTGAGTAGACCCAGATCAGGTATTGACAGCCGATCTAGTGAACAAAAATGATTTTTCCTAGATTTTCGTCTTGTATTATTTATAAAATCTACACATATAGATAGCCATCCCTTTTCTGAGTTAGCGTTTCTATTTGACACCAGTATAAGATGAACTAACAACTAAGGTCCTAAAATTAGTCCAAATTTCTACTTTCACTAATACAAAGTAGATGCTTTATCAATATGATATGGAAGTGTACTACTTCTCTCTTCCAAACTATTTGTCAAGAAGTTAAATTAAGGAAATAGCATGGCAGTAAACAGATTCTTAGAAGCTGTAATAGGAAGTTTAATGAGAAGACAAACAAGAAACATTTATAACCAGTTTTGACAGCAAAGAAAAGTAGATTTAAATATTTATAAAGCAATTTATAATTAAAATCCATCTCTCATATTCTAATTTAATTTTCTGGCAATTATAACTTCGTACTCTATATTATATCAGCAGATATGAATGCTTTTTTATCACATGTAAATGTATGTTTCCATAAATTTTACCAATAGAATATGTTTTTTGGCTGAGCCCTGGTGGCTTAGTGGTAGTTTGTGGGACTGTAGTCCATAGGGTTGACAGTTCAAATCCAGCAGCAGCTCTCCAGGAACAAGGCTGGACTTGCTACTCCTACCAAGGCAGTGATGCCACAAAAAAAAATAGAATATGTTTTTTGAAAGTAGGTGATTTTTCCCCTAACCCCACCTCAGAAACTATTATTTTATTTAGTAAAATTAATAAATTTCTTGGGGGGAGGGAAATACTGGCTTAATGTCAATTGCCATTCATTTCATGGTTTGATTCCAGCATCTCATTGGGGACATTAAATGCTCAGTCTCAGCTTTGAACTAGAGGAGCAACCATTAATAAGGTCTTGCTTTTCAGACTCACACGGCTAAACACATCTATGCCACCACAGAGCAGCTAGTTATCCTAATTCCCTTTGGCCCCTCCAACTGTGGGGCATTTCTAGGTGAAATGGATTCACTCACGATATATTGGCTGCCGATTATTTTGCAGACTCAAAAGCTTAAGCAACATACTTAAGGTAAGACATTGAGCAAAATCCTATTTCTTTCTCTCATAGTTCATTATTTGACAAGGCTTGCGATAGGTATTGTGCATACATTAAATCTAAACTTGACTTCATGCCCCACAGGGGAACAATCACTGTTTCATTTTTATAGGTACAGGGTTGAGAGGAAAATAAATACTTGCCTAAGGATCAAGTAAGATTTAAAATGAAGATTTTCTGGTTCCACTGTCTCATCTCACTACTCTGCCTAATGGAACATGGATGAAATTCAATTTCACAGAAAAACATTAAGTTTTTATTATAACCCAAATCCATTCCAGATTATGTAAAAAGAAGAAATCTTGAAAAGGCTCTGTCTTTGGCAACTGTGACATTCAACAGTTTCGTCTCCTTTGTTTTTCTCTCAAGGAATGGTCCCCTTTTGTACCAATGCAAATGAGTTAGCTCTCATAAGGTCATATCTCAGCTTTCTCCTCTCTCGCCAGTCTTTTCCACTCTATTGAGATGACTCCCCACCCAGTTTTACTGCTGGAAATCCAATTCTCCTGCAGACTTCAGTAACATCATTCTGCATTTTCTCTTTCTGTTCAAAATGCTCTCCACTTCCAAGTCCAATAATTCATTTTTCTAGCGAGTAACTTCCTCGGAAACGCTTACCCACATGGGTCTCTTTCAGTCAGTTGGCCAAGTAGTTGCCTCCCTAACATCTTGGGATTAAATGAGTGAGTGATTCCAGTATTTCATCAGCTTGTTGAAACATTCCTGTTGGAATGCCATCGATTCTTGGAGGCCCGTCTTTCACTAATGACTTCAATGCAGCTTGCACTTCTTCCAGCAGCCTCATCACTTGGTTCCTGGCTATATGCTACTGTTTGCCATGGGTAAATTCCAACTGGTTCTTTTGAGTGAGTGATTCTTTCCGTTCTCTTTTAATGCTGTTTGCATCATTCAACGTTTTGCCTATACAGCCTTTCCATATTGCAACTCAAAGCTTGCTGTTCTTGCATTCTTTCTGTCTAAGAAATCCTGAATGCGTTCTTCCTATTGGATTTTCAACATGCAGGTCTTTGCAGATTCTGTTAGAATATTCGACTTCTGTCTTCTTGAGCTGTCTTTGCAAATTTTCTATTCAGTTCTTTCACATCATCATTTCTTCTGTTTGCCTTGGCTTCTCTATGATTAAGAGAAAGTTTCAGGGTTCTTTCTGACATCCATTTTGATCTTTTCATTTTTTCCTGTCTTTTGTATGACCTTTTACTTTCTTCAGATATTCTTTTTATAAAAGTCTAAGTGGGTCTGCTTATTTTTAAGAATTTAATGACATATCGTTTTTGTTCAGTGCCAGCAATTCAGTTCTAATCCATGATGAACCCGTGCACAACAGAATGAACTAGTGCCACAGTTGTTGTTGTACTTGAGCCCCTAGTGGTGCCACGGCCACACTCCATCTCCTTGAGGACCTTCCTTTTTCCCTTTGCTGCACCTCTACTTTACCAAGCAGGATGTCACTCTCCAAGGATGGGTCTCTCCTGACAACAGGTCCACAATATGTAAGACAATCTTTTACATCCTTTTCTCTAAGAACCTCTCTGACTCCAACCTCCCTACTTCCAAGACAGATTTGTTTATCCTTTGGCAGTCCAGGGTACCTTGAACCTTCTTCATCAGCTCCACAATTCGAGTGCATTCATTTTCTTTGGTCTTCCTTATTCACAGACACACAATTCAGATCACCTACATTTCAGTAGTTTAACCTCATTCACAGTGCTTGTGCCACCAATAACACAACCAGTTCTAGGATATTTCTTCTTGCTTGTATTCATTGTTGTGAGCTCCTCATTGCCTACCACATAGCTTTGGATCAATTAATTCTGTTTGCTTCTCTGTAGATTTACCTAATCTGGGCTTCATGTATAAAAAAGCATACACATTCACAACAGAATCTAAGCGAGCAGCCCAATAACAGTGTCAGAATGAAAAAGAGAAAGTCTTCAACTGGAAAAAAAAAAAAAAGCACAAATGGGAGTGATTTCACATTGGATCAAGAGGGAGGTCAAGGATAAGGTGTCACATTTTGACCCGACCACAACTGCAGGAAACCCTCCGACAATGAACTCTAGCTGATAGCAAGGTCTTTTCTGTCTCTGGAATGCAGATGTTCTTGAGGTCATGCCAGAGCTCAGCAGGATTTCTGTTATGAGCGCTCACCGCATCAAATCCAGTCTTGAAAGGTTTTCAAAATTCAGGTGGTAGGTATTTAAGACCATATTCTGGCTTTTGTGAGCATGTTTAATTTTCTTCAGCTTCAAACTGAGTTTACATGTCAGCAATTGATTGTTTTCCAGTTAGCTCCTGGCCTTGTTTTAGTTGCTAACATTTTGCGTCTCCATCATCTCTTCCCATAGACACAGTGAATTTGCTTTCCATGTATTATATCTGGAGAAGTCTATGTGTATAATCACCTTTTATGTTGTTGAAAATAGGTATTTGTTATGAAGAAGCCTTTGGTCTTGCAAAATTCTATCATGCAATCTATCAGTCTATTAATTTCTATCATGAACGCCATATTTTCCAACTACTGATCCTTCTTTGTTTCATATTTTTTATTCCAATTGCCAATAATTCTGAGTGCAGCTTGATTGCATGTTTGATCAACTTCAGACTTAAAATATTTGTATAATTATTTAATTTCTGCATCCCTAGCTTTATTGATTGGTGCATATATTTGAAAAAAGGTTTTATTGATTGGATTGTCTTCTAGATAGATAGATACTATCCTCTTAGAGACTGCACTGTACTTCAAGATAGTTCCTGAAATGTCCATTTTTATGACAAAATGCCATTACTCTTGTATCTGTCCTTCCAGGCATGGATTGCCTGATTCACAGTGGCAAAGGACCAGTCCATTTCAGCTCCCTGCTGCTTAGAATTTTGATCTTGTGTTCAATTTCATTTTTGATGACTTCCAATTTTCCTAGACTTTTACTTCATTCATTCCAAGTTCTGATTAGTAGTAGATGTTCGCTACTGTTTCTTTTCATTTTGAGTCATGCCCCCTCACAAAGTGAAAATTCCAAAGGTTTAACTCCATTCGTGACGTGATGGTTGATTCTGCTTTGGAAAGTTCCATCTTCCTCAGCCATATTTTGGTTGCTTCTGACGGGGAGCCCTGGTGGCAATGCGTTGGGCTGCTGACATGATGGTCGGCATTCGAAATCACTAGCAGCTCTGTGAGAGAAATTCCGTGCTTTCTTCTCCTGGAAAAGCTTACAGTGTCGGAAACCCACAGGGGATTGTTAGGAGTCAGCACTCAGTGACGGCGAGTTTTGTTCTGTTTCTCTGACCTGAGGAACTCGTCTTCTGGGTCTAGCTCTCATACTATTCCACTGCTCTCCATTAGCTTTCAGTGACTAATTTTTCTAAGGTTTGGAAAGCTGATTCCTTTTTTATGCAATGATTGCAGCGGTACATTAACAGAATCCTGCCAGCAGTTCTGGCCAGATTCAGACTAGGGTGTGGCACAAGGGACATCATTGCTGACATCGACTGAATCACGCTCCAAGAAGATCACACAAGAAAGACATTTACTTGGGTTTTACAGGCTATACAGAGGTTTTTATCTGTGAGGACCATAACAAGCTATAGATTTGCTGGAGAACATGGGAATTTCAGAAAACTCTTGTGGAACGTGTCCATGAATCAGGGGCAATTGTGCTAACCAGACAAAGTAATGCAGCATGGTTTAAAATCAAAAAAGGTCTGCATCACAGTTGTATTTTCTCACCAGACTTGCTCAATGCTGAGCAAATAATCAGAGAAGCTACATTATATGAAGAGTAAGCCTTCAGGGTTTGAGAAAGGCTTATTAAGATGACACAACTTGCTTGCTGAAAGTGAGGAGGAATTGGGCTGAGTCCCGGTGGCGTAGTGTTTGTGCTCAGGACTGCAGCCCACTGGGATGGAGGTTCAAATCCAGCAGCAAGGCTGGGCCTCCTACTCCTACCACCCGAGGGCAGTGATGCCCCCACCCCCAACCCCCCCAAATAAAAGCAAAAAAAAAAAAAAGAAAGAAAGAAAGTGAGGAGGAATCGAAGCACTCACTAATAAAGGTCAAAGATTTCAGCCTTCAGTATGCATTGCAATTCAATGTAAAGAAGACCAAAATCCTAACAACAAGTCCAATAGGTAACATCATGATAAACGGAGGAAAGCTGGAAGTTGTCAAGGATTTCATCTTGCTTGGATTCACATTCAGTACTCCTGAAAACAGCAGTAAAGAGATAAAATGATGCATTTTGTTGTGGGTAAGTCTATTATACCACACTTCTTTAAAGTGTTGACAAGCAAAGAGGTTACTTTGAGAACTGAGGTGTTCCTGACCCAACCCATTGTCTTTTCAATCGCCTTGTATGCATGTGAAAGTTGCAAGACTTAGGAAGACTGAAGAAGAAACATGCCTTTGAATTGTGGTGCCGGTGAAGAATATTGAAAGTACCATGATGTTTTGGACCAGATTGGCTAGAGAAGCAAATCCAGTGATACTCATATGTGTAAGAAAGAACTTTATACCAAGAAGTAATATATTGAGAAAACATCCCAGTCCAGTCCAAAATGAGTCCATAAGTCCAATTCTAGTCCCTAAGTTTCTCTTCAGACTCACCCAGTCATATATCATGATGCAGAATGCAGAAGTATCATAGGCCAGTCGGTGAAAAATGGTGGGGATCTAATGGTGGTGGAAGCATCACTGGACTTAGCAACCAACAAGTCAGCCAACAGGAAGGTGAAGGCAGAGAGAGAAGGGGTTGTTCCCAGGGCCCTACCGATGAGAAAGCCGCACTCACCAGAGGCACCATCAGACTGTGACCTACCTGTTTGACTACCACCCTTCATTTTTATATATCTTCATGTTGACATGACATTATGTGGCTTCCAGACATGGACTGCCAAAAGAACCAACAGGTGTGTCTTAGAAGATGCATAGTCCGAATTCTTCTTAGAAGCTAGGATGGCGAGACTTCATCTCACATACTTTAGACATGAAGTTAGTAGGAGAGACCAGTCCCAGGGAAAGGGCATTATGCTTGTGTCCACTAAAGGAGCAGCCCAAAAATGGGAAGGTCTTTGGCAATATGAATTGGCCCTGTACCTGCAACAGTGGGTTCTAGCATGGGAACAATTGGGAGGCTGCTGGAGGACCAGGGCCTATTTCCTCCTGTTGTAGGAGGGTCTTTATGAGTTGAAACAGACTTGACAACACCGAATAACAACCTTCATCACTCCTCAGTTAATGGCTACCATACTGTTTAGTAGCATGAAAATATTAAACAATGCGAGCAATTAATAAATTAAATTAAAATTAGCTTAATTATATGTTTCGAGAATGATGATGGCAACAAGTGTGCAAATGTGGTATGAATACAATTGACATATATATGGATCGTGATGGGAGTTGTATGAGTCCCCAATAAAATGCTGTATAACAAAAAAGGAGGGGGAAAGTGGAGCTTATACCAAGGTCTCAAGTAGAAAATATTTTGGAAATGAAGATGGCAACATGTGTACAAAAATGTTTGATACAAAGGATGTCCAGAATGTTATAAGAGCTGTAATAATTCCCCCCCAAATTCACTTAATTATAAATGGACTTCTAATACTAATTTTGTTAAGGTACCCAGATCACAATAAAAAGATTTTTATGGTATGTAGTATTGATTTTATGTGAAACCCATTCATTTTTCTTTCTTATTGTTAAATTTATTTGCACCATCTAGAATATACATAATTCCTAGCAAACTTTATAAGATCCTATTGATACAACCAAATCTTTAAATATATATATATATATATATATATTGAAACATTCCCAGGTTTTCATTTGAACGAAATGAATAGTTTCAGTATTTGCGTAGAACTGTTTCTCTTAGTAGAGTGTTCTATGACACTTGCACTGAAAGACATTTAAATGATGTATAAGCTACATGTTAAAGATATGTAACTGAAAAAAAAAGACATGTAACTGACTTACTGAGAAACAACCTTGGTAAAGCTATGAATTCAATATCCATTCTAGATTTACTTTGCAATGATTGGAAAAGGGTAATTTTCAAAGTTGAAATCAAAGTAGTAACTTCTAAATTTTGATCTTGACATCCTAAAACAATAGTTGACGTTATGAAGCCTCCATTAAGCACTTCATGTCGCTGTTCCTCAAGGCCTTTGAGCAGGTTTCAGCTCATAGCAGCGCCATGTAAAATGGAACAGAACACTGCCAAGTCCTTCACCATCCTCACTACCATTGCAGTGGCTGAGCTCGTTGTTACAAGTTGTTTGTCAATCCCTCCGGCAGGCTGAGGATGGCCTTCTTTGTCACTGGCCTTCTACTAAACACTAGGTCTTTCTCCAGGGACTTGTCCCCCCAGTAACATGTCCAAAACTCATGGAACGAAGTCCTGCCATCCTGACTTCTAAAGAGCACTGTGGCTGTTCGTCTTTTGAGACAGATTGCTTGTTCTCCTGGTGGTCCCCAGGATAGTCAATATTCATTGCCAACATTATAATCCAAAAGCATCATTTTTTCCTTCTTCGGTGTTCCTTATCAATTATCCAGTTTTCTCATGTAAATGAAGTTACTGAACATCACATCTCACATCGCTGCCTAGGGTGTACCTTCGTCCTCAAAATGACATTGTGGCTTTTTGTTTTTGTTTGTTTGTTTGTTTTGGGCATCACTATCTCTGGTGGTTGTGGGTGCTACCCAGTGCCACTCCTGAGAGCCGCCACTGGATTTGAACCACCAAGCCCGCGGGCTGCAGTCCCCCACTCAACCACTTACGCCACTGGGGCTCAGTCCGACATTGTGGCTTTTGAACATCTAAAAGAGGGCTTTTGTAGCAGGAAGTGCTCAACGCAAGCTGTCATCTGATTTCTTCACTGTTGCTGCTTTACACAGTCAATCCAACTCAAGTCACCACCATGGTGGCATTCTTTGCATCTGCTGTCCGTGGTAATGGTCTCGCTACACATATACTCTGCTGGATCAGCCTTGACACTGAATTTTCTCTATTGATGTACAGCAGCAACCACTCTTTAACTCTCTTTTGCAAAACTGTACTTGCATGTGTTATTCATGATATTTTTGTCAACTTCTATAATTATTCATGTGACTGATTTGAAATAGGACCAATACTTTAAATTCGTAAATAATATTTTTATATGATTATGTCACTGGGCATCCTTTGGTAGAAAAGCAATATGGCTTCTGCTGTCTAAGTATGATGGAATCTTTTCTCTTTTCTTTTTTTACTTTACTAGCACTGGCTCACTGAACTGGAAATTTTAGCAATGGTCTTTGCTGCTGCCATCCATGATTATGAGCATACGGGAACCACAAACAACTTTCATATTCAGACAAGGTAAGTCAAATACAATCTTAACAACTTTTCTAAGTTCAAATCTTAAAAGCCTTCTTCATATTATTGATTTAAAATACAGCTTTTTAATTGTGAATTGGGTGAAGTTATACAAAGTAGGTGAAATTTTCAATCAACAATTCACAAACATTAATTTCATCTTAATCACTATGATCCTTGTTACACAATATTATTTGTTCCCCTCTGTGTTCTCTGTTTTGATCACAAATATCGATTATTCTAAAGCATTCGTACCTTCCTCATGTTATTGTTCCTCTTACAGATCTATTGGTTGGCTGATAATGGGAGTGATTCTTTACAGAGCTGAAGGGTGATTCAGGACAAGTGTTTTGAGGTCCCAGAAGTTTCTATCCTGCTATTGCACCCGCTATTATTCTTGATTATGGATTTTATTCCTTATTTTTCTACTGCTCTACTGAAGACCTCATATGACCCAGAGCAGTGCAGAGCAATAGTCGGGCACCATCTAGTTATTCTTGTTTCTGTGATCCATTTGTCTTTTGGATGATTTGTTCCCACGGTCTTCAGTGATCATCACTTCTCTTTCCTCAGACCTGAGAACAGAACAGTAATTGCAACTTAAGTGATCACTCACAAACTTAAAGTCCCCTGTAGCTGCTCAACAAAGTAGGGTGTAGAATATTGGCCACAAACTATGTCAATTAACCTTGGTGTTCCCTGCGTCAGTGACTCTAAGCACTGATTCAGAGACTCATTCTCTCAAGGTGGTTACTAATGTCTAAAAAGTTTTCATAATTGTTATCTTTTTGTTTTGTTTTGTTTTTGTTTTGTGTGATTATCACTACCCTGGTGGGAGTAGGAGGCCCAGCCTTGCTCCTGGAGAGCTGGTTCTGACTATGAACCTCCAACCCTGTGAGCTGCGGTCCCACACACAACCATTACGCCACTGGGGCTCAGCCCGAAGTTTTCATAATTTTGTCCCTTAAATGCTTCACTATACTCATGGCTGTTTTTTGGAAGCAATAAAATCATATAAAAATATCCTATCAAACCTATATAGACCTGTGAATATAGTCCCTCTCTGCCACCTACACCAGTGGTTCTCAGCCTGTGATCCCTTTGGGAGTCGAATGATCCCTTTATAGAGGTCGCATAAAAGCAGTAGAAAATACCCATTTCTGATTGTCTTAGGAACCAAGACACGGCTCCTTTATCTGTCTCTAGGTGGATGCCCACAGCAGAATACCCAAGCTGCACCATGCTTCCAAACAAAATTTCATTCATTTGTAATTAGAAGTAAATTTTCACAATACATAATTATATATTGTTTTTGTAGTTAATCACTATACTTTCATTATGTTCAATTTATAACAATGAAAATACAACTAGAATATCAGATATTTACACTACAATTTATAGTAGCAGCAAAATGACAGTTATGAAGTAGCGATGAAAATACTTTTATAATTGGGGGTCACCACAACATGAGGAACTGTATGTATTAAAGGATCACAGTATTCAGGAGATTGAGAACCACAGGCCTGCACCCATTCAGCCTGCAGGTGTATCCATGCATCTACCTGTGGGACACCGTTATGGAAGGATTTTGCATTGTGTTAGGCTGAGTGTTGTAGAGAAACAAAACCAGTCATACTCATGTGTATAAGAAAGGCCTCCATGTAAAGAAAGAATTTCATATCAAGAAAGCAGTCCGGATCATTCTAATCCAAGTCCACGGATCAGGTGCTCGCTGCAGACCCTCAGATTTACACAGCCACCAATGGAAGAGACCGGAAGGTGAAGCGAGGGGCTGGAAGAGCACAGGCTAGTGGGTTTAGAGTGAGTCACAGGATCTGACATCTACAGGAACATGGCAGGGTACCACAGCTCCCGACCTGGCAGCCCACATGGGCCACTGGTCTCAGCCAAGAGGCACAGCACTGAATCAGGTGGAAAGTTGAAGGGCAAAAGAAGGTTCAGTGTTTCTGAGTGTCTCTCTTATAAGAAGTCTACCCCACCAAGGGGGCATCATTGAGCTGTTACCTGAGGAACAATAACATGAAAGAGGTACAAATGCCTTCGAATAATCGATCATTTGAGATCACAAGGTGACATTTAACAACTTGTACTCCACATCTACCTACATACAGGTACAAGTTGGCATAAAATCTAACCACCACATGTGTAGAACAATATTTACTGCTTTTGTCTTTAGCTTTTTCTAAAATAAAGATTTCTAATAGGAATGGGTTTGCCCCTTAAACTTTAAATACATTAATTAATCAAGAATTATTTATGAAAAATTGGGCATGTGGTTTGCAATATATTCAAGAGTTTAAAGAACATTTTAAAATAGCAAGTTTTCACTGCCCAGAACTTGCACTATTCACTATGGCACAGCAAATTCTTCACTGAAGTCAATCTTGTAAATTATTATTGAAGAGACTGATGTTAGTGTCGTTTGATATTAGAAAATAATAAACTCTGCTAAGATGAATAATTTATGTTCAGAGTGCTCCTTAGGGGAAAGGAGGGCAAAACTTTGTCCGACACACTTTGGACATGTTATCAGGGGAGACCTGGAGAAGGACAGCATATTTGGTAAGGTGGAGGGAGGGGCAGCAGGGGGCGGGGGGGATCTTTAAGGAGATGGATGGCCCCAGAGGCTGCAGCAATGGTTCAAGCACAGGAGCAATTGCAGGACCAGGCAGCGCCTTCCTTATGTTGTGCACCGGGGGTGGGTGGGTCAAGCTGGATGTCCCAAGCAACAGCAGCACGTAAACATCAGATCAATATACAATAAACAAACATAAATAACAATAAGTGAACATATACAAAAACCCTGGAAGTTCAAGAAATTCCACTTCCTAATGAGCACAAACAGAATTGCTGAAAACAGTTTAATTGTTTAATGGTGTCAGTGGGATGAGGATCATTAGCCTCAAAATGGAAGGTTAGAAGGTACTCCAAGATCCTCTGAGATGATCTGAGAGCTTTGTGATGAGGGGCAGAGTTCAGCTTTTTTTTCTCATAAGAAGTTCACTTGCTTTACAAAGGAGACTGGGTTTCTGCAAATCTCTCATTCAGGTCTCAAAATGAACCCACTACCATTGCTGAGTTATGGGTCAGATAATAGATCTGTAAAGATAATAGCACTTGAGAGGTGTGGACACCTTAGAATAATCAACCACCTGTCCTCCCTGAGCAGGGAACATTTCCTCAGAGAGGATGTGCAGAGGTTTAAGAAGGCAGGAGGAATGGAAAGAGAGAGTAGGCAAGGTGGGGAAGGTGGGAGTATGCTGAGGAGAAGGCAATGATTGCGGCCAAACAAAAAGGGGAGAAGTTGTTGAATGGAAAGCTCACCTGCTCTCTGAACCCTCACCCAATTTATAATAAAAAATATTTAAGTATCAAAAGGGAAAATATATTTTATTTTATTAAGCTATCTACCACAGTCAACTTTAATGGGTTAACTCCCTGGACATGTAATTTCTATGAACAAAAATGATATAATGATCACAAAGGTAACAATATAATTTTCTTTCTTTCCCTTTGTTTTATTAACTCTCACCCTTGCCTCCATTTTTTTATGCGGACGAAACAAATTCTGATGCCACTGCTAACCAATAAGCATATTACACTTTATATTTTTCACTGTCATTTAGATTTAGAGTGTGCTTGCAATACTGAAACTCATTTCAAGTGTGATGCAAAACGTGAAAAAGTAATTTAATAGCTAATGCCAGGCTCCATCTGAGTGAAATACAGATCTTATAATTCATGAAATCCTTGAAAGTGTAAATAAGTGAAAATAATTTCTTCTTTGTGGAATTAGAAAAAAGTCAAGCTATGTGTTACCATGGACACTGGGTGTTGCTTAGTATCTTGTTCTTTTCTTAGCAATCAAAGACTATCTCAGTAAACACTAAGGCCTTGTTCTATTCTCAGCTTCCTCGATTATATTTGATCTAAAAGCATACTTTTGCTTATTTCTGAAATGCAGACATAGTGATCTCTGGGGTAATATAAAATAAACCCAACTGTGTTAGACAGAGTTAACTAGAAAAACAAATTCATAGACACTCAGATGCGTGTAAGAAAGAGCTTTATATAAAGAGTAATTGTATATTAAGAAAGCATCCCAGCCCAGTCCAGATCAAGTCCATAACTCAATATTAGCCCATATCTCCAATACCAGTCTATGAATTCCTCTGTAAACTCACAACACATGCAATGACACTGAATGCAGGAGGATCACAGGCCAGTGGATGGAAAGTCTTGTAGATCCATTGGTGGTGGAAGTATCTCAGTGCTGGTGTGGATCTCCACATGGTTTCTTCAGGTCCAGGATTCTGGCTCCATCAGTGTGCCTCCATGTGGTTTGTCAATGGGAATGTGAAGCAGAGAATGTGTCCCACCTCCAGGGAGGAAGACAGGAGTTCCCAAAATCAAGGGAAGGCGATGTCCACACAGAGGCCCTATTGGCTAGGACCTGATGGACAGGCTAGACCCCACCCCTCCATTCATGTTGACAGGAGATTATATAACTGCCACACCAACTAACTGCCAGGGTTAGATATGGGCATTATGACACATGACTGGTAACACATTTTTACCACTATATCAAAGATCCTACAAACATTTTATCAATTTAGCAAGATATATTTAATTAACTCTTAAATAAGCACTGCAAATATGCTTCTCTTGTTCTACTCTCTGTGTATTAAGCTGTGGTCGTTGGAAAGGGCTTTTTAGGATTTAGTTGGTATCCATAAAAGGAAACCTACTTGTGCTACATACACTTGGCATTCTACTTTTATGCCAGTGCTACCAAAAAAAGAAAGTCAGCATTTTGGTATCTGACAGTAATTTCGCTAGCCTCAAAACTGCTTTCTTTTTTACTAGCACTTCCATAACAGTAAGATGAAAAGTGTATTTAGCCAATATTTAATGATGCAGGAAGCATAAAAAGAAGGTGGAAAGATCACACAGAGTCACTGCACCAAAAAGAACGAGTCGGCATTCAGACATCTCAGGAGGCAGCATATCATGCGTCTCAATCCACTAAGCAAGAAACAGTGGCCCTGAAGGCTTAAGTTCAAGCTGCACCATAAGCACTAGTCTAAGACAAGGCTCCAGGAATTGATGGAATACCAGTTGAAATGTTTCAACAAGTGGATGAAGCCCTGGAAACACTCATTCATCTACGGCAGAATATTTGGAAGAAACCCTCTTTCCTAACTGACTGGAAGAGGCCCATATTTGTTCCTGTTTCAAAGAAAGGTGGCATAGCCCCCCAAAATATGATTTATAGAAAAGAAGAAAGGTGACCCAGCATGATGCTTCAATTAGAGAAGGGTATCATTAGCATCTTCTGCAAGTAACTTTTGGCTAAACATCATCTAACGATTACAGCTGTACATTGACCGAGAGCTGCCAGAGGTTCACACCAGATTCAGAAGATGTGAGCGAGCAATGTTAGATGGACCTTGCCGCTAAGCAAATAATACCAGAAAGATGTTTACTTGTGCTATAGACTATGCAAAGGCATGTGATTCTGTGGTCCATACAAGCTTTGGGTAGCTGTGAAATGAATGGGAATTCCAGAACACTTCCTTGTGCTCTTGTGGAACCTGACATGGAAAAAGAGGCAGCTGTCCAAACAGAACAAGGGAGGAAAGGTGTGTATTAGGGTTGCATATGGTCACCATACGAATTCCATCTGTATGCTGAGAAATAATCAGAGAAGCTGGCTCATATGAGAGTTAGTCAATAGGCAACTAATTTCTTCCATACATTTTGGCATTCAGTTATAAGCTACTTTAATTGATGAAGCATCTTGGAACATGAGTTCTTTTATGAGACAGCCAGAAAGCTAAAAAAATCCTTTATGGCAATGTGCTTTTAACCCTTAGGTCAGATGTTGCCATCTTATATAACGATCGCTCAGTCCTTGAAAATCACCATGTGAGTGCAGCCTATCGACTTATGCAAGAGGAAGAAATGAATATCTTGGCAAATTTATCCAAAGATGACTGGAGGTGAGTTTCAGAGGAAATCTAGTTTTAAGAAAAGGATGAAATGTGTTTTTCAACATGAAGAAAACAGATTAATTGCAATGCCTTATTCACACTATAAATTCAAAAATCCAAAAAACTATAACTCTTAGAAAGTTGGGAACCTAGAAGATGTTTTTCAAGTATTTCAGCTCTATTAGATGGAGTTGAAATGCTTCCATGTCATTTCTACATCTATATATGTCACAATCTATAACTCCATATGACCACCCCATGTGGACACTTTAATATACATAATGTTATATTCTCTGTAACAGGGATCTGCTTATTTTGTACCAATTATGTATTCATGCATAAGCAGAAGAAATATAAGACTTTCTACTCCCATAAATCGTTTTAGACTCAAAATCCTACAGGGGCAGTTCTGTACGCCCTAAATATTTGACATACTGATATTTTTTTTCCGGACATCACTGCCCTCTGGTGGTGGGAGTAGGAGGCCCAGCCCCACTGCTGGAATTGAACCTCCATCCCAGTGGGCCACAGTCCCGCACACAGCCACTAAACCACCAGGGCTCAGCCCCTGATATTTTTTTAAATATCTAATTTTTAATCTGAAATTCAAACTTAACAGGATGTCCACTATTTTTCTCTATTAACTCAACTTGAGTATCCTGTTCCACTTTCAATTCTTGCAGGAAGATATTGATACTAAAAGAGAAGGGAGAGAGGAAGGAGGGTAGTGATATTTACCTTGCTTAAAATTGAAATGTCCCAATTTAACTTTAATATTTACTTCTCCTACTAGATCTAATACTTTGTTCACTACAATTTGTATTTTGTCCTCAAAGGCAAATGTTAATCACAGGGAACAGATTGTTTTATGTTATGAGAACTGATCAAAAATCACAGAAATCCAGGAACCATTCTAGTTGACAAACTAAAGAAAGTTTAATATGTAGAATTAATTTCTTATTTTCTGAAGAGTTAGAGACCACAAAGAATGCATAAACTTGAAAAAAACCTGAAATTCATGTATCCTCAAACAGAAATCATGGACCCCAAGTTGATTCTGACTCACAGAAACTTTATTACACAGAGTAAAAATCTGTTCATAAGGCTTCTGAGACTGTTAATATTTATTAAGAGTAGACAGCCTCATCTTTCTCTCATGAAGCCACTGATGCTTTTGAATCCTTGACCTTGCAGTTAGTAGCCATATACCTAAGCCACCATATCTTCCCGAGACTTACAGTTTAAGAATTGCCTGCTCCAGAAAGCAGTATATTTAAACTTTCTATTGACTTATAATTTACTTACCATACACATAATTTATAAATTATCAAGGGTTCATGAGAGACGTAGGGAGTGGAGAGGGGGGAAATTGAAGAGCCAATGTTAAGGGCTTAAATAGAAAGCAAATATTATGAGAATGAAGAGAACAATGAATGTACAAATTTACTTGACACAATTGTGATAAGAGTTGTATAAGCCCACAATAGGATTTTTTTTCTTACCCTAACCCTAACCAATAGGATTTTTAAAAAAAGAGTTGTGCAATCATCACCAAACTCAAATTTAGAACATTTTCTTCATTTTTTACCTTATTGTTATTTGATGCCCATTTCTCATCAGCCTCCCCGTCATACCTGTAAGAAACTATCACTGTTTCTATAGATTTACCTATCCTGAACTTCATGTAATGCAAGTCAGACAACCCTCTCTCACCAAAAACATAACAAAACACAAGAAAGTCTCAATTCAAATGAAGATCAAAAATGATAAAACTATAATGAATTAAAAATTGGTCAAGAGGGAACATGAATGATGAGATGTTAAAATTTAACTTAACAATATCCATAGCACATAGGATAAATTATATATGTGTTGTATATATCAATTATAGACCTATTAGCTTAAATTAATGCAAATAAAATTTGGTTAAATTTTAATGCCTTATAATTTAACCTTCTTGATTTTAGTTTTAATTATTTTCTGCTTTCTTTTGGATGAAGGTTCCTCTGTTTTACTGGCTATTGTTGTTGAGGTATTTTGTATGACATTCTTTCTATGAAATCCATAAGGTAGCCTTGGTGGTGGAGAGCAGGAGTGCTGAATATGTCGATCACGATTTACTAGTCAATTGCAAACGTAGTGTGGGTAGATTGCATGACATTAAAAAAATAGACGTAAGACTATCATCAATCCTGTTACTTAATTGATATATAGCACAGCCAATCAGATGCAATTTTAGGTGTCAAAGACACGTGCAAACCACTGTGCTAAGTGCAGCAAAGTTGACAAACTAAATTATCACCAATCTTTAGACTTTGTTTTTTTTTTCTTAAACATAAGAAAGGATATTAAAATGAGTGAGGGAGCTGGACCAAGTGAGAAGACATAAATGTATCACTTTCATACGGAATGGGAGATTTTGACACTACACGTAGACATTCAGCTATAGTCCAGAGCACATGAACACTTCTGGAATTTACTCACAGAGGGAAAGTACCCAAACATAAGAAATTGTGCTAACTCCTTGACTGCATTATTTGGCCCTACTTGTTTATGTGAGTCAGCCTTTTCCCACATAAAGCTCATTAAATCCAAGTACCATTCCCCCATGACTAGTGATCATTGGGAAGTGTGCTTGAGGCTGGCTGTCAGCAGCTACTGTCCAGACTATGCATCCCTGGCTCATTCCATTCAGTGCAAGTCATCAGGGTATACTCAGGTCATGACAAAAATGTACATAGTTAATTGTGTTGTGTTGTGCAATATGGACTCATGCAGTTATGCAAGGTACATAAACATACACTGTACATGTAAAGGATTCTCAGTGCATTTGTGAATAAATGTAATAAATCAATAAAAATAAATATGTTTTTCATTTTTGAAGTTGGTAGGTCATTTTGACTTGATCATAAGTAGCTCACATGCTGAAAATAATATTTTATTTAAAATGTACTCTACTCTTCTAAAAAATACATTTATGGGAAGGAAATCATTGTTTTATACCTCTGCACCTTTCCTTCATGTCTCTCAAGTGTAGAGAGCATTTCCTGGACTCTTTCAAGTAGGCGAAACACCCAGATGTAGGGCTAAGACCCAGATGGTGATTCCCAATCATAGTATCATTGTCACGAGGGTCATTGTTGCTTCTGTTTATATCATAACTAGGAAGAGTGGTAGAACAAGAGCAAGGAATCCAGCACATTCTACCACATGCGTTTCTGTGGGGAAATAAAAACAACAGTATTTGACGCATCCTCCAAAAATGTCTCCAGCTTTCACAGCATGGCATGTGTTAGTGACAAAATTATATCGTTCATGAAAAAGCAAAACAAAGTCAAATAGTAGGGATTTCTACTTTTACTGTTATCAATACAAACTGCTAGGCAATTGATTGATAAGTAAGGGGGGGCACTAGTTCTATTTGCTGTTGTATTGTAAAGGGCAAAATGAAGACAGAGAAGGGAGTTTGGGGAGTTCGTGCCCCTCTCGTCCCTGTCTCTCCTCTGACACTAAATATTATTGTTTTGTTAAATATGAAAGTGTAGAAAGGGCTGAAGTCTCACAGTCCCAACTCAAAACCTAACATTTCAGCCCTGTGTTGAGCATAGTTTTCCTTTGAGAGGAATCCTGGGGTCTGTGTTGGCTGGCTAACCATTAAGTCAGTGGCTCAAACCCACCAGCCAATATGTGAGAGAAAGGTGAGGCTATCTGCTACCACAATGATTTACACTCTTTGAAGAATGATGTGCGGTTCCTATGCTTTGAAATACACTTGAAGGCAGTAGGTTTTGTGGTTCCTTAAAATGACCAAGGACTGTTTCTGATAGCAAAACAGGAATTATGGGCCAAGGGGAGTAAGTGTGAGAAGAGGGGTGTCTCCTTGTTCAGGGTAAATGCCAAACAATATCAATCTCAGATAACACCCTTTGTAACTTCCTAATACTGTGTATTATAGGAGGAAAACAATATTAAGCTTTCCTCAGCACTTTTAATTTTAAGAATTAGAACCTTTTGTGGTCTTGTCCATTAGGAACAACAAAATGTAATTAGTGATTTGTAAGAAAATGTTCCACTTCAGAATACTAAGTGCCCCATCAACCTCTCCTCCTGATGACTCCACAGGGATCTTCGGAACCTAGTGATTGAAATGGTTTTATCTACAGACATGTCAGGTCACTTTCAGCAAATTAAGACGATCCGGAACAGTCTGCAGCAGCCTGAAGGGTAGGTGATTTTCTTTTCCATCATTCAAGTTTCCTGGGCTGGGATAAGAGGAGCATAGGTGTCTTTGCATTGATAATTTAAGCTTGACCTTCGTTGGACAGGATTGACAGAGCCAAGACCATGTCCCTGATCCTGCATGCCGCAGATATCAGTCACCCAGCCAAATGCTGGCATCTGCACCATCGCTGGACCATGGCCTTGATGGAGGAGTTTTTCCGACAGGTAACCCTTCTATATGTTGCACAGAGGGGTTTGGAAATCATGACTGTGTGTACAGGCACTGTTCTCTGCAGAAACCTGGGCTTTTGACAGAGATTCCCAATTACATAAATTATAAATGTATCCTTTGTGTTTTAAACAGAATGGATTCATCTTTCAGATAAATGCATTAAATAGTGCTAGGAAGCAGGCTTGGTTCGGGGTGGCATTGGCACCTTGTATGGCAGAGATCTGGGTTTGATCCTGAACAGTGTAGCTCAGAGTGCAGCCAGCACTACTCCATCCCTGGCGCCTTCTCTGGGTGGTCTGTGTCAACACAGGTTTCTGTGGAGCGTCCAGCCTAAAATGGAGTAGGAAGAAACCTGGCATTCTACTTTTGAAAATCCTATGGGTCACAGTGACCTCGTCTGTCATCAGTGTTGGAGATGTTTCATTGTGCATGGGGTTTGTTCCAATGTCATCCTGGGCTAGGCTGACTCGGGGGCAGCTAACCACATCAACCCAGGAGGGTGATAAATGTTTTAAAGAGCAGCAAGTCTTGGATCTCAGATTCCACGCTCGGGGAAGAAATAAGACATGAGAGTTGTGGGCACTGATCTATAGGAGCCCTGGTGGCGCAGTGGTTGCAATTCAAGCTGTGATCTCCAGGGTGGGCAGTTTGAAACCAGCAGCAGCTCTGAGACTGGGCTTCAACTCCCACTCACAGATGCAGTCTCAAAAACCCACGGGGAGTCGGGAGAGGGTGTCGCTATGAGTCAGTATTAACTTGATGGCAGTGAGAAAGACAAGAAAGAACTGACTAAAATGGCAGTTATTAAGAAGACTGAAAATTGGACAACTGAAAGAAATTCATAAATTCCTTGAAAAATACAAATTACCAAAACAGATGGAAGAAAGAAAGAAAGAAAGAAAATCTAAATATATATACATCTGCTATCAAGGGCTCCAGTAGAAAGAAAATCTACTTTGAAAATGATGATGGCGGCATATGTACAAATGGGCTTGACACAATAAATGAATGTGTGGATTGTGATGAGATTTAAGAGTCCCAAATAAAAGTATTTAAAAAAGAAAGACTAGGGGTAACCTAAGGTTGGTTTAAATGGATTGGTAATGTAATGTTGAAAAATATTCAAGATAACCTCACAAAATTTCACCTACAACTTTCTCTATCCAAAGGCTTTCTCAATAAACACATATTTTATGTGTGGGGTTTAGCAATAAAAAAGTTGAATCTGTAATAACAAAAATCTTCCCATGAAGGAAAATTTAGGCTCATGAGTTTTCACAGGTGAATTTTTCAAAACATTTCAGGAAGAAATAATACTAATTTTTGCAACTTCTCTATCAAGATGTAGAGGAAAAAACATGTCAACACAAACCTCACAACACTGAACAAAAACGAAACAAAAAATACAAAATACTCATCTCTCTCTTGGGCCCAGATGGAAAAAATCCTTAAAATATTACTAAATTCAACAACATATTAAAACAATACTATGTCATGATGTAGAAGCTCTGGTGGCTAACCACAAGGTCGGTGGTTCAAATCTACCTGCTGCCCACAGGGCAAAAATTAGTCTCCTACTGTACACACTTAGTGTCGTAAAGACCCAAAAGGGGAGTTTTACCCTACCCGGTCAGGTTGCTGAGTCTATGGAATTGACCAATGACAGGGAGTTGGGTTGGTTTTGTTCTAGATGTCATAGGCTGAGTTATGATACTTCTTGATACTCCAATAAGTTAGTGCAATGCACGACACTAACAGAAAAAGAGGGGACACAGCTAAGGAGAAAGTAGAAACAAGAATATTTGGGGAGGGAAGATGAAAATGATTGTTTTGTTAATCTCAAGGTGAACCTCAAGAAGCCCTGTCTATTTTCTCCATTGCTGCCAGAGGTCGCCTGTTGCTCTTGGGGGCTCTAGCCTTGATCCTGCCTCACAGCGAGCCTACGTGAGAGAGTAGAATCGCCCCATCAGGTTTTCTTGCAGGAAGCCTGGATGGCATCGTAGTTATGCATCGGGTTGCTAACCACAGGGTCAGTAGTTTGAAACCACTAGCCACTCTTGGGGAGAACTGCAAGACTTTCTACTCCTATAAAGAGCTATCATCTCAGAAACCCACAGTAACAACTCTATCTTGTGTGATAGGGAGTTGGAATGGATTAGGGGCCATGAGTTTGGTGGAGTTTGCGGGAACGTTTATAGCGCAGATTGCCAGGCATTGGTCCCACTGAGCTGCTGGATGAGCACCAGCCACCAATCTTTGGTACACATTGTACCTGAGGTCCTCCAAAAGAAACTTGAGGTGTATTATTTGAAAATGGATTGCATTCCCCTTAGTGATAAATATACATTTGGTTAATGCTTTCTGTCAGGAATCAAATATCCACAAGACATAGACATGACAAAGGAATGATTTCAGACATGTAAAGAAAAAAAAACCCAAAACTATAAGGTAGGGTAACAGTCCAACTATGTAAAAATCAAAGTCTATAGTTTTGTGAAGTATCAAAGTGCTGTAAAAAGTTGTTTCTATAAGACACACTCATGTTTTATAAATACTAAATTCACCAAAAAATGCGGTATCATGAATTTCACTGAAAGTAAATGTGTAAGTGATAATCATCATTATATAGCCAAGAAATTTGGGTGATTCGCAAAGAATTTAGAGGAAATAAAGGTAATTAGATGGCCTACATTCCTGAAATAAGATGTACAAAGGTTAAACTAGTGCATCATTCCCCCTTCCCCAAATAATTCCTGTAGAGAATGACTGGCTGGCCACATTCTATCACATCCTATCCTTGGTCCTTGGCAGTTCTAAGCCTATGGTTAAACACCAGCTGTGAACACCACTGGGGGCTTGATGACCAGCCAAAGATGGAGGGAGACAGACCTGCGGAGAGGACTGTGTCCAAAGCTCGGACTTGAAAACCGTAAGGGTCCAGGTCTACTCTGTGCTCATACTGTGGACCCAACAGGGACTAACAACAGCTCGGCCTCTGGTCAAAGCATCTTGCATGGTGGTTTTTGTTGCTCTGTGACTAAAAATGTAGGTTTTAGTGTCAGAGGTTTCTCAATGTGTTTTACTCCCCCTGCTCCTCATCTTTTTCATTTCTTTAAAACAATGCAAACTATTTTGTCCTCAGATTAATTGAAAAAAAAATTGTGTTACATCACTGCAATTGATACCTTTTTGATGGTTATTGGAGCACTTCACATTATTGGAAAGCAATCACTAGGTCTTTGCCACAGCTGCTTAAAGGAGAACTCTCAACCAGCTCCAGGGGATTCATTTGCTCAGACAGGCACAACAAGCTATCAGAGTGAAGGACAGAGCACTGCCTTGTTTCACTGTTTATGGGACTGTCTTCTCTATCTCCCTACCCATAGGCTCATTCCCATGACTATAATACTATGAACTCAGGCACATGAATGTGTGGTAGAGTGGTTAAATAGCACATTTGTGACCATTGCCCACAAACATGACCAATCTCTGTGTCAATCTGAAGCTAAGCCTCACGGACTGATCCTACCACCAGAGTCTATGTGGGATACATGAAGGGGCTTCAGAATTCAGTGAGAACATGCCTTTGTTTAATTCAACTTTCCACAAGTTCTTTGAAGTCTCTTCAGATGTGTCTCACATAACTTTATCAAAATCCATATTACCTCAGCATTTACATTTTTTCTCCTTGTATGCCTTCTGCTGTAAATAGCATGGGAGCCCTATCTGACTGCCCTGGGCTTCACTAATGCCAGGAGGCAGCGGTCAAATATGCCCCCATGCTCCATCCTCCTTTATCTATTCCCACACCATCCATTCTTTCTACACTGTGCTACCTCTGTTCTGGCTTCTCTCTCCATGGGCAGCCTCAGAGTTCCAACACTCTGCACGCTTGACTGGCACCAAGAGAATCCTGAGGAGCTCCACTCTGCTCTGTAACACGCACGATGGCCAAGAGTTGGCCCGGGCCCAACAATCCCAGGGGCATTTGGCTGCATTAGATGGTGCCAGTTATCCTCACGGTGCTGGCATGGGCATGAGGATGAAATGCAGCTCGGTCCGGTGCCATCCCTACTGTCTGTTTCTGACCACATTGTTGTGACTCATAGCTTTTCAGTGCTCACATTTGGAAATCGGTGGTCAGGCTTTTCTTTCTAAGACATGCATTTGATATTGTCGTGAATAAATGTCATGAAAGCTCTGTGTTAATGATAGTACGCCCTCAGAGAGCATTTAGTCAGTACTGACTCAGTGCTAGATACTGCTGAAACTTCATGAGATGGTCTTCATCTCCACAAGACCTCTGAGGTAGACAACTAGCCTGTATTTCTAAGATGAGAAAACCGAGCTTGCAAAGGTAAGTTGCTGATGAGGATAAGTCACGTCAACCAAGGCAGTGTGTGATATGGCTGACGTCCAGAGAGAGTCCGTTGAACTGAAGCCTTTGTCTTCTGACTTCAGAGGATAAGGGCCCTTCCTTCTAGCCCTTCAGCCAGGAAGAGTCATTCCAAAGAGAAGTGATGCTATTCTTTAGGAAATGGAAGGGTGTCTGTGGCTGAGAGATATTGATGAAATTCTTTCTCTGCATTCTCTGGTGGGGGGTGGAGGGTGTTCCTGTCTGTGTTCACTTTGTCTGTTCCTTTTGCCATCATCTCTAGAGGTTCCAGAACAATTCTGACCCCAAACTTTCTTCTGGGAATCCTCATAAGCATAAGTGTAGCTTAAAAGGAATGCAGTGAAAAATATTGATATATTTTTTAAAAATTTAAACATTCAAAAGACATTATGATAAATCTGACAAAATGATCTTTGAGAATCAAAGTGAAAGGAAGTTTTCCAGGTCTTTGACAGGGTTTTTATCTGGCTTACTTCACTATGTGAAGTTCTTTGCTTCGGTTAGCTGGTTTTGGAAGCTGCCCTGTGCTGTAGATTCCCAATTTAGGGAAGACCACAGGAAGGCATGCAACCAGTACCTCAGGAGAACATAGGGCCCAAAGGTTCCTTTCAGATGGTCAAAATAGTGTCTCAACAGGAGAATTGAAGCACGATCTCTCTTTGGTGAGTACATCCCTGTGAAGGCAAAGGAGAAAACCAAAGGCTGAGAAGCCTGCTGATAATTACGACATTGTGCCCAGAATACCAACTCTACTTGATGACATGGAAACCCAATTAGTTCTGAGAATGTTCAGCCCAAGCGCAAGTAGAGTTCTTAAATGCATATGCTCCACTAATCGCCTTTGGATAAGAGCAAAGAATAATGTTCACTGATATTTTAATTTTCCCAGAGAATACATTAAAATAAAATTGTACCCAAAATTGTACCAAATGGAAGAATGCTGAAGCTATGACACAGAACTTGCCACTGGAAAGGCATGGAAACCTGCTTAATGAGTAGAAGGATGTTTCAAAACACATTCAGAAATGTTTAAATAAAAAAACCCACACAATCTGATCATGAAAAATCTTGATACTGAAGGTCTGCCGAACTATTTGGCCTGTGGAAAGACACAACTAAATGGAGCACAGAAAATGCTATGAAAACTCTGTTACGGGCATGCCAAATGGCACACTGAGGTGACTAACCTTACACAGACATGCGAAAGTCTAAGGGGAGACTTGTCTCTCTATAACCTTCTGGCTCAGGATGCTGAACAGGGTCCTACTTGGTTGACTTTTGCCTCCAGTATGTCTCCTAAAGGACAACTTAAGGGGAAAAATATGATACACTTAACATTTTTTATTTTACAAATACATTTTTTAAGTTACGTGTGGCAATTAAGAAATGAAGACGGGCTTTTTGAAGCTTTTGTCTTTTTCCTGTACATTGTCTGAGTGTCTCTCATTCAAATCTGTACTAATGAGCTTTCCTTTCCCCCAGGGAGATAAAGAAGCTGAATTAGGGCTTCCATTTTCCCCGCTTTGTGATCGGAAGTCGACGATGGTGGCCCAGTCACAAATAGGTAAATGCTAAGGGCTGGTGGTTGTAGACAGGGGTCTGTCACGGACATAGTCAATCTCCTGACCATGCCATTAAAAGGGGTAACTTATGTGAAAACCCTCCTTTAGACTGATCTGGTTGGATGCCAAGTGACGTCGTGAATGAAACATAGTCCCACCAAACAAGTACAATAAAATAGCTGTAAGACACATCATCGTTCTTTGAGCACAAAGGGTTTTTTGTTCTCTTATTGCTGATTGTTGTCTTCCATAATGTCTTCCCTTGGATATAGGACAACTCAATGAAAATACTATTAGAACTGTTCTATTTGCATAGTATGCTTAAGGAACTATTTCATACTTTGAACAGGAAAAACATGATCATCTAAACAGGTGTGTGGTATAGTTAGTGGGCTTAATGTTGGCTGTTCACACAAAGGACGGCAGTTTCAATCCATCAGCTGCCCCTCAGGAGAGAGTTGAGGGAGTCTGTCTGCATGGAGATTAACAACCTGAGAAGCCCTGCAGAACTATTCCTGAGTCCTAGAGGAAGCCATAGTGAACTCTGTCTTTCAGAGCCCACCTCTACCCAATGCGCCAATAGAAGAAAAAGTTTACAATGCTATTGTTCCCAGCCATCTTAATTTCTATCGCCCCTATTGTATTGTTATCACAACACATTCTTGTTAGGCTGCGCCCTTCAAATGTGTGTAATAGTGACCTCTAAGGCAGCATCGTCACTACCCAGTGTTACGATCCATACACAAGGAATCCTCCCTTGACCCCCGTGATCCTCTACAGGTAGATCTCTGTAGCCACCAGCTCTCAGAAGCCATCCTCTTTGACATTTCCTCCTTCCCACCCAAGCACCAACAGCAGGTTTTCTAGAGGACCCCACAGAGGTGGTCTTCATTGGTTAGCGGTGTGACGATCTCCGTCCCATTTAGGACTTCAACTGACAGGCAGGTAGGAATCTCCCTTTCTGAGGCTTGCTGCCTCATTAGAGGAGGTGGCCCATGTGACATCTTTGCCTGACCCAGGCTTTTAAGCTGCGGTTGGGACTTGAAATAGCACCCTTATGGCTAATTACACCACTTTGACTTGAAAGCATTAAATACTACATAAAACTACCACCACCACCACCCTTTTTTTTTTTCATTAAAAATATGGCTTAACATGGACTCTGGCTGATCCAGAGACCGGAAATCTGAATTACTTTTATCCAGGGGAGAAGCTCTTCCACTGTGCCTTTCACGTAGACAGCCTCCTTCCCATCATTCTCTTGTATTTCTGTGTGAGTCCCTCTCCCTTTGGTTTGGGGGGGGGGGGGAGGATGGTAAGCACCCATCCACACGTCGTCCCATGGGAGGTTTCAGTGTGTGCTGGACTTGGGGACAGGCTGTTTTCTTCCCTTCCTCCTGCACAGGGCTGGCAAGTGCTTCCTCAATGACCAATCCCTGTTCTCCCTGTGTGTCTTTTCCATCTGGATGAGTCCTTCAAATGGAAAGGTCTTTCTATTTCATCTCAACATCGCAAAATACTGGGGTTAATGTTGTTTCCCAGAGATGTTACCATGTCCTTTGCAGATCTCATGGAGCACACCCACACACTGCAAACTAATACTTTATGTGCAGAGAATAATAAACAGCAATTTGAAATATTGAACCACTCGAGAAGGCTCTGATTAGTACAGTAGGAGGAAAAAATTACAAAGAATCACTGTGTTCTTTGAGAAAAATGTCGCTCTTTTCTTTGGTGCTTAAGCTGTTGTATTGGTGGGTCAACGAGAAAGGTCGGTCCAGAAGCAAGGGAAGACCTTGTAGAAAGTGGAACGGTCCCTCTCATCAGGAGGGAAACATGTATTCCCTGTCCTTAGAACTGAGTGTGTGGTCCAGAATAGCATGCGCAGATAGCCAGATAGGAAATAACAAAGACATTTGAGGTAACAAGTTTAAGTTGTTCACTGCTTGGAGATTGTTTGGCACCATTTCTGAAGACCGAGTTAATTAATAAACCATCAATCGGGGGTAGGTTGACACGTGCTCTCCCAGAAGCTTCAGTCTCTTCACTGTTACTGGAATGCACACTGCTTGAATATATTTTCTCTTGTTTTGTAGGTTTCATTGATTTCATAGTAGAGCCAACCTTTTCTCTCCTGACGGACTCAACAGAGAAAATTGTTATTCCTCTTATAGAGGAAGCCTCGAAAGCCGAAAACTCTTCCTTTAGAGATACCAGGTTTGATATTTTTCAGTCATTATTTTTCCTTCAAGATGTTTAATAACCTTTTCTTTATTATTTTTAAAATTTCTTCAATCTTATTCTTAAGCGTATTTTGAGAGAACTCTTAAGTAGTATTGCCACCTAGCGGCCACATATTGCATTGCATCTATTTCTGAAAATTCTGTGTGTGGCATGAAGGATCACTGAGTTGAGCTGCTGGCAGCAAGGTCAGCAGTTCAAACCAACCCTCGGCCGAAAGAGGAGGCTTTCTGCTCCCACAAAAAGTGCAATGTTCTGGAAACGCATAGGAGTAGTCTTCCTCTGCCAGGAGAAGGAGTGTTTGCCCCATGGTGAGGATAGCACAAAAGCAGCCAGGTCCCCTTCTGTAGTCCATCATTCGGGTCACGAAGATTAGAGCTGACGGAGCAGCACCTTGCAAACCACCCCTAAAACACCAAAGTATGAAGGCGCTGACGTGGCATTTAGTACTGAGGAAAGTAAAATTAATTTCATTTTAATCGACCCAGTTTGGATTGTGTCCTGGCTTAGTAATATATCTGGAATAATAAACAAAGCAAACAAAAACTCACTAATTCACAACCCCCTTAGGGGGGTTTCTCTTAGGGAAAGCTGCGAAGAAGGCAATCCAGCTTCCTCTTCCTCTCAAGTGGGTGCAACAAATGAACACAGCATAGAATAGACCCAGAACATACAGTATTTCAAATGGAATATCTTTTTGGTTCCTAATTTTGGTCGAGCACAGATTGCATCATTTAAGACTCCCCGTTGCCGAACAACGGTGCTAAAGGTTGGCCAATCTGCTTGTGCAGCATTCCGGCCGGGCGGCGCCACCTTACTTAGACTCTATGCAGGGCGCCGTCGAGGGAACAGGGACCGTGCAAGCTGGGAGAGGTCCCCAGTATTCTGTCTGGGGAGGAAATACAGGAAAGGCCGCCTCGTTGCATCTTTCAAATGAAGATGCCCCTCTTAGGACGTGAAAAGCGGTTCTCTCCAAGGTTCTGCTGCCTTAAGAACCCCTGCTCCATCACCCCTCCACCCCCACCCCTGACAACTAAACTTCTCAGTCTAGCGCTCTCTCTCTCTCGCTCTCTCTCTCGCGCTCTCTCTCTCTCTCTCTCTCTCTCTCTCTCTCTGTCCCTTTTACAACTCCAGATATATGTTCCTATAGCCAGGACAGGGAGCCCTGCACGCGAGCACTGCCAGTGAGCAGGGGACAGAGGGGGCAGCAGCGAGAAGCAGGCTCTCCAACCCATCAGGCTTTACGACCAGTCTCGCCCCAGTTCTGCTCTCTTACACCATGTCCGATCTCAGGGGTTTTCCACTTTGTGTCCTTGTTGTCAGTGCAAGTCTCAATGCGGGGACGAAAGCCGCTGATGCGCGGAAACCAGCAAATGTGAAGGGCAGCGTGAACGACGGGTCCTGTTCCTCCGACTACTCCCTCGCCGCCGTGGACCTGAAGAGCTTCAAGACCAACCTGGTGGACGTCATCCAGCAGAACAAGGAGCGCTGGAAGGAGCTGGCGGCCCAAGGTAGGCGGCTCCCGCACGCTGCGCTTCTCCAACGGCGTGGGGCGGCTCAGCAGGTGTAAACGACAGGTGTCCTTTACGATCTGCACCCTGGGCCTAAAGCGTGAGTTCTCAAGGGCAGGAGAAGGTGGACTTATAAAGAGACTGTGGTTCAGGTCGTGCCCTAGTGGCTGCCAAGGCACGCGTCGGTGGGCGTTGGAGAAGTGGCTGCCGAGGACGGGACAGGACAAAGTGGGACCCATCCTCGGGCCTGTGCCCAGGAGCCTGCGCGGCGCGTGGCTCTGTCGTTGCTGGAGAGCATCGCACCTCGGTGCTGCCGATCCAGCTGCGGACAGGCCGCCTTTCGACTGACTAGGCTATACGTAGTTAGCGAGCGGTTTCACTCAGGATTGGGAGAAGTCATTCAACTCTGATCACTTAAGAAAACTCACATCGGAATCGAGCGAGATGTGTTTCTGTTCTCTTTGGGGTTCGGATCCGGTGCGGAGCTGGGCAGGCGGTGAGAGCCCCAGAGCCCTTGGCTTCCCTGCAGGGAATGAGCTTCCAAATGCCCCGCCGCCCAGACTCCCCACCTACTCCTTCCCACGTGCCCGGCAATCCCTGCACCTACAGCGGCTTCTTAAAACAGCCCGGGGTGGGGCTGGGGGTGCCCTTCTTGTCACTTCAGGCAGGAATTCTCCTCCACATCTCAGCAAAGTCTACTCCTCCTTAGGCGGCAGCTCTCAATTTGCGATGTTTAATTTGAAACCACAGCACTCAGTTACTCATCTCGCTTCATTCTCTCTTGGACCTTCGGAAGGAGAGGCACTGATCCTTTCCCATTTTCCAGATAAGGACATGGGGAGCGAGAACAGTTATGTGACTTCCCCGTATTGAGGAGATCACCGGCAAAAATCCACGCAGTGGCTGCTTAAGCCTCTGGGGCAGGCATATGAGAAATCACAGGGAGGGCTGGGAGGCTGGGCATACAGGCCCACCAGGCGCACATGGGCAGTGAGAAAGAGTCAGGCGGGGTCATAGTGTTGCTTTTGCTGATAGGTAAGGAGCTACCGTTGGGTTTGAGAAGACAAGTGAAATGGTGTGAACTGAGTGTTCCAAGGATTACTCTGGGTACCGAGATGAAGTTGGTCTTTTGTGGTGAGAAGGATGGCAACAAGGATAATTGTTCCTCTCTCTGTAGACAGACCATGAGAAGTGAGACCATGTTGTAGGGGTGAAAGAAGAGAGAAAGATACAAATTCTGGACAAAAGTGGTGGTATGGACTGGTATGTTTGAAATGTATGAGTGGAGCAGGAGTAGGCCATGGGGATTGTGGGGGGGTGGGTACTGGATTTAGGATATACTTTGAAAGTAGAGCTCATTTGTTTAGAGATCAGATCTGGGGTATAAAATATCAGAGCGAGTCACATTGATTGTGCTACGCATGGAGCTGCTAAACACAGGTTCAGCAGTTTGAACTCTGCTGTGCCGCATACAGAAGGCAGGGCTGTCTATGCCCGTCAAGACTTAAAGTACCAGAAGCCCAAAGGGAGAGTTATGCTCCACCTTGAAGGGTTTCTGTGCATTGACACTACAGTAAGTGTGCGTTTTGTTTTGCTTTTATTGACTATGCAGATATAGTAGTAGCCCTGCCTGGTGCCATTGTGTTTATACATTGGGCTGCAAGCCTCGAAGTCAACTGTTGTGTACCACCAGTCTCTCCAAGGGAGTAAAGCAGTGGCTTTTTATTCCTGTAAAGAGTTATGTCTTGGAAACTCCCAAGGGCAGTTCTAATCTGTCCTATTTCTGATACAAAATAGCCAAATTTAGTCCATTTCAGCTTACTAATGCATAGGAGATCAATCTTCACGTGTTTTATTTCATGTGTGACCACTTCGAAGTTGCCTGAATTCACTTTGCACTTTCAAAGTTCTGATCTTCGACAGAGTTTTGTAGCTGTTTCTCTTTCCCTTGAGTCACATATCATCAGCAAAGGGAGATCCTGAAGCCTCCACTCCCACAGGCTTTACCAGACTCACGCCACCATGGTCAGCTCCTCTCCAAGGAACCAGCTCCGCTTCTTCCTCATCTCCAGTACCCTTGGACCCGACAGACCCTTCTGCTGGCAGTTTTGTTGATAATGTTCTGTTTCCTTTGTTTAGAGTTTCAGTATTTGTCAATGCTTTGAAGTTATCCTTAAGTTTTTCAGCAGCTCTTCCTCTGAAATGGGGAACTAAGTCTTTCTTGGCTGTCTGTTTTTGGTCTGGAAGCTCTGCTTAAGCATGATCACGTTGGGTGACTACCCTGGCATTTAGAATGCTAGGAACATCGCTTCCAGCATAACAGCAACACACCAGCCACCACAGCACCTCAAACTGACACAGGTGATGGATACTGGCTATACTCTTCTGCTAATTGTGATTAGACCTTATCTGTCCACCTTGAAGGAAGTACAACCAATACAAATCTCATTCTACTTTAAGCACCAATCACAAATGCAAGTGATGAAGAAATTGAAGAATTCCACAAAGACTTCAGTCTGAAATAGATCAAACACACAGTCAGGATGCAATAATAGTTATTGGTGATTGGAATGCAAAAGTTAGAAGCAAAGAGGAAGGAAGAGATGTTGAAAAAGATGGACCTGGTGATAGACATGATTGTGAAGACTGCATGATAGACTTTCACAAAACCGATGAGTTGTTCATAGCAAATGCCTTTTGTCAACAACACAAAAAGCAACTATACATGTGCCTTTCCCCAGATGGAATATTCAGGAGTCAAAGTGACTACAGTTCATCAGTGGAAAGACATAATGAAGAAGCTCCATATCAGCAGCTAAAACAAGATCAGGGACCAATTGTGGAACAGATAATCAATTATTCATATCTAAGTTCAGGATAAAGCTGAAGAAAATTCAAATAAGTCCACAGGAGGCAGAATAATACCTTGGGTCTATCCCACCCAAACTTCAGGAACACTTCAAGGTTAGAATCAAACACTAATAGAAGACCTGAAGAGCGGTGGAGTACATCAAGATCATCATTCATGGGAAAAGAAAAATGTCATGAAAAAAAATCTAAGAGAATGTCAGAAGAGACTCTGAAGCTTACTATTAATCATAAAGTAGCGAAAGCAAATGGAAGAAAGAGTGAATTCAAGGAGCCGAGTAGAAAAATTCAAAAAGCAGCTCGAGAGAACAAAGCCAAATATTCTAATGAAATGTGAAAGCAAGTAGAATTAGAAAACCAAAAGGGGAGAACACACTCAACGTATGTGAAGGTAAATGAACTGGATAAAAAATGCAAGCCTCAAATTGCAATTCTGAAATATTCTAAGGCGAAAAATGGAATGATGAAGCCAGCACCAAGAGAAGATAGAATACATACGGTCACGGTACCAAAAAGAATCAGCTGGCAATTCACCACCTCAGGAGGTACACAGGAACGAGAACCAGCAGTGCTGAACGAAGAAGTTCACACTGCACTGAATGCATTAGCCAAAAGCGAGGCTCCAGGATTTGACAGAACACCCATTGAAATGTTTCAGAAAGCTGAAGAAACACTGGAAGCACTCACTTGTCTGTGACAGGAAATTTGAAAGACACCTCGCTACCCAACTAGTGTGTGCCCAATCCAAAGGAACATGCCCCCATTGTATCAGACTCCACAATGATATCATTGTGTATCATTGTATAACAGATGCAAGCACACTTTTGCTTAAGAACATTCAATAAGAGTTGCATCACTAAGTTGGCAGAGCCTTGCCAGAAGCTCAGGCCAGATTCAGAAGATGGGTTGACTAGAGAAACAAATCGAGGGGTACTCATATATGTGTAAGAGGGAGCTTTACATCACAGAGCAACTGTATATTAAGGAAACATCCAAGCCCAGCCCAGATCAAGTGCATAAACCCTATGCTGGCCCATATGTTGGATACTAGTTTACAAATTCCTCTTCAGACTCATACAGCACTGCAATGATATTAAATGCAGGAAGTTCACAGACTGGTGGGTGGGAAGTTCTGTGGACTCATCTCGGGAGTTTTAGCTGCCGTCAGCATGTCTCCATGTAGCTTGTCAACTGTAATGTGTAGCAGTGAGGTAAAGAGTTCCCAGAATTCTCATGAGAAGGCCACACCACCATGGAGGGATCATCCGGCTGTGACCTAAGTGACAGGCTTTTATTCTTTTATCAAGTTAATATAAAATTATGTAACTCCCATAGATATCATTGCTGTTAGATGAATCTTGACTCAAAGCAGAGAATGCTAGAAAAACGTTTATTTTTGTTTCATTGACTATGCAAAGGCATTCCACTGTGTGGGTTTTAGTAAACTGTGAATTACCTTGAGAAGAATGGGAATTCTGGAACACTTCACTGTGTTCATGGGGAATTTGTACATGCATCAAGAGGCAACTGCAGGAACAGAACATAGGAATAAATACTGCATGATTTAAAATCAAGGAAGGCAAGGTAGAATTGGGATCATGATAGTTGGTGGAAGGAGGCATTTAAGAACTAGAGGAAAATTGCATGTTTCAGGGTTGCTACACTGTACCTTGACTGGCTTGTCTCCTCCCTGAAACCCTTCTGTAAGGGGATATCACTTCACCTACAGAAGGGCTTTGGGTCCCCAATCTGTACTCCCCCTCATTCATAATGATATAATTTTTAGTTCTTTGTTGCCTAATATCTGATCCCCTTGACACCTGGTGTGCTTCTTCCATGTGGGCTTTGTTGCTTCTGAGATAGATGACTGCTTGTTTACTTTCAAGCCTTTAAGACACCAGACGCTATATCTTTAGGTAGCCGGGCACCATCAACTTTCTTGACCACTTTTGATTATGCACTCATTTGTTATCAGCAACTATATCAGGAAGGTAGACATGCAGTGTTATGATTTTTAGTTCTTTGAAGCCTGATAACTGATCCCTTTGACACCTCATGGTCACAAAATCTGGTGTATTTCTCCCACCCACTATCATGATCCCAATTTTACCTTACAAATCTAGCTAGACCAGAGATGTACACTGGAGCTGGAAACATGGGAAATTCAGGACAGATGATCTCTTCAGGACCAGTGATGAGAGTGGTGATACCGGGAGAGTAGAGGGAAGGCAGAGTAGAAAGGAGGAACCAATTACAAGGATCTGAGATATGGACAACAGAGAAGTGGGTGAAGGTACACACTGTACAGTGGAGGATATGACAAAAATAATGATCATTTGTGAATTATTAAGGACTTGAGGTGGGGAAGTGGGGAGGGAGGGGAAATATGGGGAGTTGATACCGGGGGCCTAAGAGAAGGATGATGTTTTGAGAATGATGTTGGCAACAAATGTGCAAATGTGGTCTGCATACAATTGATGTATGTACCTAAAAGTTGTATGAAACCCCCAAAAATGATTTTTAAAAATCAGGGAAGGTGTGTAACAGGGTTGTATTCTCTTATCATACTTGTTCAATCTGTGTGCTGAGCAAATCATCAGAGAAGGTACATTATTTGAAGACGAGCAGCATCAGAATTAGAGGAAGGCTTATTAGCAGCATGAGATATGCAAATGACAACCTTGCTTGTTGAAAGTGAGGAGGAGTTGACGTACTTGCTGATGAAGATCAATGACTGTAGCCTTTGGTATGGATTACAACTAAATATAAAGAGGGCACAAATTCTCACAGCTGAATCAAAATCTAACAGCATGATACACAGATAAAAAGGTAGAAGTTGTCAAGGATTTTGTCTTACTTGGATCCACAATCAATGTCTCTGGAAGCAGCAGTCAATGGATATATATCTATATATACATATACATATACATGGGCTATATATAAGGCTATATATATATGTAGCCTTAGCTGAATATGCTGCACATATTTACCTCTTGAGTGCATTTTAGAACATGGGTGGTACTTTGAGGACTAAGGAGCGCCTGACACAAGTCATAGTATTCTCCCTTGCTTTATATACATTTGACATTGAATAAGAGACTGAAGGAGAATAGATGGACTTGAATTGTGGTGCTGGAGAAGAATATTGAAAGTACCATGAACTGCTAAAAGGACAAACCAATCGGGATTTCCAGAAGTAAGGCCACACTGCTCCTTCGAAGCAAAGATGTCAATATTTTGTCTTACTTTGGACATATTGTCAGGAGAGACCAATCCCTGGAGAAGGACACCATGTTTGATAAATTACAGGGGCAGCAAAAAGGAGGAAGGCCATTGATGAGGTAGATGGACACAGTGGCTGCATCAATGGAAACAACTGTGGGATGGCACAGGACCACGCAGTGTTTCACTTTGTTGTACACAGGGTCTTTTAGCCACCTTGATGGCACCTAACAGGAAGAGATGCGTACAATAAAGCCTACAAACCTCAGAACTCTGGTGAGACAGTGGATTAAGAGTTGGACTGCTTACCACAAGGTCAGTGGTTCAAACACACCAGTTTCTTTCAAGAAGAAAGAAAAAGTTGTCTGCTGGTGTAAAGATTTAAAACCTCGAGATCCTGATATAGGTCTGCTATGGTTCTGAATCAACTTGCAGCAGTAAGAGCATTTGTCAGAGAAGGAAAATTCAAAATTTCTTAAATTATAAAGTAATAGAAAAGTAGAGTAGTAAGATTGCATCCTACCAAAGGTGGAAAAGCTTTCCAGGCTAAGACATAAATTCTCTGGCTGTGCCAGATTTCACTGTAAAAATCTTTCACCGCTAATAGTTTGACACATATTAGCATACATACACACACAATGCAAGCAGCAGTGAAAATGAGGCCATAAACTGATATGTTGCCATCATGGAACAACACAAATTGCTAAGAGTCATCAACCTAGATGAATGGCACAATATTGAGACGATGCTAATTTTAGGAAGAAGAAATACATAAAAAGTTTGGAAGCCTGAAAAAAAGGCACACACACACACACGTAAAAATACAAATACTGCTATTAAGTTGATTCTGACTCATAGTTACACCATAGGCATCCTAGTAGTACTGAAGGTTAAACGTTGAGCTTGTAATTGCACAGTCGGCAGTTTGAAACCAATAGCCAGTCCCTGGGAGAAAGCTGAGACTTTCTACTCCCTGAGTTAAAGATGCAGAAACACAGAGGGACCATTCTATATCCTGCAGGTCACTATGAGCCAGAATCGACTCCAACACCGCAGATGATGAAACAAGAAGTTTAAGAATATTCACATGACAAAGCAGAAGCATGGTATTCAGGTGGCCCTGGGGAAAGATGGAGCGTGTATTGATTGATAATGATATTTTATTTCTTATATTGAATGGTAGGCCCACAGACATTAATTTTGCAATTATCATTACATGGACATTATATACTGACTTCCAAATAATTTGTATGCCTGTAATTTTTCATAATTATATAGAAGAAAAGGTAATCTGTTATAAAAATATCTTTGCCACCAATTTTAATGTCAGTCTGTTTTGCATATTATGATTGTGATTCTTTGTTGCCATCACTTCTAGCATTAAAGTATACATAAAAAGAAATTTTCTTTATTTCAACTACATTGAAAATAATATGACATATGATGTTTAGAGCTTTGGAAAATCAATTAAGCATTCGGGCTTTGAACAGAACCATAGGCATTTGGTCACAATTATATTGTTGATCCATAACTGTATTTCATAGGATCTGCTAAAGCATCCCAGTAACCCTAGATCAGTGAAAGGACCCCAAGGCTCCAGGGCATGAGACTGGTGTCAGCACCTGGTTCAGACCTTCTGGGAGGGGAGTACCTTCACTCAATGGACCATCTGGTAAAGATGGAAATTTTAGGGGGTGGGAGAGAATGTAAACTTCCCTCCACCACGAAGTGTTTACTTTTTTGTTGTTGTTTAGAGTGAGAAAAATGCCCTTATTATTTGATCAGCCTCTCCAATATTAAAGTCTTTGTTCAGTCTAAATGCTTTCCCTCTAGGGAGGCCAGCAAGGGGCATGGTGCAGAGTGGCGCTCCTCATCTGCTTTCTACTCACAGAGCTGCAGGCAAGGCACATCGCCTCTCTCAGCTTCCACAGGGTGGGGATTCGGATGGCAATGTTGTTCTCCAGTCTGGACGCTGGTATCTTCCTTTCAGAGTTCAGCTCAGGTTATTTGTTCGGCCTGCTGATGCGATAAATATGGTTAAAAAGTAAAGTCTTGGTACACACCTTTACTGCTTTTAAACTACACAACATCCTCTAGTTCTTATCAAATTGTTGTTCTTGGTCTACGTACAGGTTCTACAAATCAACCTGTACAGGAGCACAAATAAATGCCCTAGGGTTCTATCCTTTACCATGTTTTCTATCTATCTATCTATCATCTATCTATCTATCATCATCATCAAACATGATCCACAAGAGGCATTCTCTCAAAAAGATGGATTAACCTGTGACTGACATAGTGGGCTCCAGTATAGAGAGGACTGTGAGGAGGCACAGCAACGAGTGGACAACGTTCCCTTCAGTTGGCCATGAGGTTGCTGTGAGTCACAATAGACTTGGTGGCACCTGAAAATTACAGTAACAATCTGTGCCTTAATCAGGGTTTGCTGTCAAAAGAGGCAGGCATTATTTGGTCAATCTCCATTTACAGTCCAGGCTGACTTCTTCGGTCCAGAAGTATAGAACTTTGAGAATGAGTATATTTGCCTTTACTAGTGTCAAAGGGTAATAAAATCTCTACAGATGCATCAGGTCTAATTTGATTCATGACTTTATAAGCAGCAGTAAAAATGATAATGCTTGAGAAAGAAATACTTAGTTTCTAAAGAGCCACATTAATTTAGATGGCTTTTGCTAATGCCCTGTTATCCTATCTCATAGCACTGTTTGGTCTGGAGCTAAGAGAGAGGAGGAGATTAGGTTCACTGTTAAAAGTGTTAAAGAAGCATTAGTCTCAGTTCTCCAGCAAGGCAAAAAAAAATTACCTTTGAAAGCTACATGAGAGTGGTTTGACTCATCTTTAGATAGTAGGATTCCAAATAGAACCAGTTCCACTAAACCTTCCATGACCGCAATGGAAATGGGATCAAGCCCACCTGTTCCTGCATTCCCATTTTGTGAAAGTGCCTACTAGAGAAAAGCAAATGATGTTTATGGAGCCCCACATCTTGGGCATCAGTCTGGAATGGAGCTCAATACATGCCGTACTGCCCTGAGAAATTTTCCTTGACTCTTGGCCAGGCAGTCACTTCTGCCCCTGCTGGGCCCTTAAGTTTCATATCTAATCATTTCAGTTGGTATTGTCCACTTGATCCAATATAGGTACTTCTTACAGGAGCATAATGCTCGAGGTGGACATTTTTATTAGTTAGTCTCAACTATTTTTTGGCCTACCTTCATTTTTCACTGTAAGGATGAGGACTCCCTGGTAAACGAGAATAACATTTCATATTGCACCTTACCATTCTCCCTTGCCCTCCTTATTCCCCTACTCTGCTTTATTCTCCCACTTGTAGTCTATAAGTAACTGATTTATGATGCCATGATGCATAATTTTTTCTGTATGACTCCCAGCTCCTCAACCTGAAATAAGGTTCATGAGAATAAAGATGTTTATTCTGACCGCTGATGTGTTCAAGCTTCAAAAAGGGTTACTAGCACAAAATAGGAGCTCACACAATTGTTCCACATCAAAAGAAAGAAATAAGGAAAAGAAAGAACAGGAAGAAAAAAGAAGAAAGAAAGAGGTTATGAAGGGTAGGGAGGAAGATCAAGAAATATGACACTGCCATTTCCTGTCAGATTTCACCCTACTTTCCCTCTTCTTACCATGAGTGTATTATTACCCTGAATTTGGGAAGGACTTTTGTTTTACCCTTTTTGTTGTAACTTTAAGTAATGAAACAATCACATGGTTTAGTTTTACATATTCTTAAAGCATGGCATAAATTAAATCATGCTGTCTCTATTCTTCGAGGAATTGCTTTTAACTGAACACCATGGGATTGTTTGTTGTTAATGTTATATCCATGATGACACAAATCGCTATTGTTCTTTAAAAAAAAGATCACTATATTAGTCCAGATGTCAGATGCACAAATAATGTAATTTCCGTAATTGTTCTATGATCGAACACTTTCTCTCTAAGTCCTAAGTTTGCCTATTTGGAAGAAAATACAAGCTTGCCATTCAGATGTTTTAACTGGATCAGGTTAAGGCTGCTCAGTGGGTTGACCTGTCTTTTTTTCTTCTTTAAGTGGCATCAAAGTCTCAGGGGATTAATATGACATGGATTTGCTCTAAGCATCTGGTCCTTGCTTAACCTCTGGCCCTACTGGGATCTCTGAGATATACATGCTTCCATCTGCTTCTGACTGTTATGGCCTCTGTTACTGACCCCTGACCTCTTGTTTCTATCGTAACAAGCACCAAAACACTACTCTCCCCACATGGCTTATTCTCTGTCTCTTTCCTTTTCTCATAACGCTTCTCCAAGGCAGAGCAAAGGCTCCTTGTTTACATCATACAGAACAGTCAGCACGACACCGAACCTGACAGAACACTGTCAATCTCTCGCAGGTTCTTCCTTGCCTTGATATTTCCTAATGCTACTTCTACTCTATCCTTAAGGAGGCCTTGTGGTGTGATGACTATGTAGTAAATAACTAACCAAAAGGCTGGCAAGTTGAACCACTCCATGATGGAAAGATATGTGATTTGTTTCCTTAGAGATGAAAGCCTTGGAAACCCGATGAAGCACGTCTACTCGGCTCTTAGAGGGCTGCAGTGAGTTGATATCTACTCCACGGCTGTGGATTTACTTCTTCTTAGCGCCTGGGACTCTCCGTTAGTCTGTCGCCCCCACCATTCTCACACTGAGGTCTCTTCTGCTCTTGAATCTCTAAACTGTCCTTGGGGTATTTTCATACCTTCTCCCTCTTGAAAATAACTCAAAGCATTAAAAGCAGAGACCTACAGAACCATAACCATCATTCTTCTGTATCTTCCAACTTTTCTCATCTATTTTCCTTTTTATTTCTTAAATTAAAAACTTTTTACAATTTGCCTTCGAGTCAGTTCCCACTTACATTTGTCAGAGTGTAACTCTGCTCCAGGTGGTTTCAGTGGCTGAATTCTTGGAAGGGGATTTTCTGCTTTCTCCCAAGATAGTCACTGCTGATAAGCAAAAGGCTGGGGGTTAGCCAGGGGAACCTCAGAAGAAAAGCCTAGAGATCTGCTTCTGAAAACTGGGATGTCAAAAAATCCTAGAGCAAACCATTGTACCTTGGCACCCATGCAGTTTCCAGGAATGAGAATTTAAGTTAGTGCAACTGTTTTTTTTTTTTATTCCATTTGGAAATGCTTCCCCTGGAGGAGTAAGGAATTGAACATGTCCTTTGTCCAATGAACGTTACCTGTTCCTTGTGCCTTGCTTCAACCAAAAATTCTTATCTCCATGGGATAAAGGAGCTTTAAATTCATTCTGCAAGTAGGAGAAAGGATAGCTTGATAAAGAATAATTGTCCCATACATTGATGGTGGCCCTAGGTTTAAAGAATTTATATTTTTGTTTCAGGATACCATGGCATAAAATATTGTATTTACTTGTCAGAATGGGTTAACAAAACCAGAACAGTGAATAGCAGTTCACAATTTCATCTCATCAATAAGCCTTAGTGGTTGTTTTAGGCAAGGAATTAGAAATCAATTGTAATTGTTAAATGGAATCAATATTATCTGATTAATGTGTCAATTATTTTATACCATTTGGCAGGCAGAAAAGAGAGGAGGTTCATATTTCTATTTTATTCAATAGTCATAAAGTCAATTAACTGGATCATGTTATATAAACTGAACACAAAAATTTAAATCCTTTGAGGTTTATCATTCTGGCTAATAATGCTACAAGGGTGTACCTATTTCAGAGGAAAAGTTAGCAGGGACGGGGACACATTTTTGATGATAGAAGTACCTGTATTAGAAAAAGAATGTAAACTTCTCTCTTACGGTAAGTTTTAGGACAATCTTGAGGCTTGTTAGAATTTCAGTTAAATTTCCATAAAAGCCCATCTTAATGTTTTAGCACTGCATAACAGGGCAAAACTGATGGACTTCCTGTCATTGTCACTCATGATTTAACTTAAGGGATTTTAGAAACTAATTTTTAAAAACCTGGAGTCTCACCTTTTTCCCACTGGCATCTGCAGGTTCTTTGAGCAACATCAGAATCTGTCTAGTCTCCCTTTTCGTTCCACACAGTGTGAAAAAGTTGCCATTAGGACAATAAAGAGTAATCCAGTTAGCATTCTAACTTTGATCCACTTTTTTTATTATTCTCTGGGAAAACTGGCCTTAACACTGAGTCACTCTGCATTCTAGCCCCTAAATTCTGACCCAGCCCTAGGGCATGTATTTGGATGAATTGTCTAGAGAAACAAACCCAGGGGGACTCATATTTGTCTACGAAGGACTCTATGAAAAGATGTAAGCTGAAATCAAGTGGTCATCCCAGCCAAATCCAGCTCAAGTCCATAGATCCGATGCTAGTGGCACCCTTGTCAGACTCATATAGGGAGCTACCAGCCTATGGCGCCAAAAGGTACAGCAGGAGCAGAGAAATCACAGGTGGGGGTGTTGACTTGTATGGACGCCTGGTGAGGGTGAGTGGGAATTGACCGGAAAGTTTTGTTTGAAGTTCATTATGGCTTATCACCAGTTCACAGAGTTAAGTCAAAGCAAAGTACTGTCATGCACTTAAAACAGTGAAGTAAGCCACTGGAGTAAAAGAAAACTTGAGATTATCAGCTCACGGTCCAGACAAGTTAAATACAATCACTACACTGAGCTGTTCCATCCTGGTAGGCTGGGATAGCTTAAGAATACAGGCTATTTCAAGGCATCAATGAGAATCACTGTGTGAGATGTCACACCTCAGGGCATTGCCCATGTACAATCCCCAGCACTTGACGACAGCTGAGAACCACAAAGGAAGTCATTCCAAAAATATTTATCAAGGTCTTCCTATACAAAACAAAAACCTATTTATTTCTTCAGTAGCTGAAAGTAGAGTTCCAGTGACTTTTGGTTAAGGTAGGTGCTGAATTGGATGAGAATCTGTTCCTTGCTATGGGTAAACTCAACCAATGCTATCAAGTCTATTTTAAATGATAGTAACCCTCAAACCCAGGCTAGCACTGCCCCTGTGAGTTTCTGAAACTGTCATTGTTGAAGGAAGTCCAAAGTGTCATCTTCCCCCTGAGAAGGGGCTGGTGTTTTCAAACTCTTGATCTTGTGTTTTAGAGTCCAACTCATAACCATTCTGCCACAAGGAAATCTAAGTTTAGCTGGGAATACATAGAAAGAAAATACACTATTTTTCTTTGTTAACTAAAATACCTGACAAAGTCAACAGAAAAGGGTATCTAGAAAAATTAACTGGGGAGGATGCTTCCCCCATACCTTCCTCTTATTTGATGTCATTTCTTCTAACACCTGAAATAGAGTCCTTTGCTCTCATTTTACTTCCCACCATTATTTATGCCTCAAGGTTTCACAGGTGGCCCCTGAAATCCCTGGGGTAAGAAAAAAAGCTGTTGGGAGTTAGAGAAGGGAGTGATGGGGGAAGAAAGGGGTGGAAAGATGTTTTACAGTTGAACATAGATGATGCAGGCATGGCCATTGGTTGGATATTATTTTAAATTTAACTAGACTTTCCATAAAAGCTTTAGCTCCTCTGAATTCTTAGGTATGTTATCTATTTTCTATGATATCTAGCTCCTCTGAATTCTTAGGTATGATATCTATTTTTTTTCTCTGTGAATATATGCTCTACCTCTGGTTTTAGTCAGAAAAACATCTTAGGAAGTAGTAATAAGTTACCAGTAAGTTACTAATTACTAATAGAACAAAGAATAGAAAGATCACATTTCACTCTGAGCTTGTTACTTGCAATCCTAGACTTTGGCTCTCAATGAGATGGGTTCTCATAGGGGCGGCAGCTGTGGGCTCAACCTTTCAGTGGTTGCACTGATGGTGCCCGATTGGGCATCCCCAGGTTCTTTTGGACAGAAGGTCACTATGAACTGTAATGACCAGTGACACCCAGCAATGACAGATATATTATTTTCAATATTCTTTATTTGAAATAGCACTGAACAAATAGTAATAGAGTATACAAGCAGTTTATTCAAAACCATATATTGTGAGAAGAGCTCATTGAATTTTTCATTAGGAAATAAAAGGCACACAAAAAAATCTATACGTCTTACAACATTGCCTCAATAAGAGTAAACACATAAAACTAGACTGATTTCCATCAGAAAGAAGGGAAACATATAAAATTTATGTGAAACCATTCCAAGAAGCTTTACATGAACAATTAAGTTTAAATTTTGATTGCCGTTATAGTTTAACTGGTTGTCCTAGTTCATTAATTAAATTCTGCATGTTGAACCCTACATTTGAAATATCTCAAAGTGTAATATTGCAACCCTATGCACATCCATAGTTTGCAAAGTACCTGCTAAGTGACAGGCAACAAGCTGGGTTCTGGTAGTTATTATCTTACTTAATGAGCCACATAACCCTATTATTGGGGCACAAAGTAACACCATTTACTAATGTATAAACCAAGGCTTAGGGGAGCTGATAAGTCACTCAGTATAATAAGTTGATACATATATTACAGCAAGTCTAATATTCTCATTCCTTCACACAATTTCACACAGTGCACAGAGACTAGCTTAGGAGCCTAGCAGAAGTATGTGTAAGAAAGAGGAAACACTTTCTTGTGAAACCTAATCCCAAAGACTCGAGTAAGTACATTAGGGAATTTACTTCTGTCTACTTTGGGCACAACTGATTCAGTAATCTTTAAATGGGGTTTTTAACTCATGGAAAATTTTTCTTTTAAAATATAATTTTCAATAATTTTCAAATTTTGCATTTGGAAGTGAAATTCTACATAATTTCTTCATTCACCTCTTAGTCGCTTGTGCAAATCTTTATTAGAGCGGTTTATAAAAAAAGGAGTTAGTCTGATCAAGTTTAAGTTCAGAGAACCTAAATAATTTGTCCATGTTTGCAAAATTTATCATTGCAAGAACTGAGATTTATATAGTTTGTCTGAATTCATGCTATGAATTCTAGTTAGTGTCTAGTCCATATTCTAGGAGTTAATTGTTAAAGGTTGATTTATTGAAATTTTCTAAACTTTTTTCCTCACCAGAAGGCTTGCCCAAATTGTTTATTGATTAAAATAAGTATGAACACAAGCAAAAAGGAACTATGAAGACCAGTAAAACTTTGGAACTTTTTAAGGGATAATTGTACATGTGCATGTGTGCTCCTGCTTGTGCAAAAAAGTCAGAAAGTACTGCTAGTAACATTCCAGTTTATCCATGCCTGCGTTTATTCCAAACAGAATGTGTTTAAACGTGTCTCTACAATCGATGGGTAATTTCAGATGAATCCTGTCAATAATATATTTGTTTTTCTCTTTAAACAAAACAAGCAGTCAAAACTGTGGCAACCTTCTTCTGTCTGCTAGGCTAGTTAAACTCAGGAACAGAGGTTAACTCAGCTTGTGTTGAAGCTTTTTTTCAATTCGAAAGGGAGTAATCTTGGAAGATCTTCTCTGAGAACACAGGACAAAGACGGAAGATAGTTGAAAGCTTCATTGACTGTTTTGTTTTTTTCCCATCAGGATGATGCACCTGCTCATTCATTAAGGCTGCAGGACTTTTGTTGGGAAAGTTTATGCTATCCTCTCTAGGGCCCTGTCTTGATCTTTTAGACATTTTATGCTCCTAAACCTCAAAAAGTACTGTATGGAACATGATTTTAGTACTTTCAAAATGCCCTGTCTCCTGTTATGCTGTGGTATAGAAATTAAAGAGCACAGAATTCTTTAGGGAAAGGGCTACAGAGAGTAGAAACACTGCCATCTATAGTATATATATTAGAAAGAGGATATATTGATTAATGATAGTTTCATATTTTGATAATTTTGCTTGACAACAGTTTCAATTATTTTGTACCAATACTTCTTAATTTTCTCTTCTATTTATATGGACTAAAAAAATACAAAGGAAATCAAGGAATGTGGGTTGCATCCCTTTCAGGATTATTGGTTTAGGTATAGATAGTGAAGACCTCAAAGATATGACTGTGTTAAATAAGATTATAGCGTGATAAGTACACATACAAAATTTTTTAAATTATTTTTTATGTTCCCCTAAAGAGATTAAGGAGTGACAGAGTGCAATTTCACCTGAAAATCACGTCATCGCTGGAGTTATGGCATAAGCCCACTCCAGTTAATTCTGACTCAATAATATTAAAATAAGATCATCAAAGCATGTTTTATTCATTTATTTAAATAAATCTCAGATAATTACCTCTATATAATTCTATATCCAAATGGTCATATATGATGGGGCTCAAAAACCCTTACCCATTAATCCATGCTTCCACACTTTTGGAAGTTCCCTGATACTATTTTTTAATTAACTTCATCTATGTCCTTCAAGATAACCTTTCATTAGAGGTTGAGAGTGTCTATTCTAACAGAAATCAATTATGTGCCTTCACTCCCTAGGAATCCAGGTTATTGTCTTGAATGATTTTTATTAATAAATCATTTTGGGGAACTCTTGCATATATTATGACAATTCATACATCCAATATACCAAGCAAACATGTACAAATGTTGCCATCAACAATTTCAAAACACTGTCTTTCTTCTTTGAATGATTTTTTAATGAAGAATTAAAGAGAAAAGAAAGTAAGATGAATTAAAATATCAATCAGATCAAATTCATCATTAATGAAAATTAAAAGCACAAAAGATTTCAGTAGGGGAAACAAAGATATACTTAAAGGGGAAGTCCATTGTATTTATCTTTATAATTTTAGCACAGTAATTTCTCTAACATGATTACAGATGTTAATTATAGATTCTAGTCACTATTTATTCTCACAACATCCTTGCAACAGTTCCTCTAAATAATAAGTGCCTTTTTTTCAGATGCAGAAAACAGTCTATGAATGCATGATTTTTCCTGTTCAAAAAAGTACTATTTTTTAAGTAAATTCTTGGGTGGAGTGAAAGATAAGTTGGCCAGGGGACTTGGAGATTTCTGTCTATGTGCTGGAAATTTACCAGCAAAGGTAAATTGTGAGAGAATGGGATCTCATTTTTACAGAAGGTTCATTTGGCTTCATGACTGACATGAATTATAACTCCAGATTCTAGGAATAGTTACATCTGGTGGCAACATCAACATCTTTCTGCTTTCTAGTGTCTGTTGAAATGTTAGGGGGTAGCATTTCTCTTTGAATGACAATACATTTTCTTTGAATGGTCAGTCAATGTTGTATGTTGTTTCTACAATAAAACCCTTCTTATTTCTACAACAAATCTCTTGTGGGTGGTCCCTTTTAAAAAACATTATAAAGCTACTCTGATTTTCATGAATTTACTTTGTCTGTTCTATCAGTTCTACCATTTGTTCCTCCGGGAAACAATGTTTCTCAGCGATTAAAAACCAATACATAAAAAATTTAAGGTTATGTATTTGAAATTTTTATAATTTAGTGAGATAAATAGCAGTTGTAATAATACTCTATTATACCATTGTTTTGTGTGTGTGGTATTTTTTTTTGTTACGTTTAGGATGATCAGTTTGCTACAAGACTCCATTTAAGGTTAGCTATGTTCTTTTATTAAATTAGGATCTGGTTTTATACACTTATCTGGTGAAACATAGGAGGACAGACATCTATGAAGTCAGCCTTTCTTTGCGCACAGCTCAGTGGCTTAGGCTACAGCCTTCTGCTGTGCCATCTCAGTTGCTGGATTGTTTTCCCTCCCAAAGAGTGAGCCAATCATCATAAATCTAAACTCACGGTCCCCTACACATGTCACCTCATTTTTCAAGTTGCTGTTCTTGATTTGATCACATAGATGATCCTTTTTTTTCCCATAGATGATTCTTTAAAAGAGCACAATAATCAAGGAAAACCTTTCTCACTAATTAAGCTAAATGATTGTTTAGTTAAAGATGACTGGATGGGGATAGTTGGTTTAAGATTTCAAGGCTGTAGTTTTGGGGTGGAAGGAGTGTTCAGCTTAATTCAATTCGGAAGTCTAGATTCCATAAGAATTTTATTATTTTCCACATTTTATCATCTTTCTGGCAAGATCTCCCCCCCTACAGTCTTTGTTCACATCATTAATGGAAGTAAGTAACATTCAGTTTCCTCCCCCATAGTTTTATTGAGATATAATTTACATATCACACATTTTCATAGTTCTGTTGTACTTAAAAGCACATCAACATGACTAATTCTAGTGCATCCCCCCTTCCATATTCATTATTTCCTCCCAATTCCCCTCACACCCCAACCGAAAATCTCCAATAAGCTGTTGCATCAAATAGCTACATATCCATCGTCAAACTCAAAAACATATAAAAAAGAACATAACCTGTGTGTATATATATGTATATATAGAAAAGATCACCAGAAATATTAAAGTAAACCAGAAAAAAACATCTCTTGAGAAACATGCAACAAATATTTAGACCTTGAACAAATCCAGAATGTGTCAAGAGAAAATCAAACAACCAGATATCATATCATAATGTCATACCAAATCATAGTTCTAGCCATCATAGTTAAACTTAATGATCTCTGTTTGATGGTAAAGACATTGAAATCCCTTCATTGTGGTGAGAGGGGATCAACCAGAGGCTTAATCCACATACCATAGTTACTTTTTAGATGAGTTTGGAGTTTCCATTGTCTTCCATAAACTTCTACATACTGAGTGTCCATAATTTAGCTCTGATACTTTTCCCTCCATTGAATTTGGATTTTGTGATTTGTCATCTTTAGATCACACAGGTTGGTATGCTTCATGCATGTGGACTTAGTTGACACCTCGCTTAGCTAGCTGCTTCTTTGAACAAGTCTTTAAGACCCCAGAGGCTATTCTTTTGTGATAGCATGACACCATCTGCTTCTTTGCTACACTTTGCTGTGTAGCACCTTTATCTTCAGTGATCATGTCATGAAGGCAAGTGCTGAGCAGGGTCCTGTCATAAGAACTAAATGTTCTTAAATTAAGCGGGAGCCTAAAATCCACCAACTTATCTGTGGGTAATGTTCGATTCTAGTTCACTTTAAGGGTCTCATGATCATTTTATCACAAGAAAACTTATCAATCATCTCTATGGAGCATATATCAATGGGTTGATAGTATCATTCATTTATCCTATATAGCATAGAATTTAACATACAATTGACAAAATTAGATTATGCAAGTATAGCCTAACTAGGAACCAATCTATGAGTGGCAACATCTACTTTTGCTGGTCTCAGAGATAGTTTTGTTTTTAAATTACTGTTCTTCAATATCCACTTTTTTGTAATCCTTTGACAATAAACCTAATAACAATTTGGGTGAAGGGGCTGAAAAAAATTCAAGAAAATTTTCATTTTCTTTTAATTCCATTGTTACATGATCTTATTGAAGACTTATTATTCTAGAATATTATTTCTTCCATCTTAATTTGATGCTTGCTATATCATTCAATATCCTGTTCATAGACTCATTCAATATTGCACCTTGTGGTTTACTTTATTTAATTTAGTACTTTCAGCTTGAAATATACTGAATAGATTCTTCAGTTTTGGTGTTCTAATACCTAGTCTTTTTACATTTCATTATAATACCCTGTTTTCTCAAGCTGACCATTGGAATTTACTGTTCATCTCTTTTGTATCATTATGTCTTACATTTGCTTGAGGTACTATACCATCAAGAATGAGTTCCAGAGTCTCTTCTGATACCAAGTTTGATCTTTACTTCTGTCTTCTTAAAGTCTTCATGTATGATGTTCTTGAAAACACACTCACAGGTTATGTATGTTCTTTTTTGTATGTTTCTGAATTTGGTGATGGATATATAGAGGCAATATTTGATGCAATAGTTTATTGGGGATTCAGGGTTGAAGTTTGAGGAGAATTGGGAGCAAATAATAAATATGGTAGGGGAGGAATTGGTTGTGGTGATATGCATACAACTCTTTTTAAGTACAGCCAAACTATGGAAATGTGTGATATGTGAATTGTATCTCAATAAAACTATGGGGGGGGGGAGTGAATTTTATCCACTTCCATTAATGAATGATGTGAACAAAGACTGTATGGGGGAAAATCTTGCCAGAAAGATGGAAAAATGTGGAAAACAATAAAATTCTTATGGAATCTAGACTTTGGAATAAAATTAAGTTAATGAACACTCCTTTCACCCCAAAACTACAGCCTTGAAAAAAATCTTTAAATCTTACACCAACTATCCCATCCAGTCATCTTTAACCAAACAATCATTTAGCTTAATTAGTGAGAAAGGTTTTCCTTTATTATTGTGCTCTTTAAAGAATCATCTATGTGATCAAATTGAAAATCAAGTCGTTTATCAAATCTATGCTTGAAATGTTGTTAAAATTTATGCAGGAAATACTCAAGATTACCTTTTGGTTCTTGTGGACTTGTTTTCATTTTCTTCAACTTCAAACTTAGCTTACATGTGGGCAATTACTGGTCTGTTCCACAGTGAGTCTCTAGTCTCATTTTGGCTGCTGATAATAAGCTGCTCCATCATCTCATCCAACTGATATAGTTTGGTTTTTGTGTATTCCATCTAATAGTGTCCACATATATAGTAGTCATTAATGGTTTTGGAGGGGGATGCATTTTCAATTAAGAAATAGTTGTTATTGCTATCCTGGGCTCATTCAAGTGTGTGTACCCAGGTTTTATGGAGATCTTAGAAAAGACTTCATTAAAGAAGTATTATGGAAATATACAACCTACACGTCCTCATTTGAGAGCAAACAACACCATCGACAGGAGAACAACTAGGGAATTAAAAGCAACGATGAGGAGGACATAGAAATTCAGAAGGTCCTGGGGCAACAGCCATCTAGCTGAGAGACATTACCAATGCAAAAGAAGGGTGCATGTGGTGGTGGATCAGGAGGAAGGTAAAAGGAAAGAGAAGCAAGATCTAAGAAGCAAAGTTATGGATAGGGGTATGAACAAAAGTGTGCATTTATGTAGATATATTAATTCATAAAAATACAGATATTGGCCTATGTACATATAGTTATATCAAAATACATTGAGGAAGTGGATGGACATTGGGTTTCTCAAGCCCTTCCTTAATGCAAGAACACTTTGTTCTAACAACCTGGCATTCTGTCATGCTCACCTTCCCAAAATGACCGCTGAAGACAAAATAGGTGCATAAGCAAATGTGGTGAAGAAAGTGGATGGTGCCCTGTTATCAAACAATATAGTAGTATCTGGGGTCTTACAGGCTTGAAGTTAAACAAGTGGCCATATAGCAGAGAGGCAACACGCCACATGGAAGAAGCACATCAACCCGTGAAAGCATGAGAAATCAATGGGATCAGGTAACAGGAACCAGAAGATCTACAAAGAAGCAAACAAGCATACTATTGAGAAGGAGGTTTGGAACAGAGACCTCAAACTTAACTGTAGAAAATAGGACATCCCCTCACAGAAGGATCATAGGGAAGGGATGAGTCAACCAGGGTGCAGTGGAGCATTGATGAAACACATAATGTTTCTCTGGTTTTTGAGGCTTCCTTGTCACGCCCCCACTATCATGACCTCAGTCCTGCCTTTCAGCTCTAACTAGACCAGAGCACGTACCCTGATACAGATAAAGAGCTCACAACACATGGAATCCAGGTCAGATAAACCTGTCAGGAACAGAAATGGGAGAATTGAAACCAGGAGGGTAGGGAGAAGGTGTGGGCAGGACCGGAGAACCAATCACAATGATCAACACAAATTGCTCCTCCCCTTCTCAGGAGGATTAGCAACAGAAATGGTGAAAGGAGACAGCAGCTGGTTGTAAGATATGAAATTAGTAAGACTTTATCTTTTATCAAGGAGTCAAAGGGGGGAAGGAGGGGGGAAAGGGAGCTGATATGAAGGGTTCAAAAAGAAAGCAATATTGAGAAAATGATGTGGGCAGCATCTGTACAAATATGCTTGATACAATTGATGTATGGAATGCTCTAAGAACTGTAAGAACCCCCAATAAAAATGACTGAAGAAAAAAAAAAGGAGGAAAAGAAAGAAGGAACTTTATCACAAGAAGGCATCCCAATCCAGTGCAAGTCAAGTCCATGGGTTCCATATAAGCCAAGGCCTCCTCAGCCTCACACAGCTGCAGGCTGATGACACAGGAAGGTGCGGCAGGAAGGGAAGCCATCTCAATGGGTGCAGAGTTGCATGAGCAAAGGTCAGTAGAGTATTGACACCAAAAGCTCAGATGCTGGCTCCCAAGGTCAGTTGGTCCAAATAGCATTGCACATAAAGTCCCAGAAAGGATGAAGGTGAAAGGTCAGAGAGAGAGGATTTCTTAGTTTCTCTCTTATTCCCACCCCTCAACTTTAGGGGAACAAACAACAGAAATATGGGTGAAAGGAGACAGAGGACAGTGTAAGATATGAAAATAATAATAATAATTTATAATTAGGGTTCATGAGGATGGGACAGTATGGGAGGGAGGGAAAAGAGAGAAACTGATAGCAAGGGCTCAAAGAAAATGTTTTGAAAATGATGATGGTGACATATGTACAAATATGCTGATGCAATTGCTGTATGGATTGTGATGAGAGCTGTAAGAACCCCAATACAATTATTTATTTTAAAAAATAGGTCATATCCCCAGGGAGACACCTGATTGACAGATTGGAGTTCATCCATACTTCAAGTTGACCTAAAACTAATCACCACACTATTCTCTCATAGCCTTTTAATTTCACAACAGTTGGCTCATGTGTGTGTAAAGACTAATTTAAAAGACTTGTTCAAAAGAATGTTTCCATTTTTAAATATTCAGAAAATGCATACATAGTTTTTACATGGGATCTGATCAATGTTTAAACATCTCTCATCTGCTTCATTTCTATAGTCCCAGGATAAATGGCAACTTCCATGGCTGAAGAATCCCCATAACATGATTTACTTTATTCTATAAATCCACAACCTAAAAAGTAAATGTCTGGTAACTGAGAGAACTATTCTACAAAATTCCTCATAAAATTCAATCGTCCATACTTTAACAAATCACCCCAGTTTCCTGACTTGATGAAAATGGTATATTTGGTTTTTGTCAGCTTGATTTTTTTTTCTTTAGGTGAACCTGATATTCTTCACAAGAATTCAGAAGACTTAATACACGTTGAAGAAAAGCATAGTGAGACACATTCATAGACTTCAAGGATCCTATTGGCTTCTGTCATTTTAAACATGAGAGGTAATTTTATTTTTATACGAGAAGCCGAATTTCTAAAATAATGTCTTGTGGACTATCATTGCAGGTAAAGTTATCTTACTTATATGCCTTTCCTAACCCATTTAAAAAATGTATTCTATCTTTCCAAGGAAACTATTAACAGGTTGGCAAATATTTAAACTTTTCTAGAAGTCCTTAATTTGTCTATCTATTAAAATTATACCTACCATTATGCTTTAGTTCTTAAAAATAGTAAGCCATTTTCTCTATGGAGGTTTACTCCTCACTTTACCTCCCACTTCACTTGGGAAACATGAATAGTTTACACTGAGTAAGAACCATGCAGCAGGAACACACGATGAAACCAACATCAGTGTGCATCAGAAGCTGGGGGAAGTGACCTCAGGGGTTCTCTCAGAAGAGCTCCATTTTTAGGAGCACCTTTGCTCTTTCATAGGATCCCTGGGAGCGCAGTGGGTTACACTTGGACGGATAGCCTCAAGCTCAGCAGATAGAAACCACCAGCCGCTCCTGTAGAAAGATGAAGCTTTCTATCCATCAAGAATTATAAACTCTGAAACCAACAGGGAAAGTTCTACCTGCCTTGACCCATGGAGTCACTGTGAACCAGAATGGGCTAAGTGGCAGTGAATTTGTTTTCTTTGGTGTGCTTTCTCGAAGGTACCCTATTGACTATGCATTGGGCTGCTAATCTCAGAGTCACAAGTTCAACCATTCCCCACCCCACCCCCCATCACTGTGCAGGAGAAAGTTGAGGCTATCAGGTCTCTTCAAGGAAATTCTACATAGGTTTGTATGAGTCAGTGCCACCTCAGTGATTGTGGGGTTTGCACTATCAAATTATTTACTTTTGACATGATATCTTAGAAATAGTATTTTAAATAAGCTTACTGATATTTCTGCCTATTGAATAAAGAACCATGACAACTCATCTACAGAAGAGGTACAGGGAGTTAGAAGTGAAGAATATACTTGCATAATAGGTTCATTTAGTATCTCCTGGCAAAAGGAAGAAACAAGCCCTAAACTTTGAGTCCTATTGTTGAGGTAGGGGTAGAAATTATAACAAAAATACATAGAGATTACCCTCCCAAGGCTTTTAGAGATAACCATTGATTTCTTAGCTCTTGCTTTGTATAGTTCAAAATCTGATTGTCATTGAGTCAATGGTGACTTAGTTGACTCTATAAGTCAGGACAGAACTATCTCTGTGGGTTTATGAGACGGTCACTCTTGACACTACTAGAAAGTCCCATCTTTCCAGAGTTGCTTGTTACGATAGAACTGCCGGTCTGGTGTTAGCAGGTCAATACTAACCACTATGGAACCAGGGCTCCTGCTTTAGATTTAAAAGGTTTTTAATGGGATTACCTTTCAAGATTATACATTGCTCAATATTTTTGAGTTTCTTGGTATGACTTTCTGTTATATTTTTGATAACAGATTCATAAATAGCACTTACGAATTGCCAGGCACTTTGTAGAACATCTGCCATATGCTATCTCACTTCGTCCTCTCAACAGTGCTCAAGCTCCTGATTGTGATTCTTATTTTACATCTGAAACTCAAGAAGAAATCCAGCTGTAAAAGACTTCAGGGTATAAATCTGTATATAATTAACAATTTGAATGTATTATAATTGCTTCATCTTGGCTATACGGATTCCTCTTCACACCTTCCAACCAAGTTGTCACTTGATTATCGTTAGAACCCATGGTTAGTTAAGAAGGGTACTCGAGTCCTGAATGTGTATGACTCAACTTAAAGACTCACCGCAATCAAATAGATGCTAACTCACTGTGACCCAATAGGACAAGGGGCTGCCCTTGTGCTTGTATGAAACTGTAACCCTGGAGTGGAAAGCTTCCTTCTCTGACCATAGCGCTCTGTGAATATGTGTGCCAGAGCCCCCCATGTGCTACCACCACTGGTTGCCACTGGGTTAATTCTAACTCACGACAACCCTGTTTGTTGTAGACGGGAACAGCAAGCTACTTGCATTTCAACTGCCTTCCAAAAGCAGGTCACCAAACCTTTCTTCTGAAGAGGCTATAACCCAGTGGTTCTCTACCTTCCTCACGCTGTGACCCTGTAATACACGTCTTCATATTGTGGTGACCCCCAACCATAACATTATTTTCATTGCTACCTCAGAACTGGAATTTTACTACTGTTATGAATCATAATGCAAACAATCTGATATGCAGGATGTATTTTCATTGTTACAAGTTGAACATAATTCAACATAGTTGAAGCATGTTGATTAGTCACAGTGGTTAATCACAAAACCATATGTAGTTATATATTATGAAAGATTGTGTTAATCTGGGTAGACTAGAGAAACAAATTCATAAACACACATATGGATATAAGGGGCAGGTTTATAGACAAGAGGAATGGAACATTGAGAAAGCATCTCACCCCAGTAAAGTCCAAGTCCACAAGTCTGATATTAGCCCATATAGCCAATAGTAATCTGCAAAGTCCTTCAGACTCATGAAGCACATGCAATGCAGGATGATCACAAGCCAGTGGGTAGAAAGTCTTTGGATCCAGGGGTGGTGTAAGCATCTCAGTGCTGGCAGGGGTCTCCACGTGGCTTCTCTAGGTCCAGGTTTCTGGCCTCATCAGGATAAATTCATGTGGATTCTCCTCAGGGATGTCAGGCAGGGAACCAGCAGTGACAGTTGCATGTTTCCAAGGACGTGAACATTGTCAGTAGAAAATCTCCAACTGAGTGAACTAAGAGAGACGATGTCTCCCACCTCCCAGAAGGAATTGCCACATTTCCCAGAATTCTCAGGGAAGACCACGTCCACACAGGGGTCTCATTGGCTGTCTCCAGATTGACAGACTAGCCTCCACCCTTACGCTTTTAATCCTCAAACTGACACCAGATTAAGTGACTTCCACAGGATGCAACCCTGTCGCACACCTTTCCTGATTTTAAACCATACTCTTAGATGCCTGATACCTGATCCCATTGTTCTATTTGTACAACCACCCCATGTTGTACATTGAACAATGAAGTGCTCTGGAATTCCTATTCTTCCAAAGGTTATCCATAGCTTGTTATGATTCAAGTAGTCAACTGCCTTTGTGTAGTCAATACAACACAAGTAATTATCTTTCTGGTATTCTCTGCTTTCAGCCAAGAGCCTGCTGATACCATCAATGATATCTCTTTTCCCACATACTCTTATTTTATTATTAAGTGCTTTTATTGGGGGTTCCACATCTCTTATCACAATTCCTACATCCATCCATTGTGTCAAGTACCTCTGTGCATATGCTGCCATCATTTTGAAAATATTTTCTTTCTAGTGGAGCCCTAGATATCAGCTTCTCATTTCCTCCCCTCCCTCCCCTACCCACTCTTCCTCATCAACTCTTAATAAGTTATAGATTATTATTTTCATTCCTTATGTCATCCTCTGTCACCCTTTACCCATCTGTTGTCCATCCCCTTGGGAGAAGGCTACATGTAAATCCCTGTGATCGATTCCATACCTCTCCCTTGTCATCCTAGTATCTCTATTCTCACTGTTAACTCTGAGGGGTTTGTACTTAATTTTCTGTGTTGTGGGCTCTTAGCTATAACTGTGTGCATGTTTTGGTAATCTGAGTTGTAAGGTAGAATTGAGGTCATGATAGTGGGGAGAAGGAAGCACTAAAGAACTAGAGGGAAATTATGTGTTTCATCAGTGCTATACTGCATCCTGACTTGTTCATCTCTTCCTTGTGGACCTTTTATGAGGGGATGGGCAATTGTCTACAGATGGATTTGGGGCCTCCATTCCATGCCCTCCCCAACCCCCACTCACATTGAGTTCTGGGTCTTAGAAGCCCGATACCTGACCCATTGACACCTCATGATCACACAGGTTTGTGTGCTTTTTTGTGTGGGAGGGCTTTGTTACTTTTCAGCTATATAGTCACTTGTTTATCTTCAAAAATTTAAGATCTCTGATGCTATATCTTTTGACAGCCAGCAGGGCACCATCAACGTTGTTCACCACATTTGCTTATGTACCCAGTTTGTCTTCAGTGATCATGTTGGAAAGGTGAGCATCACAGAATGCCAAATTATTAGAATAAAGTATTCTTATGTTGAGGGAGTATTTGAGTCAGGTAAGGCCCAATGCCCATTTGCAAATGTTATTGGAGTCATCCCCTCAGACCTCTCTATTGATTCCCTGGTACACCCCAGGATACTGTATCATCAAGTCTTGGTGCATCAGGTTGAAGCCTGGTCTCTTCCTCTCCTATGGAGATATAAACACGACTCTTCCCTCGGGTGGATCAGTGCCCAGATCCCCTCCTACCCAGGTATTTTTTCTCTTTCTTTCCCCCTCCTATGTAGTTGGCTGCCATATGTATCCCTGGATTAGGTTTGGTCCCTGCCATAATACCTGGCCCTCACTTCAGGGGTGTACATATATTGTACCTTTCCCCGTGTGTCCCATTTTTTAAGCTTACCTCAGTGGACTCATGTTGTATTTGTCCTTTTGTGCTTGACTTACTCCACTTAGCATAATTTCCTCCCATTCTTCAAATGCAGTGATATGCTTCATGCACTCATCACTGCTTTTCAGTGATGCATAGCATTCCATTGTGTGTATGCACCACAATTTTTTAATCCATTCATATGTTGATGGAATTTGGGTTGTTTCCATCTCCTTGCAGTTGTGAACACTGGAGCACAGATATCTAGCCATGGTTTGTTTCTTGCCTCTCCCAAGTATATGTCCAGTAGAGAAATTGCTGTGATGTATGGTAGCTCAATTTCCATCTGTTTTAGATATTACCAAATCAATTCCCATAGTGGCTGTACATACCTTCATGTCCACCAACAGTGGATGATTTTATATCTCAACAGTGGTGAGTTTATATCTCACCACAGCTTAGCCAAAACTTGTTGCTTCTGATTCTTGAATTGGACTATTTTTGAGAGTGTTAGGTGGTATCTCATAATTGGTTTTTTTTTTGTAATTTGCATTTCTCTATGGCTAATGATTGGGAACATTTTTCTCATATGTTTATTGGCTATTTGGATTTCTGCCCTTGTGAAACTTCTGTTCAGGTCCTTTGCCTGCCTCTGTAGTGGGCCATTAGTTTTTTTTTCTTATTTTAAGTTTGCAAAGTATTATAGATTTTAGTAGTATGGCCTTTGTTTGATGTGTCATTTCAAAAGATGTTTTCTCAGTCTGTAGGTTCTCTTATTACTCTCGGTGAATTCTTTCAATGTACACAAGTGTTTTATCTTCAGTATATCCCACTCTTCTGAATCCAACCTGGTCATCTACCTTTCAATTGAGCACTTGGTATTTAAGCACTTAACAATACCATCCAGGGATTCCAGAGAATATATTGCAGTTAGTTCAATACCTTCCATTGATTTCAACATCTGATGATCCTATTGTGTGCAGGGAAGAACTGCCCCCCAGGGATTTCTAGGTTGATGTAAACTTTATAGAAGCAGACCAGCCTCTCTTATGGAGGCTCTGAGTGGCTTTGAAGTGCCTGCATTTTGGGTAGCACTTGAATATAGGACCACCAAGGATCCTAAAGTATATGTTGTTTTCTGCTATATGCTGTTGAGTTGGTTTCAACTTACAGTGATCCCAGGTGAACTGCCAATACAATTTTTCAAAACCAGCTGAAACCTTGACAGAAGATCACTTTACAGGTTTTCTCCCCTAGAGTTCCTGGATTGATTCAAACCATCAAGTTTTCTCTTAACAACCAAGCAATTGAGTGCAGCAGCATCTGGGTGTAGTTAAGTAGGTGTTAAGGACTGCTAATGTTGCAGACAATGAGATAATGTCCAGTGCAAAAGAGGTAAAAATTGTCAATTGTGACTTAAATGTGTTATTTGTATGCTGACAGAGAGTCATGAGCCTTGGAAATGAGTGAGTGAGAGAGAGAGTGAGAGAGTGAGAGAGAGAGAGAGAGAGAGAGAGAGAGAGAGAGAGAGAGAGAACCTGCATGCTGTAGCCAGAAAGTCACTCCTCCACCCTCACAATTTCATGGGTTCTGTATTCCAGATATTCTGATTGGTTAAGCTATTTTTATGCAAGTTAGTTCCACATTTAATGTTGGCTCAAAGATTTTGAAACATTATGAGGACCAGAGCAAGTATATCTGAAGATAAATGTGCTCCTGGCTTGCAAATTCAGTGAAACCTTTTGTGACCATCAGTTTATTCTTTTGCTGGCCACAATCAAGAAACTTGTGTAGACATGCAGGAAGTCCTACAAGAATTTTGCTCTTCAAGCTGTGTCTAATTTCATCAGCATTTCTAAGTAATTTGAATCCACAAAATATTGTTGTGTTTGCCATGTTTCTTTTATGTTTGTTAGTGAGCAAAACTGGATTTGGAGTTCGCATATACGATCCTATGTTGCTTTGTTATTTAAAAGATGGCATGTAGCTTGTTGTATTCTCTCTCTCAAAACACATGTCAGAGATTTCTAATATGTCAAAAAGCTAATACAATATCAAAACTATTTCTTTGAAGTAAATTCATTCCTATTCCAATGCCATCTCTTTAGTGTTCGGCTTATAAGATGTGAAAGACTGGTGGTGTAAGAACTTAATTTAGCTTATATATCTTCTTTGTTAGCCTCCACAACAGGGTAAAATCTTGGATTTATATCTTAGGCTAGCGTTTATGCTCTCGTGTTCACTACAGTTCCTCTAATCTTATGGAGACCCACATGGTTTACTCCCCACTTGCATCAGACTTGTTTGTCATTTGATTTTATGATTTCCAATTTGAAGATTCATTCACACATACACAGTGTGAGAAACAAGAGGAGGAGAGTCCAGCTGGTAGAAAACAATTATCTGTTGTATGCTGATAAATTCTTTATTTGGGGCGAGGTATATGAAATTCAATGTGAAATTTTCTTTCAGTCATCAAAGTGTGGGCCTGAGTAAATCATGACTTTCATTTGGCTTTTATTGCAGGACCTTGAGAACAGCTTTAAAACAGCCTACATCTTCAGCTTCCAAACCATCGATATTCTCTTCTTGCAACCTATACTTGGATCAGGCTGTTTTAATGGACTGCTCTTGAAGGAGTTAATAAGAAGAGCATCAATTCCACACTGATCATTCAGTCCAGATAAAGACACTCAAAGTTGTAATTAGAGTTGTGTGGCAATGCATCTGCCATGATTTTTCCTCTGCAATTTGGCCTTCTTCAATCAAGCCAGAGAAATTGTAAAGCAAGCTGAACAATCTAAAAATTTGTATTGCTCTGTGCCTAGTCACATGTAGAGATGGGATGTTTGTTTATTTGCTTATTTTTTGCACTGTTGTACAGCGTGCTATAATTACAAAATTTTCAAGGTCTAAAAAATAGAAAACAAAATCAAATTTACAGAGAACACTTCTTTTCAGCTCTGAAAATTAAACTATCCTGAGTGTTCTTACCATTTTAGATACCCAGGACAAACATTAAAGGTGGGACTGCTCAGCAGCTATGTCTGACGTCCTGTGGCAGCATTGGAAATCACTGCATGGGCTTTGGGGCCGGGTGAAAACCTCACTGCAATGCGAGAGCTGAGGAATAATATGACTTCCACCATCACGTGTTTCAAAGCACGAAGACACCCCCTACATGAACATTGTCACATTGCAAGTCAAGCATTATCCGACATCTATGGTGACAAGAACCTGCGGCTCTTGTGGAGATGGAAAGTAGAACGAAGAATGACATTTATCTGCAGGGGTCAAAATTCTTCCAGGATTTAGCAAAGTACATTTCAGACCAAGGAATAAGAGACAAAATGCACTTGTGTGTGTGCGTGCGTGTGTGTGTGTGTGTGTGTGAGCATCTATGAAAGCGGAAGGCTACGTGTTTCGGTAGAGATAACATGACATGACATGACTCTTCGGTTCTACTCTAAGATGTAAACTGCATTGCTGTGCAGGCTCTGTTTCCTTGTCATGTTTTGCCCGAGCATGTGCAAGGCCTTTCCTTTGCTCCAAACTTAAAAGTACCTTTTTGTCTGTTTTTAGCTGCCAAGAAAGGTCAAGCACAATTGGATGTTGTAACTTTTCACTATATAAACACTTCAATGATCTGAGCTCAAGTGCATTCATCTATGTGAGAGGGTGAAATTGAATGGATAAAGCAGCAAGGGGATCCCTGAACTAAAGAATGAAGGAGGGCGTGTCCATCCTGAGGACTTTTCTGTTACGCTTGCTGCATTCTTGGGTTCCACGATGCTAAGCAATATTCTAGAAATGGACACACCTAGAAGCTTTTACATCTAAGTCGTGGGCTTATATAACTCACCACTCAGATCACTTTTAATGTGTAAGCCATATTCTATATGCATATTTATGATGCGATATTGTAATGTAAGATATATCTGTGCCTAGATGGTGTGTGACATGCTTCTAAATGTTCTATGAATGAGATTTGGCGCTTTTGTCTCACCTGAACTTGTGCAGAATACAGCTAAGTAATTTAATTGTATCATAAACATTACAATACAATTGATATTTTACATATAATGTAAGAAATAAAGAGGATCTATAGCGATGTGCTGGGAGGAATATATAAATATGTGCATCATAGTAATATTTCAGTGAACTTTTTGTTCTTCTAAAGTGGACTTTTTATTTCTATTTATGGAGAAACTACTGCATTTCTTGTCTTTTTAAAAAATAAAAACTAGCTATTTACCAGCTAGAAAAGATTCTGAATTTAAAATAGAATCAGACTTGCATACGGTCTTTTTGACCCTTGTTCCTAATCAAGCCAGTAAAGCTATGGGAGTTTTTCAAGGGAGAAGCACATTGAAAGATTGCATCTCAGATTAATAGAGAACATGCCCACTTTGTTTCTATTAGAGCTTTACCATCTGTAGACTTCCTTAATAAACAATACCAGAGCATAAAAGAATTTGTCAATTTCTGTTTGGGGGCTCAGACCTCCTTGTTCAGGTTATGTGACTGATGTCACACTGTAACTGATCTTGGGGATGGTTTCTTTTTAAAGAAACATTGTCACGCTGCTTTTTCCTTGATTATCTCCCTCTTGCTCCCTTAGTTCCTTAATTTCTGTCCTTTGCTTTCTTTTTCCTTTTCTTTGTGTATTGTCTTTTCTCTCCCTTTTTTTCTTCTCTCTCTCTCTCTTTCTTCTTCTCCCCACGTGACTTGCTCAGACTCACTCTGCTGCAGCCTCTCCCAGACAGTAACAGAGGCTAAGAAAGTAGCGTGTCCGAGTCACCCGTGCCCACCCTCCTGCAAACAGTTATGTGGAGTCTGTGCTGAAGAGAGAAGACGCTGAGATTTAGGACCCTGCACCTTGAATATCTTGTTTTGCATTTTATGCTCAGCTGACCAACAAAGATACCATGCCATGTCTGCTGCTTTTTATGCTAGTATCTCTTCTATTTAATTTTTGCTATGACAATCTAAAATTCTTGTGCTTTGCTTTCCTGTAATTCTTTGTATTTTCTGTGATATATGATTGCTAAATAAATCAGATCTGAGGGAAAATATTGCATATTATTTGGTGTCCAATGTAAAACAATTTGGTGAAGCATAACATGGTTGGAGAAACCAGGGGGAATCAAAGCACAGTAATTCAAAAACATAATTTGGGTTTTGTTAAAGTCTTTTTAAATTAAGTTCACTGAACATGTATGATTGCCCCTCTTATTTGCGAGCAGCTGTGTAGATGCAGGGTGTAGACAGACTACAGAATCTGGCTTCTTCAATATTGTCATAAAGAGGATAAAACAAACACATCAATAACTAAACTGCTGCATAAAAAAGAAATAGGAGTCAGAAAAGAGTTGTAGCAAAACAAGCCTCTGGATATTGTTGTTGTAGCTGCTTGCTGTCCACTGGATTTTGACTTATGGAAACCCCACGTGATGCAGAGTAGCATTTTCATGGCTGTCATCTTCATGGAAACCGATCATCAAGCCTTTCCCCCATACACTCTTGTCGGATGGCTTGAAACACCCACCCATGTGTTTGGAGAGAAGAGCATGCTGCTTGAACCATCAGAGACAATCTTCTGAATACTGAAAGGCAAGCAAGCAAAAGCTCTCGGTAAGTTCGTGTTGGCTCCTAGTGACTCTCTGTACTTTTCCCAGGCCATCCATCTTTCCAGGAGCAGCCTCCTCTTTCTCCCTCTGGCACAACAGGTACGTTTGAGCCACTTCCTTTCGGCCAACAGCCCACTGCTAGCCGGACAGCAGCGCCAACATGGCTCCACTTCCATCCCAAGGGCTTCCTACAGCCTCTCTGAGAGCAGGTGACACAGGAAGTGAGCTCCACAATCAATAAAAGCAGAAGGCTGCCCCGCCCTCCTCCTCAGTTTCTTCCTTCCTCATCCTTTTAACTAGTTCAAAGACTAATCATAATCTCAAGAGTGGGAAGAGTGTCATTACAGAACATCTAAATGGAAAGGAAATCAAGTTGATTTCAAGATTAAGCAGACAGATTGTTTAAGATTTGAAAGAGAGTAATCTGTCAAAGGTTATTCTCAATGAAAATAAACTATCATCAAAATGAAAAAGGAAATCCTGAAAATTTTAGTAACTACTAAAACAGTGGCAGTTAAGTGACCAGAAAACCCACAAATGAAATAAACTTAGCTTAGAAAACTGTGTGCAATAAAAAACCCAGGGGGGTCATCCATGTAACTCTTACACCATGTGTCCCTTCTGAGATTGTCACCGTGATGCCAAAATGGCCCAGACAAAAATGAAAGGAGTTATCCATTCATCCAATACATGGTATGGATGCATTTTTAGTGTTAGCTATGATTGCATGCTTACATTGCTTTGTCAAGTGCCATAATTGAATTGTGCAATGCACTGCTTTGTCAAGTACCATAATCGAATTGTGCGATGCATAATTATATGTTGCATAAAAACTGATTTTTATCTTTAATGAGTGAAAAATATACTGCATAGCTATTAAGCTAAAATATATGGTTATGTTTTTTCACAGCCAGCTTTAGGTAAGCCTTTCACATGTAGGACATATGCTTAGATTTCATGGGATGGAGGAAAGGGAGTTAGCATTAGATTTAATTGTCTGAGCTAGATTAAAAGGAAAATGTTTGTGTCTGACTTGGAAGGGGCACAATGAGTTAGCAAACTTAAACTCCAAGGGAAAGACATGAAAAACAGGAAGCTGAGATGGGTTTGTGGAAGAAAGAGAGCTGTGTGTGTTTCACAGAGGCTGTGCAGATGGGTGAATTGACAACCTCATTCCATATTCCAGTGAGAACATTTGCGGTGAAGTCCAAGGGAGCATGTGAGATAATTCTAGTTATTTGGTTTTCAAAGAACCAGTGACTTTGAATGGCTGGACTTGATTGGGTAAATCTTTATGCAAGGGACCACCTTCTTTGAAGTGACATGTGGCAATGATGTCTGTCCTTTGAAGTATCCTGTTCATATTCGATCTTAAGCCACCAAGATTATATTTGCCTTATGTCTGTGTTTCCACTGAGGATTTCCAGGTTGAGAAGGACAAGACGTGCACGGTATCTATCTTCATGACCCTCTTCCAACGTGAGGCACAATGGAAAGACTCAAGTGAGTGTAAAATGCTAGATGCAGCTTGTCTATGGACAAAACCAGGCACAGGAAACTCTACAAATAGGTCCACTTAGTTTCTCCAGGTGTTTCTTCCTGTCAGAGTACAATGTTGAACATGTAATAGCAAATGTGGAAGTCAAATGGTCCCAGGGTAATAAGAACCAAATCTAGGAGTGAAATAAAAGCCACAGACTACAGTGGTAATTCAGACATTGTAACACTGAATTTTAAAATACTGGAATTCACCAAGACATAGTTGATAAAACTCTAGAATTTAGGTCATAATGGGCACTAGTTGGTTTTGTATCTTTAAATAAGCCAAATTAGATATATGCATCAGAAAAATTCTGATATTGAAAATTTTATAGCTAGCAAAATGTTATGAAAAGAGCCAGAATCTAGTTGTTACAAACTAAGCTTTTCCTGAAGATATTGTTTTTAAAAACAGTATAAAATACACTCCCCTCGAAAATTTCAGCTTACAAAATCCTCAAGTTTGGATGTTTGTGAAACATTTTTATATATTTTCTTCAATGTCATTTGGCATGCTGTCTTTTTACTTCTAAACTAAAGGGATATGGAAAATACAGTTAGATGGAAAAATACAGTTATTTCACATTCATTCATTCATTCTGAAAGGTAATAACATTAGAGCTTATTCTAAAAATCAACTTTTGATGACTAGCACTATTAATATATATAAATAAGTGATCATAGTGTTTACTTATGCCTAACATTTTTCTTTCTATACAGCATGAATTTATTGGGTGTATGTGTATACAAAATGCAGAGGTTTAAGATTACTTATTAGGATACCCTTTAAATTAGATGCAAAAATAACCAGAAATACTTTTCTTGAAAATTCCACACCTAATCTTCCAAACAGTATTAAAAGGTAATTAGTATGCCCATTTTTACAAATGGGAAAAAGGAAATAGAAAAGCTAAGAAATACACTCAAGGTCTTACATCTTGCAGTGTGTAGATTCAGGGATCTGACTTCATACAGCGGGCTTGCAACAAGTGATCGGCTCTGAAAACCTAAGCCAAGCAAACCAAGCCCTAGATGTTACCGAACCAACCAGGGTCTTTAATTGCTTCATTTGTTGAGGCCCTTACTATGGCAACATGTTTGGATCACTTTAAAGTTATATTGTATCATTTGTTTAAGAATTATAGGCACTGCAAAAAAAAAGAGTCATAGACATTTCTCCTTTATACCCCCAAATCCTCGCATTTTTTATTGCAATCTTTACTATCTCCTTTGCTTAATTATTTGGCTTTTCTAATTTTACCTCTCCTCCCATTCTTCCTGCTGCTCTCCTTAAAAAGAAAGTTTCCCATTCTATACACCACGGGTGATTCAATTTTCTGTGAGAGGTTACACAGTAAAATGCTTCTGGCTTTTCTGCCCACATACTAAATATCACTGATTCTCGTCCTCCTTCTACCTTGCTTCTTTTACAACTCCTTAAAATTGGAAAAGCAATTCTTAGGTCATGGGTTAGTAGGGCATAGAAAATTAGGGCTGGTAGAGAATTGTCCCCATGCAGCTTTTTCAGATCAGAAGCATGGTCCCTGAGAGGCGAAGAGGGGAGGCTGCTTGTGGTGAGTGCAGGAGCCTCTGGACCCAGCTCCCCAGGGCCTGTGCAGTGACCAAGAGGGTGAGACCCATCGGTTTCTCCAGCACTGGTAATCACCCCTTGACAACAGAAATGGCAGTTTGGAAATGCTGATGACAGTACCAGCGTTCGGCCTTTAGCTACTATCAGCATCACTGGGAGATCTCCATAAGACAGATCGCTGGATCTTTTTCTTGGAGATCTAATTGAGTATGTCTGGCTTAGTCAAAAGTGATTTTGCTGGCTTGAGAAAGTCCCTTTGAGGGAAAACCCAACTTTCGTGGCATCGCATTCAAAGTCCTGAACAGTCTAACCTTGGTCTATCTTGAGCCAATACACCAGTCACTGTTCCTTCATTTCTCTTGCCTTTGCTCCGTCTTCCAGAGTCTTGTGCCTCTCAGCTAACATCACCTGTCCCTGTTCTCCCTTGTTCAATATATCTGCTCCATGCTAGCTTTTGGATGAGGCTTCTTCTGAACAATTTCATTAGAATGTTCTGTCTCTCTTCTCTGAAACATTTTTCCTGAAACGGTGCTGGAAACTGTAACTCTTCATGTCTGATACTGACTACCTAATATGAAGGCAAAGAAGGAGTGAGTCTTACACAGAGCAGGCATTCAATAAGTAATGGATGAATAAACTAATGAAGGCAGGCAGGAAATGCTTCGTTTTTCCCCGAGTGATTGATAACTTGCAGTTAATTCAGCCTCATTTCAAAAACTTTAGGTAGGCAGAATCCCCCAAAGCTATTTGCTCTTTGTTTATCTCTTAAGAAAATAAGGAGTGCATCAATTCTTAATAGCTCACTAAAAGCAAGCTTGAATTATGCAGAAGAAGCACGGAGAGTTGCCCGTCTACTCCTTTGCTCTGTGTACTGGGAAATGGGCTGGTGGGTGTAGAGTCAGCACTAGCGTTTCCATCGTCACAAATATTCGGTGACTTTTCTCAGAAGAAATACAGTTCCTAGGTCCTGATTTCCTTCTCCTTTCATGATTGATAATAGGAAACCATACAATGATTAAGTAAGAAGAGCCTTAATTGATTTTATGTTTGTGGCAATGTGTAGCTTTGGCATTGAGATGAAAGATATTGATAGGAAGATAAAATAATAATGGTAGATATTTGAAAGATCTATGCACTACCTAACACATAGTTGGCCCTCAATACTTAGAATAACTATGCTTATTTTATATCTATTCAGATCCTTTTATTTCATATTGAACATGGTTTCAAAAATCAAAGGCATGAACAATTTCATTCAAAGACCGAATGACCCAAGGATTCAGTTCAATGTCAGACTTTGTAATTTGCTGACTCTTTGATCTTGGACAATCCTTGCTTTTCCCCTAAAAAATGGGCATCAGAAGTACAACCATGAGTATATATGATAGGCATATGAAATTTCACATATGTATTTGTATGTGTGACAAATAAAATCACAGATGTATCCAAGGATATTAAAGCGCATACAGGGGGCAAAGTTCTGGAAATTTCTTAGCCTTTATCAAACACCTAGAAGGAATGAGTCATTGGCGAGTTACATAATCTGGTGTCAATTTGAGGATTAAGAGTGCAGGGATGGTGTTTATCCTTTCAATCAGGTGATAGTCAATGAGACCTCTGGGTGGGCAGGACCTTCTCCTGAGGATTCGGAACCTCCTGTAATTCCTCCCTGAAGGCAGGAGACAGTCTCTCTTGTCACTCCCTGGGAGACATTGCAAGACACATGGAGATAGGCCGATGGCAGCCAAAGCCTTGCAGGTGGAGAAGCCAGGTGGAGACTCCTGCCCACACTGAGATGCTTACACTGCCTTTGGATCCATAAGCCTTTCCACCCCCTTACCTGTGATTATCTTGCATTTGGCATCATTGCATGTATTTTGTAAGTCTGAAGAGGAACTTATAGATTGGTAACAGGCATATGTGCTAATACTGGACTTAAGGACTTGATCTGGACTGAGCTGGGATGTTTTCTCAATATTCAATTACTCCTGCAGATCAAACCTTTTCTTATACACATATGCGTGTCCATGAATTGGTTTCTCTAGTCTACCCAGACTAACACCATCACTGAGCTTAAAGACAGGATGGCAGTCAGAGGGGGCATCAAGATCAATTGGTATACATTGTCCACAAAAATAGTGTTCTACATCCTCTGTGGTAAATAGCAAGTAGGCCCTTAAAGGTTGGGGGATGATCATCTGCAATACACCTGTTGATCTCTCTCATTCTGGAGCAAAGGAGAACAAAGAAACATAAAGTTTGCAGAAAGCAATTAGTCCAAAGAACTAATGGACCTCTTGCACCACAGCCTCCATAACCACAAGACTGGAAGAAGAATATGGTGTCTAGCTACCGCTACCAATCCCTCTGATCAAGATCACAGTAGAAAGTTTTCAACAGATAGGGAGAAAGAAAAATGTAGAACAAAGTGAAAAGCACAAAACCGACAAATCTTTCTGGTCCAATAGAGATCCCTGAAACTATGACATTTAGACACCTGTCAAGAAAAACGCAACTGCCCCTCAGGGATGACATTTCAGCCAAACAACTGGCAGACATAGAAAGTGAAAAATGACATGAGAAGCTTACTTCTCAGTATAGTTCATCAGATAAGATCAAAAGGGCAGTAATTACACACTGATAAAGTTCACCAGTCAGGAAGAGGCAGGAAGAAGGATGAAGGGAAACGGGAGTCCGTGGAGAAAGGAAAAGAGTGCTGCTTGCTCCATGGCTAGCAACCTAAGGGGGATAGCAACCTAAGTCACCAATGTGAAAATGTTGTTGAATGGAAAACAGATGTACCAATATCCATCCACCAAGACTATGATTTTTAAAAATTCAAAAAATAAAATAGACATCATTGGGATACCTAACTTTTAATGTTCTTAGAATAAGTTACTGAAATAGCTCGTGCAAGGTGCTGCAAATATTGCCTAGCATAGAGTAAACTGAAATAGAACAAACTATAATAAGGAGACCATATCAAGGGTTCTGTCTTCTTTCTGTAAACTTAATTTATGGGTATGGATGTAAGAGCACAGCGTGGATTTAATTTCAGTAGCAATATCCTAACAGTCCACATGATGGGGAGGTTGCTCCACACAAAGCATAGTCCATGCATTCTAGGGTAGAAATCACATTATCATTAGAGTCCTCCTTGCCTTTTTGTGCCAGGGAGGGTAGAAGAAGAAAGTCAAAATCCCATAGGTCTATAGATTTTTGATAACACATAGCTAGATATTCAAGAGGGAGCATAAAATGCTATTTACATAACAGCAACATTGTATAAAAAAATCTCGCTATTTAAAATATAGAGGCTATGTGTAGGTTTCCTGCGAATACTATGTCATTTGATAGACATGACTAGAGTGGATTTTAGTGTCTGCCTGACCCCGTAACCTATTCCCTGAGGATACCCTGGGGACAACTGCATCATATAAATACTTAATTTTAGAAAAATTTTTAAATGCAAATATTGAGGAGAAAAATATGGAGACAATCACACATCCAAAGACAACCAGATCAGCCTGCAAAATCAAACATATTATTGGAAATCTTGCTACTCAAAAACAAAAAGAACAATTTCAACAACAACAAAAAAGAATTGTTTCTCCTCCCTCCAGAAAAAAAATTAATGACGTTCAGATTTTATTAGCAAAATTTTAAAGTCTTTATCCTAACAGGGAAATTGCCCATGCGAGAAGAGCAGGCAATTCCAACAAATGTGAGAAGTCAGATACCACCCCAAATCAAAGGGGCTGATCTTGACCGTATAGTCTGGCAGAAAAGCTGCCAGAAACAAAGAGTAGCAAACCAAATTCTGATAGAGATGAATCTGCAGCGGTGGAAAGGAGGTGGTTAAGAGAAGGTTATATGGCTAGAGACAGGGATTCTCAACCTTCCTAATGTCACAGCCTTTTACTACAGTTCTTCATGGTGTGGTGACCCCCCAACCACAAAATTATTTTCATTGCTACTTTATAACTGTCATTTTGCTACTGTTATGAATCTGGTGACCCATGTGAAAGGGTCATTTGACTCCCAAAGGGGTCGCAACCCACAGGTTGAGAACCACTGCCACAGAAGGAGCTAGCCTGCCTGGCCTTTCTCACTCGCCAACACAGTTATGGCTTCTCACCTCTCCTGGTGCCACCTCTTCATGGGAGACATCCTCACGGTCTTCCTTTTGTCCAATTTCCTCTCAATACCTCTTTCCCTCTGTTCTTACCTCATATCAGGTTGTTATGAATCTAAATCCATGCAGTGGCAATGAGTTTTTGCAATTTATTATCACTTGGTTTTTCCTTAATACAATATAATAGAGAAATCAGAACTTTGGACAACTTTTACTTAAGAGTTTGTAACAACAAACTAGTAAATCTTTATCCTCTCATTGTAAAAGAAAAAGCTTTTTTTTTTTTCATTTCAGCATAGTTACATTGCACACAATACACTTCTCAATAGAGAAAAAAACTTTACTTTTTTCCTTATTTAGTCTTGTTTATTTATTGTCCATCTTTTACATACAGATGATGCAATTAAAAATATCTATTTGGGATAGATGCACCTTAATCCTCAAAGTGACATATTTGCTAGAAAAAAGAAAAACTTCACACAACTTCACAAATGAAAGACTTTTCCCCAAAATATTGTGTTGCCATAATTTATCAAGGACAGCTTTAGGCATAGTGACAATGTCTAAAATTTAACATAATGTGTATGATTATGGAAATACATTCACAGAATTTCTGCTCATCTTACAAAATTACATCTTTTTTCAATTTTGAAATCAGCCAGTTCCAATGAACTGCCTTCTATGTAAACCCTACATTGACAGTAAAAGCATGCAGTTTAATATCATATAGAAGTTAAGATTTTAAAAAAGTTAAGATTAATAGTAAAATGCTTATCACAGTAACAATTAATTTTCATGTTGCTTTAATGTTATAGAGATACAGAATTTAATAATAAAGCCATTGTAATAAATATCAAACTTCATGTCAATTTGTAATTTTTTTAATTATTATTGAGTGTTCTCAAAAGCAAATAAAGGACCCAGATGATGTTTCAAATACTTGATAAATGTAATAAGAAGTCACAAATTCAAAATAAAAAATGTATGTTCCATTAGGGGAAAGAGGATAGGTGAAAGCAACATATGGTAGCATAATTAACTGCTTAGGGGAACACAGCCACAGAATCCATGCTGCAGGGGAAATGTAATGGGAAACTCACCCATCTACTGCAATGTTTTAAAAAGTACTAGTCTTTTGGAGAGAAAAAAAAAGAACCAGTGCTAGTCTTTTTAAGAATTAAAGAAGAAAAGCTATTTTTCTTGTAACTATTATAGAAATGCTCGACCATAGGCAGGTTATGTGTTCTTGTTAAGTCATTATCATCCCCTTGCTTTTCTCCATAAAGAGTCATTTTGTACCTCTACTACTTTTGAGGGAAATAGTTATTTAAAAATTTCAATTAAACACATTTCTCAATGAATTTGAAGAGAACCAGATAGAATTTTTCTTTCAGTTCTTCATTAAGAAGCATACTGTTCCTTTCAATGGTCTAACAGCAGTAGGCTATTCCATACCTACACATTTGCTCCTGGTGTTGAGGTCCCAACTCATAGAGATCTTAGCGCAATTTCCTAGGGACTAGTCCCTCTGATCACAACTTCAAAGAATGTGAGACGGAGTCCAACCATCCTTGGTTATAAGGAGCATTTTGGATAGAAACAGAATGGGTTTGTTTGTTCTTCTGTAAGTCCAAGTTACTGTCGGTATTCTTTACCAGTACCAAATTCAAATGCATCAATTCTTTTGCTTTCATTATTTATTGTCCAGCTCTCACATACATATGAGGTGATTGAGTCAAGAACACCTTAGTCCTCCAATGAACTGCTTTCCTTCCTTTGCTCTTGAACTCTTTCAAAAATTTTTATTGGGAACTCTTACAATAAATATCCATCGTGTCAAACAACATCTGAACATATGCTATCATCTTTTATAAAACATTATCTTTCAAAAAAAAAAAACATTATCTTTCTACTTGAGCCATTGGTATCAGCTCCTCATTTTTTCCCTCCCAACACAACTCTCCCTCCCCCATGAAGGAGTTGATAACTTATAATTTATTCTTTTTTTTATTTTTATGCCTTACCCTGACAGCTGTCTACTATAGTTCGCCTTTCTGATGTCCACCCCTCTGGGAAGGGGCCATACTTCAACCATTGTGATTGGTTTCCCCTTACCATCTCACCCTTCTGTTACCCTCCTACTATCTCTGCTCCCCTTATTGGTCCAGAGGGTTTTACACGTTCTGGATTGCCTGTCTTGTGAACTCCATCTGTACTGGTATACATGTTGTGGTCTATCCAGATTTGTAAGACAGAATTGGAGTAATGATCATGGGGGGTGTAGAAGATGCATCAAAGAACTAGATGATTGTGTGCCTCCTTGGTGCTACACTGCACCCTGACTGGCTCCTCTCTTGCTTGAAACCCTCTGAGTAGGGGTGTCCAATTGACTACTGATGGGTTTGCAGTCTCCATACTGCCCTTCCCCTCATTCCCATTATTATGAATTTGGTGGGGCAGGGGAGTGGCAGGGAGTAGGGGGGTCTTTGATGCCTGATATCACAGGCTGGTATGCTTCTTCCATGTGGGCTTTGTTTCTTCTCAGCTACATGGCCGCTTTTTATCTTCAAAGACTTTCAAACCCCAGATGTTACATCTTTTGATAGCCAAGCACCATCAACTTTCTTCACTACATTTTCTTATGCACACATTTTGTCTTTAATGATCGTGTCATGGAATGTGAACATTACAGAGTGCGATACTACTAGAATAAATTGTTCTTGCATTGAGGGAGTACTTGAGTGGGAGCCCAATGTCCATCTGCTACTGTAGTACTTTATAAATAATCTATGTACATAGATTGATTCCCCTATCATTTTATATAAAAATGTATTTACATGTGCACATGCCTGTATTTAGCCTCTATAAATGCCCTTTGCCTCTCAGTTCTTTCTTCTATTTCCTTTTACTTTCCTCTTGTCCCACTATTATGTTTGGCTTTCATTTGGGTTGTGGTAATTCCTCTCAGCTACATTGCCCTTGATCAAGTCCCTCACCCCCACCCCCCGAGCATCCTATGCCCTCTTCACCATCAAATTTAAATAACTTATTCTTGTTTTGTCCCAGAGCTTATTGGCAACCCCTGCTCCACCACCACCCCCCTTCCATGTCTCCCTGGAACCAACCATCAGTCCCATTGTTCTCTCCTCCAGATAGTTCATCCCTCCTATGTTGTCCAGATAGACATGCATAGAGAATAATATGTGCAAAAGTAAAACAAAGCAAAACATGACAAAAAATAAATCAGCAACAGCTGATACAACAAAACAAAAATATAAATTAAAAAATAAAAATCCAACCGCAAAAATGGAAAAGCCTTCAAACAGTTCCAGGTCTGTGCATTGACCTTTATGAGTGTTTTCCAGATTGTTCACTGGGGTGACATGCCCTCCCCCCAAGTCCACCTTTGGCATTCCCCAAAGAACTTCATTGCTTTGCTCCCCTTGCTGCTCTGCTGTACATCCTTACTGGTTCACCCCGGTCTGGTGGGGTCGGATCAGGCACATTTCCCTCACCAAGTCCCCAGTGCTGCCCCCTTAATGTTATGTGTCAGTGAGGGACTTTGTTGTGTCTCATGGTAGGACTGACCCTGTGACCTCTTTTATGTGGGTTGCTCTGAGCCAGAATCTTATCCTCAGGGCTTGGTGGGCCAGAGTGTGTTCCACATTCTCCCCTTCCCTCTTTGTTTGCTCCTGACCAGACACCCCGCTTCCTGAGCTGTAGCTTCAGTGCTGCCCTCTAAAGTGCATTCCTCTGGAGTGGAGGGGTGAAAAGTGCACACAGAGTCGGGATTAGGGATTCTTTATTTTATTTATTTTTGAGTTAGGGCGGGAGGGTTGAGACTCTTTAAAGAACTCTTTTGCAGTCCATTTGCCTTACACCATGCATAATTGGATTTCTTAATGACGCCTTTCAAGAGCATGGATGGTTGATCTAAGCAAAATGAAATCCTTGACAATTTCAATCTTTTCATTGCTTATGATGTTTTTGATGGGTTCAGTTGTGACCATTTTTTATTTTATTTATGTAAAGGTGCAATCCATAGGAGAGCATGGGTTCTGTATGTAATCAGGTCTTTGTCAGTAAGTGCTATAAACCCTCTTCACCTTCAGCAAGCAAGGCTAAGACAGCAGGAGGTTGTGAACAAGTCTTTCTCTTACCTAGATGCCATATTCTTCTCCATACAGTCCAGCTTTCCCAGGAATATTTTCTTACATGCCATTTGCATGGGCATGGTGAAAGGAATCAGCCCTGACACCCTTCCTAGTTTTAAGCCATGTCATATGCCTTTGTTCTGTTAGAACAACTGCCTCTTGATCTATGTACAGGTTCCTCATGGACACAATGAACTGTTCTAGAATTCTTATTCTTCACAGTGTTTTCCATAATTTACTATAATTAGTACAGTTGAATGTGTTTGTATAATCAATAAAAGGAAGATAACTATCTTTCTTGTTTTCTATGCTTTCACCCAAGATTCATCTGATATCAACAATGATAACCTATCTTCCTAACCCAGTTTGATTTTCTAGCACTTTATACATTTGTAATATTTTTACATTTTTGACAAAGAAGTGTAAAGATATAAATGTGTAGATAAGTGTAAAGTTATAAGTAGATACTAGCAAAATTAGATATATTTATTACATTAACTTTATTTTTACTTTATAACATTGAAAATAACAAGGGAAAAACATTCAAAATATTGGTTTATTCTTGAAACACAATTATTTTTAAGATTGTCATAAACTCCCACTTTCTACCTTTAAAAATATTTAAGATTATTTTTAAAGCAAAGAATAAAGAATTTATAAATGTTTATAAAAATTTTACAAACTGGTATCTTAAAATGAATCATTGTTTCTTATTCCTAAAGAGAATGGGAATTTTACCCTGAAAATTCTTCTTTTTAATTTTCAAAAAGATTAAACCAGTTGCAGAGCTTATAGGAGTATTTATTCATTTATGGGTATTTATTTTCTTTGGACTCTGGTTTTCTTATTTGTAAAATTAATTTTACTTGTCATACAGATTTGGTGTTGTGTTAGTTTGGGTAGACGAGAGAAACAAATTGATAAACATGCATATGCAGATAAGAAAGAAGTGTAATATACAAGAGCAATTATGAGTCTAATATTAGCCCATATGTCCCATACCAATCTATAAACCCTCTCCAGTCTCACAAAGCACATGCAATGACACCAGGACAATCAGAGGCCAGTGGGTGCAGAGTCTTGTGTATCTTGTGGTGGTAGAAACATCTCAGCGCTGGCAGGGGTTTCTCTGTGGCTTCTCAAGCATCTCAGCCATCAGGATAGGTCCATGCGGCTTCTCCTCTGGAATGTCTCACAGGGAGTCAGCCTTGTGTCTTGTCAGTAGATCATTTCCAAGGGACTGAATAGTGCGTCTCTTACCTCCAAGAGGGAAATATGGCCAGATTTCCCATAATTCTCAGGAGAAGGTCATCCCCACACAGAGGTCTCATTGGCTATCTCCAGATTGACAAACTAGACTCCATCCCTACACTCTTAATCCTCAAATTGATACCAGATTATATGACTGCCACAGGTATAATTGTCAACTTAAGTATTAATGGTAAATAATTGAACAGATCTTTATCAGCATGAAGGAATATATATATATATATATATATAATATGCTTTTTTCAGTAGATGACACATAGATTATCAATAAGTATTGGCAAAACTAAATTGAATCAAAATGAATAAAACTGGAAAGCAAAAAAAAAAACTGGAAAGCAAAACAGAAGAAAAAATAACTGCAATTAAATTAGAAAAAAAAGAAATGCACTTGATAGTTTCCCAATTGGAAGAAAAGACTCACTTTCCATAAATTAAAGAAACTAAAAACAAATGACTTCAAACTCACTGACCTTCAAGATTTCCCTTTTAGTCTTAGAAAATGAGTGGTGGAGAGATGGCAGATCGTGCAGTATAAATAATTAGAAAAAAGCACGCAAAGTAAAGGAATGTTTCTGGGAAATATGTTGCTGTGTATGTATAAAATACCAAAAGTACTTCAGAAGATAACTGAGCATCAAAGAGCAAAGAGCACATGGTAATGAAGTTGGTTTGCTGGTGGTGATTTTTTTTTTTTTTTTTTACTTTGGTGCTTGTTCAGGCTGAAGTAGGAGCCCAGCTCTGACAAGCCAACTTCTGGTTGTTATCAGAACAAGCAGTTTTGCACCTGGAATAGAAAACAAAAATAGCTGCTCTGAGACACAGTGGAGGTGTTCCAGAGAATGTAATACTGAGTCACGTAAATCCCTCTCAAGGGAAACATCTGGTAGGCGGCAGTAAGTGGCAGCAAAGTTGTGTGTTAGGGAAGAGTAAATTATCCAATTAGTGATTTGTAGGCGGAAAAGTTTGCCTGGAAGGACTTTTAAATCTTAAAAACAAAACAAAGCCAAAAATTCCCAAGAAACAAATTTTAAAAACAGATTATTATTTCTTTCAGGTTATTTTTTAGGAGAAAATTCAACTTTTTACTTCTGGCTTTGGAAAGTCAGGAGTCAAAAACCATCTCAATACTTATCCTAATTAAATGTGCATGCATACATACCCAAAGAATTTTCTTCTGCTGACTCTCATGCAAGGACACCCATTACCTCCTTTCACTTTCTACCAATACTATTGTTTTCCATCGATAGCCTGTTTAATTTGTTGCTTGTCTGCACTTCCCACTAGCAAATTGGAGGGGAAAAATGTAAATCTTAGAGCTGAAGAGGCCCTTCCATGTTCATTGTGTCCTGTATCATCTTCCACATTTCACGGATCAGAAAACTGCGTCATACAATGTGGAAAGAATCGACCACTTGCATACAGCTCACATGCAGAAGAGAAGCCAGCGGCTATCCCCTTTGTTCAGTTTCCTCTAGGGATTTACCGCTTTCTGCACTGATCTTATTCATTTATTTGTTAGGTGATTCATCCTATGAATTTAAAGGCTTTGACTTTCTTGTCAGTACCTGTATCCCTAGCATCTGATCATCTTGTATGTAGAGCATAGTTTCCTGGGTTTTTGTTTTTGTTTGGTTTGTTACTTAACTAACTCACCATTTCCACTGAAAAGCAATATAGGATAATTAAAGGTATAACAGTTGTTTTTTTCAGCTCCAGCCAATAGTGAGACCCATGCAATGTTTTGTTGTTGTTGTTTTGTTTTGTTTTTAAGATGTCCACATCGTATTAGGATGGATTTTATTTGGGGGGGCATCACTGCCCTCTGGTGGTCATGGAAGCTACCCAGCCTTGCTCCTGGAGAGCTGCTGCTGGATTTGAACAGACAAGCCTGTGGGCTGCAGTCCCGCACTCAACCACTTTGCCACCAGGGCTCAGTCCAGACTTTATTTTTTTACATCATTGTACAATTCATTCATAAACTTAAAAAATACAAATAACATGATCGAACTGTTGTCCCAGGAAAGATCATGGTGTTACCAGCTGCTTCCTCCAGAAATCATGGTGTCATGAAATAATTTGTGCGACTTGAGAAAAATGCTCCCAAGCATGTGCTGCCAGTCAGAATGACTGACTCCACCATCCCTTGGCCTCATCATCCGACCCAGGGCAATGGATGGCAGGGGGGATGTTGGGGACAGCCCAAGGACTCAATATGGGGCGGGGTGCAGAGTGTTTGTGAGAGGCAGAAGCTTTCCATTCCACCTCTGGGTGGCAGGGCTTCACCCTTCTCAGTCAGCCATCCCTTCTGGCCACAGTGCTCCCACACCGCTTGGGGACACCTGGTAGGCTGCGCCCCACTGTGCTGTAGCCACTCCCTGTGGCATGTGGCAACTTGGGCCAATTGGCTGTGATGCCCCTGTTCATGCCAGCCCGAGCGCCCACCTGCACCCTCCACAAGCTGCTGGACATGTTGATTGGCAATGTGTTAGCCTGGGTTGACTAGAGAAACAAATTAATAGACACTCATATGTGTAATAGAGAACTTTATATCAAAGAGCAATTCTATATTAAGAAAATATCCCAACCCAGTCTAGATCAAGTCCATAAGTCCCATGTTAGCCCATATGTCCAATACTGATCTATAAATTCCTCTTCAAACTCATATATTATATGCAATAATGCTGAATACAGGAAAATCACAGGCCAGTAGGTAGAAAGTCTTGGGGATCCAAAGGCAGTAGAAGCATCTCAAAGCTTGCAGGGGTCTCCACTTGGCTACATTAGTTCCAGAGCTCTTAGCTTCATGTGCAAGGTCAGCATTCGAACTCACCAGCCACTTCACAGTAGAAAGATGTGACACTTTTTGCTCCCATAAAGATTGTAACATTAAATGTCCATAAAGGTAGTTCTACTCTGTTATGTCCTATTAGATTACCCATAGCAGTGGTGTGTGTATGTGTGTGTGTGTGTGTGTGTGTGTGTGTGTGTGTGAGAGAGAGAGAGAGAGAGAGAGAGAGAGAGAGAGAGAGAGGAGATTTGGATATCCAAATCATGATGAGGGAACCTTTAAAATATTTATCAATATTTTTCCTTAAATTGATCTTAACTCTATTCAGATGTTAAATTTGCCTTCACATGAAAAACTGACTGCTATTGTGTCAATACTGACTAATATCAACCCTCCAGGTTTCCAAGATGTAAATCTTTATGGGCGTAGAAGCCTCATCTTTTTCCAGCAGAAACGTTGGTGGGTTTGAACATGTAACGTCAAGATTACTAGCCCAACATGCGATCTACTCTATCAATAGGCCACCCTATTCTAGCAGCAAAATTGTGAATTGCTGGCTATGTAGTATTTCTAATAAATATTATACTATTTCATAACTATACAAATAAAAACTGTCCATGTACAGGCTAAAATCATCTTGTTTTCTAAAGTTTAGAAAGCCTGGGCCTATATTAAATTAAAATTAAAAGTCAATGATAAAAACTTTATTAGAGGCATGAAATTTTTTTTTGTATAAATTCATACTCTGGACAACACAGTGGGTCACAGAAGTACTTGGCAATAGCAAGAGCCTTGTCCTATAAGCCTGACTTGTCCAGTTATACTCTACCCTTTACTCTCTTCACATGTGAGAGCAAAGAAAACACTCTCTTGTTTAGCCACCTGAGAGAACCTTTGCTACATTTAATCATAAACATTGGACAGGGCGCAGGGGCGAGTGGACAGAATGATGAGAATGTGTCAGAAAGATCTGGTGGTGTCTAACATGAAGTTGAGACAAGACCCTTCTACGTCAAAGAAGTTAAAGTCATCTGGAGGTTTCAAAGATAGAGTTGGGGAAGAGTTAAAGACATAGAGAAGGAATCATTTTTCCATGTTGTCATTGTTGTCAGATGCCATCGATTCAGTTCTGATTCAGAGTCTTTCTATGCAGCACAACATACACAGACCACTCCTGCAACACCTTCACACTTGTTATGTTTAGGCTCATTGTTATGGTCACTCTGTCAGTTGTTATTGCTTTCATCCACATATATACATATATATAGGGGGATCTTATAGAATCGCCGGTTCTATAAGTGCATATATACATATGTTATCATCATTTTAAAACATTTTCATTCTAGTTGAGCCCTTGATATCAGTTCCCCTTTTATCCCTCTGGCCCCTATAGTTCCACCCTAGTGAACCCCTGATAAATTATTATTATTTTCATATCTTTTTATGCCTCCCTTCACCCACATTTCTGTTGTTCGTCCCGCCCAGGGGGTGGTGGTGGTGGTGGTGGTTATATGCTGATCATTATGACCGGTTCACCACCTTTTTCCCTTTCTCCCTTCTGCCCCAACTCCCACTACCCTCAGAGTATCACTACTCCCATTATTGTTTCTAAGGGGTTAATCTGTCCTGGATTCCATATGTTGAAAGCTCTTATCTGTACCAGTGTGTATGTTCCGGTCTAGCCAGATTTGTAAGATAGAACTGGAGCCATGATAGTGGCAGGGAGAGGAAGCATTAAAGTAGAGGAATGTTGTGTGTTCAGTTGATGCTCTACAGGACCCCAGCTGACTCATTGTTTCCTCCTGACCCTCCTATGGGGGGATTTCCATTTGTTTACAGATGGGCTTTGGGTCTCCATTCCAACCCCCTTCATTCTCATTGATACAATTGTTTGTTTGGGGTTTTCTGAAGCCTGACACCTGATCTTGTCAAGTGGGTGTGCTTCTATGTGGGCTTAGTTGCTTTCCTGCTAGGTGGCTGTTTATTTGACTTCAGGATTTTTAAATCCCCAAGGCTAAATCTTTAAATAGCCAGACACCAGCATCTTTCTTCATCACATTGTCTTATGCACCCATTTTTTTCTTCAACAGTCCTGCTGGGACGGTGAGCATCACAGAATGCCAGGTTATTAACACAGTGTTTTTGTGTTGAGGAAGTACTTAGGTAGAGATCCAATGTCTGTCTGCTCCCTTAATACTTAACATTTAAGTATATGTATTCAGACTTATTACCCTATTATTATATGTTTACATATATACATACCTATATTTGTTCCTCTATATTTGTCTTTTGCTTCCTAGATTGTCCTCTCTTTTCTTTGCTCTCTTCCCTTTCCACAATCATGTTTGACCTTCATTTGGCTCCAGTAATTCCTCTCGGCTACATTGCTCCAGATCACCCCCCACCAGGCGTTCTACACCCTCCTTGTCATTGATTTTAGATCTCCTGTTGTTCCCTTGTCCTGGGTTTGCTGGTTCCCCACTCTCTTTCCTCCACCACCTACTTTCCCCTGCCCCTCTGGAAACATTGGTCCTATTGTTTTCGCCTGCCAATCTTATGGAGATAAACATGAGGGGGGAATTAAGAAAAAGCCTGTAAGTAGTTCCAGATCTGTCTGCTGGGACCATTATAAATGTTTTCCAATCATGTCTGGTGAGGTGCCAAGCCCTGCCCACCAATTCTAAATTCTGCTTTCAGGATTCCTCAGCAGCTTCCTTGTTTTATGCCCCTTGCTGCTCTGCTGTGCTCCCTTTGTGTGTCACCTCAGCGGGGTGGGAGGAGGATGTCAGACTGGGCACAATTCCCACACTGTGTCTCCCGTGCTGTTCCCTGTAGCACTTTGCTGCCCTTTTACTTTACCAAGCATGGTGTCCTTGGCCAAGGACTTGTTTTTCCTGATAATGAACCCAAACTATGAGCGATGAAGTCTGGAAATCACGTCTTCTAAGGTACACCCAGTTTAAATGACTTCCAGAACAGGCTTATCTGCTCTTTTGGCAGACGCCGATACTTTCAGTGGTCTTCACCAATACCTTAATTCAAACTAAAGCTTTGTCCAGTCTTCCTTTTGTATTGTCCAGATTTCACACATAAATGAAGACATTGAATAAGCCGTGGGTTGGAACAGGTTCACCTTAGTCTGTAAACCGTTACGAGGTAAAAATACAGTTGTGAGCCTTTTCGTTTTATTTACGCTGAACTGCAACCCATACTGAAGGATGTAGGATTTGATATTCATTGGCAAGGGTCTCCATTCTCTTTGCCTATAGCTACCAAAACTGTGTCATTTGGCTGTCACAGCTGTTAACAAGCCTTCCATCTGATGCCTCATTCTACGTAGAGTCTAGCCCCAGATGATTTGCTCAGCATTCAGTTGATTAACATGTACTAAACTTGAAACACACCTTTCCTCATTTAAATGCAGACAGTGTCTCCTTATTCTGTTTTAATGACTACTCTTAGACTATCTCCATGAAGCCCTGGCGGTGCAGTAGTTCTGTGTTAGGCCATGATTCACAGGGTTGGCAGTTCAAAGCCACCAACAGCATCCCGGGAGAAAGACTGACCTTTCCACTCCTTTAAACAGTCCCAGTGTCAGAAACCTACAGGGGTCACTGTGAGCCAGCACTGACTAAAGGGCAGGGAGTGAACAGGCTGTCCACAAGTGACTTATGAGTGCAATTCAGTGTTCTGGAATTCTCTTGCTTCTCAAGGTTATCTATAGTGTGGATGCACGTGGTGGAATACCTTGACAATGTCAACAGAGGTGTGGTGGAGTAAAGGTTCTTAATATGGCTCTTCTACCTATGTCTTCATAACTCCCACAAAATGATTGGATGGGTCTGAGTGAATGGCATGTGCGTCAAATTATGGAGGAGATTGGTCAGTGTTCAACTACCCCTGGCTATAAAAAGGAAGCATCTTTGTAGCAGAAGCAGCGAGAGAAAGCCCAGGGTCGTTGCAAGTGGAGTGCATCCAAGATCTCTGTCAGAAATGGTGAGGGCTGAGACCATCAGAACCAGAATTCAAGGCAAGAAGGCAGAACAAAGCAGCAGCAATGAACTAAGGAATTGTCAAGCAGTGCAATGGACCAATTTTCTGACCCACAGAGGCAGGAGAGAGATTTGGCTGCTGCTGAGGAGAGGTGTGCTATGACTAGATCTTCAATGTTTTCTCACCCTGAATTGTGGTAACTATTGTGTTAGTCCGGATAGACTAGAGGAACAAATTTCAGGAAAGGGTTTATATACAAAAGAAATGTGACCCTAAGAAGGCATCCCAATCCAGTCCAGTGCAAAGTCGTAAATCCAATAATAACCCATATGCCCGACATCAGTCTATAAAGTCTGCTTCCGACTCAGGACGTCACAGGTCAGTGGGTGCAGCATTCTGGCACTGGCAGGGGTCTCCCCATGGCTCCTTGCTTCCAGGGCTCAGGTCCATCAACAGCATGCCACTCCAGTTTCAGAGGTCTGTCTTCATCAGGGCTAAGCCGTGTGGTCTCTCCACACTCCAGCCTCCCAGCCATCGCCATTCTGTGTTGCCTGTGGTTACTCATCTCTCCAACTAACTTCCAAAAATTGGGGATGATAGCTTCTCATCTTCACGAGGGAAATATCGCGAGATTTCCCAGGAGTCTCAGGTGAAAGCCATGCCCACACAGAGGCCTCATCGGCTACTCAATGGCTATCTCCAGATTAACAGGCCAGACTACACCCCTACATTTCAATTATAAAGTTAACATAAGCACATGACTGCCACACTATTAACTCCACTAATAAGTCCCCTTAATTTTGAGTATTGTCTATAAGTTCTGTGTAGCCATTACAATATGGTATCAAATCCATAATAGGTAGAGGGTGCTATAAAAGGAAAGGTTGGTGTCAGGATAAGGTAAAGACAGATGTTTGACCCCTGTCTTATGGCAGTAGGGAATATAGAAGGCCCAATTCCTTGTTGTCTACTGCAAAAACACCCACCTTTGTATTCTCTGCTTTGGGGCAAGATTCATCTGACTTCAACAACGATAGCTTGTTTCACATTCTCTTGTGAATCTGGCTTTAATTTTTTACCAATGTACTTTTACAATGGTCTTAAAATTATCTTCAAAGTTTACTTGCATATACTAGTGATATTTCTCCATGTTTTCCTTATCCTACTCGATTTTCTTTCTATGGAGTGGGCACAAATATGGATCTTTGACTATTGGTGGCACAAAACTTGGAGGGTTTCCAGCATTGTGTCATTTCTTCTTTTCGATTTAGCTACTCTATGCTGAAAAGCACATTTCAGTCTCTTCTGACATTTGAATTAGAGTTTTCTTTCTTTCCTATCTTTTTAATGGTCTTCAGCATTCTGTCCACGATATCATCCCACAATACTTTGATCATTTGTGTTCCATGTTTCAATTTTTTAATATTATGTCTAGAATCTAAAATTAAGATGTATTAAAGGTCATCTTTTGGCTCTTGTGAACTTGTTTTAGTTTTTTTCAGCTTCAACCTGAACTTACATTTGGGCAATTAATAGTCTGTTCCACAGTCTATCCTGCACCTTATTTTGACTGATAATATTGATTTTCTCTATTATCTCTTCCCATGTACTCAGTTTGGTTTCTGTGTGTTCTATCTGCCTTGATCTGCACACATCCTATCTGGTATCATCATTTTGTGCTGTTGATTAAATTATCTGGAATGAAGACATCATCAATCTTATAAAATTCTATCATGCAGTCTCCACCTTCATTTTGTTCATTAATTCTATATTTTCAACTATTTCTCCTTCTTGTTTTTAACTCTAACTCCAATGAGCAATAATTATTAATACATCTTTATTTTTATCAATTTCTGAATGAGAAAGTTGACAGAATTCTTCAAAGTAATCATCACTGACTTTAGCGTTTGGTGCATAAATTTGAATAATCATTATGATAACGGATCTTCCTTGTAGGCATTAATATTATTGTGTCACAGAGAGTGGAGCTCTAGCAGTGAAGGGGTTACACGTTGGGCTGCTACCTGCAAGGCCCGCAGATTGAAACCGTCAGCTGCCCTTCTGTTCAGATGAGGGTTTCTAGTTCTACCATTTGATTCTCTGACTCTAAATGACCAATGCCAGTCTATTTCAGCTCAGAAAGACCTGAAATATTGATCCACGTGTGCCCCGTTTCATTTTTGACAATTTACTAGCTTCCTACTCCTAGTTGAGATTATTATTGGATGTCTGCAGCTGTTCTCATTTTGAAGCAGGCCCACGTGAGCACATGAAATCCTGAAAATGTTGCTTGCGATAGGTTCACCGTGCCAACCTGACTGATGGAACACGTGGGACTAATGAGATTGCAGTTCGATTGGAGGGAAAGGAGGTAAGTGGCTTGGCAAACTCCACCCCTCCCTCTCTTGCTCTCTGGTGGACGGACAAGCATGTTTCTACTTTAGATAGTTCCCTGCCTCAACTCCTCAGGTGCACTACCTCAGGGACAGTCAGCCCGTGGATTGTACCACTGGAGCTGGAGGGGCCTTTGCGATGTGCTCCTCCCGGCTGCGGATGTGTGTCTACATCGCTTGAACTTGAGTTGTCGGATCCTGTCGCCTGGCATTGTTTGAGTCTGAAATCTCATCTAGGTCTGTTTCAATAAGCTGCTGAGTTCTTGCCTCGTGCTGACCCACTCTGCTATTCCTGCATTGACCGAGGCAAGATTCAGCTCTCTGCTTCCTCCATCCTGGACCCAGCAGCCCAGGTAATTTGAAAGACTACCAGTATATTAACTGTTCCACTGAAGTGAGTTGTACTGAGGCCTCTGTACTGCTGTGTTGACTAATAAGCTGTTATATTCATTTGTGATATAGATAGATGGATGACATAGATTCATAATCATGTGTCCTGGTTTTGTTTCCCTGGAGAGCCCTGTGTAACACAATCAGTACTGGAAATGGTTCTAGAAAAACAATATCATAAATATGGGCTTCTCAAATTGGCTCTCCAGCCCGATTAGGCTTAACAGCGCTGATAATGATATCTCTACCTATAAAGTCTTGGATAAATCTGCTACTTTACTAGAGGAGGTGATGTTAATCCATGGTGTGAAGTAGCCAAGTTAATATTCACAGTATAACCACCAATAGTGGGGAGAGAGGCCGGTGAAGAGAGAGGCTCTGAATGAGTATGTGTTTGATATTTTCCAGCAGTTTTGTCAGGATAAGAAGTATAGAGATGCTGATTGGCTGGTTTTTTTTTTTTTTTTTTTTTTTTTTTTTTTGTTTCACCAAAAGAGCTCTATTTTTTTAAATTTTAATAATTTTATTGAGGGCTCTAACAGCTACTACAACATTCAGTACATCATTTGTGTCAAGCACATTTGCACACATGTTGCCACATACATTTCCAAATATTTTCCACTTGAGCCCTTGGTACAAGCTCCTCTTAAAAAAAAAAACTCCCCTTTCCCCTCCCCCCCCTTCTTTTAAGAATCATTTTATTGGGGGCCCATACAGCTCCCATCACAATCCCTAACAGCATCAGTTGTATGCAGGCCATTTTTACACACCCATTGCCATCATCTCTCTCAAAACATTCTCCCTCCCTCCAGGCCCCCATTATCAGCTCCCTATATTACCCTTCCTCCCCCCTTCCCCTGGAACCCTTAGTAATTTACAAATTATTTTTTTCATCCTGTACACTGTACAATGTGTCCCAATGCTCACTTCCCTGTTGTCCGTGTCCCAGAGAGGAAGCTACGTGTAGCTCCCTGAAGTTGGTTCTCCCTTTCTATTCCTCCATCCCTCCACCCTCCTGGTATTACCACTCCAACTACTAGTCTGGATGGATCATCTATGCTAAGTTTCCCATGTTTCCAACGGCTTGTCTTTCTTACAATAGAAAATGTGATTAAGAAAAGGAATAATCTCAGAGCCTCAAAAGCACATCTCAAGTGCAGAGTAACAGACCTAAAACCTTCTGCATGTGCTTCTTTGCTCCTCTCGGAATAGAGTTGACATTGCTGCAAACCAAATTCAGAGTCTCATTGTATGAGTAGCTGAATTGCAGCATCAGCTATTAAGGACATTAATCAAAAATAATTGGAACCCTGAAACATGGGATGGGAACATATGGGATGGTGATCCAGAAGAGGAGGATATTGAGACCCTAAAGTCCATTAAGCCATCCCAGTAAATAGATTTACCAGGTACACCTGAAAGGATTAATCCACTATCAGTAAAACAACTCACACCTGAGCAGATTTACCAAACTGTTCAAGCTGGAATGCCAGGTGGAACTGCAACTGCAGAATTGCCTGAGGGAGATTTCTTATAAGATATTGCCCCTGGGAGACATCTACACCACCCATTATTTTATCTAGACCTGTAACTTGAATTAAGTCCCAGAAAGTTCCTAAAGGTGAGGTTCAGTAAGAAGTATGCCATACTCATAAAGATATGCTTGAGTTTTCTAGTACATACAAGAAGCCTGAAGAATATTCTTGAAAATGGGAAGGGTGTTGGATACTGAGTCAAGGAATGTAACATTAGAGCAATCTGAGTTTCTTGATGTGGGGCCCCTCAGCACAGATTCTTCTTTCAGTGTCTCAGCAAGAGAGGTTAAGAGAGGATCTAATTGCTTATTCAGTTGGTTCACTGAAGCATGGGCTGCCAGATGGCCTAGATTAGACCAACTTGAGGTTCCTGACCTACCTTGGTACACGGAAGAAGAAGTTATCCAAAAGCTTAGGGAAATTGGTATGTTGGAATGAGTCTATCAGGATACTCCCATAGACCCCAAAAGGGGGTGTCCTGAGGACATATCCTTCACCACAGCCATAGGAAACAAGTTTGTGAAGTGGGCCCCAGCATCTCTGAAGACTCCTGTAATTGCTGTTTTATGTACACCAGGATTAACAGTGGGAACTGCCCTAAGTGAACTCTGACATTTGCCTACAATGGGGCTGTTTGATGGAGGGCAGGTGTCAGCACTGAATCCACAGCAACGCGGTGACCCTAAAGGACAGTAAATTTTCCATAGTGATCAAAACAGCCTGTCTCATGTGGACTTCTGGCATTGGCTACTTAGCCACGGTGTCCCTAGGAGTGAAACACATGGGAAACCTACTAAATATTTCCATCACCTCTACAGATGGAAATATGCTAGATTAGGTGAACAGTGTAATAGAGTCACAACTACTCACTCAATTTGTAGGCCTGAGCCAGTTTACAGACTCTCAACCCCTCAGATGAGGGGAAGGTCTGGTCCCTTTGAAGAAGAGCTCTGCTATATCACCAAAGGTTTCTACTGTTAGACTTTTGTCTTTTCTTCCACATAGGGTCTTATGGCCTTTCACAAGAATAACTCCTCATTGGGGGAAAGGAAATATTCAAGTTTTTGCAGAAATTACTAGACCCTGTCTCTGAACTGACACTAATACCAGGAGACCCAAAATGTTTCCAAGGCCCGCCAGTCAGGGCGGGGCCTCTGGAGCTCAAAATATTGACGTTTTTTTTAGCTCAGGTACACGTCACCATGGTTCCAGTGGTCCTCTGAACCCATTTCCCCAGAATGCATCATTGGAATACTTACTAACTGAAAGAACCCCCCATATTGGATCCCTGAAACCTGGAATAAAGGCTATTACGGTAGGAAAGGCCAAGTGGACACCATTAGAACTGCCATTGCCTAGGAAAATAGTAAACCGAAAGCAATGTTGTGTTCCTGGAGAGATTTCAGAAAGTGTCATCATCAAAGACGTGAAGGAAACCAGGGTTCTGATTCCTACCACATTCCCAGTTAACTCACCTATTTGACCTGTAAAAAAGAAAAAAAAACCAGAAAGATCCTGGAGGATAACAGTGGATTATCTTAAACTTAACCTCCAATTGCAGCTGCTATTTCACATTTGGTTTCCTGGAACTTGATATGCAACTACGAGTCTTAAGGACCATCAGAAGCAGTTTGCCTTCAGATGGCAGGGGAAACAACTTTCTCAACTCTCCCTCAGAAGTCCATCAACTCCTCCATCCTGTGCCATAATTTAATTGAAAGGGATCTTGATCACCTGTTCGTTTACTAGTTCATTATACTGATGGCATTCTGCTGATTGGACCCACTAAGGAGGATGTATCAAAAACTCTAGATTCATAGTTACAACATCTGCATGCAAGAGGTTAGGAACACAACCCAAGAAAGGTTCAGGCACCCTCCACCTCACCAAAATGTCAGGGGTCCAGTTGTGTGGGGCATGTTGAGACATTCCTACTAAAAGGAAGAACAAGCTATTGCGTCTGCCCCCTCACCACCATCACCCATTAAACAGGAGGCACAATGCCTAATGGGTCTCTTTGGATTTTGGAGGCAAAAAAAATCCCTCATTTGGGTGTTCTACTTCGACCTATCAAGTGACACGAAACGTCTCCAATTTTGAGTGGGGATCCAGAACAAGAAAAGGCTCTGCAACAGATGCAGGTGGCCATGCAAGCTACTTTGCTACCGGGACCATATGATCCAGTGGCCTCAATGGTGCTAGAGGTGTCACTTGTAGATAGAGATGCAGTGTGGAGTTTTTGGCAGGCCCCTATTGGTGAATCACTGAGTAGACTGATAGGATTTTGGAGTAAAGTCCTGCGATCCTCTGAAGACAACTACTCTTACAACTATTACTGGGCCTTAGCGGAGACTGAATGCCTCACCATGGACACCAAGTCACCATGAGACCTGAACTATCCAGGGTATGGTCTGACCCACAGATGTGCACAGCAACACTCCATTGTTAAATGGAAGTGATGTTTATGAGACCAGCCTAGAGCAGGACCTGAAGGTACATGTAAGCTATGTAAAGAAGTAGCTAAATGTCCACAGTTGCCAGGCCTGTCACCATACCTTCTTTCTCCCAGTGTGCATCTATGGCCTCCTGGGGCAATTCTTATGATAATTTAACTGAAGAACAGACAATTCATCCTGAAGCAGCTGGCTTAATAGAACAATGGAATGATTCCCTGACCTAAAGACACAATTATGGTGCCAGCTAGGTGGAAACAACTTGCAGGGCTGGGACAGTGTTATTCTGCAGACTGCAAATATTCTAAATCAGCAGTCCATGTATGGTGGTGTGTCTCCAATTTCCAGGAACCAAGGGGTGGAAGCTGGAGTGGCATCACTCACTATTATTACTAACAATCCACTTGCAGCACTTTTTATTCCTGTCTGAGCAGCACTATGTGCTTCAGCCCTGGAGCTCCTGGTTCCGAAGGAAAGAACTCTCCCACCTGGAAACATGGCACTGATTCCACTGAACTGATAGCTGAGAATGTCCCCTGGCCACTTTGGACTTCTCATGCCTTTGAAACAATAGGTTAGGAAGGTGTCTCTGTACTGAGTGGCGTGATTGATCCTTATTACCAAGGAGAAAGTGGACTGCTGCTACATAATGGAGGTAAAGAAGAATATATCTGGAATCCAGGAGATCCTGTAGGCTGCTTCTTAGTATTAGCATGTCTTGTGATTAAAGTACATGGTAAGCTACAGCAACCCAGTCATGACAGGGCAACTAATGACCCCAAAACCTTAGGAATGAAGATCTGGGTCACCCCACAAGGTGAACAACCACAGCCAGCTGAGGTGCTGGCTAAGAGCAAAGGTAATACAAAATGCATAGCAAAAGAAGTTCTACCTATCAGTTATGACCAGGTCATTAATTGCAACAGCAAGCTTTATGATTGTCAGTTTATATATATATGTATATATGTATATATTCAGTTTATATTCCTTATGTGAGCTTACTATTTTTCCTTCGTTCATGTATGATGTTATGTGTAAGTATTTCATTAATTTATAGGAAATATATATGACTAAAGAATTGCATACAGGTGCCAAGCTGGCAAGGGTGAGGGCGGGGACTGTAGGTAGGTTTATTTTGGCAACCTATCCAACAGGAACATGTGAGAGTAATAAGGTTGCAGTTTGATTGGAGGCAAAGAAGTTAATGACTCAGCAAACTCCACCCATCTCTCTCTTACTCTCTGGTGATCAGACCAGCATGTGGCTACTGTAGCTCGTTCTCCACCTCAATTGATGAGCTACACTACCAGTGAGACAACCAACTTGTGGATCATGTCCCTGGAGCTTGAGGTTCCTTTGAAGCTTGCTTTGTCAAGCTGTTGTTAGATACATTGCTTGTGCTTGAGGCTGTCAAATCCTGGCGTCTTGCTTTGCTTGAGTCCTGTATTCCATCTGGGCCTGCTTAGCTGCTGACTTTCCGTGTAGCACCTGCTGTTTATTGCCGCTGGTCAGACTTCCTGAATTGCCCAAAGGAAGACTCAGTTGTCTTCTTCCTTGGCCTTGGAAGAATTTCCCCCGTGAGTTGAAGGTCTTCTTGTATATTAACAGTGTCATGGAAGTGAGTTGAACTGATGATCCCTCTATACTGCTTTGTGAGCTAATTAGCTGTTCTGTTCCTTCATGCTAAATCTATGTACCCATATATATATGTATACAATTATAAGTGTCCTGGTTTTGTTTCTCTAGAGGACCCTGTCTGACATATTACTACATCCACATTGTTAAGATTGGCTATCTTTTGAAGAGGCAGCTCCTCCCCAGTCATAGCTGAGGACTTTCCACCGTGAAGCGCTCATCTTTCAGCACTATAGACTGCTCTGCTGTTCTCCACAGGTTTTCTGTGGCTAATTAAAAAAACAAAACAAAACACTTCTTCTTTCTTATTCTTGGTAGGTTCTTAGTCTGGTAATTCTGCTGTAACCTGTACGCCAGGAGTGACCTTACTGCTATTTGAAATACAGATGGCATCCAGTATGGCAGCACTACGAAAGCCACCAGAATACAGAAACCTGACAGGTGAGTTCCTCTTAACATGAAGAACAATTGGGACATTTTTGCATATGTGGACTGTATTGGAGTTATTCAATAATAATTTGTATGTGACATTAAAGAGTATGTTGCATTAAAAATTATTTAGAAAGTCTTCTAAAATACTTTCTAAGTCTACTACTAGTGATATTTTTGCCAGTTGCTGCTATAGAGATGGTCCCTTATTCATGGCGACCCTAGGAACGACTGAATTAGACGACTGTGATCCCTAAAGTTTTCACTGGCTGGCTCTGCAAAAGTAGAGTGGTGGGTCCTTCCTTCTCATCTCCTTTGGTCCGAAACCTCTCCGGCATCATGCAACCATCCACTGACCAAAGGTAGTGACTGTGTTTCAGGGGCTTTGACCAGGAATTAAATGTGGGTTTTCCACCCAGAAGATGAGAATTCTACCTCTGGTCCACCATTGCCCCTTAATGATAGTAATAAGAGTCAATTATCAAGTACTAAACAAGAGGAAGTCTTTTTTTTTTTTAAGATATAATTTAATTCTCACCATAACCCAGTGGAACGGGCCTACTTGTCTCCATATTACAGATGGAAAACGGAGTCAACATTTTGGTGGTATCACGGTGACCCAAAGTCCATCTATTAACCATTTTATTAGACTACAAATGTAATCCAAATTTGACCCAAGTGTGATCCAAATTTCTTAACACAAAGTTTTTGGCTGATTGGTTGTTTTTTCTTTCAATTTTAGTCAGGAAGTTTCTTTGTTTTTAGCCAAACTGAAACCAGATTGTCTTTTTGAGAAAGAAAAAAGTATTACAAACCGTAGTTGTGTGATAAAGGGGAAGCTGAGAAATCATTATCTCAGATGGTTTCTTCAACTTTCTGAGGGTCAACATATTTCCCAACGGAAATATAAGCTTTTAATTTTTAACTCTGTGTGTAGAAGAAACCAACATTACTTAAAGAAAACAATATGCTTTGTATTTTTATCTTTTTGTGCTTTTGAGAAGAGAATAGCCTAGAAGAAACCAGAAACTTTGCAGTTTATTCCCCAAAAAGCTATTACAGAATCAGCACAAGGTTTGGTTTCATTCTGTTTGTCTGAATCCCCGGAAAAACATTTATGAAAGTGTCCGCTAAAGGAAAGGGAGGGGCCATTTATTTTTCAGCCCCTCAGGGTGTCTTCAATGATGTCAGGAGGCGTCTGGCTACTTCCCAGATACAAATAACTCTGTGTCATGCCAAATAAAGAGGGGGCGTAATCCAATTTTTAAGTAGAGAGAAACTCTGAAAAGCAAATGAAGTGCCACAGCAGGTGGTCTGAAGGCTTCAGAAAGAGAGAGAAGGGCAAGTAGAATGAAGGAAGAGCAAGCTGGCAAGGAGGGAACCAAGAGGAGAGGGAGGAGGAAAGAAGTGCAGACCTGGAGGAACCTATTCAGACGCCTGGCATTGCTCCTCCGTGGGCTTACCTGTTGTTTTCTTTTTTATATTCCTCCCAGAAAATTGTACCAAGAAAACGGACTTTATCTTCATTGTATTTCCTTCTGCGCTTAGCTACCTTCAAATTGATTTAAACTCATTAAGGCTCCAGGGCACAAAAGAGGCAGGTTTTCATAGCCCCACAAGACTCTCAGGTTCGATTTTGTAAGGCTCTTGTTCAAATTTAAAAGCAATCAATTTACTTCTCTCAATCTTGATAGAAAGATCCCACAGTGAATTTCGCATGTGGTTTGTTACTGGTTTCCTCTCTTTCTTAATTTCTCTCTTTAGTGGATTTTGAAAAATTCTTTCCCTTATTGTTTTTTAATCCAGGACACATTTAAACCTCAGTAATATCATCATGGCAGGAAATAAATAGGGCATATCTACATTTCCATTAAACTTTATAAAGGAAATAATTTGGAATGAGTAAACAAATAGTTGATATTTCTCAGAAAGACAGAAGTTTAAATTAACAAAAACTATAAATTTTTTTGTAATAAATGCAAGCCGTCTTGGAAAACTTTGCCTTTCACTGATGCACTAACTTCTGTGCCAGCTCCAGAGGGAAGAAATGATCTTTCCTTCATTTTCATAATCCTCAACAGAGTGTCTTTCTGGGGAAAATGTCATAAAGTAATTGCTGAATTAATGAATAACTGCAATAATATACATGAATTAATAAACTATTTTATTATATAGCAGATTTGGGAAGTACTACTGGTTCATTAAACTGCAGTTGGAAATAGATGGCCCATATTTCAAGAATTATTCTAAAATGGTCTTGGCTATTTGAGGACTTGACATATTCAATTTTAAATTATGCTTTTTTTTCTTTTCGTAGAAATGCTGGACAATATATCTTGAATAGCATAAACATGGAGTTAATTCTGTGGTTCTTTAAGTAACCAATAAGGTCTTAGAAAGAAAGGCTTGTATAACACTCAAAATCTAACGCGGTTTTGGCATCAAAATTTTGGCATTTCTTCCTCACTTTGAAATCTGATTGCATATTTGTCTGTATACAGAAACATGATAAATAATGATTTTAACTTTAAAGTCCACTTTTATTAAGCATTCCTTTATAAGTTAAACCAACACACTCATGTCTAAATATTTTTAATATTTATTTTTCACACTTAAAGTGATGCTATTTACATTTGACCTTAGAAGGCAAAACAATATTAGTAGAATATCAAGGATTAAGCTCTGGTGTATTAAAGTTATAACACTCATATGTTTGCAGATTTATAAGTCATTAAAAGGAAAAATCACCATAAAATACAGGTTTATTTTTTGATTATAAGTAATATAGAGCAAAGTGTACTTAGTTCTAATTTCAGTCAAGGAGGGCTCCCCAAAGGATGCGTTCCCACTGTCTATGTGGAGTGCAGAGATGAAGAATGCGCTGGAAATCAAGCAATGGGGCTCATGGGATATTCAGAAAAGTTAATAGTTCTGTTATTTCCAGGAAAACTTTCTTGAGGCAGATCCTTAATTAATGATCCCACGGCTCCTCTCTTTCATTTACACCTTCTTCTTCTTCAGGGAATGTGGATTCTTTCTGGCCTTTCAGATGCTTAACCCCTGAAATTATAAAAACGATGGTCAACTCAAATTGAGACTTACTTCTGGCAAATTCACAGTTCAAGGACTGAGAAAAAATCAGTAAAAAAGTTTCATGGGTGTGTATGTGTTTTTCTTCAAGAATCTCAACAATGTCATCCTTTTACTTGACTGAACAGTAAAAACCATCCCCAATCAAATTTCCAGTTGAGGTAGGTTCTTTCATCATTACATCTTCTCTATTAAGAATTTCATCACAGCCTATTTAAAAACCTGCTAACCTAAAATCTGCTCACAGGCTTCTATTGTAATTCCTGTGTATCATTCAGTTCAAATATTTCTTTTGGCATCCAAGAGCTCTATTACAAGAACCATTGAAACTCCCAGGAACAAAAGACCTTTATTTTTAGTGTTTGTGTCATTTCTGGAACTTGGTGGCAACAAAAGAACCACAAAATTGTTGATGGTTAGGAATCTGAATACATTCACTTGATCATGAAGCTTTTCTAATCAAAATTATTCAATAACTTCCCTCACAACCCTGAAAGAATGGGAAAAATCGGAGCATGCTTGCTTAAGATACAAACCTTTAATGATCTAGACTCTTCCTGCTTCTTAGACCTAATTCTTACTATTCTTACTATTCCTGCTCTTCGGCTCATAATAATCTATGCCTAAGCAATGCTAATGTAATAACTCCTCATTCCCTGATAACTTCAGGAACACTCAAGATTCCCATAATTCCCTTGTTCTGTTTCCACTGCTAAACATCAGTGTCCTACTTAACCATTTGGCAATCACCCATTCATCCTTCAGCTTTTATTTGCCTCCCTGTGGCTTCTCCAACTTCCCAATTATGCTTAGCATGTCTTTCTAATATACCTTCAGTGCTCCTGAATCACCTTGTTTTGCATCAATTATCTAATAGAGCAGCATAGGTTTACAGATCTTTCTAAGCATTAGAGCAGATTTCTTGATGTCAGGGATTAGGCAGCTGCAGTTTAGAGTCCTAGGCATAGTGACTGATAAGAAGGAGGCATCCATTGATATTTACTTTCTAAGAGAACCACTGAAATGACAAAGTAACAAATGATATGATATATATCCTTAGGAGGATATATATATATATATATATATATATATATATATATATATATCTCCTCTGTGAGTTTTGTGTGTATGTGTGTGTGTGCGCGCATTACTGCCTCTGATGGGATTAGGAGACCCAGCCTTGCTCCTGGAGAGCTGCTGCTAGACTTGAACTGCCAATCCTGTGGGCCGCAGTCCTGCACGCAACCACTATGCTACCAGGGCTCAGCCCCCTCTGTGAGTTTTTTAAAAAATCAATTTAAATTTGGAGTATAATGAAAAGGCAACCACTACAACCACAGCCTTTACAATTATTGCTCATTTCATTTGGGTCTGTTTTAACTCATGCATGTAGAGATCATCACTAACCTAAATTCTAGTATAGATTTTAATAGTCTGTGAAAATTGATTTAATTATATTTCTCTTAAGTATTGCCCCCAAACGCTCCCTCTCAAAATGAAAACTGAAAGGAAGTCACAGCTCCCATTTGCTATGAAACAAAAGAACTGAAGAAAATGTGGATTTGCAGGTGCTACAGTCAACAAGTCTCAGAGTGCTATTTGGCAAAGAGTGACTTCCTTGGGCTCAGTGGATTATCTTTGCAAAAATATTTGATCAGTTGTAATAATATTTAAATCTTTAATTTCATCTACAAACATAGATCACTTATAATTCCTATTGACCTAAGGTTATAGAGAGAAATTTGACAGTAATAAATGGAATTTACTCTATATTCTTAGAAGCCCATGAGAAAAAAGGAGTTTGAATGTTAAGGATCAGGGACTGGAGTTCATTGAACATCCTGTCTGTCAGTTGGGTAGAGTCCTTCACACATGAGTCAAGAAGTCCTCAGCACAGCTCCCTGGGGAAATTCCTAGATGATATATTTAGACTCAGAGAAGATAAGTGATTTGCTCCAAATTATAAAGACTCTGAGGTCCTAAAACAAGCTCTGACACGTCAGTGTCCCTCAACATAAACTGGATGAATGAATGAGTCACACAGTCCCATTGTCATGTGGCCCCAATTCATTCTGACCATTAGCTTTTTGGATGCTGAGTAGAGTGTCTTACCATTTTCTAGAATTTATCACAGATGTAGTGTAGCAATTAACTTGGTATAGAAGATCTTGGGATTCCCTCTGAAATACGGAAGCATTGAGTCTCCTACCATCCTATCTCCCAAAGTCAGGTTGTCTGGGCTTCCTTAAGGTTTGCAAAAAAAGAGAGGAATTGACACTGAGGACTCAAATCGAAAGTAAGTGTCTAGAAAAGGGATCATAAAGTGCAGAATGAAAGCATGAGAGAATAAAGAAAATAGAATTAAAGGGAAAGGATGTAAACTGAGTAACAGAGGAGAAAGGGGGAAGAAATATAATTCTCCCTACTTCTAGCTGTCCTATATCCTAAATAAAACATAATACTTGTGCCTTTCCAGTCTGTAGGTCACATTCTTAAACATCAGTTGAATGACATTGTGAAGTACCTGTGCAAACAATTACAAACAATGAGCTTTCATTTGTCAAACTACTCGCTGATATTTTATCAATTATTTTGAAGTAAAAGAAGGTAGGCTTATATTTATTCATGACGTGAACCTTGAAGGAGAGATAACACAATGAATGACAAAAATAATATTCCAGAAGATTTTCAGTAGCTGGAATACTAGAACTAAATCATTTAGTTGTTAATAAGCATTTTGAATGATTCTTTTGATCTTTAAAAAATGGGAAATGAGGACATCATAGGTTTCTTACGCTTCATTGGTTTTAAACGACTCCTTACTGTCATCGAGATTTAGCTCAGAGATACCTCATATAGGATTTCCTAGACAGTAAATCTTTAGAGAAGCACACAAACTCACCTTTCTCCTACGGTGCTGCTAGAGAGATCAAACCACCAACCTTGTAATTAGCAGTCTTACAGTTTGTTTTAAATAATCACAATTTCAGCACTACCCAACTGCAGCCCAAGAGAACTTTTGGCACTGTTGATGGAATTCCTAACAACAGAGTCAGCAAGTGAAGAGAACTAACTGTTAGGGCCAGAGCGGAAAGAATGTCACATTTTGTAAAATAGAGTATTAGTAAAAAAAAAATAAGAACCTCTGTGAGATGGATTGACACAATGGCTGTAGCAATGGGTTCAAGCCTGTGAGGATGATCCAAGGTGAAGGAGCATCTTGCTCTCGTGCACATAGGGTTACTGTGAGTCAGACCAATCTCAATGACACCTAACGACAACCCAAGGAAGAAGACTCCTAAATTGTTACACTCAGCAATAATTATGTGAGTGTATGGTCCATTACCCTAGGTGTTGTAGTCAAAGCCAAATATCGATCTATGTAGATTTATGTAGAATATTTTAGAGGGGACTCCACATTGAATATTGGGGTGGAATAATAACCTCTCGACAATGTCATTAAATATAGAATTACTCCTGAAGTAGTACTACTGAATACTGGTGAATTATTCTATGACAGGTACTAACCGTTACAAAGAAGTCATAACTTGTACAACCTCAAATGGCAGAAATGACCAAGTTCCATGTTTAAAATCTGATTCACATAAGCAGTAGCAAATATAAAAGTGTTCTCTTTTTAAACCACCTAGTTTAGATCTCAACTATCATTCTAAGGTCCTCAAGGGAGTTAAGGGAAACTCCAAACCTCCTAAAAGGAAAATTTTAATTGTGTTCATATTATTTGGGGGAAGCAGAAGATCTATAGTTTTCAGCGGAATTTCAGAGATGGCTCTGGTCCCCAAATAATTATGAATATGAACTCTAGTGTAATCTCTTTAATTATAGATTAAGATGCTAAAAGGACATGCTTAAATTTCCACAGTGTAGTCAGCTGAGTGGGACACAAATCTAGACCCCTAACTCATATTGGGAGCTCTTCTCCAGGGTCACCAATATTCATTCAATCTTTCATTGTCATTGATTTTCTCCAATGTTTTACTTAGAACATGATAAAAATAGACGTACTTTTTAAACAAAAAATGTTTAACTTAACATAGCTCATCGCTTTAGTCTTTTGTTGTTGTTGCTATAAATAGAATTTGAAGTCAGGCAGATAAATAATCTGACCTTGTCCAATGTCACGCCCAGAATAGAGTCTAGTTACAAAGGACACACTGGCTACTGGAAAGACCTTTCTCTTCCTGGAACTGGAAAAGGACTCTATGAAACACAGAAACCAACTGTCCAGTGTGAGGAGCTTTGAGACAATAGTCACTTAAGTATGAGTTAGATACAAGAAAGCTCTGGCTGTGCGGTGAATATGAGAGAAATGCAGATCAGATGGGGACCCAAGCCGAGGGGGTAATCCTGTGCACATAAAACTAAATAAAACCCCAAAAGAAGCTACTATCATCAAGCCAGTTTGGTAACATTGTGAACATAAGTGATGTTAATTCAATGAAAAAGCACTAAGGCTCCAATACTCAGGTTAAACCAGGAGAAATCAAAACCTGATCTATATATGCAAATGTTATGAGGGGGCTTCAAGTAGTTCATGGGAAATTTGTATTATCTTTCATTTCCCTTTTCCCAGGAACTTTCTGAATCCTCATATTTTTCAAGTATGTTTATCAAGTATTAGGTTTCTGAATAACTATGCAGGTGGTGGTGTTGCTTCTAAGTTGCAAGCTAGCACTTTGAAGCCACTAGCCCTCTATGACTGAAAGATAAGACTTTCTTTTTCCATCAAGATTTCTAGTTTTGGAAACACACAGGAACAGTTCTGCTCTGTCCTGTATGGTCAGTATAAATTGGGATTGACTCCATGGCAGTGAGTTTGAAATTTACTCTGTAATATTTGCCATTACAATGGCATTACTAGAAAAATGACTTTCTGCTTCCTTGAGTATTGACCTGCCACATTTTCTCAACACAACCATGTTATAACATGATTCAACCTGTAATATAGTAGAAAAACACCCCTCTGTAAAGGACCATTGTCCCCACCCTCAACTGAAAATGTGTTTTGCATTTCCCAAAATGCTTGCATATGCATCAAATTGTGTTTGGTTCTCTTGTCATTCATTTATAATGAATAAGTTATACATTACTACACTTGATGGTCACAGAGTTCAAGTGACATATTGATTTCATTCCAAAGTTAAAAGACAATCATGTCCTGAACTCACCTTAAACCTACTCATTCTATTTTCTTTGAAGGAACTCATACATAAGTATAATAGCTAATTACTAATCTAATATGGAGCTCGTGCAGTTAATATAAACTGCAAGTCAACTTATGATCATTTCAATTGCATTCCCATTACTTACTAAGTAGTGCATCATTCTGCCAAAGAATAAATGTATAATGTGCCTATCTCTCCATCATATGTTCAAAGAAGACTATACAGTCATTTGAAATTATGAGAAATGATATATTTTGTGTACATTTTACTTATCACATATTTTACCAAACCTGGTGAACCAAGAGTAAAAGTGATTGTAAAAGAGTTAGCAGTAAATACTCAATAGAAAGTAGGGGAGGAGACACATGCAAACTATTATTAGTAGTGGAAATTTGAACAACATCTTTAGAAACAATTTAGGACTACTTTAAAAAACATGTAAAATGCCCCCATCTTTATCTGTAAGTCTGCAGAGAAGGCCAGGAAGAAAAATATATATATTCTACTCAGGGTGAGTTAATAATTATTTTGATAGACTGAACACTTCTTTGGCCCTCTAGAGATACGTGTCCTTCTAATACCCCATCTGTCTCTTAATACTAATGCATTCTATATGAACTCAGAAGTAGAGTTAAAATGTTAAAGCTGCATGTAATGGAGCCGACCGGTGTTAGTCCAGTTCACCTTCAAAAGAGACAGGATGGCTCCATTGCTCACAAGCCTTGACTGCAATTGATCAGACACAATAGCATATCTAAAATAAAGAATGCATCAAATGCAGGAGCCCGTGGTTAGCCTTAAGAGCACTAAAAATAAAATTACAAAAGGAGAGTTGCATTTACGGCCACAGTGGCAAATGTTGCTGTGGTTTCCAAGCATTACCATATCCTGTGGTAACATTTTAGAAGGCTCTATCCATCTGGTACTTCTTTATTGAAGCAATGGTTACTACATAACAGAACCTGATGCCAATATATCATGACTGTTGTTAATATTTATGAGTTAGTTTCAACTTAGAGTGACCCTGTCTATACACAACACAGTGGACCTTGTCTGGTCCTGTATCATCCTGTTCCATAGTCTTTGCTATATTTGAATCCATTTTTGCAGGCACTGTGACATCCATCCCATTTCTGACCCTTTACCAAGGGTGATGCTCTTTTCCAAGGGGTGATTCCTCTGATGACATATCCAAATCACATGAGGTAAAACTTTGGCCCTCTTACTTCTAAGAGGAACTATCTCAGGTCATATATGTGTTCTTCTGGCAGTCCATGGTATATTCAATAACCTTTGTAAGTTGGAATTATCCATTCTATCTTAGGTTTATTTATTCATTGACAAAACCAAATCATCCCATTCTGATTCTAGGCTCTCTTTGACAATTCTTGTAACACTAGAGCTCATTCACAGGGAGAAAAGGCCTGACGAGGCTAACCTTCACCTCATAGTAATGTTTCTTACTAAAATGAATAAATTTAAATTCTAGTTTTACACATTAGTATTGCTATACTTTTTATTGAGTACCAAATAGAAAGAAATAAACTTAAAACCTATTGCTATTGAGTTGGTTCTGACCCATAATATCCTGTAGTTCAGAGTTGAACTGATGCACTAGGTTTCCAAGTCTGAAAATCTTTAAGGAGCTATCCACGACATCTTTCTCCCATGTAGGGGCTGGTGACTTCAACCCGTTGGTCTTTCAGTTAACAGTTCATTGCTAACAAATTCAACTGATTCTGGGGCACCATCAGAATGCCTTCTTGATTATCGACCCTCTGCTTGCTCACAAAAGTCTTGTTAGAGAGAGCCTGACACCAGAAAGCTTGACTGTGGCCGAATTAGGCTCAAGTTTACTCACCTCTGGAGGTGGGGCGTGGGAAACAAGCCTACAGGTCTTCCTTATGACATTCCTTTAATTGAACAAACGATGATTCATATTGAGTTATAAATCACTCAAATAGTTATTCTTTTGCATCTTAATTACATACCTTTGGTTAGCAATATTTCTCCTTAGCAAAAATCCTTTTCCCAAATATGGAAATAACTAGTGTGGCAGTCACATAATCTGAGGTCAATCTGAGGATTAAGAGTGTCTGGGTGGAGTCTAGACTGTCAATCTGGAGCTAACCAATGAGATCTCTGTGTGGGCGTGGCCTCCTCCACTGAGAATTCTGGGAAATCTGGCAGTATGTCCCTTTTGGAGGTTGCAGACTCACTACTCACCCCCTTGGAGACTCTCTACTGACTCTCTGCTGACTTCCTGTGAGACATCCCTGAAGAGAAGCCTCGTGGGGCTCCCCTAGTGCCCTGAGCTGGACAAGCCACATGGATGCAACCAGACCTCTGAAGCCAGAGGAGCCACTTGGAGACCCCTGCCAGTGCTAAGATGTTTACCATGCCACTGGATCCGAAAGCATTCTAGCCATCTGGCTTGTAATCATCTTGCACTCAGCATCATTGCACCTGTTTCCTGAGTCTGAAGAAGACTTTATAGACTGGTATCAGACATATGGACTAATATCAGACTTATGACCTTGATTTGGACTGGTTTGGGATGCTTTCTCAATGTTCAATTCCTCTTGCAAATAAACCTCTCCCTTATACACATAAATTGGACATTACTTACTACTTATCTGCTCTGTAACCAGAAAATACAACCTAAACACTTTAAATATATTTTATCATCTCTACCATGAGAAAATAATTCCTAACTTCTCTGATTTCTGGAAGGAATAAATTAGATAATACAAGTAATAGCTACAGAACAAATACCATGCAATATACATACATGAATTCTTTATAATAACCTTATAATTCTTTCAACAATCCTATTAGGTAAGAGTTGCTATTAGTCCTTTTTTTTGGATGGCAAAGTAATATAAAGAAGGAATCCGAAGTCTGAATTAGGAACTGGGAAATCCAAATCAGGCTTACTTTCTGGCATGAGTATGTAATTGTTCTCCTCTTTCTGCTATATCACACAAATATTGGTGTCTAGAGCAGGATGTATGAAGAATTTATCATATTCTGGGAATATTTGGGAGACAGGACCAACAACACATGATGAAAAATTGGATGTGGCTGTGTGATGAACAACAGAGTCCAAAGTTTTGAGGGAGCAGGATAACTGGAACAATGAGTATGCCATCAATTGAGAGGAGGGGTATTTGAAAGGAGGAAGTTTTAGGGGGAAGATCAGCAATTCAATTCATATGAAATGTGAGATTACAATTGTGTAAACAAGTGGAGGTATATGGGCAGATTGATGCATATGTTTGGAATTCAATCGTGCATTCTGGGTATAGGAGTAAAAGGGAAAACTATCATTGCCTAGGAATCCCTGTTGGTGTAATGGTTATGGAATGGGCTGTGACCTGCATGATCAGCCATTTGAAACCAACAGCAGCTCCTCAGGAGGTAGCATTAGCCAGATGATGGTGAATTTGAGCTCTAGTATACGGAGCCACAAGCCTGTGGAAGACCATCACCAGAATGAATGAAAACAAAAGAAAAGGTCTTCGAGGACTGAACCTGGGGCATTCCAAAAATATAGGTTCAAGGGGAAAAGAATGATCCAACAGAGAGAGCTCTCCAGGAGTAACTTGAAGAAAGTGATCAAGTAAAGAAAGGGTAAAGAAAGGGTATGACTACAGATAGAGTAATTGACTGGGCCAAAAGTTATGGATAGACAAGTAACTTGAAGACTGAGAACTAACCCATCTGTCAGCAAAGCTCTCCGTCCCTCAGGACCTAGGAAAAGCAATGTTGGTGGTATGATGAAGGATGGAAACCTGATTAGAATAGGGTTAAGAACAAATGAAAGCAAGTGGGGATGTAAATGTAGTCAACCCTCTCTAGATTTTTGCTACAAGGGAGAGGAGAACAACTGGATTGTTAACTGATAGGAAGAGTGGATAAAAGAAAATTTTGACTTCATGGAGGCCTAATTGACATACAGAACACTGTACATATTTAAAGTGTAGAATTTGATTAGTTTGGGTATATGATATTAGCCCATTACCACTGTAATCAAGATAAACATTCCCATCACAAGATTATTTTTCTTAAACCAGGGCAAAAATAGTTTGCTTGGGTATGAATGGATGTGATCCTCTAGAGAATGTTGCATAGGCAACAGCAAAGAGAATTTCAGGAACAATATTCCTGAATATGGATGGGGATGGAGAGTTTGCATAGTTGGTTTGTTGTTAGAGAGGAACACAAATTGTTTCCCTACCATGATATGCAGAAAGGGAAGCTATGGACCAGCAGGCATGACAAGGCGGGGAAATCTCATAGTCAGAATCTGTGGGGTTTTTTTTTCAGATGGTTTCACTTTTCTCAGTGCAGAAAGCAAGGTCATTAGCTAAAAGGGAGGAAGGGAAGAGTGTGCCATTTACTGGAATTACAACCGCCAGTGATTTCAAATAATCAACTGATTATTCTTTTCCTTAGAAAAAGTCAAATTACATCACCTTTTTCACCCAAATTTCTGGGACGTCTCATCATCCTAATGATTAAATTCCCACTCATTATAAATATTAAGTTCCTGCACAATTGGGTTCTTTATCTTACTGACTACACACCCTTCGAACACTCCCCTCACTCACTAGCTTAGTCATTGGGGTAGTTACATAATCTGGTGTCAATTTAAGGATTAAGAGTGAAGGAGTGGAGTTTAGCCTGATTGCAGCTTGATGACCTCATTTGGAGGTACTAAAGAGATAAATACCTCGTTGGAGGCAGGATACATGTTGAGTGCCTGCAAGACATTCTTGTTGACAAGCCACGTGACTGATAAAAGCCAGAGCATCAGAGCTGGACCTGCCAATGCTGAGATGCTTACAGCGCCACTGGATCCACAAGACTTTTCACTTACTGGCCTGTGATTGTCCTGCACTCAGCATCATTGCATGTGTTTCTTGAGTCTGAAGAGGAATATATAGATTGGTATTGGCATATGGGCTAATACCAGACTTAAGGATTTGATCTGGACTGCACTGGGATGTTTTCTCAAAATTCAATTGTTGTTGTAAATGAAGCTCTTTCTCATACACATATGAGTGTCCTTGAATTTGTTTCTATAGTTTACCTAGAGTAAAACAGTTACTTTAAGCTTTTGCATAGTAGGCCTGGTATAATCACAAGGAAGATCTTGTCCTGCTTTGCTGTCTCTTTTGGATTCTTCTTCCTTTAAGGGAAACAAGTGGCAGTTGTTTTCTTTCCCTTGTTGTAAGAGGTCTACTTTGCACATTTCAGAGAGGATTTCCCTATCTGCCTCAATGCTCCCTGCTTCTTTCCATCCCTTTAATGCATATAGCATTCTCGGTATTTATTTTATGTTTATTTATGGACTATTGGTGTCCACACTAGAATCTTACTAATTGCTCTCAAATGAATTATAACACACATCCACCCCTATGCTTTCTAAATTTTCTCTTTTTTTTTTTTTTGAACATCACTGCTCTCCAGTGGTGGGAGTTGGAGGCCCAGAGCCACTGCTGGAATTGAACCACCGTCCCAGCGGGCCACAGTCCCGCGCACAACCACTACGCCACCGGGGCTCAGCCCTAAATTTTCTCTTTTTAAAAAACTTCATTTAATTTTTTATTTCAATTTTTAAAATTATCTTATTGGGGGCTCTTACAGATATTATAACAACCCCAAATTCAATGATATCAAGCATATGTACAATGACCAACACCATCATTTTCAAAACCTTTTCTTCCTTCTTGAACTCTCCCTACCCTATTTCCCAGGAATGCTATTATGTTATTATTATGATTACTAACTTTTCTGAAGTAGGTTGCCAAGTTTTTCTTCCCAGGTACCTCTGAGTGAACTTAAACCCCCAGCCTTTAAGTCAGCAGCAGAAGGTGTCTGTCAACAACATGGACCACACAGAGACTCCTTTCACAGTATGAGAGACGACACTTGTCGTGTCCATTCTGATTCATGGCAAGCCTTTGACTCAGGTGTGTGAAGAACAATTATGATTCCATGTGGTTTGGCAGGGGCGGTTCTTTCAGAAGTCGACCGTCTTGGTTCAGAAGCATTTCTAGATGGACCTGAAGCAATATTCTTTCTCCCAGCAGTCTGGCTCACACACGATTTGCCCCGCTGGACTTGATAATCAGTCAGCACCACCTAATTCTTATTCTGAGCATGAATCATTATTAGCTTTAGCCTAATGTTTGTTCAGAAGAAGGAACTTCTGCCCCATCCTGTCCTAGGAGAAGCAGAAAAGGATAGAGTGTTTCGGGCCTGGCATGAGTTGCTCTTCTAGATTATTTTAGTTATAATTAGATTGATTCTCTTAGCAATTCTGAGCACAAATTTTCATTTAGCAGCAAGAAAATGGACAGTAAATCTTAAGGCTGGAAATAAAAAAGGATCCATTTCCCAGGAGACAATGCGGCTCTGATGCCCAGAGTGAATGATCCACTGAATGCAAGGCTTTGATCATGCAAGCAATGTAAATGGATTTGACAAAGCAGGCCGCTCCCTCGATGATTCTCCCGTTACTGCAAATTCCCTTTATTGAAAAGTGCTAATTCTAGCAAGTTGAGAGTTTTATGTCCAGTCTAAAAATCTGCTCCATGGACTCCATCGCCCAAGGCTATTTAACTTCTCTTTCTCCATGGAGGGCCTCAGCTCAGCGGGTCTCATCTCATCACTCAGCTTGCGGGTGGGCCAGGATGCATGTGAATGATGAAAGTCGCCTGCTTTTCATCCTCTCCCTGACCCAAGGATATGCAGTTCACCTTCTGACCTTGAATACGGTGTCATGTCGGAGTCTCTGACCCCAGCTTTACCTTTGTTGTGGAAGGCATTTCTGCTCCTGGGCAGTTTTACTCCCTGACCATCCCTTTAAATAATAGCAATTCATTGTGCTGCCCTGGGGCTCGCTGACCTGCTTTCTTCTTTGTTTGACTATCTTAAAGTTGGTCTGTTCTACTTGTAAAATCACAACCTCTGTTCGTCTTACATAAAACCCCTTTAACAAAATCTCCTCTACAATGACCTCAAACAATTCATTTTGTTTTGTTCTTCCCCAGTTCTGATTTTATTACAAATAACTGAGGCAAAAGAGCAATGTATTGCTCAGGTTCCAGAAAAAGTAGCCATCTTGTTAGTTGGCATGAAGAACAAAACTGGTAAAATATGTGCTCAAAATTTTTTTTGTTATTTCTAGCGTATAATATCCAAGTGAGCTAACTAGGAAAACATTGTTTACTTACCCAATGTAATTAGGTTTTTGGTTTTGTTTGAAAACAAAAGTGCAAACCCCTCATTCCCCAGAGATTATAAGTCAATTGCTCTAAAAGCATGCCTTCCAAATTTCCCAATATTTCCATTAAGTAAGGTGACCAGACATCCTGCTGTTTACAATTTAACAATGTCCCACGTCACTTTAAAATTAAAATAAATGTATTACAATACTATTTTTGCATTCTGTGAAAATTTTTGTTGTTCCATATAGAGCAAAATTTTAATCAAGAAACCCCCCACACACACACACACACACTCCCCCAGTCAATGGTGTCCCACTTAAAATGTGATCACTTTACTAAGGGGGAAAATTGTATATGTATATAACATTTAACTTTTAAATCAGTATAATCTGCTCTTTATTAAAAACTAAAATAAACTGAATGATATGTGATATTCATTCATATAAATATGTTCCATAACCTATGTTGGATTTCATTTAAACTCATAGTTTAAGAGGAAAATTTCTCTTGAAGTAGGTTATGGTCTATCAGCCCCAAATTATTTTTAAGTATTTCAATGTTCTGCTTAAAGCCACCATGCATCCAGTCTACTTATGTCTTCTTAGATGAAAGCCCATATCAAATCCATTGCCATCAAGTAGCTTTGAACTCCTGGAAACGCTCAAAGATATCGGAGTAGCACCGATCCATTGGGTTTTCCAAGACAGCAAATCTTTACAGGAGGAGGTGACCTCGTGTTTCTTCTCAGGACTCTCTGGTGGATTTGAACCACTGACCTTGCAGTTAGAAGGTCAATCCTTAACCCACAGTCCCATGGGGCTATATTTACTTTTTGATCACATTCTCAAATAGTAGAAACTATTTTGAGAAAATAGTTGAACTATGAAGATACCAAATCACATTGGGGGGAGGGGGAGGGAACCGCAAACATTGAGTAAGCATGACTGTTATCTCCGGTTTAATACACTAACTGGAAAGAGGCCCCAATTTACTAACAAAGCAGAGGGGGAGGGCCTCTCATAGACAATACCAGAAAAGCCATTTGGCTAGGACCTCTTTTGCAATAGTAAAAATATTGACAAATCCCTAGTGTTGGCAATCTTGTTGTAACATGTTTATCTTTAATAATATTAGCAGCCTCAAAAATGATGAGTGGCTTTCATCCTTCTCCCTCCATCTAGAATTCAATAAGCTCTGCTTTGACAACCGAATCAGACAACAAGATCCTGAAGGAAGGAACTTTGGCTTCTGGCCCCAAATTGTGAAGACGGTGTCTCAGGCACCACAGACACGGAAGGAGTACTGCCTGCCTTCCATCCGTAGCCTTCCTTAGGTGTCCGCCACACATGACTTTTGACCTACAGAGCTCCCTCTCCTGAAGGAGCTGCCTGCTCCCTCCACTCCCCTCCTGTTCTCAAGTCAATTCCAACTCCTCTAGCCACGTTAGAATCGAACTGCTTGGTATGGTTTCTAGAGCATGAAACTTTATGAAACAGACTGCCTTGCCTTTTCATTTCACAGCAGCTGGTGGGTTCAAATCACTGTCCTTTGCATTTGCAGCCCAATACTGCACCTTCACTGCTTTTTTAAGCAGCTGTAGCTTACAAAAAAAAGCTTTTTTTAATCAGCAATAGAAGTATGGTACTTTAAAGGTGAAAGGAAATGTAGAGGCAGTACAAATGCTTCCATACAAGCTTACACAAACACATCACCACCACCGCCGCCACCACCACCTTCCTCCAAATTAGAAAATCAAGAATGATTTTCTAAAGTCACACAGAACATTAACAGCTCTTCACATTAGTATAAAGGGTTTCAACGTTCTCTGCATTGTTTCACCTAAGATGCAGGAAATGAATAAAATGTGCACGCCTGGGAATGTGCATTCTGGGAATCAACAGAATGATTTTTCCTGTTCTTCTCTTGCCCATCAATGAGCTGGTTGTCTGTGGAAGTGGAAAATTATTGACTAAAGGCTTAGACCCATTGTTTAGGATGCAGACAGGGCCTGGAGAGAAGCAATAGGGTAAGTTAGCATTCTAACTGGAATGGAATTTCCTGGTGGAAGAGTATGCTTGCTTAGGAGGGTAGGGGTTTTTTTTTGTTTTAAATTGTTTCTACAAAGATAAGAGTAAGAATGGCTAACTGCAGATCTTGGGCAGTGCCAGTTCATCTGTTTGATTTTGCTCAGCGGTGTAGGTCCAGTCATTGAGTATAAAAATCTCAGGCTGGAAAAACTCGCAGCTGTTCTCCCTCCTTGCACGGAGTGGGGACAGTTCCTGTGCAGGTCTCTAACAAAATTTGACTTATTAGACTCTGGGGTCCGAGTCTCTTTGATCCGCTGGTTTATAAGAGTACCTCCACTCTGAGCCTTGAGTGTTTGAAGGTGCATTGATGTAGACTGCTAATATTGCAATTCAGGATACTAGGGGTTCTGCTATTGAATCTGACCTTGAAAGTAAAACATCCAGAGTAGTATTGTTTCTCTGTATTCATTTGATTCAAATTCCTTATAATTCAACTATTTGGATACACCTTTTTCTATAATTGGAGGTTTACTGAGAAAATCAACAATTAACACTGCCAGCATATAATTTGACATAAATGGAAATAAGAGATACCATGTTCTAAGTTCCTATGGATGATTTGTTTCTCTAAAGATAATTTTCCTCCCAGGTATATCTGATTTGTTCTTTACAATATGTCCTGCCCTACCCATCTATGGTTTCAATTTCAATTCTTTCATCTGCATGTGAAAGTTAGACATTGAATAAGGAAGATCAAAGAGGAGTCAAGGTATTTGGATTGTGGTGAGCTGGGGAAGAATATTGAAAGTACCATGGATTGCCAGAATAGCACACAAATTTGTTATAAAAAGCTGTCAGAATGCTTCTTACATGCAAGTACCTGTCAATAGAACTATTCTTAAAAACCCTCTGAAGCACAGTTCTCTTCTGGCTCACATGAGGACACCATAGAGTAGAGTGACTCAGTGGCAACTTTTCTCTTGGGGAAGGTTTGTTCTTTTCTTCAGGACCACTCTCCTTTCTACTTGAAACAGGAGCTTGCAGGGAGCACTGTCTGCTTCTTTTAGTGCCTGGCGCTCTAGCCATTGTGTGGGGGGCCAGGCACTTGCTCAGTCCTAAGCCACAGATAATACTTTGTCTTTGATCTTGCGAGTTGTAATCATGTTATCAAGCAAGGTGTTTGCTGAATTGCAGATGGTATAAGAGGATGAAGTTGCCAGGCAAAAAGAAGGGAATGAGAGAGATAGCAACCTTTGATTTCCTTTGTTTCCTTGGACTTAACTGCTTTCTTCCTTTCCTAGTTGTTTGTGTTTATCTTAACAATAGGAAGAAACTGAGTGATCTTTCAATAACATCCCCTTTGTCTAAGTTGATTGGATATGTTTTTGACACAGGAGACCCAAGATGGCCTGACTAATCCATTTATTCTGTCATATTTTCCCTGTGTCTTCTTCTAAAGACATAAAATATGAAAAGAAAAAGCAAATGGATTTTTTGTGTGTTTTGCTCTAAACTCCAAATTTGACTGAAATCTGAGGACTAGAAAAATATGAGACGTATGCTATTGTGTCTGAGGATTGTCTACACATTACATCCTACACGTTAAACTTGTTACTTGGACTAATGTAATAGAGAATATTTGGGGTACTTTAAAAAACTCAGTAATTATTTTCTGCACTGGGTTCAAACTTCCTGTTCACTTGAAATCTCAGAATGCTATAAATAGTAAAAGTGAGACCATAATGGATTACTGTGGGCTCCAAATCAAGTCACCTTTGATTTGTAGGAAAACATAGAGACATCTTTGAAGAAGACATTTTGACCTTGGAGGCAAAGATTGGAATGATGCCACTGCAGGTTAATCAGACACAAAGGATTGTCCACAAGGAATAGAAGCGAAGATAAGGGCATAGAACAGAATCTCTCTAAGTCTCAAGAAGCAGCTTGCTTTACTGACCTCTTGCTTTCTGACATCCCAAACTGTGAGGTAGTACATTGTCACTCTTTTAAAGAACACAGCTTGGGCTAGTTTGTTGTGCTGGCCCTAGAAATTGAGTGCATTTCCTTGGGGACCAGTCACCTTTTTAACACCCAATAGTTTTATTGGCGTATAATTCACATATCATACAAATCCAAAGTTATTCACACTGTGAAGAATTGTACAATCAGCACCATAGTCAGTCTTAGAATATTTCCTTCACTCTTATACTCATCGTTACTAGCTCCCCAGTTTCCCAAAACCTTCCCTGCCATACCCCCAAGGAACCAATAATCCAATTACTCTCTATAGATTTCTCTATCCTGAATTCCATATACAGAAATGAACTTAAAAAAACCAAGTGCGACAATAATAACATATCATAGGCTTCCAGGTCACAGGTTAAAATCATCTCAACTGATATAATATCTTCCTTAGTACCTGAGATAATGAGGTGAAGACGATGACAAAACCCTAAGCATGTATATTCTGCCCTCACAGTGTCAAGGAACTTGCTTTCATAAATTAGGAAGAAAATACATCATATATTTACACACATGATATCATACATATATAGATAAATATAGATGTATTTGTTACTTTATGCTATGTATGTTAATATATATATGTAAATACAATAAGGAAGCAGATGGACTTTGGACTTCTACTTAAAAATCTTACCTAAGTACAAATATGGCTTAATCTAATAATGTGGCATTGCATGATACTCACATTCCCAGCATGATGACTGAAGAGAAAATGGGTGTGTAAGCAAATGTGTGAAGAAAGCTGATGGTTTCCAGTTCGTAAGGGATATAGTGTCTGCATTCTCAAAGGCTTTTAATTAAACAAGTGGCCATATGGCAAGCCCGTATGGAAGAAGCACACCAGTGTGTGTGATCATGAGGGGATGAAGGGAAAAGGTACCAGAAGTTCAAAACACTCAAATCGAAGTGAAGGGGCATGTACATCCATGTAGTGGAGACCCAAAACTCACTTGTAAGATAATTGCATAGTCCCTCAGAAGGGATGATAAATTCAGGTATGGTGTAACACTGATAAATCACATAACTATCCTCTAGTTCTTTAATATATCTTTCCCTTACCATCATGGTTTTTATTATCATTAATACTATCATTTTTACTACCATTTACTTTATTAATCATGTTAGACTTGCATATGTTCAATTGCATAATTAAGATCATTCAGTACATGAAAGTCAAGAACTTTTCAGTAATAGGAGTAATGGTTCCCTGAGGGTATGGAAAAGAGTCGGGAGGGAAGGGGGAGCTGATAGTATTAATGACTGTATAACCCCACTCAAGGGGAGCAAGCAACGGAATTGTACGTGAATGGATACATTAGATCATGTAAATAACTAACTACCTAACTAAATAAGGGTTCCTGGGGTTTAGCATGGGGTGGGGTGATAAAGGACAGCTGATTTCAAATTGTTAAAAAAGAAAGAAAAGGTTTTGAAATGGTGGTAGCAATGGTACAATACTAGTTAATGTGATATGTTATGATACAGAGCTTCCAATACAGTGATTATAAAAACCCAAAAAAGCAATTTCCTAAAGACTAGCATCATCCAGCAAAAAAAATAAATCTACAAATATATTTAGTTCCTGAAGTTCACTCTTAGCTTTGAAAAGTCTTTCATTCTTATTTCAACTTAACTTTGAAAATACAAGTAACTAAATTGATAACTTGATAAATTTTGCTATTTATTAAAAGTTTCCACTCACCTATATTATTATTAATTATTATTAATTTTTTATTGTGAATCAGATGAACATTTACATAGCGGATCATCTGTTTCACAATTCAGCCACATTTGTTTCATCTAATTCATGGACCAGCAATGTACCAGCACTTTTTATCTTAAATTATTGATTATTCTAAGGTCTCTACACCTCACTCGGTTATTATCCTCCTTATAACAGACCTGTCCATTTAGTTCCACATGTAAAGGGTGAAAGAGGACCAAAGTCATGAAGGTTCTGCCACTATTTATCTGACAAATAAGCATGGTCTGTTTTCTGGTGGTTTTCTTCCCACTTTATCCAGGGCCTGCTAATGTGATCATTTTCAGAGAAGTTGGCAGTGGTGGCTGGATGTCATCTCATTCTTCTGGTCGCGGAGTTGTGGAGACTGATGTTTGTATGGTCCATTCGTCCAGTGGACTCATTGCTTCTGATTTTCATCATTCTTTGAATTTTCATCATTCTTCTTTCCTCCAGATGAGGAGAGGTCAATAGCTGCACTTTTGATGGTGCCTCATGAACTTTTAAGACCTCACTCACTATTCCCTAAAGTTTAAGAGCACAGACAATTCTAGATTAAAGCCAAGCTTATTTTCTTTTAATCATGACTTACTCCAATCTTCCCAAATCATCCTGGAAAAGGAAGTTGCTTTGGAAGTCTCATTTTCATGCCTTCTTTTCCATCATCTCCATATATTCGCAAAATATTTATGGTTATCTCTCACTCACTGCTGTGGAGTCAATTAAGACTCACAGCGACCTTAACTCCTCCTGAGACTTTACAAGACTGTAAGTCTTTTAGGGGGTGAAAAGCTTCTTCATTCTCCTTTGGAATATCTGGCGATTTGGAACTGCCAATCTCAGGGTTAAGCAACAAATGCTTAACTACTACACCACCAGGGCTCCTAGGATCACCAGGAGCAAGACTTGAGCTCCTCCTTGCTGCTGCTTCTATTGGTTTCCTGATGATGAATGCATCATCCTGTTTAATAATAGTAATCCCTAAAAGTATTTTAGGACTTTTCAATTTTCAAGGCAAAACTATAGCAGTTCTGTTTTTCACATACCACAGCAATTTGGGAGAGGAGACTGATATACTAGTTTCACAATGGGAGCAATCACGGCTACCAATAATTAAATTAGTTGCCAAAGATCCCTTGGTAAACTAATATCAAAATTAGTGCGAGAACTCAGAGTTCCTAAATTTGAATCTTGGCTCTTTTCCCATTGTAGTACCTGATTCCTCGGTCTCTTATGGTGGTATCTCATTCTTCCAGTAACGAAGAGCCCCTAATTGCCTGATTTCCCACATCCCTTGTGATAGAATATGATGAACATCTGAACTGGTTCATTTGTTCTAGTTTTTTGTTTTTCTTGCAGAATTCATGGCTTTGTTTTTTATACCACAGATGAAAATTGTGAGTAATGGCCACTGTAGTCCCAACGGCTAAAAAAACCATGACAGGAGGGAGTGACTCTGCAAATCAGAGCTCTGGGCTACTCTTCTGGGCTCCCTGCTTAGTCGTAGGAGTAATGCTACCTAAGAATAAATTAGGAGTTATACCCTGGAATGCCTTTCTTATAAATTAAGGAAATGCTCAAAAATTCAAATATCTTCTGTACCAAGGACATTTGCAATAAGCTCAGTAGTGACTGAGCCCTGGAGGCATAGTGGTTATGCGTGGGACTGCGGCCCACTGGGATGGAGGTTCAATTCCAGCTCCACAGGAGCAAAGGCTGGGCCTCCTACTCCCACCACCAGTGGGCAGTGATGCCCCCCCAAAAACAAAAAACAACAACAACAAAAATAAGTTAAGTTGTATTGCAAAAGTGCCAATGTCATTATGTTCGGTTGTTTTTGTTTTTTTCATGAACATCTGGGTTTTTTTTTCAAAGTTTATGTATAAATTCCATTATTTTCTAACTTTTTTTTTCTATGAAAATTTTGAATCTCCCTTGTAGTATCCCCATAATAATGTTGGAAAACAAATTACATTTGTTGAAGAGGTCAGTTGCTAGAATCAGATCTTTCATGTTTTATTTTATCAGTAAATTTATTTTGAGATTTGAAATGATCTCTCAGTCATTCTTAGATATATGTTAATTAATACCATGTATGCACAGACTGTGGGTTAGTGTTTTTTGGAACAGAACAGCTTGTAAACTTTACATCCCACATGTTATCATAAGAAGCCACATTCATCACTTTTGGATAGAAAATAATAATTATTGAGAAATGTTCTTTTACTTCCCATGACTCAAAAAGTCTCCAAATTAAACAACAGGTGCCTACCCGAAATAATTTTTAAATGCTTGGAAATACAGTTTTCTGTAAATGTACCTATAACAGTGTGAGAAGTTGGGCTGGTATTCAAATCTCCTAAAGGACAAGGATTCTGGGAAAACAGTAGAGCTTTTCGGTGTGTCACCCTGATTCACCTGCTCATGTGTCATACTGTGGGGGCTTGTGTGTTGCTGTGGTGTTGCAACCTATGCCATCAGAAGTAAGAAAAGCAATCGTGTCAGCCATGGCACACAGGTTTCAGTGGAGCATCAAGACTAAGACAGGCAAGAAATAAGGAACAGGTTGTCTATTGCTAAGGGATTAGCTGCTGAACACCTTATGAGTAGGAGAGGGTCATCATCTGTCGGACAGCGGGCTAAAAGATGAGCCCTTCCAGTTAGAAAGCACTCAAAAACGATGGAAGCAGTCCGTCTTAATGTCTGTGATAGGATAATAAGATCCAGATAATACAAACATGTCTTAACTCTTAACTGTTAATACGAGCATGGTTCTTATTTATTCTCCAACCCCTAAGGCCGATGACGAAGTGATTGAGAAAGTCTACCAGAAATGGATCAGGCATGCAATTAAGATGCATTTATAAGTACAGGTGATTAAAATGAGAAATTTAAAAGCAAAGAGAAAGAATAGGTGACGGGAAAATATGGCATTTGTGGGAATTATATGATAGCATCTTGCAAGACCAACAACTTCTTTAGTGTAACGTAAATGACAACTACACGGGTGGGCAGCCACATTTCTTAAAATGTTTATGGGGAGAGACAATAATGATGCTTGACAGTGTCCTGTGAAGACAAGCCAGGGTCGAGTGACACAGCAGGTCAACAATCTCTCAGACAGAACCCCAGACAGAGCCTGAAGAAAACGAAAATGTCCTGGAGAGCTACAATATGACCTTGGAAATATGACCCTCCTTAAATTTAGAGACCACCTCACGAATAAATTTGACACATCAAATACAAACAACTGCAGGCCAGATAAGTTATAAGGCAGTGTCAATAATATCATATATGAAGAAAGCAAAAGATAATTAAGAGACAGGGAATAAATGGATAGCAAAACAGACTTTGAAATTTACTTTTAAACATAAAATGAATGGAAGAAATGTGGTAGTAAAATCATTGAACAGAACATTTATGGGAGGTTGAGCCCCGATAGCATAAGTGGTTGAGTGTGGGACTGTGGCCTGTGGGCTTGGTGGTTCAAATCTAGCGGCAGTTCTCAGGAGCAGCTCCCACGACCACCAGAGGGTAGTGATGTGCCAAAAAACAAACAAACAAACAAAACAAAAAACAGAACATTTTAAAAAGCAGTCTGAGTATGTATTAGCAAAAAACAGCCTTCAGCATTTAATTTGCTGAAGGTGAAGAGGACTTGATGCACTGACTGATGAAGATTAAAGTATGCAACCTTCAATTGTTATTGTGGATTAAACTTCAATGTAAAGAAAACAAACATTTTCTGGAACAAAAATGGTCATTATTATAGGGGAAAAAATATTGAAGTTGCCAAGGGTTTCATTTTCATTATATCCCCAATCCATGTTTGTGGAAACAGCAATCGGGAAGAGCCAGCAGGGGAATATGTTCTTGGAAGCCAAGATCACTGGATACTTAACCTCCTTAATCCAAGAGACAGCTATGAGAGCAAAGAAGTATCAAAGGAATCATAGCAGCAGCAGCAGCAGCAGGACCCAGAGCAAGAGCAAGAGCAGTGAAATTCACAGACCATAGAACAAGGTATACTGAGTGAATTTAATCTGGGGAGCTAGATTTGCTCCCAGATAGAATTAGACCTGAATATTTTGGGGTTGTGCTTTATAGTGGGGTAGTATACCCCTTGGGCATTTATTGGCAGCCCTAAAAGAGTTTTGTGACATTGTCTGAACAGAATACAGGCCAAGCCATGTGGCGGAGGTCAGATAGGAGTCTGTCTGCAGACCTGGCAGAGGAAAAGCTATCTCCTGAGAATTTTTTACCTGAATTGCAACCTATTTACTCCCTTAATAAACACTGCAATTGTGAGCATCTCTAAGAGTTCTATGTGGCCATTGCAATGAACTATAGAATCCAGTTGAAAATTAGGGACTGCTGTACAAGATCAGATGCCACAACCCATACTTTTTTCCCACTTCTTTTTTTAGCACATAGCAGCAGTGCTGTACAAGTGTATTATAAGAAATACCTTTGATTTTGAAAAAGAGAGAAGGAATCAACTAGAATTGTGCAGTTTCTGAGTGAAGGAGGACATTTCTTTGAGATGGGAGATAGATGACCTAAAAGGGAAATGTCTCATGAAAAATGTAAGAAAGTTTACCTTGGAGTATATATAAAATTCTCTTCTCAGCATATTCCTATGAACTTGTCAGTACATTTTACATGGTTCACTTGCAGCTGTGTGCAATAAATTTATTTTGGGAAGCTAAAAGAAAAGTAAGAGGGAGGATAATCAAGTTTCATAAGAGTCATTCAGGTAAGTCCACAAAGTCTATTTAACCCATAAAGATCCAGAAATGCAGAACTAATAGGCCCATTTCAAGGTTACAAATTAATTCTGTAACAAAATACTTTTCAAGTCTCAGTGGGAGGGGCCAGAACTAATTTCTTCAAATCTGCTTGATCCATAAAACCAATAAAGGGATAGACCAGAAACTATTAGTCCTGGTAGTATTTACTCTTATATCAATTTACTCAGAACTGTGGTGGGGGGAGGGAGATTTTCAGCCATTCCATGTATGAATGACCGTTAGTCATTGAGCTTTCTATGATTTACTTTAAGGTACATCAGAACTGAAATTGTGATATGTGTAAGCACATGTGTTCATGGGTGGACATTGTATTTCCTTGATCCCTCAATGAGCTGTTGATTTCTTCCTAGTGATTACTCTTTCAAGAATATTCATCATGACCAACACTTTAAAAATGATAAGCTTTCATTTTACAAACTCTAATGGAAATCAAGTTTAGAAGACCACCTATTTTAACTCCCAAAAATCAGAAAGCATGGTAGTGATCATCTATCATCTATTAGAAAACTTTTCTCTTGGGTGAAAAGGGTGGTGCACAAGAAATATCTATTAATTATAAATATTGAGTGGGCCCCCCTGTGGGTGAGACCCCACATTGCTAACCAAAAGGTGGAGGTTCAAACCCACCAGCTACTTTTGGGGAGAAAGGTACGGCTCTCTAATTTCGTAAAGAGCTGCCCTTTTGGAAATCCTGTTTCTGAGTGGGAATGGACTTGATGGCAGTGGGTTTGGTGTGGTTGACCCTTAAACTTGCATGACTAATGACTCAACTCACTGCCATCGGGTTGATTCTGACTTATAGCGATCACAGAGGACAGAGTGGAGTGGCCCCTGTGGTTTTCTGAAATTTAAAAATCTTTATGGAGACCGAAAGCTTCCTCTTCCTCCCGTGGAGCAGCTGATGGTTTCCAACAGCTGGTCTCATCATGAACAGCCGAACACATGGCCCCAGATGCCACCAGGGCTCTTCAGGGCATGAATCAGGTTGCGAAGTCTAGTAATCTTTGTAGCCTGTTTCCTGCAGTGTAGAGCCTAATTTGAGGAGTCTAATCTGTTCTGTGTGCAGTTTTTGCTACCTGACTGTGACAAGAAGTTTAATTTTCCTTGCCAGTCACATCTGCTTCATTGTCAAGAAGGTTGCTTGTTGGACAGAACGCAGAGATGCATTGGAATTGGAGAATATCATCCTATGACTCTGAGAGAAGGAGTTGCTTACTAATAAGTGTTTGCAAGTGTGACAAAGGCATAACAGCCATCTGATTGGGTTACAACAAGAGAGAACTGTAGCCTTCACTTGTACTATGAGGAGATGTCAATGAAGCCACTCATGCTCATTATCTGGAGGAAAGGAATTCCAGGAAAGAAACTGAAAGTAGAAATGCATTGGGACTGGAGAGTTTGGCATTTAAGAAATGGGGAGGATGTCCTTAAGAAGAAATCAGGGGTGTATTTAAAGTAAAAAATTAGCTATGTATAGATTGACCATAGGAATAGGATTAACCTAGGGTCTCATCAGCCAACGTGAGACATTTTTATTTATACCTAACAACTTGAAAATGTAAGGTCATACTAATTCTATAGTATTATGTTAAGCAATCTATGCCACAGAAAAAGGGTGGGAGAGACAGCAGTCTAAGGCAGAATTCAGGAGTCCTTTTAGCATTATCGGGTAAGCATTGGATTGCAACTGTAAGATCAATGGTTCAAAGCTACCACTCCAAAAAATATCGAGATTATCTGCTCCTCTCAAGATTTACAGCTCTGAAAACCCTATGTAAAAGTACTTCAAGTAAGTGAAGTAATAACTGAATTACTATGATAATTTAATTACTATGAAAATTGACTCAGTGACAGAGGGCATTAGGAATGTGAATGGTCACGGGATAGGTTTTCATATACATCTCCAACACCAGTTTCCTCAAGGATTTGTCTCTATCCTCTATCCAAAACTTGGATCAATCCTTCTCTCCACCACCTTCTTTCACTTCATTTATAAAACAATGCCAAAATCATCTATTTTTCAAGCAGGCAAAAGAGAATCCCTGGGCTCTATGGATTCCTTTAGCTAATATCTCTGTCCCTAAAGGAAGATGCTATAAACATGGCTGACTCCACTATCTTGTTTCCTACGCATATAAGAACAATTATAAAGATGACACAGTGTCAGTTGGTGACTTGTTCTGTTGTCTGCATTGCTGGTGTTATGTTCTGTTGCTATGAATTGGAACAGACTCATTCGCACCTAGCAACAGCATCAACTCTCATCACCCAGCTGCGGTGCTTTATCCCTTGATGGAATGGTTAAGCATTCTGAGGAGAGATTAGCGTTTGACTGTTTGAACCCATCCCTAGGGGCCTCAGAAGACAGCCCTGGTGATCTGCTTCCAAAAATCACAGCCTCGAAAACACCGTTCATTCAGCACCACATAAGGAGTTTCCAAGAGTCTGAATCAACCAACAAGAGCCAGCTAACTAGATTCCCATAGACCTTGATCATATTTCACTATTCCCCAGACTTTACCATTGTTAGATGTTCTCTGCTTGGGAAGGGGGTGGTGGTGGTGGTTCAGTCTCCCTGGCCTCTGAGTTCTAATTCTAATTCTTGTGGGTCCTCCTATTACTTTCCATGAACGCTTCTAAGTTTATTTTGTGTGTGTTTTTCTATTTTTCCATTTTGCCTGATCTCTGCTTAAATACAGAAAACCTCTAATGGCTATCTATTATGTAAAGTTACAAAAAAATCTTACTCGATTACAGGCACCTTATGTTTTAAGGACAGTAAACTCATTCTCTTCTTAAACTCACTTTCCCTCTCTTAGTTTTAATTCACATTTTTGCTATCTCTTGGAAAGCAATGTAGAACTTTCAGAGAATTCCATCAGCATTGAGAAACAGGTTGTCTACTTTTATTTTCAAACTTTAATTATCTTTTTCCTTTTTAAATTATGGTTTATCTTCCCGGGTCATTATGAAGACTGGGTATGGGTAAGTGGAGAATTTATACTCTAAAATTTTAGTGGGACACTTTAGATATTTTGGGAAACTTATACATTATCATCTGAAAGCAATTGACTTTTAAAACTTGGCATACTTCCTGAATTTATTCTTAGGGTAACTAAGATTGTATTTTCACTGCTGGAAAACTACATTTGGAGTGCTTCATTTATTCCTCTTAGACTAAGTTTTCAAATAAGAGTCAGTTTGGTTGGTTAAATATTAAGTATCACATTGAAAGAATATGAGTATCCAGTCATCAGAGGTTTAAGAGCTCTGTTCAACAAAATAGAGCAAGAAAACATTCTCATCTGGTTTTCATCTGCTAGAAAAAGCAAATGTCACCCATTTTACTACTTGTTTAGCACTGAGAGGAGAAAGTCTTTCACTAATTACTTCCCCACAATCTTTTTTAAAGCAAGGATATTAGACTACATGTATTCATCTTTTTTCCTCACTTATTCTCTCTCCTGCTTTTTCTCTTTCACACACCCAAACTTCTAGTTCAAAAGAACCATTTAATAATTTGATACAGTGACAGACAGCAAAATAAATTTGAGGTTTGGTCCCAAACTGTTACCCATGTAGAATTATCATTCCTTTTTATACAAAGTGTTTTTTATAGGATAGGTTCATACGTGTCTAGACAATGAATGTACACACTACGTCCACAATACCAAAGGAAAATGAATCTCTGACTTCTTGAGACTAAATCTTCATATTTGAAATGAGTCTGTTCTGGTCCTCTCCGTCTCCCTCTCTCTCTGCCCTTCAGGCAATGTAGACTCGCAGTAACCCTGTGGGACAGGCTCGGCCGTCTCTGTTGGATTCTGAGACTGTGACTACTTACAGGAATAGAAAACCTTCTCTCGCTCCCAAGGAGCCGGTGGTGGTCTGGAACAGCTGACCTTGTGGCTAGCTGCCCAATACACAAATACACAATACACAATACACCACAGCCTGAGGGCCCTCTTCTTTTGGTTAGGCTTTCAGATTAAAACCAAAACCAAATGTATAATGCTTGAACACATGACTGTTGAGAGAGAGACTATTTGATGTGAATGAAACAGTGGAATGTATTTATGTAGTAAACATAAATTGCTATTTTAAGTTGTAATAATAGAAGACAGTGCTAGGTATAAGGTGAAAGAGAGGAAGCTTCTTCACCTAGAGAATAGAATTACTCTTTTTTTCTAAATCATATTTTTGGGTGCTCATACAGCTCATATCACAATTCATACATGCATCCATTGACCAAGCACAGTTGTACATTTGTTGCCATCATCATTTCAAAACATTTTCTTTCTACTTGAGCCTTGGTATCAGCTCCTCATTTTTTTCCTCCTCTCTCATGAACCCTTGATAATTTATATATTTTTTTCATGTCTTACACTAGTCGATGTCACTCTTCACCCACTTTTCTGTTGTCCACCTCTGAGGGAAGGGGTTATATGTAGATCATTTTGATCGGTTCCCTCTCTCTCCTCCCACCTTCCTCTACACTCCTGGTATCACAACTTTAATTATTGGTGTTAAGGGTTTTTCTGTCTTGCGTTCCCTGTATTTTCAGCTCTTATGTGTACCCGTGTGTGTGCTCTGGGGTAGCCAGAATTGTAAGGTAGAATTCAGGTCATGGGAGTAGTGAGGAGGAAGCATTAAAGAACTCAGGAAAGTTGTATGTTTTATCGGTGCTGCACTGCACCCTGACTGGCTCATCTCTACCTTGTGACTCTTCTATAAGGAGATGTCCAATTGTCTACGGATGGACTTTGGGTCTTCACTCCTCCTCATTCACATTGATATGCATTTTTGTTCTGGGTCTTTTATGCCTGATACCTGATCCCACTGATACCTCATGATCACATAGGCTGGTGTGCTTCTTCCATGTGGGCTTTGTTGCTTCTCATCTAGATGGCTGCTTGTTTATCTTCAATCTTTTAAGACTCTAGATGCTATATCTTTTGATAGTCTGGCACCATCAGCTTTTTTCACCACATTTGCTTATGCACTCATTTTGTCTTCAGAGATGGTGTTGGGAAACTAAGCATCCTGAAATGCCAGTTTACTAGATGAAGTGTTCTTAATACTTAACATAGAAATATATGAAAAAAGAAATATATGTACATAGATTTATTTCTCTATTGTTATATATAAATATATTTGTGTATGTACATGCCTGTATATACATACAAATAAATGCCCATTTGACTCCTAGTTCTTTCCCCTATTTCCTTTTACTTTCCTCTTGTTCCACTGTCATGTTTGGCCTTCATTTGGGTTTCGGTAATTCTTCTCTGTTACATTTACCTTGATCAAGCCCTAGCAGGCATCCTATGCACACCTCACCACTGATTTTTAGATCACTTGCTGTTCCCCTGTCCTTGGGTTTGTTAACACCCACCTTCCTTTATCCAGCTCTCCCTTTCCCATGTACCCCTGGAACTATCAGTTCCATTGTTTTCTCCTCTGGATTGTTTATCCTGCCTATCTTATCTAGATAGACATACAGAGACAATAAAAAGCACAAAAATAAGCCAGAACAAAACTAGATGATAACAACAACAACAAAATCCAACAACAACAAAAAAGAAAAGTCTGTAAATATTTCTAGGTTGGTTTGTTGATATGCAGGAGTATTTTCCAGTCCAGTCTAGTGGGGTGCCTTGCTTTGGCCCCAAACCTGAATATTCCTGCTCAGAACAGCCAATACACAGAGGGGACCATAAGGTCAGCCCCACTACGGCCCCCATAGCACTATAAGGAATAAAACTGGGAGAACAGTATGAAAGTGATGCCTGACCTGACCCCACCACATTGGGCAAAATGCTAAGGGCATGCCACAGAGCATCAAAGGGAACAAAGCAATGAAGTATGCAGGGAATGCCAAGAATGAAATTCTTAAATCTAAATTTTCACAGATTGATGTGTGTGTGTGTGTGTGTGTGTGTGTTAGTGCAGGGAGACTAGAGAAACAAATCCAGGGAGACTCATGTGTATAAGAAGGAGCTTTATAAACAAGAACCATTGAATATTGAGAAAACATCCCATCTTGGTACAGATCAAGCCCTAAGTCCAATATTAGCCCATATGTGATACCAATCTAAAAAATCCTCTTCAGACTCACGAAAACACATGCAATGATGCCTAACACAGGAAGCTCACAGAGCAGTGGGTGGGAAGTCTCGCAGATCCAGTGGCAATAGGAGCATCTCAGTGCTGGAGTGGGTCTCCACATGGCTCCTCCAGCTCTGGGGCTCTGGAGTAGCTCCATGTATGTGTCTTACCAATAGGAATATCTTGCAGGGAAGAGTATGTATCCCACCTCCAGCAGCCTATTTATCTTCTTAGTGACCCCAAATAAGGTCATCAAGCTACAAGCTGATTGACAGGCTAAACTCCATTGCTTCACTCTTAAGTCTCAAGTTGACAACAGATCATGTAACTACAACAATTTGAGCTACTGTTCATTTTCTTACTAGTAAAGCATAAGATTGTGATGGAATACTACCATATTAACTTATAATACAGCAGCAGTTAATATGGTTAACGGAGATACCATGTGTTGTTTACCACATCATCCTTTGAGCATTTGTGCATACATAAATAATGCTCACTTTTGCTCTGAAAGGAAAATGAGACCTCAGCTATATCAATGTCTATATTTGCTGCCTTTATTAAAAGGTGAGAAAGCTAAACATATACACAGGTCATAATCAGCTTTGAATTTTAAAGTATTATACAAAACATAGTCATTTCAAAGATAGCAAAATTTAAGTATTTCCTGGAAAGCTAAATTAAGTTAGCTTCCCAACTTGGAAATACGTACTTTTACTAAAGTATGTTTATTTTTAGAACAACTTGAGATATCAAGAAAATTATGACAGTTGGGTCCACTAAGACCACAAATGAGATGTAATTTCTTCCTCTTACTAGTATTTCTTAGCTACTGCTGAGTGCGGGTGGATTTTAAGGAGTAGGCTTTCTGTCTTTGCATAGCTTCAAACCAGAATTTATGACTGATACTCTTTACAGTGGCAGTATGTAATTGTTCTTGGGTTGAGTTAATCTGAACAGCTGGGATCTATTTCAAAATCGTCTGGTTCCAGCTGGACATGCTTTGGGGATGTGTGGGGGTGAGGGACACCCTTATTCAGAGCTAGATGTTCACTGTAATCACAGAATTTAGTTTACCAAACCTAGACATAAATGGTGGCCCTGAATAAGGATGGTTTGACCTGGTTGTCAATAGAGTAGAAAGTCCAGCTGCTCATTTGTTCATTTGATCCAGCATTTTACAATGCCTTCAAGTCTGGTTCCTATTGGGATTTTGTGAAACTGGGGTAAGTGGATTTAAATATGAACTGCACAGGCATGCAGGAAAGATTCTGATTTATTTATACCGAGTGTATTTGTAGCCTGTTTGCTGCAAATCTCATTAGTAAATTTGTTTGTCTGAGTCTTGATTACATTAAGCTAAACATACAGCTCTTAGGAAAGAACACATTACTAAGACATAGTGACTCACAGGCCTTGTATTTGCAATAGCCATACGACTTCCTGAGATAGGAGAGACTGAGTGATTAGAAAAATGTCAAATCTTATGTCAATCTTAACAGATTGCCAATCTTCACCTAAACTAGCACAATGAAACAAACCAGTTCCTGTCCACCCAATTCTGACTCTGGGCAATCCCATGTCTTACACAGCAGAACTACTTCATAGCATTTTCATGGCTGTAGTATTTCCAGATTACATGAAAAGGTGAGGAAGCTAAACATATACACAGGTCATAATCAGCTTTGAATTTTAAAGTATTATACAAAACATAGTCATTTCAAAGATAGCAAAATTTAAGTATTTCCTGGAAATGGCATTTTTTGATGACTCTGCTGGGTGAATTAGTAGTTAAATCCTTTAGGTTAATCCCAATCTATTTTGTCATCTAGATATCTCTTAATCTCTGCCTAAACCACGGTAAACCCACTTCCAGGGAGTTGATTCTGAATCACAGTCGCTGTACCAGAATGAGCAGACCTGCCCAAGTGGGGTTTTGTTTGTTTATTTTGGTTTTTCTTTTCTCAATTAATCATTTTATTAGGAGCTCTTACAGATATCATAACATTCCATTGTTCAAACACATCAAGCAGTGCCATGCAATTGCTACCACAATCAGTTTCAAAACATTTCCTGCCTTCTTGAACTCCTTGATATCAGCTCTCCTTTATCCTCATCCACACACAGCCTATTCCCCAGGATCCCTTTCCCTGCTATAATACAAAGTTTTTATTTTATCTTACTTTTTGGGCATAATCTACATGATCTAATATGTCCATTTTCATACAATTCTGTTGTTTGATCCCATCAAATGGGATCAGTCATCAGTACTATCTGCTCCCTGTCTCCCTCAGGGAACCATTATTCCTGCTACTTACTGTTGCTGAAGAATTGTTTATGTTGGCTTTCATGAACCAAATGATCTTAAGTGTACAAATGAACACATGCAACTCTAACATGATCAATGAGGTAAAAAAATTAAAAACGCTAATAGTAAGAAAAGGAAATATTAATGAGCTACAGGATAGTTATGTGGTTCATCAGTACTATTCCCACTGCCTGAATTTTTCTTCCCTTCTGTGTGGCCCTTCTCAGAGGGACTGTACAATACTCTTACAGAGGGGTTTTGGGTCTCCATTACATCCACATTCCTTCACATGGATTGGGTTGCTAATTTTTTGCACTTCTGATTCCTTTTCCCTTGACATCTCATGATTGCACAGGCTTGTGTGCTTCTTCCATGTGAACTTTGTTGCTTCCCTGCTAGATGGCTGCTTATTCAAATACAAGTCTTTAAGCTCCAGATGCTTTGTATTTTAATATCTGGGGAACATCAGCTTTCTTCACCACCTTTGCTTATGCACCCATTTTGTCTTCAGCAGGGAGGTGAATATCATACAGTACCACATTGCTAGAACAAACTGCTCTTGTATTGGTTATATTTAAGTAGAGGTTCAGAGTCCATCTGCTTCCTTGTTGCATTTGCTCATATATTCATCTATAAATAAAAGCACATATATTTATATATATGCATACATACATACTTTTTCTTTCTTTTCTTTTTTTCCTCCTGTCCCACTGTTATGTGTACTCATTGTTCACCTCTCATTAATTCCTCTCTCACACAATTCTGTTGATCAGACATGATCAGAAAAGTTCCACTCTCCTTGCTATCCACTTTAGAGCACTTACTTTTCCCTCTGTGCCATCATTATTGGCTCACTGCTCACCTCCACGTGACTCCTTCCTTCCCATGCCCACCCCCAGGAACTGTTAAGGACATTGTCTCCATAAATTTGTCTATTCTGAATATATTGTACAGAGAAACACACACACAAACACATATACACACAGCAACCAGATAGTCACAATTCTAACCCGAATTCTGACAGTGAACAAATGAATATCCCTCTGTTAAATAGGGTGAAGGCCATGTTACAAACCATCAATCCAGTCCCCATTTCCTTTATGGTTACATATCCCTACATGGTTACAGCACATCGACCCTTTTAGTTCTCAGCATTCGTGTCTGAATGGCAAGCATTCTAAATGTCCCCACTGCTATTCCTACAGTCTGGGATGGAGGGGTGTAGTGTCCCCCCACCACCAGCTATCCCTTTGGACTTTCGGTGTTGCTCCCTTGTGAAATGGGGGGCAAAGTGCTGTCCCCGCCCCTGCCCCGAGTCAGAAGTCTACAAACGGGATTCCTCAGTGACTCCATGGCTCTGCACCTGTCACAGGTCTGTTTAATCCCCTCATGATTCGCCCCCAAGTGAACTCGATTCAGACCAGCCACTCTCCCTGAGCTGCATCTTCAGGGTTGAACTCTGCAGTGCTGAGTCCAGCCCTGCAGCCAACTCCCCAGAGGGTTTTGGAGGCTGTAAATCTGTTCAGAAGCAGAATGCCTAACCTTTCTCTCAGCCAGCAGCTGGTGGGTATAAACACAATGTTGAAGCAATGATGTCACGGGGTGGGGGTGGGGGGCTAATTATTGCCTATCAACAACCACTGTCAATGTACAGCAACCGTGTATAGGTTGAAGAGACTGTAGATCTCTCCAGAAGCAGGTAACGTCCTGCTTCTCCTTCAGGGTGACATAGATAGCAGCCCAACTCCCAGCCCAAAGTGCCACCAGGGCTCCTCTGTGAGGCCAAGGCAAATGAGGCACCCGGATTTCATGCTAGAGCCTTGCTCCTTCCTCTCATCACCTTGCCCTTGAACTCTGAGGACTCAGCAGGCACGTAAGCTCCACTCGGGAGGTGAGGCTGCTGTGGATGAGCACCAGGAAGAGTGGAGCTTGTCAAAAAGGAAGCAAGCGCTGGTTTCCTGCTCCATGACACGTTAGCACACTCTTGAAACTTAATCTTAGATTAGAAAATTGCTATCGAGGGGTCCCCAAACTGAATCTACACTTCAGCGACATTCTGATTCAGTCTATCAAATGTGGAAACTCACGTTCTCCAGCAGGGTGTCAAACTTAAAAGGAGCCACCTGGAGGCCCCGTTTTTAGCAGAGTAGCCAAGGAATGTTTTAAGAAGGAGATTCATTTGAGGAGAGGTTTGGAAAGGGTAGAGAACTGGCCAGGCATATATTTTAAAAAAGGGAAAAAACATTGTCCCTGAGTTATTTCCGATTCACAGTGACCCTATAGTTCAGAGTAGGATGGCCGCATGTGTTCTTTAAGGAAGCAGACTGCCACATATTCCTTCCATGGAGCAGCTGGGGGGGCCGAACAGCTTTTCATCAGCAGCTAAGCACTCCGTGACTGTTGTGCTAGTGCAGGTAGACTAGAGAAACAAATCATAAACACCATATGTGTATAAGAAAGACTTTTATATACAAGAGCAGCTGTACATTAAGAAAACATCCCAACCCAGTCCAGTCAAAGTTCATAGGCTCGATATTGGCCCATATGTCCAATACCAATCTACGAAGTCTTCTTCAGGCTCACAAAACACAGGCAGTGATGTGAAATGCAGGACAGTCCCAGGCTAATGGGTAGAAAGGCTTTAGATCCAGTAGTATTGTAAGCCTCTCAGTGCTAGCAGGGTCCTCTCTGTGGCCTCTCAAACATCTCAGCACTGGCAGGAGGCTCTACGTGGCTTCTGTGGGTTGAGTCACAGGGAGTCAGCCTTCTGTCTTGACAGTAGAGCTTCACCAAGGGGCTGACTAGTGACTCTCACACCTCCAAGGGGGGAAATACAGCCAGATTTCCTAGAATTTTCAGGAGAAAGCCATGCCCACACAGAGGATCCATTGGCTATCTCCAGATTGACAGGCTGGACTCCACCCCTCAAATTGACACCAGATTAGGTGACAGCCACAGCTGTTTTGCTAGAAAGATGTGGTGGTGGCAGAGGAAGCTGCAAAGGCCACTAACAAAGGAGTGGCTGGCACTTTCAAAGAATAACATAAACAAACACTGCCCTGTTTAAAGCAGAGTGAGCAAATGGGAGGGGGGAAAAGAGGTCAGAAGGCCACCCTAGGCTCCAGGTGTTGGCCCTCAGAGGCCTTACCAGGATTGCAAAGAGTTCCTGCAGTTGATGTATTGAGCAAAGACAAAGTTTAGCATGCAGTGGTGAAAACAGACCCATAAAGAATTGATTGCAGTCATTCAAATAGACAGTAACTATACACTAAGTAAGAGTGATGCCAGGGCTGTGAGGAGGGCTGGGAACATTTTGAGTAGAAACAACGAGATTGCCTGGTCAATTGGAGAAGAAACATGAAATGAGAAAGAAGTCATGAAAAGTTCAATTATTTTATCTGAACAACTGGAAGAATGGCTATACCTCTAGCTAAGAGGAAGACAATTTCAGAAGAAGCACTTTTTATTTCCTGAGAGGGCAGGGTTTCAGGGAGAGTCACGGATTCTGTTAGAGATGCATGAAGTCCGAGGTGTCCATTAGATACGCAAGTGAGCTTTTCATAGCGATCCAAGGCAGCTGTACTGAATTTGATACAGGTGTACTGAATTCCAGAGAAAGGTAGCTGGACATATAAATTTGGGCATCGTATGTAAGTAACGTATTTGAAGGGATGATCCTGGATAACAATATCAAGACAACATTGAGAAAGCTGAGAGCCAGGGATTTAAAAAACCAATGGTCTAAAAAGCAGTAACCAATGAGGCAAGAGGAAATTCTCAAGTGTGGCGCTCAGAAGTCAAGGAAAGAAAGTGTATTATGCAGAAAGAAGATAATCCACCGTGCCCAAGGCTGCTAAGGAAGAGGAAGACTGAGTACGCACTCCCGATTCAGCGTGGTTGGGAAAGACCAACACGTCATTAAGAAGAGGGTAAAAATATAGGAAACCTTTTTGTTTTGTTTTGCTTTAATTAAGACCGTCTCAGACTTAACCATTACTCTTACTTGTTAAACTCCCTCCATTTTCTTCAGTGAATTGAGATCATATGACAGATAAGACAGATATAAATGTGAATTCCACTCTTTTAATCTTTCATGAGTGATATTTTCGCCATCATATTAAATTTTTAACTTGAATTTTTGCCAACATGACTTTCATACTTGCAACATAAGCCCCATAAACTCACCCTGCCTTACTTAACATATTTCTTTCTGAATTATGTATTTCTTAGCTACCATTCTTCATACTGCTGTGTATACTCTTATATTACATTTTTGTACTGCATGTTTATTCTTTAGGACAGATTCATAATTGTGCAATGTTCTAACAAAAGTCTTCATTCAGCATTTTCCTTTTGCTTGTAAAGTTAGTAGCCATTTGCATTCCAATAAATGTGTGTCTCTTCTTCCACACCCTCACAGACTTGGAGTGCTATTCTTTTAGAGAGAAACTTTAAATGGTATTTTCTTTATATATATATTTACCCTTTTTTGCCTGGAGATACTATTTTTTGATTGCACCTCTTTTTTCTCTTTCACTTAAATTCATCTTTTTTTTCTTCATTTATGCGAGCTCTCTATCCAATGATGATAGATGACAGCATTTTTGTCTGTTGTGTTTTCCAGGCTGTTATTTAGTTTTCAATATTTTGTCTTGAGACCCACCCACCCCCACCCCTTGTCCATTTCAATGACCTTCTTTCTCATTATTTTTTCCTTATGAATTCTCATTTTATCTTTGCATTTCTTTATACCTCAAAATTTATACTTTAATTTTATATCATTGTAACCTCCACCATATATATATTCCTGGTGCTGCTGCAGGGGAGGCTTGGACCGCTCATCTCAGTCAGAGTTCAAGTTCATCAGCTGCTCCTTGGCAGAATGATGCGTCTGTGCACTCCTGTCTAGATTTACAAGCTTGGAAACCCTACAGTAGGTGACTAGAACTACTTAATGGCAGTGTTTGAATTTATTTGTCTTCTAAGTTATTGTTTTGCCCTTTAAGAGGTTCTCATTCAAAGACATAGAAATAAAGAATCCTTTATTTCTAAATGGCTCCACCAAGACACTTGCACATGACCAAAAGACTTAGATAGACTGGAGGGCAAAGTAGACCAAGCATGCTCATTGTATGATCAGACTTCTTTTCTGTCCCTTTTTTGTTCTAAAACTGCCTCCCTCATGACATGTTGCAGTGCAGTTTATTTAGTGAGGAGCTACCAAATATTTGAACTTCAACAAATATAACTGGGGTCTTTTCTATCATACAGACAGAGCAGACAGTTGCCTTAGGCAGCAGAAACATTACATGTGGAATATACTTCAGGGATTGTACCTAGTATTAGAGGCTAGAGGCAATAACAATCAGGCATTGCTCACTTTGTGTACAGGGTATTGAACCAGAATTTAATTATCCTTTGGAAGTCACATCTTTTCTTTCCCTGTGCCTGCTTATCCCAAAGTGTGAACAGAAGTGAGGAGAGAGGGGTTAAAGTTACTCAAAATGTTAACATTTCAGGAGAAAAAAAGCTTTAATAAGTACTCATTTCCTACAGTTACCAGACCAGCAACACACTTCCTGAGTAGACATAGAAGGGTATAAGAAAAAACACACACAAGATTAAAGAGAAATGGGGAAATCAATTGCACATTTAATCTAATTATTTCACTCTGTCAACTGGAAGATACAAGACAAAACATTTATGAAGCTTGGAAAACTTAATCATACTTTTAGAACCTGTTTTGCCTAGCGTTTATAGAAATGTGAAGGACAAATGGTGTCTAGTTTTATTTTCTCTTTCTTCCTCTTCCTCTTGGATATACACAGAGCTCTTGGAAAATTCTTTCTAAGACTTTCAGACTGTGCAGGTATCATTATACAATGAAAACCCAACTCGAACCACTGCCAACAGGGGATCCCTTCATAGGGCAAGCCTATAGAGGCTTTCCGTGAGAGAAGGCAGCCTTATCTTTCTCTCTCTGGACCAACTGGTCGGTTTGAACTGCTGATCTTGGAGTAAACCATTCAATGTTTATCCTATAACACCATCAGAACTCCCTAAGTATATGATAACCCTACCACTGAGTTACTTTTACTTATTCATATATTATATATGTGTGTATATATATATATATTCTCTGAGAAAGTAAATCTTTAAGAGAACAGACAGCCTCACCTTTTCCCCAAGAGTTGCTAGTAGGTTTGACACAAGAGCCTGTGGTTAGCAGTCCAACCTTCACTCAAAGGTACCAACAGACCTGTTGGCGTATATGTTAGTGCTCACAAAGAAATGTATTCAAGTTGAGCCTGCAGGTTGTGTCCTCCCAGGTGCTGTGTGTTCCCACTGGATGTCACCATACTGCACGGCAGCTTCCCATCAAGTCCCTGATTATTCCACACAGCTTCCTCACCTGCAGTGCTCCTATCACTGCGGCAGAAAGAGTGGCCTGGATATACCTTGTCTCCCTTTAAGTTGTTGATTAGAGAGGTCCCTGAGAGTACCCGAGACTTCAATGTAGAACGGTGCTTTTCCTGAAATAACGCTTTCAGGTTGGACTTGCATTGTCCAGACTCATCCAAGCCTTGGACATGGGTCCCAAAAAGGCAGACCGGGAAACACATGGGAGTCAGAGACTGGACTTAATGTTCAGAATCAGGCCTCCCCTATGACTGAGGCTGTCTTACCTGCTCAAGCTGGAACTTAGAAAGCTGGTCCCTTAGTTCAGGGGGGACTCTCCAACTATCCTCTTCCAATATGCTCATAAAAATATGCTGTTAAGGCAATGTCACTTGGCTTGATCAGGCATGATTTAAGTCTTTCTTGAAAATCAGGTGAGCCCTCTGTGACAAAATATTTCCTAACCCTACTGATTCCAATAGCTTCAGGGAGTTCCATTCCTTTAAGGGTAAAAGAGTTCCCACAGCATATGCTTGCATGCTTCAGTTGATCGATAAGTAGTAGGTTTCTATCCTTGGACACAGAGGCTGCCACCTCGGGCTCCAGCATAGGAAGATTGGTGTGCACAGCACAGGGCAGGGCAGCATTCCCTTCTGTTGTGTGTTGGGTCTCTCTGGGTCAGAACCAACTCAAGGGCACTTAACAGACAACATCCTTTGCATGCTGTCATGAAAATTCCTGTTCATAAGTTTCTTCTTTTTTTTCTGTCAGCCTCGATATTTCTTATGGTGAAAAATATTGATATTTCTCAGTGGGAACAGGAGTGATTGGGAGAAGACAATATAAAACCCAGCTTGTGTCATGAAAATTTAGTATCAGCTTTTTCAAAATAATAGATCTGTGTGTCTTTATTTTAACAACTAAGAAAGAACCTTTTAAAAGGGATGTATATATGTATGTAGCTTTGGGGTATTTATTTGCCTTTATTTAAAAAATAGTCTGCAAATGATGCTTCTTTCCCTGATTGTGTGTGTGTGTGTGTGTGTGTTTGTGTCCCAGCGGCACTTGGTATTTACTACAATGTATTGGTTTTTCCCCCCCAGTTATTCAATTACTCATCTGAGTGAATGTTAAAGCAGGTGGCTTTCACATTTAAAAAGAAATGAGATTGATAGGAAAATAAATAAGTCAGTTAAAAAAGGGCATAAGACATGATAGACAATTTACTAAAAATGACATGCAGGCAGTCAACAACTAAATGAAGATATATTTGTGTTGATTGCAATAAGATAAATACAAAGTAAAGTAACAATGAGATACCACCTCAAACCAATGCTCTTAGCAAAATTCAAAAGTACAAAAACTAATAAAGAGAATGTAGAGAATGTGGAAAGGTTGGAATGCTCCTTTGTTGCTGGTGGGCCTGTAGATTTATGCAATTGCTAGGGAAATCAGCATGGCACCTCTTTAAACAAAGGCAAATACAATCACTTTATCATCCTGCTATCCCTCTACTGGATACGATACTCTAAAAAAAAAAAAGGATACCACATGAACACTTATGCACACTTACATTTACTGCACTAATTTACATAGTAGAAAAGATGGAAACAAGCAGAAACTCTGATTACAAAGGAATGGGTAAACAAATCCTGGTCCAGTAAAAGAATGGAATATTATGCATCAATAACAAACAATGCTGATTCTCTTAAATGCCCCCAAACACGGACAATACCAGATGACCTTAAAAGCTAGGCAATCTTATAAGGAGAGTGGGGGAAGAAGAAAGGAAAAAAGGACGTGATATCAAGGGTCCAAGTAGAAAAACAATATTTTGAAAATGCCAGTAACATATGTACCAATGTTTTTGATACAATTGGATTGTTATAAGAGTTGCAAAAGCACCCAATAAAGTGATTTTTTAATTTTATAAAGACAAATATTAAATGGCATCATTAATATAGGGGAAGATAATAATTAATAAAAAGAAAAAGCAGTTGTCACACCGAAGGATAAGATTTGGAAGACTATAAGGGGGCCAGAAACTGGGATGTGGGTTGGTAGAAGGCAGGGGCAGGACATTATGGAGGGAGGGAGAGAGGAAGGATGGGAATTATGGGTAAACACACATACATGTATTCACGGTTTAACGGGATGCTAAGACAAATTTGAGTCAATGACATGGATTGTACCACTACACAGAATATATTATCTTTCAAACCTCAAATAAAGTTTAAAGTAGGGGGACAGAGAGGGAGGATGAGGGCTTAAAGTCTTTAAAACCTCTACAGATTCCTTACTCCTTGGATTTTGACCTTGGTCTGTGTGACTAACAAGGGAGGAGGCATCAAGCTGACGTAGACTTGGGTTCTTTAGGGACAGGCAAGTTCATATCAAACATTGGGGGGAGAGTGAGATTCCACTAAGTGTACTGCTTTCAGAATATACTGGTTGATTCAATATGGCAGCAAAGAAAGAGTTCGAAGTGATATGGCAAATGTGGTTGTGAGTGAATTGGCAATGATGACACCATTTACAAGACTCCAAAACGGGTCGCACTACTGGCTGCTACATGGAGTCACAGTGAGTCTGGCGGGCTGGGCAGCATCGAACAACTCTAATTGCTGCATGGCAGTGAAAACCAAAGCAGTGTGTGACGGATTAAGTTTCAGTACAAGATGTGATTGGGGTTGGGGTGGAAGAGTTCTCCAATAACTTCACAATTAGATCTTTAATCTCGCGAGTGAAACTGCCTGAACTAGAGATCGAATTTTACAGGTTACCATGGCACAAATAAATGTGTCGGGCACTGTTCTAGTGCTTTGGGAACCTTAAGCCAGTCAATCCTCAAAAAACTCTATGAAATATGCAATGGATTTAATAGTACATTAAGTCCCTTGGCTTATGTCTATGCAAAACTTCAGAGGGTCACCTAATTCAGAAAGAGGTCTTTCTTTGTACAAGTGGAGATGAGACCATACTGCATTCAGATGATTAGTGTCCTTAGAAGAAGAGGAGAAAGCACCCCGACACACAGAAGATGCCCCGGTGAAGATTTGCAATCACAGGCTCACAAAGCAAACTGTGGCAAGGGCCGACAGAAACTAGGCGGAGTCTTCTTCCCTACAGCCTTCGAAGGGAGCCTGGTTGGGCTGACACCTGCATATCGGAGCTACAGCCTCCAGAACGATTGGGGAGATGTTTGCTGTCTCAAGTCTGTGTGTGTGTGTGTTCATTAGAGTATTCCTAGAAAACTGATACCAGGAGTGCCTGCTCTTTGATCAGTGAGGACAATGAAACCCAGATGCACACATGCAGCTTCTGTAATACTCTGCCAAAGTTGCACAAAGCTAAGTGCAGTTAGAATTTGAACTCCGAATGTTTGACTTTGGATTTTAGCATTTAACCCCGACCTCCACTGCTCCTGATATTCCTTTATTTTATTACCTGCTAATAACAAGTGACCAAACCAACCCACGTGGAAGGAAGCGGGGTTGACAGCACAGCATTCCCTGGAGACAAGCTGTCGCTCTGACTTTCCACAATGTTAGGCTCCAGCCACTTTTCTCTGTCTCATCTATTTGGTCATAAAACCATTCTTTACTGAAGTAAACACAGTCACTAGGTAAGCGGCAATAAAGAGCTATGAAAGATACGGATTTATTTATAAATAAATCCATCGCCATTATCTGTGACACTGTCTACAACTCATTTTCTAAATCCTTTTCATCAGAATCACTGTGTACCTAGCCTCGTTTATGGCTGGATTTAATGGTTCCTGTGACCTACAACTCTGTAGGTCAACCAGATTTTCTATCTTACCTCCATCAGAAAACAATAAATAACCCTCGGTTGTGGATTTTGTAACTATGGTAAACTCATATCACATTAATTACTTTAAAGCCATTATTTTTATGTGACTAACTATGTGTCATATGGCTACAGACCTATGATTTGCTGAAGAGAGTTCTCTAGGATGCTATCTGGATCATTTGGCTGGTCAGATCCAAGCCCAGGTCTCTCAGTAACAGTATTCACTACAATTAATTCACAGAACATTTTAGGAGTTGGAATCAAGTTAATGACAATGCTGGGTGCATGCATGGTGCTGTAGAGACAATGTTTCATTTAACCCTCACCATCATACTCTGAGAATATTAGCTGTAAATTTTACATGGGAATAAGGATGAGCAATGGAAATAATAACCAAAAAAGGACTACCCAGATTGAATGATTGAAGTTGAAATTCTCTGGTATCAAGAAGCAAGCTTCCTTCTTTTTCTGCTATGCTTTAAATGCATATAAAATGAAGATGATCATAAAAGCTATAAAGAGGTGAATTGTGAAATAGGTATAGAATATCGGAGGGGGACCCCCCAAAAAAAACCCAAATGGACATAAATGCCAACTCACTGCATTTGGAGTTCATTCCACCAGGTCAGACTGTTAATCAAGCTTTCTATTTAGAAGTTCTGAAAAGATTTCATAACAGTGTGTGCCACAAGAAGGCCTAATTTGTGGCAGACAGGGAATTCGTTTTGCCACCACGACAATGCACCCATCTCAGTGTACAAGAGTTTGCCAAAAAACAGCATGCCTCTCTTGCCCTGCACACTTAATTCATCTAACCTCATTCCAGGTGACTTCTTTTTGTTTTTGTGAATACAAATGAAAGGATGGTAATTTGAGAACAGAGAAGAAGTGAAGATAAAAATGAAGGGGATGCTGCCAGACACCCAAACAGATGAGTTTGACAAATATTTAGAGGAATGTGAATACAGATTTAAAAAATGTATTGAGTGTAATGGAAATTACTTTGAAGGTGATAAGATTGTTTTATTAAAAAAGAATTAAATATATAGCTTTGAAAAAAAAATCCTTTTGGGGTCTCTCTCTGAAGGGATGACTGATGCATAAGACTTGGTCTCTGTCAGCCTGCGCAGGTCTTACTTCTTTTTCCTTCTTTGTTTTTCTCTATTTTTTTTCTGTTTAATAAACTTGCTCTTTAATTTGGGAGAAAGAAAGAAAGAAATTCTTTTTGGGGGGTAGTGGTGTGGGTAGTTTAAAAACGGTACTCATGTCTTTAATTCTCTCTCAATTTTGGGAGCAGTTATCTTAAGATCCTCCATGAGCATCGACGTCAAATGGATCTCAGCTGACAGTAGAGCCTATCACAACAAACACTTACTTGTGCTTCATTGACTACACAGAGGCATTCTCCTGTGTGGATTTTAACAATGTAGGGATAACACGTTAAAGAACATCCCAAACACATGTGAGTCTATGGAAACTGTATGTAGACTGAGATAGCATTTGAATGTAAAGGTGGATATTGAATATAAGGGTAAAAATAAGATGAACTGGGCTGGATTCTTTCACCACACGTGTTCAGTCTGTATGCTGCGTCCATAATCTGAGAGACTGGGCTCCATGGAGAAGAACATGACACCAGGGTTGGAGGAAGGCTTGTTAACAACTGTGATATGTAGAGCATATCTATCTCCTTACTTGCCCAAAGCAAAATAACTTGAAGTACTTACTGATGAAGACCGAGGACTGCAATCTTCAGGATGGATTACATTACAAGAGTTCTCACAATAAACACCAGGAAAACACTCTTATAAACAAGAAATATTGACGTTGGCAAGGATTTCATTTTACTTAGATACACAACTGATGCTCATAGATGCAGTGGTCAAGAATAACCTGTGTTAAAGGTTTGAGGACTAAGGTGCACCTGATCCAAGGTACAGTATTTTCAAAAGCTTCAGATGCATATACGTGCAAGCTGGACAATGAGAGTTGTGGTAGCAGTCCTCAGTCAAGCTGGTCTGACTGTTGTAAAGCACCATGCAGTCCACTTCTGGGGGATTAACCACTGAAAATATTGTGAACAGCAGGAGACCAGGAATAATGAAGCTGAAAGAACTCTGAATTACAATGTTGGCAAAGAATATTGAATATACCATGGCTAGCCAGGTAGACAAATGTACTGATGTTAGCAGAAGTGCAGCAGAAGGCTTCTTGAAAGAAAGAGGCCAAGACTTCATGTCACATACTTTGGAAGTGTTCTCAAGAGGGCCATCTCTGGAGAAGAGCATCCTGTTTGGTACACTAGAAAGATGTTGGTGGAAAAGAAGAAAACCCTCAGGGATCAGCCACCAAGAAACTAATGAAGAACAGCTGAGAAGTGTCTGGAATTGTGTCCAAAGATGGCCTGTCACGTTGAAGGCACTCAAAATATAACAGGGAAAGAGCTTCCTCGTAAAAGTGAGGATTGATTTTATCAATATGGACATAGCAATTTTCAGGATTTTCATTTGCTGATGAGACATGAGTAAAAAAAAAAAAAAGATACAGCAAACATCCATTAATGATGGATGTTTCCATCTAGGAAAATTGGAAGTTGTCAAACACAAAATGGAATACAGATATCCTAAGCATTATTGGGTTGAAATGGATTGAAATTGGCTCTATGGAGTCAGAGACTCATATGATTTACTACGGCAAAACTTAAAATTTAAAAAGAATAGCAGCATCTCATTCATCATCAAAGAAAGTACTGGGGGGGGGGGGTACAGCTACTATCAAGTGTCCACACCAACCTCTTCACAGAAGTGAAGCATACTGCCTATTGATCAGTTGCAACCACAATCAGTGTGTGCTGATAACAACTGGCAATTAGAATGCAGAACTTGGGAACAAAGAAGAAATAGTTCTTGGAAAACATGGCCTCGACAGTAGAAAGCTGGAGGTCTCATGAGACAGGTTTGCAAGACCAGTGATTACATGCAAATATTTCTTCAATAATAGAAATGAGAACTAGACACTTCACCATCTTGGAATACTCAGGAATCAAGTTGACTGTGTTTGGGGGGAAGAGACCAGGGAGAAACTCAATATCAGCAGCAGAAACAAGGCCAGGAGCTAACTGTGGAACATAAATTGCTCGTCTATACATACAGTTTGAAGCTGAAGAAATAATATTTAAGTCCATGGGAGTCAAAATACAACCTTACGTATATATTACATTTCAAGATCATGTGCTGAATGAATTTCAAGCCTTGAACACAAAGAACAGATGGGACTCAAGATGAGGAAACCCAATTGTGCATGGACATGAAGAAATCAAAAGATTATTAAAAAGAATGTAAAAGGTTGAAGCACATGTCACAAGAAACCATTGAAATTGCTATTAACTATGGAATTGCTAAAGTGACTATAAAAAAAGGAAAAACTAAACAGAACATTTCAAAGAGCAGTTAGAAAAGACAGTGTATAATAATGCAATGTGCAAAGACTTAGATTTGAAAGCCAGAAAAGAACACGTTGAATTTCTCAAATTGAAAGCACTAAAAAAAATGTTCAGGCTAAAAGTACAATATAGAAGGAGTCTGTGGGCAAAACAGGGAATGATGCAAGGAGCATCAAAAGAAGATGAAAGAAATACACAGAGTCACAGAGTCACTGTACTAAAAGGCAATATGTGATGAAGAAATGATGGTTTTGAAGGATGAAATCCAAGCTTCACTGAAGAAAAACAAGGCTCCCGAAACCAAGTGAATACTAATTTAAGTGTTTCAAGAAAAATTAATGCACTGCTGAAAGCACTTACTAGTTTATGCCACAAAATTTGGAAGACAGTTATCAGACGAAGCTATTGGAAAAAGAACTCTATCTGTGCCTACTCCAAAGAAAGGTGACCCAAGAAAATGCAGAAATTTTCCCTCACTATCATTGGTATCACATGCAAGTAGGATTTCTCTGAAGATCATCCAACAATAGTTGCCATATATTGATGTTGCAAAATCTGGTGTCAATTTGAGAGAATTATGGGTGAAGGTATGGGATGAAGACAGAACTTTTCCACAATTATTATACTCTAAAATACTAAGCAAGCAATTTACCAACATTTCGTGTGCTAGCCATGCTCACTGAAACTCCCAATTTTATGAGGTCTTTGTCTGACTCCTGATGAGGCTAAGATAGCTGATCTCCCTGATGCCCCCAGTTTTCTGAGGGCTCTGCATGACTCAAGTTAGGATAGTGATCTGCTTCCATCGAGGACTATGGGTAGGATCAAGAGTCATTGTCAATGACCCCTAACAATATAGACCTGTTCACCTACCCCCCGGAATCTGAAGTCCCTCCTTATCACATTCCTCTCCTCTTAGTCATGAGACATCCCTAAAGACAGCCCTTAAGACAGCCCCCACTCACAGTGTATCCTGACTGAGTGACTAGAGAAATTGTGTCCTGTTAGGATACAAAAACGGGGAAAATTAATGTTCGCTCTCCTCCTCCACGCGGACCACCATACTGGGCAGAGATGAGCATGTTTCCCTGATGTGATGTATGTCCATTATTGTTACTTTCTTTCTCTGTGTCATGATCTCAATATCGTTATTATAATGAATAATTATCACTGCACAGCTGCCCGTTGAACGCTTGCTGTAAGCATATCAGAGGCCGGTCAGCTGTGATATGAAGGGGTGGCCTCTCAATCAAGATATAAACAATGAGGTCTCTGGATGGGCATGACCTTCTCCTGAGAATTCTGGGAATTCCTGTTTTCCCTCCTTGGAGGCAGGAGACACTTGTTTTCTCCTACTCACTCCCTGGGAGACATTGCAACTGACAAGACACGTGGAACTCTGCTAGTGCCCTGAGCTGGAGAAGCCACATGGACCTCCCCTGATGCAGCAGAACAGAACCCTGGACCTGGAGAAGCCATGTGGAGACCCCTGCCAGTGCTGAGATGCTTATACTGCCGCCACTGGACCTACAAGACTTCCCACCCATTGGCCCGTGATCTTCCTGTATTCGGGACCATTGCATGTGCTTCATGAGCCTGAAGAGGGTTCTATAGATTGGAATCAGACATATGGGCTAATATCAGACTTGATCCGTACTGGGCTGGGATGTTTTCTCATTATCGAACTGCTCTTATGTATAAAACTGTTTCGTGCACACATATCCGTGTTTATGAATTTGTTTTCATAGTCTACCCAAACTAACACACCACACCCTATTGATGGGAACTATCAAAATTCGAGCTGGATTCTGAAGAGAATGTTGAATAAGGCATATCATTGCTGATGCCAGGTGGGCAGATCTTGGCTGAAAGTAGAGGCTACTAGGAATATGCTTGCTGGTGATTGTATTGACTATGCAAAGGCATTAGATATGTGCCTCTTAACAAACTGTGGGTAGCTTTGAGAAGAGGGAGAATCCCAGAACACTTCGTCGTGTCCATGCAGAATCTATGCACAGACGAGGAAACACCATTCAAACACCTAGGGGATGCTGAATAGTTTCACATCACAAAGGCCTGCCTTCATCAGGATTGCATTCTTTCCCCATACTTATTCAGTTTTGATGCCAAACAAGTAACCTGAGGGACAGGCCTATAGGAGGAACACAGCCTCAAAATTGGAGAGCGGCTTTTGGATAACCTGCAATATGCACGTGACCCAATTTTCCTGGCTGGAAGCCAAGGGGGCTTGAGCCATTGCTGATGAGGTGCAAAGAAACCTCCAGTATAGAATTCAGTCCTATGCAAATAAAAGCTCTCATAACTGGACCAAGAGATGACATCATGATAAGCAAAGAGAAGATGGAAACTGCCCAGGATTTCATTTCACTTGGACACACAATCTGTGTTCATAGAAGCAGCAGTCAAAAATATCAAATGGCGCATTGATGTGGTACACCTGCCGCACAAGACTCTGAAAGAGGCTGAAGAGCGAAGTGGTTCCTTTGAGGATTCAGTTAGGCCTGACCTGAGCGCTGGTGTTTTCATGCACCTCATTTGTCTTTGAAAGTGCATAAGGAAGAGAGCAGAGTAATTGATGCATTTGAACAGGCTCTCAGAGGAGCAAATAAATCTGTCTTGGAGGAAGTACAGCGGAACACTGCTTAGAATTGAGAAGATCCATCTTTGTCTGGTAGTTTGGACACGTTGTCAGCAGAGATCAGTCCCTGGGAAGAGAGGCCCTACTCACTAGAGGAACGATTCAACCAACACACCCAGGAAGACAGACCGTCAAGGAGATGGACGGGGCCACACGGGCTTCCAATCTGTTGTCCTGACTGGGAACCACCTGGAAGGACCCTAAAAATAATGACTAAGGGGTGAATACAAACCACGAATAATGTTGTTCTTAAAAGAGAAAGGCCTTTGGGTTCTTCTTTCTTTAGTTCAGGCCCATTTCAAACAAAAACTACCTCTTTTATCAAGAGAATCTTCCAGGATCATTTGCTTGCAGCTTTTTAACTTGTGAGCCACCAGGGGGCGCTGTATTATCATAATTGTCCCTTTGAAAAAATTCTGGAAAAAGCAGGGAACTTCGTTTGTCAGTGAAGAAAGTGCCGAGGCCCTCGCCCTTGCCCACGTAATGTTTATTTAAGGGATGAACACACTTCTAGTCTAGTGGGTTCTTTTGGCCAATGGCCCGGGCCCGAAGAGAACATTATTTACAGAGCACATACTGCAGTGGCTCCATGGGATCTGTTCTGGTCTAGTGAATAATTATATAATTATGCGAAATATCTATTTATCTCAGGGATCAGGTGGGATTAAAATCCCAGTCTGGAAAACTAGGGATGCTGATATCAATGCAAAGACGTCTTTGGCTTGGCTGGACAAGTGGAACACGGGACCTGGGGTGATTCAACAATTAATTAATCTTGAATATCACAAGGGAAAGTTTTGGGATTGTGAGCGGAGCCCTGTGATCTTTTCTTAGAACAAATTTTTTTCACTAATATCGACCTATGGATATGTTGCCTAAAATGTATTTGCATTGAAACTGCATCTACAGGGTGGCTATGGATTGAAGCAGACTTATTGGTGATGAGGTTTTTCAGAATCAACTCAATTGCAATGAAGTAGAGATAATAAAAGGAGAAAGGATTGGAGGAATTCTGCTTCTGTCAAGATTGACAGTCTTGGAAACCGGGTGGAGCCTGTCCTACTATGCCCTAAAATGTCACTGGAATCGCCTAGGTGGCAATAGGTCTGGATTTGGTTTTAAAGAAAATGAAGTGCCCTGTTGGTTCAGTGGTTAAAGCAATTGACTGCCAATCCAAAGGTCAGTGGTTGGAACCCAGCGGCAAGGCGGTGGGAAAGAAGGGTTAGATGAGTTCCTGTAGACAAGCTTATCTTTGCAAACCTCAGGGCCGTTCTACTCATGCTAGAAGGTCCCTGTGAGTGAGGACCACTGTGAAAGCACTGAGTGAGGTTTGGAGGGGTTTCAGAGACAATGAAAACTTTCTCAGAAGATTCGATCTCAGCCCACAAACATAAAGTAGGTATTTGAAGGAAAATATCAAATAAGGAACTGTGCAGTTACATTTAAAACCCATAGGAAGAACTATTAGGTATCCGAGTAAGCGATCATAGCAGGACTTGGTTACTGATGATCGGGTAATGTGGCACAGAAAGCACATTTAGTAAAAATTCTTTGTGACGTTTTAAACCTCCCAATGTACAGATTTATACCTTTAAGAACACACATTGTGTTGAAGTAATGGAACTTTTTTTCTTACGAGTCTACTCAAATATCACCTTTGGGGTCACACAGTGATATATATACTTATGTAAACATTGTAGAAGTTCTCAGTCATCGGACATCTTGTGCTTCCTGAAATCTGTTTACTTGTCAGCCTTCTCTACCTCTTTCCTCCTTTTTTCCTTTGCGTGTGTTACCAAGGACCTCAAAGAATCCACACACTTTAAAGAATTAAATAATTAGTAATTCACTGACAGCCTCAGATTCAGAGGGGTGATAACCACCATTTCAAGACCTTTTTCAGTTCTGGTTCATGCTGTATTTAAAGTTGAGATTGTCTTTTGGGTAGCAGACTGATGTAAACATGTCAGAACTTTGCTCAGGGATAACTTTTTGTAAATTAAGATCATTTTAAATGCACTTTAAAGAATAAAGTGCTACAGCCTTACTTAAAAGTGCAATGCATAAAAGTCCTGTATAAAAAACAGGTGGATGTATCAAAGAAAAGGGAAGCAGAGTCGAGGCCTGCTGATTACACAAATAATACATCCCACGGTTATCACATGCTTTTTATTTTGTGGACTTAATAATTCCCTCACACTGTGAGCTCTGGACATTCTCACTGGTATATTTTGCTCTAGATGACAAATGTAAAAAACTCTAAAATCTTCCTTAAATTTTGGCAAAGGGTATTATAGGACTTAGTATTCAGATGGTCAACATAACCCAAAGCTAAGGCTTATACTTTTGTGCTTGGATCTAATATGTATCCATTTATTATCTACAGCAAGGTTGATGGACTTTACTGTCCCACAGAAATAGAGAAACTGGTTTTGTCGCAAGTGAAATCTAGGTTATTTTATCACAAATCTCTTCAGAAAAGCACCCACAAAATTCCTCTCCACAGCATTTAGCACAGATCTTTTCTTTTTTTTTTTTAAGTTCAGACAAGAATATCATTTAAATGAAAAAAGTCCAGAAAAGCTTTGTATCTGCTGGTGGTGAAAGAGGTTTGTAAAGAATGTAATCTTATCGTTGGCCCATAACTTTTTTCTCAGTTTCTCAAGGCAAGTTTTTTAAAACACCGATTTTAAATTGGATTTCCATTCATTTACTCTGGAAGTTTGAGGTGTAATCCAGTTTTCCGCAAGCCATGGAGATGATGTAGAAATTCCGAATGCAGAAGCGTTCACTACGGCCGGGCCCAGCAGTTACCCACGCTTGTGAACTCAGGGCATTAGAAACAGGCAGCCAGAGTGAGGACAGTAAGATCACACGCAGCCTCCTTTTTCAACAGGAACCCGTGGTGGGGCCGTGGCTAAGTGGTTTTCTTTCTAATCTAAAAGTTGGTGGCGTGAGCCGACCCCAAGACTGCTGCAGAAAAGCCTGGTGGGGGGTGTGCTTCTGTGAAGATCACAGCTGTGGTGACCCTTGACATTAATTCTAGTCTGGCTTGCAGTAAGGCACTATGAGCATCTGACAACAATAACTAAAAGTTTCACTTTTATTCCCTTTCCTCATCTCTCCAAAGCATTCAAAAAAATACAGTACCTTAACAAGGAGTCATAAACTTTCTGCACAATTTGGGTAAATTCTCAACTCTGAGCACAGTGTTCTCTTGCCTGGGTTCTGCCCACGAGCCTCGCAATTTCCCCAAAACACCTCTGCTTTCACATTCAGGGCTTCAACTCTTCTCCTGCAATCCACCTCTCACGCTTCTCTATTAAAATCTTCTTCTCGCTCTTAATCAACAAAAGAGTATGTCTTCTGTGAAGTCTTCCCTGTGACAAATAGAGGTAAATATTTCTCCTTGGCATCTGGATACCATTGTCCCTAACAGCTTTAAGGAACCTATCATAATTATTTTAGGACACAAATTCTTTTTCCATTAGACTATGTTTTCCCTATGCAGAGGGACTACATTTAGACCCTGTTGAACTTCAAGAGCCTAATGCATGACCTGGCAGACAATAGGCACTTTATAAATGTTTGTGAAATGAATTATAGATGAATGAATAAAATATGAAGATACTCTTGAAAAAATTTCAATAAGGCTAAAATGTATCCAAGTTAAACTGACATTTTCAATCTGAAGATCACTCACTTACTACTTTAGCATTTATTTCACACCTTCTCTAATATCAAGACCAGAAAGACATTGGTCTGTACTTAAGCAATTCACAGTCTAGCAAGAGGAGACTAGAGACATACATAGATAAGGTCATCTCGTGCATTCTGACTCTCAAAGGAGCATAATTCAACAAATGTAGGGGTAGTGGTTGAGAACAGAGAAAAACCTTGATGGAAATGAAATTGTCAAACAAAAGCACCAAGGTAAAAAGTCATAAAGCACACACTAAAATGAGGTGGACAGTGTCAAACACTGTTAAGCATTCAACTAGTCAAAGATTGGCAGTTCAAAACTACTCAAAGGAGCCTTAGCAGATAGGTCTGGTAATCTGCTTCTAAAAGACACATAGCCCACCAAACAGTTGTACTCTGCATATCCGGGGTCACCATGAGTTGATATCATTTCAACAGCAGCAAGCTGGGATAATAAGCTGAGCAAGTCTGGGAAATCCAGATAATCAACAGCACCTTATCGTCTTCCAGGAGCCCAAGGTTTAAGGAATTGATATCCATTTGAAGAGTTGTCACCAAGAGTGAACAGGGTCAGATTTGGGAAGTAAGCCTGTGTGGAGGTAGGTGGGCTGATGAGAGAGATAAGATTAAATAGAGATAGGTTTAGAGTGAATATATGTTAGATAGATGAATATACAATGACAATTTCAAACCATAAAAATGACTACAGGCTGAGCCCCGGTGGTGTACTGGTTGTACGCGAGACTGCGGCCCACTGAGATGGAGGTTCAATTCCAGCTCCACAGGAGCAAAGCGTGGGCCTCCTACTCCCACCACCAGAGGGCAGTGATGCCTAATAAAACTAAAAAAAATAAAATAAAAAACTAAAAAATTACTACAGACAGAGATGTCAGACCTTAAGCATGGGAGCACAAATCTTATAAAAGATCTCCATTAAGTTATAAGAGTGAAGAATCTCTGGATTTTAATTAAGGCGAGCTGAATAGACAAAATAAGAGTAAGACAACATTTCTTAGAAAGCCATTAAGAAAGCTCATCACTGCTGGAGACAGCAGAGTGTATACAAAGGAAAGAAAAAGTTTCAAAATTTAGATAAACCAAAGAAGCAGACAGTGTATGAAAAAAAAAACAAATATCTCACGGAGAGAGGTACAGACACTAACAGAAGCACAACAGACAAAGTGGCATTGAAAGATAGCTTGCAAAGCTTATAAAGTATGACTTCAGTTATCTTTCAGATCACAAACTTCCTCTTCCTTTTAAGTTGAAACTGCTTCCTTTTAGTTTCAACTGCTTTAAGAGACAAGCACAGCAAGAGTCTTTGCAACCACGCAGTTTTCTGAAATGGTGGTTCCGGGACTAACCCAGGTTTCGAACTAAGAATAAAGGGGTTCGTTCACACGGCCAACCAGTTATGCTAGCTTCTCTGGTGCTCTTGTTTTAGACAGACTCTGTTTTGAATTTTTGAACTCGTGTTTGACCCAGTGCTGCCTAGACACCCCCTGAAAAAAGGAACCAAGAGAGAACTCAGACAATATGGCTATATAAACTGCCCAAACCAGAACCAGTGCCCCAAGAGACAAAGGGAACCTGACAGCCCTACAAAAACAGTTTACTTTGTAAGTTCAGAGAGATTGCTGCGATGGCATATATGTCTTTGCTGCAAACTGCTCTCCTTTAATAAATGCTTTAATGCAACTGTGGGTTTCTAGTTTTTGGTCCATGCCTGTCTCTGAGAATATCACAATTTAGTCTTGTACAGTAAGGAGGAGGCCCTTTAAGATGGGCACCTTTGCTCCTCTGGAAGCCTCACTTTTCTTCTCTTATGAAAAAAATCATCCTATTTATCCTCCATAGCTCTCTCTAAAGATAAAATAAGCAAACAGCATTCTGCATATGTGGAAGCACTATACAGGCCTAAGACATTATGAATATTATTTTTTCTCTCTGACTTAAGCAAACAGTAAATCTCCAAGAAAGATAAAGACCTTCTAGTAGGCTCACATCCATAAAGAAGTCATGCAAACTTCATCCAAGAAAACACCAGGGAACATCGAATGAAGTATTAAATGAAGGAAGGCAAGCCCTAAAGACAGCCAGCTGCCTATTCTTCTCTTGAAAAGATGCATTTCTGGAATTCTCATTGGCATCAATAAGAGCTGTGTGTGTGACTCTTGGCATGCTGATAGTTTAGCATTCACCCACAGAAATGCTAATGCGTGTGGTGCTCATATACTTCAAAGTTCGAGAGACAGATTACACTAGGTTTAGTACCCTTATACAGATGCAAACATATATTTTAAACTATATTGACTGAGGTAGTTACATAACATGTTGTCAACTTGAGATTTAAGAGTGAATGGGGTGGGGGATAGCCTTCCAATCAGGTCACAGCTTGATGACTTCATTTGGAGGTGCTAAGGAGAGAAATAGATCATGAGAGGTAGGATGCAGGCTGACTCCCTGGGAGACATTCCACTGGAGAAGATTCGTGGTGCTAACTTAGTGCCCTGAGCTGCAGGAGTCAAGTAGAGGCTCCTGCTAGCACTGAAATACTTACACCACGACTGGATCCACAAGAATTTGCACCCACTGGCCTGTGATCTCCCTGAATTCGGTATCATTTCATGTGTTTCATGAGTCTGAAATGGGCTTTCTAGATTGACATCAGACTTATGGGCTAATAAAAGACATATGGATCTAATTTGGACTGGCTGGGACATTTCCTCAGCATTCAATTGTTCTTGTATAGAAAGCTCTTTCTTATACACGCATGAGTGTCTCTCTGGATTTGTTTCTCTAGTCAATCCAGACTAATACACTGACAAAAACAGGGATAATAATTTGAGAATCCTTTGTAGGAATGATTTATTCTAATTAGCAGTAGCTTAATATCAGCAAGTCAACAGGTTTCAGAAAATCAACAACTAACCATACAACAGAAAAACAATAATAGGGAAATATCAAAGGGATACAGAAGTTAATGGAAAGAGACCCCGTGGTCAACATGGAGACTATTTTTGCTATAACCCAAACTATATATATATATATATATATATATATATATATATATATACTTGAGTTCATATTCATAAGTTTTAAAATAATTAAAAGAAATGGTGAGGAGCTAAATCTTCGATATAGAACAATATTAAAAAATGTATGTCGATACTTTGCCATATGTCTTTAGTGTAAGCTGAGTATAATGACTTCCTTTAAAAGCAGTGATTTTCAACATGTGGGTCGTGACCCCTTTGGGGGTCGAACTACCCTTTCACAGGAGTCACCTAAGACCATCGTAGAATACATGTTTCCAATGGTGTTCAGAACTGAGACACCAGTCCTCTGTCCAGCTCCAGGGGATCTACCCACATGTTGATATGCCCACAGATAAGTACCTGAAGTGACGACTGCTACATGTTACATCATGCTTCAAGACAAAATTTCATTTGTCAGTAGGAATAAATACTTCACAATATATAACAACATATTGTTTTGTGATTCCTCACTATGTTTTAATAATGTTCAGTTTATAATTATGACAATACATCCTGTGTATCAGATATTTACAAGCTCATTCATAGCAGCAGCAGCAAAAGTGCAGTTATGAAGTAGCAGCAAAAATAATAATTTTATGGTTGGGGGTCACCACAACATGAGGAACTGTATGAAAGGGTCTTGGCATTAGGAAAGTTGAGAGAGAGAGAAAGAGAGAGAGAGAGAGAGAGAGAGAGAGAGAGAGAGACTGCTCTAAAGAGTTGCAGAGAAAAACATGTGAGTGGTCGGGATGGAGAGTGCATTTGGAGAACCCTAGGTAACACTACCTCTGCTAGCTTTTCCAGGTCCTGTTGATAGTGTCACCTTAATATCATGTGTTGAAATGTTACTTTTCATCTGAGAGTGTTATTTCAAAAATCTGCAACTCTAATCATGCTCAAGAACACCCAAAACAAGGGAAGTCTGCCAAGAGGAGCACAAGTAGCCATGATTGTTAGGGAGGAAGAGGCTGGATAGGGGGTTATCCCTCTCCACACCTGAAGGACCCCTACGGAGGTTGTTGCAGGATTGGGCAAGCCTTGACCAGACATAAGGACTACTGAGCATCTGCCAATTCAAGCCCAAGCAGCCCAAATGAGGCCCAGTTGGGCTTAATTCAGCCAATGGGGTCAACCAATTCTTTTGACCATGCCTCCAGCAAAAGGTCTCAACTACCTGAACCACGAGACTGCCTCACGTTTTGTCTTTCTCACCCTTCCGCTCAGCCATGCCACAGGCTCTCTGGCCTCAGGCTACCACGTGAGAGTGCACAGTCTCACAAAAGTTGCCCATGGTCAGTGACTGTAAACCCTGGAACTTCTTCCGTCCTTTATAAAGACTCACTTGGATCACAAACCACGCTTTCGCATGAATTCGTTCTCATGAGAAAACAAGAACCCAGGTCTTTCCCACCGAGAAAGTTAATAGGATGACTAAGTGAAACCTGGGATCCTGAATAGGGCCCCGGGATTGAAAACGGCTATCACTTGAAAACCTACTCTGATGACTCAACAGTGCGTTTAACTCCATAAATAAGGCATCAGCATCATTCATTAATTGTAACAAATGTACCACCGTCGTGGATGATGTAAATAACAAGAGAAAATGGATGTGAGAGCAATGGGAACTCTATACTCACAATTCTTCTGGAAAGTCTAAACGGTTTTAAAATATAAACTTTATTCTTTCAAATATGTAACCTAAGCTAGAATTGACTCAATTTAAAGAGTAGTGTTATTCATAGGAGAAACAAAGATTTTAATCAGAAGTTTAAAAATGAAATGAAAGGGCTGAGCCCCGGTGGCGTAAGTGGTTGAGTGCGGGACTGCACTCAACCTGTGAGCTTGGCAGTTCAAATCCAGCAGCCGCTCTTAGAGCAGCGCTGGGTAGCTCCCACAACCACCAGAGAGCAGTGATGCCCTTCCCCCCCCAAAAAAAAAAAAAACGATAAAAAAGATATGAAAATTAATAACCAAAATATAATTGGAATGAAATATACTTGGATTCCCAAATGATTTGGAAAATAATGATCTCACAAGGCCCCTCATTATGGGGCCTAGGACTTTGAACTTTTTATGGGAGCAAAGGTCTTTGTGGTGGCCCTTGAACGATGTAACTGTCACTGCATCTTCTTAAAGATTTCACAGGGACTGAGCCCTGGTGGCACAGTGGTTGTGTGCAGGACTGTGGCCCATTGGGTTGGCAGTTCAAATCCAGCAGTAGCTCTCTAGGAGCAAGGCTGGGCCTCCTGTTTCCACCAGAAGGTAGTGATGCACACACCCCCCCCAAAAAAAAAAAAGATTTCACAGATGTGCATTAGCAGGAGGAATGAAAATGATGAGCTGCGTGTGGCCTAAAGTCATTTTGCTCAACCACGGGCCAGTCCATTTTATCTCCAGCCACAGACACTAACATGAATGTCCCTTCTTTTCTGAAAGCATCACCTTTCTGTTCCCCCAGCTAAGTATGGGTCTTCTCGCATTCACAAAGAACTTGGTCCTGATCCCCATCTAAGGACCTGCCACTGCTTCTCCTGATCCCCATCTAAGGACCTGCCACTGCTTCTGCTCATTATCTCATGTGTGCTCTTCCCCCCCCCCCCCCAGAGTACAGGGAGGGTAACTGGTCCTCCAAGAAAGGTGAAACTGTTTTTCATCTTGCATCCATACCACTGAACACAGTACTTGATACACAGTTTATGATCATAGGTACTTTGTGACTGTATATTTTTAGTGGCTACATGTGTACTCTACTGTGGAAGGTACATAGTGTGATGTCGATTTGAGAGGATTATGAGTGAAGAGGTGGAGTCTAGTCTGTCAATTGAATCGTAGCCAATGAACCCGCTGTGTGGGTTTGGACTTCTCTTGAGAATTCTGGGTATTTTCCTCCTTGGAGGCAGGAGACACTTCTTTCTTTCTGCTCACTCTCTGGAAGATGCTCTATTGACAAGACACATGGCACTAGACCTCATGCCCTGGGAACTGGAGAAGCCATGTGGAGTCCCCTGCCAGCAATGAGCTGCTTACAATGCCACTGGATCCAAAGGCTTTCTCCCCACTGGCCTGTGATTGTACTGCATTAGGTATCATTGCATGTGTTTTGTAACTTGGAGAACTTTATAAATTGGTATTGGACATAGGCGATAATATCAGATTTCTGGGCTTGGACTGGACTGGGTTGGGATGCTTTCTTTATGTACAAATACTCTTTATATAAAACTCATACATATACGAGTTTCTATGACTTTATTTCTTTAGTCTACCTGGAATAACACATCTACTATCTCTATATTTGCAGAGAACCTAAAGAGACAGGTTCCTGGTTGATTAGTTCACTAGAGGTGCAGAAATTTATTTATCTCCCTGGTATGTGTGATCCAGCGATTTTTCTTGATATGGCCTTCTAGCCAGTCTTTGTAACGCTCACCAAAGGGCTGAGTGGGACCATGCAAGTGAGTATACAGAAATCTAACAAGGCAGTTGGTCAGTTTGCCATCTTGATACGCTTAACAGGAGCTATCTCAGAAACAGGAACAGGGCTCTTTTCATCACAAAAGAAGAGTCAGGAGCAGGGCATGAGCGTTTCCCCCTACAATTCCTCCAAGCTGACCCAGGAGACAGAACTGCAGAACCCAGGAGTGGCAGAGGTGGAGCAGCCACCGCAGCAGCACAAGACACAGAAGTGGGCTCTGAGGCTCACAAAAGATGTAACACCGAGTGTCTTCCAGCAGAAGATTTGACTGTGGACTGTGTTGCCTCTGGATCCCTAAGGCAGAATGCTAGTTTTGCTGACCTGAGGAACAAGCACCATGTGCCTTCAGGTCGAGGATGCGGGCAGACGGAGCAGCCTTTGAGCATTTACCCATGTGCTAGAAGAATGCTGTCACACTGCTTGAACCAGGTAGAGACCAAGGGGCCCTGTGACAGAGAGGCCGTGGGCTACAGAAAGGAGTGCCACCAAGCATGGCGAAGAAAAGGCTGTCCTGACTGAAAAAACTACACTTTTGAAATGGAATAATCACTTAACTTCTTGAATAAGCCTTATAATTGGGAGTATTATCTGCAAGTTTTCTGTGGCCATTGTAGTGAATTATTGAACCTAGCAGGTAGAGATGGCTGTTGGTCTATGGTGGTGTCAGAAGCGGTCAACAGGGTTGGTGAGCAGAGCCGTGCCTGACCTCCGTCTCATAGAAATCAGCTGATTCTCCGTCTCCCTCATGAAGTCAGAGGCTGCCCCTAGACCTTTCTTAAAGCGTCTATAATAGGAAATTATGTTACAAGTTGTGTGCTTTTTAAACTGAGGAGTATAAGTAAAAGTGAGTGTTTTAATACAAGTGGAACCATATTGCCAAAGGGTGCTCCTGCTCTGAAACTTTCAAGCGGCACCATATGAGATAGGAACTCTTGTGGCTCAGCAGGGATTGCATGTGGCTACCAACTGTAAGGTCAGCAGTTCAAATCCACCGGTCATTCAACGGGAGAAAGAAGAGACTTTCCATTTCCAGAAAGGAACCAGGGTAGGTCAACTTGATCCTAATGCGTCGCTATGAGCCAAAATCTCATATGTTCAAGAACTGATTGATGGTTCTGAAGATGAAGCTGCACTGAAAGCATTGATTAAAAACAAGGCTTCAGGAATCATTGGCATACCAGCGAGATGTTTCAATCAAGGGATGAGATGTTGCAAGCACTCATTGTTTATGCCAAGGGACTGGGAAGACGCTAGCCTGGCCAGACACCCAAAGAGCTCCATATTTGTGCCCATTCCAAAGAGAAGTCATTCAACAGAATGCAAAATTAATTGAGTATCAGTACTATTACATACAAATGGAATTTTGCTGGAGATAATTCAAAATCTTTGGTAGCAGTACACAGACAGGCAACTGCTAGAATGAAGGCAGGATTCGGAAGAAGATGCGGAACAAGGGGCATAATTGCTGATGTAATTGACTGAAAGCAGAGACTACCAAATGCTTACATTGTTTTACGGGCTATATAAAGCCATTTGTCTGTAAATTTAGAGCTTCCCAAATCTTTTTTGCCTTCTGCTGACAATTAAAAATATTTGTTCTATAGCATAATCCAGGATAAAGTGGAGGTATCTGCTTTTGCAGTCCCCCACCTTGGATCACTCCAGCATCTCAAGGGAGTTGCTATAGTGCATTTTGGGAAACACTGGATGATAAATTATGATTATCATGGCAAAAGATAGGAATTCCAGAACACGTACCTGTTCTCATACATAGACAAAGAAACAGTCATTCAAACAGAACAAAGGAGCACTGTGTGGTTTAAAAGTCAAGAGACATCTGTGCCAGAAATGTATGCTATGTTTATTCAATAACCCGATAAATGAACGAAAAGAAGAGGGCAACAATTTCATGCACAACATGCAAGATGCGCATGACACAACTGGCTCGCTGAAGAGTGAAAAAGCACGTGGGGCATTTACTATTGAGTGCCGAAAGCAACAGCCTCCAGTATAGGTTATACACGAACATCAAGAAAGCAAAAATAGGTTCGCAACTGAACCCATGAGCAATGGTATGGTAAAGGGAGAATCATTTGAAGCTGTCAAGGCCTTTCTTTTGCTTGGACCCAGAGTCAACACCCATAAAAGCAGCAGTCAGTAAGGTAATCAAATAAATGATTTCATAGGATCAATCTGTTGCAAATGATCCCTTGAAATAGTAGAAATCAAATACATCCTGTAGAGGCCTAAGGTGCACCTGACCCAAACCGTGGCATTTTCAATGACCTCATATGAAAGCTGAGCAAGGAATAAAGAAGACTGCGTAGAATTGATACATTTTAATTATGGGCTTGCCAAGAATATTGAATATACCATGCACTGCTAAAGGATGGACCAATCTATCTCGGAAGAATGACACTCAGAATGCTCCTAAGAAAGGAAGATGGTGAGAGTTTGCCTTGCCAGATGTGGACATGCTATCCAGAAAGACTAAGTCCTCCAGAAAGATATCATGCTTGCTCAAGGTGAGAGGCAGAGAAACAGAGAAACACCCCCAAGCAGAAACACACATTTGTGGCATCCATGGTCTCAGCCATAGCCACAATTGTGAGACTGCCTCAGGCCTGAGCAGGGTTTGGTTCGATTGGACATGGGTCTCTGGGAGTCAGAAGCAACTCCATAGCATGTCCGAGTGACAGCGAGAACAACAAAATCTCTCTCTGATCAGTTCTCCAACCCACCCCTGCACCCGGCACTGAGAAACACCCAGTAAGTGAGAAAAGGACCCAGGGCAGAACAAAATATTAAAACCGCAGAGGAAGTAAATATGGCCATAGGGTCATATTTTGATTTTTAAAACAGAAATTGGCAGACCCTGGATATACCTAGAATTTTCATTGTTATCTTGAAATCTGTTAAAGGTTTCTTGAGTTGTATAAATAAGCCCCACCCTTCCACAGTCCATAGAGGGAGCCAACATGAACACAAAAGCCAGCCTGTAGAAAGGCACGTGTGATGAGGCCCCGGAGGACACCCATAGAGGAACATTCAGAAAAGGAAAGAGGGAGAGGGAGGCTGGGCTTCAGGGCGGGAGCTAAGCTAAGCCATCTTGGTTCTTCTTGCTACTTCTGCCTCGAATTTTCAATGTGCCTGGGGTATGTGGCACCATTTGTGTGTGTCTGTGTGTCACGATTATCAGAGGCTTGAAAACTGTTAAATGGAGGCAATGAATAGAGTTCATTTGTTTAGCCTGACTAATTATAGAATGGACTTGTGGTATGATTTCCTGCTCACCCTTATGACGAGAAGTATTTCTCGGACAATCTTCTTTAAAACCCTGACTTGATTCCAACTCACGGCACCCCCAGGTGTTAAATAATAGAACTGCCCCATAGGATTTTCTTGGCAGGCATCTTTATGGGAAGGGTCCCTGCAGACAAAGCCATTAAGCTCGAGGCTGGTAAAAGAAAGGGGGGCTGTTTGAACCCGGTCAGCCATTCTTCAAGAGAAAGAGCAAGCAGTTGGTTTTGTCAAGATTTACAGCCTAGGAAACCCTAAGGGGGTGTTCTATTCTGTCTTACAGGGCCACTAGGAGAAGGGATCGACTCAATGATACAAGTTTGGATTTTTAATTTCATACTTAATGAAGGGATGCACCAGGTCATCCTTCCATGGATCTGAGTAAATTACAATCTCAAAATTTTACATTAGCCAATTGCAAACCTCACCCCCCCCCAAAGTCCCTTATTAACCACCATTCATTTTGATCGTAACCTTTTGTGAAATACAAGGTGTTTACATTCTTAAGTCAAAATGAAAAATGGAGAGTGAGTGTACCTGCCTCTGACTCCCAAATTCAAATAATTAATCAAACTAGTTCCCACATAAGAAATTCCTGCTCTAAGTAATTTCTTTACATACCTTACTTCATTTCACGTCTACAGCCACCCTTGTGGGGCCACTATCATCTCAATTTTACATGCAGGAACAAAGACTAAGGTTGCTGTGCTGACCTTAGAAACGTCACACAGCTAATCAGAGCAGTCAGAGTGAGATTTAAATTCTGTAGTGGTTTTAATGATGACACATAAAAATATAGTTCCTCCCCAAACCAGTGAATATGAACTTATTAGTTTAAAAAGTCGAGTTAAGGACGTCAAATGATAGCTTTAATTAGGGTGTAACCTCAAACCAGTGACCTGAGGGTATTGGGAAAAGGGTATTCTCACCTTCTCTGCAGAAAGTCCAGGTTTGTATCCCAGCCTATGTGCCTCAGAAGCAGCCACTACCCACTGATGAGGAGGCTTTTGTGTTGCTCTGATAGGGAACAGGTTCCCACAGAGCTTCCAGATGAAGACACACTAGGACAAAAGGGGTAGATGCATACCTCCAAATATAAGCCAGTGAAAAGTTGATGAATCATAGAGGGGTGATCCACAAGTGAACATGGGGGTGGTGCAGGACCGGGAAGCATCTTGCTATATTGTGCATAAGGGACAATGAGGTGGAGCTGACTGGACCTCAGCTAACAGCAAAATCCAGGGGCTTCTATCCTTAAGAGAGAAGTGGGGTGAGAACTGATACCAGGGGCCTAAGTAGAAGGTGGATGTTTTGAGAAGGACAATGGCAACAAATGTGCAAATATGGACTGCATACAATTGATGTATGTATTGATCATGATAAGAGTTGGATGAGCCCCCAATAAAGTGATTAAAATAAAATAAAAGAGACGTGGGTAGAGAGGTGAAGGGCTTCTGGCTAAGGTAGCAAAGACTGAAGTGAGAAATCTACAAAGCGAGGAAGGTTGAAGATTACCAGCAGACACCACAGCTCAGAGGAAGTCATAGAATGCCTTCTCCCACCTAATGTCAAGAAGAAACCAATCCTGCCAATACCTTCACTTTAGACTTCAAGTCTCCAGAACTGAGAGTGACCGGGGCCACCCCATTGTGGTCATTTGTTATGGCAGCCCTCGAAACAAATACAAACACGGACCAGTCATGCACTGAAGTTCATGCCCTCTGGAGATAGGAACCACTGTGTCCCTGATGTGAAGATTATCCCTTCAGTTAGTGTTACGTGTCTTAGCAAGATGACTATCAACTCCTCCTATCCCCCTAAGTGCTCTCTCTGCTTGCTTACTGCGCCAGTTTATTGTACATAGCTGGATTATCCCTTAAACATAGCTGTTCTTTATTATGAAGAGAGACTGAGTTGTGACAGCATTTGAAAAATGGTAGTCACCCCAGCAAAAAATATTTAGGAGTTAAGATGCTGCGTGCATTCTAGTAAGATCTCTGTGCTGTATCAGAGGAATAATCACTGGACACAGAAATAGCAAAAATTTCCTTCTGCAAAAAAATCATTAAAAGTGAACTGGAAAAGATGATTTTCAGAAGTGAATGAAAAATCTAACCGCATATGCATTAAGAAGGGTAACGTAATACTAATAGACTCTGAGCTGTTTTTCAGTCAGCTGACCTGTTTAATGTTCAGATTTGCTTTTAAATCAATAGCACTTGCTTTTCATTTCAGTAGAAGGGATTTGCATTCCAGTAAAACACACACATACACTCACTCACAACAAAGTGGGGGTGGAAATGAGTCAACCATTTCCTCTTCCAAGATTAAAATCTACCCTGCTTTTCTGAAAACATGATTCAAGCTATCCAACAATAATCTAATTGGCTGTTCTGTAAATTACAGTGCCGAGCACCATATAAACACCAGAGAAACAGACAGGGGTATTCAGTAGTTGGCTATAATGTTTCTGATAATTTTCAGAGCATTCTACTTATGCAATCATGGTACACTATATTACAGAGGGTAAGGGGAAAAGTCAATCTGTTTTCTCGGTAGCATTCAGCTTGTCATTTTTATGCAGGTAAATGAACTTTACATTTCTTGAAAGAAAATCATACATTTGAAGAACAATGACTACGGATGAGCCTGAGGACATTATGCTGAGGGAACATGCCATTGTCCTTCGGTGGCACTGAGTTGGTTTTGACTCAGAGCGACTCTGCATATCACACAAGGAACCGTTGTCCAGACCTGGGGCATCCTCACAATAGCTGGTAGGTTGGTACCTGCTGTTGTAGCCACTGTATCAATCCATCTAACTGATAATCTCCTCATTTTTTGATGACCCTTTACTTTAACACCCTTGATGTCCCTTTCCCAGGACTAAGCTGCATCCAATGTACTTGCAACAAATCTTGCTACACTCACTTTGAAGGAATATTCTGGATGCATTTCTTCCCAGACAGATTTGCTTGTTCTTCTGGAATTCCACAGTACTTTGAATAGTCTTGACCAGCACCATAATCCTAATACATCAATTCTTCTATGATCTTCATTATTCACTGTCTAGGTTTCACATGGATATGAAGAAATTGAAAATCTATGGCCTGGGTCAGGCACAAGGTCTTCAGAATTACATCCATATTTTTCAAAAATGTATTCAGCAGATTTGCCCAATGCAATAAGTCACTTGATTTCTTGACACAATCATGAGCATTGGTTGCGTAGCCAAATGAAATAAAATCCCTGAAAATGTCCATTTTTTTTCCTGTACCATGGTGTGCTTATTGACCAGTTGTAAGCATTCTGATCTTCTTTACACTAAGTTGCAATTCATCCAGGAGGCTGTAGTCTTTGAGCTTCATCAGCAAGTGTCTCAAGTCCTTCCACTTCAGCAAGCAAGTTTATGTCATCTCCATATTGGATATTGGAACCCTCCTCCAATGTTGATGCCATGGTCATCATCCTATAGTCCAGTTTCTCTTATGTCCAGCTTAGCATACAGATTGAATAACTAAGATGAAATGAGTCAATCTCAAAAAGGTAGATGTTGTGTGAGATTACTGTTAAAAACCACTACTCACCAGCCGTGTGCTGTCCTGTGATGACCTGTGTGCTGCTGGAAGTGAACTCGCCAGCATTTCAAATACCCGCAGGTCACCCAAAAGGAGCGGGTTTCAGCAGAGCTTCCAGACAAGGAAGGAATAGGGTGTCCACTTTGGAGAAATGAATCACTCAAAACCTTGTCAATCACCAAAACATTGTCAGATATTGAAAATCCCATGAATAGAAACAGAACATTGTCAGAGATAATGCCAGAAAATTAGACCTTCAGGTCAGAAGGCACTCGAAATATGAATGAGGGAGAGCTTTTGTTCTCACAGTAGTATCAAATAAAATGGCACCAGGTGGAGGTTAGAGTCTGCAGGTGTAAAGTTGTTGAAACCTCCATTGGCTGATGAGGCATGACTCATAATGAGAAAAAACACCTGCAAGAATCAATTAATAATCTGGATTAAGAATGTACAAAATATGAATTCAGGAAAGTTAGAATTGTTAAAAGTGAAATGGAATGACTAGACAAGGATCTGCTGGGTGTCAGTGAGCAGAAATAGACTGGCATTGGCCTTTTGGAAACAGAAAGTCATAGGTTTACTATAATCAAGAGGAATCATTGCAGGCCTCGTGAGAAAGAACATTGCAAGATCTAGTCTGAAATACAGTGCTTTCTATAACAGGATTCAAAAGCATGCAATCAACAAAATTATTATTCAAATTTACACACCAACTGTTAATGCTAATGCTGCAGAAATTGAAAAAGTGTACCAATGTCTTCGGTCTGAAATTCATCAAAGAGGCCATCAAAATGCATTGATCATTATTATAGATTGGAATTCAAAAGTTAAAAGAGGAAAAAATGATAGCTGGAAAATATGGCCTAGGTGATAGAAATTAAGTTGGAGATTGCAGGACAGATTTTTGCAAGACTAATGACTTCACTGGAAATACTTTTCTCCAGTAACACAGATGGTGACTCTGCACACAAATGTATCCAAATGGAATGTATAGAAATAAAATTGACTACCTCTGTGGGAGACACAATGGAGAAGCTCAATGTGATCACTACAACAAGGCCAGGGGCTGGATGTGGAACAGACTTTCACTTGCTCAGATGAAAGTGCAGGTTGAAGCTGAAGGACATTAAAAGAAGCCTGTAACCTTGTGTTTTCCACATGTGAATTTTGAGACTATCTCAAGAACAGGCTTTATGCATCAAGCACTTGTGGTTTCTACCAACAGATCTTATGGTTAGCAGCCCAATGAATAACCATTAAACGTCGACAGTGTAATTATTTTACCCAACAGTATAGAATTTAAAAGACTGTAAAGAAAAGGAAATTATACCAGGATAAGCCAGCTGTGAACCACAATATATGAATTGTTGATTTATAAAGGTTAAACTCTTACGTGATGGGACACTAATTCTCCCAAGAGTGAGGGTTGGCGGTCAGGACAAAATGGTCAATAATATTCATTGACAGCAACAGAGTGGTCTACCATATTAGTACATGTCAAAAGAAAGCAAGGAGGGCATTAATACAGTAAGTATATGATAGTTATGGGCCACCATTCTTTGGGTATCCTCAAGGCAAAATTCGAGGGCAAAGTCTGCCAGTTTTAGGCCCTTGGCTTAGCAGGGACCTGCTTCTCACCCTAGCAAGCACACATCTTAAATCCAAGGGCTCAGGTGAGTTTGAGGTAAAGGCCAATTCATTTAATGGAGTTTGCATATCAAGTCCATCATATAAGTCTCAGAGACCCACCAGGACAATTGCCCTCTGTCCTGTGGGTCACTATGAGTCAGCATTGAATTGAAAGCAGTGGAAGTGATTCTTCAGGAAGATGACTGACAATGCTCCCTAGCTTAAAATGAGCATGCCTCTAAGGTGAACTAAGACAGATATAAACCCATGAATGGATTTGGGACTTGCACTTAATTCTAGCCCAATTTGGTTCTTATGACACAGTCCTGCGTGATGCTTTCCCTCAAGAAGAGATCACTACAAACGTGGGTGCTATAAAAAAAAGTGCGAGGAAGAAACTAGATGGTGCCTGGCTATCCGAGAGAATAGTGTCTGAGGCCTTAAAAGCTTCAAACAAACTGTCATCTAAGAGTGAGACCTCAACTACGTTCACATGGAAGAAGCAAACGAGCCTGTGTGATCCAAGGAGTGTAAATAAGACAATTCAAATCTAAAGGAGGGATTTGTATCAGAGCTTAAGTTGAAAACACCTGGATTGAAGAAGGCAATGGATGACATTAGAAGCCCAAATTCATTGCAGGGTCCAAAAATAGATCAAGCCTCTGGTTAATCCCTTCTGAATATAGTTGATAGATGTGAATAGCACTGTTATTGGAGTGAGAGAGAGCATTTTAAAGTCAATTATGGCAAATGTAGTTAGGGTGAAATGCAATATTTTATCACTTGACCTCTCTTTTGACCAATTAACAGTTCTTTCCATTTTTTAAAAAAGTAAATACACAAGGATTAAACTTCTGGTGAATTTCCACTGACCATGGATCAGGAATGTGAATAACCTTGCTATCAAGCAGAATGCATTGGAAAGTGGATAGTTTAAGATACAGTTAGATTAAAATATAGACCCTTACCTTTGAAACCCATTATAATCCATTTAAAGTTTCTTCTAGTTTTTAATATTTTCTGCTCTCTATTCAATTAAGGTTTTTTTTTAACACTTTAAAGCGTTTATTTTATTGACTTTCATATTTTTGTGTTCCCTTGAACTCAGGTGAAGGATTACAGAACTAAGTCAATACAGGATTATCCATCTTGCCTCAGATCCCAAAGATGTGATAGAAGATCTCAGGTTTCTTCATAATAATTGCTATGATCAATAACTTGGTCTAAGATCAGTTAATTGCAAATACCTACTCAATAGTGGTAAAGACCAGCAAAGAATACCATAAATGAAGACCAAGTGCATTACCTTTAGAATTTTCATATCTACTTACTTTAAAGGATACCTTCACTAACGTTCTCCCTTATTTTACCATGTTGGAAGGAAGGTGAGCTCCACTTCTATTTTTATGGTATTGGTTGCACTTCCAATTTTTAAAGATGCAACAGCAAAAGTAGAAAATAGCCTCATCAACTATTTTTAAGGTTTTTAACTGTTTTACTTTATTATTGTTGTTAGTGGGTTTTGAAAAATGTTTTTCTGTATATGAAATCCAGGATAGGTAAATCTATGGAGGCAGTAAATAGATTAGTGGTTTCTTGAGGGCATGCCAAGGGTCTTTAGGGAGAAACGGGGAGCAAATAACAATGAATATCTGAATGAAGAAAATGTCCTAAAACTGATTTTGGTGATGATTTTACAACCCCTCCTGTTGTGACGGATCTATTGAATTGTATATGTGAATTGGTATGCCAATAGATCTGTTTTTAAAAGATACTATGGACAAAACATTGAATAATGCCAGCAAGTATCAAAAGAGGGTAAAAAGAATACCAAAATGAACTGGTCAATATTCAACAATTTCAAGAGGTAGCATGTAAGAAAGAACTAATGATGTGGAAGGAAGTTGAAGCTGCACTGAAAGCAATAGCAAAAATTAAGGCTCTAAGAATTGTTGGAATACGTTGAAATGGTTCCACAAGCTGAAGAAGCACAGGAAGTACACACTTCTCCATGCCAAGAAATTTGGAAGATGACTTTGTGGTCAAATGACTGGGTTAGATTCATATTGTACCAATTCCAAAGAAAGGCGACTCCACAGAATACTCAGAATATAGAACAGTATCATTAATAGTCCATGGAAATAAATTTTCCTGAAGATCATCCGACAACAGTCAGAGCAGTTCAGGTCGAATCTAGAAGGGGTTGTGAAACAAGGAAGATCATTGCTGATGTCAGATGGATCTTGGTGGAAAACAGAAAATGCCAGAAAGATGTTTACTTGATTTTATCCTCTATGCAAAGACACTCAACTGTTTGTATTATAACAAACTATGGATAGCCTAGAGAAGAATGAGAATTCTTTTACATTTCATTGTATACTGCCTGATTCAAAGTCAGGGAAGTTTGTGTCAGGGTTTTGGTCTCTAAACCTACTTATTCATTCTGTATGTTAAGCAGATAAACTGGATTATATGAAGAAGAGTGTGGCATCAAGAGTCAAGGAACGCTTATTAACAACATGTGATATGCAGTGATACAACTTTGATTGCTGAAAGTGAGGGGGCCTTGAAACACTTGCTGATAATTATATTGTATGGATTCTGTTCAATGTAAAGAAAACAAATATCCTCACAAGTGAACCAATAGGAAATGTAATAATAAATGGAGAATAGAATTACGTCATCGAGGATTTTCTATTGCTTGCATCCCAAATCAATGTCCGTGGAAGACATCAAACAAAGCATCACATTGGGTAAATAGGTGGTTACTTTGAGACTACAGTGCACCTGACCCAAGTCATGGTATTATCCATGGGTCTCCTATGCATGTGAAACTTGGACAGTGAATAAACAAGACTTAAGAAGAATAGAACTATGGTGCTTGTGAAGATTATTGTAAGTACTGTGAAGTGCCAAAAGAGCAAATAGATCTGTCTTGGAAGAAGTACAGTCAGAAAGCTCCTTGGAGACTTCATCTCTTGTGTTTGGACATGTTATCAGGAGAGAACGGTCCCGAGGAAGGGGTAGCATGCTTGGTAAAGTGGAGGGATAGTGAAAAAGAGGGAAGTGATGGCCCAGGCCTGGCAGATAGTTTCTTCTTTTTATACATAGGGTCATTATAAGTTAGAACCAACTAAATGACACCTAACAAAAACAACTGTTAAGAAAATGTGTCCACACTAAATGAAATGAAGGTTGATGGTTACTATGTGTGAAAGAAGAAAAAGGTGGATTTTGACTAGAGGGTAGAGAGAAGTACACTTGGGTGAAGGGGAAGACAATATCCAACATAAGTCTGGCGAATAACAGTTGATAGAAATAGGGCAATCCAGTGGTAGGATTCATAAGTTGTTGAACATAAAAATTATTAACCCTGTATACCACCTAATTCACAATAAACAGTTTCATAAAAGGAAATTATGCCTTGATATATTTAGAGATTAAATAATGTGCTCAATCAATGGGCTCATTACCTACTTTGGTTTTAATAGTTGAGCTCCTGATATGATTAATCTATTTGATGACTAGTTGACTGGCGACATACAAAAGGACCAATGTGAACTTGACAAGATACATATGCTGTAGGACTCTCTCTTAACTCTGCAGTAGTTGATTAAAATATGCAGGGATTAAAATATAAAAGATAAGTTTTTCATATCTGTGGAAGACATAAAATAGTGATCATAGAAAATAAGACAAATGAGAGAATCATGAAATTAAATATCATAAATGATTACATGACAGCCTGACTAACAAGTAAATTCAGTAGAACTGGTAGAAATGTCATATTGATCTTTAGTTTAAAAAAAAAAGAATTTCAAAATGAGGAATGCAAAGTGAGTGGTTTAGTTTACACGCCATTCATGGAGAAGGTTTGAAAGTTTTAATTTTATCGAAAGATCACAATCACATAACATTATATTATCTATTCTTAAAAACATTATAAGATTCTGTGTTGCCTTAATCAGCTAAAGTATCTGGAAGAAAGAGGCATAATTTAAGTTTCCACTTTATCCTAATCAGATCAGACCTTAATTATTATTTTTTCCAAGAGTTTTATTGGCATGTAGTTTAGGTATCATTCAATTAAATAGCTCCATCATTCAAACAAATCAGGGAGAAAGGGACAATCATTACCACATCAATTTTAGAGCATTCTACCCCGAACCCCCAAGGTTACATTAACCTTTAAGATGAGTTATGCAATCACAATTTGTTCTGATGCTCCCTTTCCCCTCCTAACTTTGTTATTTACTCTCCCAATCCCCTTCCTTCCCTAGTACCCACCCCAACTCTTACATTCCCCATATCTCCTATATCAGTTATTATCATCATACATCCACTCCTCCTGTGCCTCACAGCTGGGAGACCCAGCAAAAAATAATCAAAATCAAAATCAGACTAAGGTGGTAAGGCTAAAGTCATAATGGTGCAAAGACAAAATAGTGCACAAGAAGGAAAAGATTCTATTAACATTCAAAAAGCCAAGGAATAAATTCCTGCTATGGAACCAGTAAGAGATAGTTGCACTCGGAACAAATTCAGGTCACATGTAGAGGGTGGTTAGCTGACCAAATATCCAGTTCGAGCCAACATAATCAAGATTACAAGGGGCTCTGCCTGATAGCAAGACTGAGGGAGGCTAGACGGACTCTGCCTGTGGCTCAGTTTGACCTTAGTGATTGAGCTGATGCTGAACAATGGACCTCTAGCACTAAAGGACAAAGAGCAGTTTATTAGGAGACTAATGATTAATGTGAAAGGACGAAATGCCAAGCATAATTGGAGTTGGGACAAGGTAGCCTGGAAAAAAGAAAATGAAGGTTAAGATGAGGACCTGATAAATATATTCAAATATTAAGATAGCTCTCCTTTTCAAATTAGCCATAAATAGCAACAGGATATAGATCAAGAGTCCATGAATATACATTCCTTAAATAGAAAATCTCATTCTCATAGACCTGCCTAGAGAAAGCAGATTTCACTAAGAAATGGTTCGTTTACCAACACTTGAATGTTTTGATATATATTTTAAATTATTTAAAAAGTTGTGTGATACCTGAAGAAACAGGCACTGTTACTACTGTCATAGATCACATCTAGTGGAGTTGAAAAGACTTATCTCACATAAATGATTAGACCTTATGATTACAAGCATGAGAGAAATGAAGAATCTGCATAGAGAAAGTATAACTACAGCACTCATTGTTGGTGAGCTTACAGCTTACAAAAGGTAAATAGTAAGATTCGGCAAAGGTCCTCTCAGGGGCAGGTTGGGAGATTTGGGTGAAGAAGAGGAGGAGTTACAGGAAGAACAATGAAGAAGTAGGGAAGAATGTGGTCAGGCAAGGGGAATGGATGTGCAGTGGCCCTGGAGCAAGAAAGCCTCATCTTTTTCCCTTGGAGTGGCTGGTCATTTCAAACTGCCAACCATGGAGTCAGCAGTCCAATCTGTGACCATGATGCCATGCGAGCTCATTTGATTGTTGCAATGGTCAGCCACAAACTTCTTGCCAACTTTGAAGGCCACTTGAGCTCATTTGATTGTTGCAATGGTTAATCACAAATTTCTTGTCGACTTTGAAGGCCAATAATCGGATGAATAGAAAGATAGCCAGACAAATTCCTGACTTTATTGTCTAGGAATAAGTATGCTGGGGAATCCCTGAAATCATTCTGAATGAAGGAAGGAAGAGAGCTACCTCTTGCTCTCTGTATTTACATTTCTGTCTATGTGTCAGAAACCCTGCCATCTTGGCCACTGAGTAATTGATCCAAGAGCCAGGTCCTAGCCAAATGCAACTATTTCATGGTTCCAGGAGTGTTAAGAAATATGGTCTTTCTTTAAACAGAAAAAGGCTGATAACTCATTGGGAAAATCAGATTTTCTCCTTGATAATAAAAAAGTGGGGAAAACTAAATGCCGAAAGCCAGGAGTCTATGGATAATTAGAACAACAGAGAGAGAATTAGGCAGAGGGAGAGGAGCGAGAGACAGCAGCAAATGATCACAAGTGTGATGGTCAGAGAAGACAATGTGACTTAATATCCAGCGCTTTTTTTTTTAATTCAACAGTGATTTACGGAGCACGTCTATGAGCCAAGTACTGTTGGAGGTGCTGCAAGTAAATGAACTAAAAATGTCGTGGAAACCTTATGCTAGCTGCATCATAATGAATACTTTGGAAAAATTATGGTGACATAAGGAGACTGGAATGGTGGGTCAGTTGCTATATTAGGTATGAAAGAAAGGCCTCTCTGAAGAGGTAACTGAAGTTAAGCAACATAAGAGGTCAAGAGAAAAGAGCATTCTGGGCAGAAGACACAGATAGTGCAACTAACTGTCCTAAAATGGGGGTATGTTTAACTGTTCAATACATATCCATGAAGTCTGTGTGGCTGGATACCCGTGAGCAAGGGCATCTGACAGAACAGAGTAGTCATTCAGAGACTTCTAAGCGATAGAACATTTCTAACTTTATTCTAAATGTGACAGGATGCCACCAAATGTTTTGATCAGGGGCAAGGCACAATGTTATTTGTAAATGAGATTAATTCATTGCAGAGGGGAAAGAGTAAAAGCAAGAAAGCATGTAAGAACTGCTTCAGCAGAGCTGTCAAGAAATATGTCATAGTAGGAGATGAAAAGTGGCCAGATGAAGAATGTATTTTTAAATCAAATCTTGTAATTTTTCATTACAAGGGTCATTTTAAAATGGGAATAGACAGTAAACTGGATAAAGAAGTGAAGGGTATGTGAGGGTTTTTGTTCTTAACAATGCTGAGTACAATTTTTGACACCAATTGATTGGCTATTAAGAAGGACCACTGTTGGGAGTGTTTGGCTACTGGGAAGTTGTTTCAGATAAAGGAGAGATCATAACTTTCTGGGAGCTGATCTCAGCGATGGTGCTAGTGTCTTTCAGGATGAATGCCCTCCTGAGTGTGTTAGTCTGGGTAGACTACAGGAACAAATTCAAGGACACACATATCGATATAGGGAAAGAATTTACATACAAAAGGAATGGGACATGGAGAAAGCATCCCAGCCCAGTCCAGTCCAAGTCATAAGTCCTATATTAACCCATATGCCTGAAATCAGTCTATAAAGTCTTCTTCCGACTCATGAAGTCACAGGTCAGTGGGTGCAGAATCCTGGTGCTGGCAGGGCACCTTGCCTCCAGGGCTCAGGTTCCATCAACAGCAGAAGCAACTCATCGCTGGTGGAGGTCTCCATCTGGCCGCCCCAGTTTCAGAGGTCTGGCTCCATCAGGGCAAAGCTGTGTGGTCTCTCCACCGGCTCCTCCAGCTTCTCAAATGCTGACAACTTGTCTTGTCTGTGATTAATTGTCTCCCAAACTAACTCCCAACAACTGGGGAAGATGGCTTCTCATCTTCACGAGGGAAATATTGCGAGATTTCCAAGGAGTCTCACGTGAAAGGCATGCCCACATAGATGACTCATTGGCTACTCAATGGCTATCTCCAGATTAACACACTAGACTCCACTCCTACATTTCAATGATAAAATTAACATAAGCACATGACTGCCACACCTCCTGAGTGAAGGAAGTCAGCTATCGGGTTCCTGCCCCTTTGAGAATACTGACAGTAATGATTAACTTAAACCACAGTGTGCCCTGCCTATTGCTGAGTCTTTGCGTCATAGGCCTCCTTGTTTCAAACTTCATTCCATCTCTTCCTCTACTCAGTAGTTGATGCATTTTTTCCTCCCTTCCTCTGAAAGTCTGAGTTCCTGAATAGTCATCCAAATCTGTCTATGTTACTGGGGGGTATCGATTGTGTATCTGCTGACTCTGCCATCTTGGCCACTATAACCTGTGATTGCTGTTTTATGTCAATCAGAGTCAACAGTGAGCATGGTCCTATTGGATCAAAGACAAGTGCCAGGAGCCTGAGTAGCCCCATGGTGATTGGTCCAAGTGGCAGCACTTAATTGCCAAATAAAAGGTGAGCATGGTTACTGTCATGGAGAGCAGATCAAATAATCATCAGAACAGTTTGATTCATATGATCTTATGGTGTTAGTTACTTAAGTGTGATGCCCCTTGGAATGAAATAGATGGGAAATATACTGAATATTTATTTGCTTTGGAATAATTCTAGATGAAGTGATTTACAGTCTAAATTGGATCACCTAAACAGAAAGTCAAAGTCAATTCACAGACATGAGCCCATTCTTTCTATTTTTAAGTCATTTTATCGGGGACTTATACAGATCTTGTCACAGTACATGCTTATATCCATTGTGTCAAGCACATTTGTACATATGTTGCCATCATCACTGTCAAAACATTTTCTATTTGATCCCTTGGGAATCGGTTCTTCAAAATTTTATCCTCCATCCTCTTCCTTCCCTCCCTCATGAACCCTTCACGATTTATAAATTATTATCATGCCATACACTAACTGATATCTCCCTTCACCCACTTTTCTGTTGTCCCACCCCCTGGGAGGGGTTATATATAGATCACTATGATTGGTTCTCCTTTTCTCCCCCCACCCCCACCTTCTCCTTCCCCTCCTGGTATCACTAATCTCATAAATGGTCCTAAGGGCTTTATCTTTCCTGGATTCCATGTGTTTCCAGCTCTGATCTGTACTCATGTACATGTTCTAGTCTCGCTGAAATTGTAAGGTAGAAATGGAGTCATGATAGTTGAGGTAAGAAGTGTCAATCCTATCTCTATAATGGCAAGCAAAACATTTCTGTAACATTTAATTCAAACGTATCTGGTACAGAAATTACAAAGCTTTTGGAGCCGATGATGATGTCGACAAAATCATTGCACTTTACTAGTATAAATGCATATTGCTAGTCATGCATTACATTTTGGTTGTTATATATATTCATAACTATAAAAGCAAAGAATAAAAACAGAATCTTTTCCTGAAATTAAAAATTCCGGCATTACAGAGTTTGGAAAGTTGGATGTTTCATCAGTGCTATACTGCACCCTGACTGGCTCATCTCTTCTTTGGGACTCTTCTGAAAGGGGATTTTCAATTGTCTATAGGTGAGCTTTGGGTCTCCACTCTGCACTCCTCCTCATCACATTGATATGATTTTTTTTTCTGGGTCTTTGATGCCTGATACATGACTCCATCAACACCTTATTATCACACAGACTGGTGTGATCTTTCTTCCATGTGGACTTTGTTGCTTCTTCTTATATCCAAATTCCTTGAATGGATAAGAGACTAAGTAACCATGAAGAAAGACCCCTCTGCATTGCTGTTCATACTGTTTATATTTCTCCTAGTCTCTTTAGTATTTTGAGAAAGGGACCTTACTATCACTGATAAAGAAGGGCCAGAGGTGAAGCATGCCCTTTAGGTTCAGGGCCCTTGCACTGGGAATGTCCTGGACCCAAAGGAAATTGACCCCAAGATGTATGGTATGTATGGGATGTTTCCAGGAAACATCAAACTACAGATATTAAAAGGAGACAAACACTTCCCCCCTAAGACAATAGAAGGTGAAAATCTGTCTCTGGAATTGGTACACTGTACTTGGACTTCTGGCTTTTTTAATTAAAAAAAAATTATTACATGCATTCATACTACAAAAGGAAACTATATTGTTGAACTCCTCAAGATGGAATACACAGAAATCAATTTGGCTACATCTATAGGAAGACTATAGAGAAATTCAATATCAGTAGCTAAAACCAGGCCAGTGTTGGACTATGGAACAAATAATCTAGTTCTCATGTGTATGTTCAGGTTGAAAATAAAGAACATTAAAGTAAGTCCATGAGATACAAAGTATGACCTTGTGCACTTTCCACTTGCATTTGAGGATATCTCAAGAACAGGTTATACACACTGAAACAAAATGACAGAAGAGCCGATGAGCTGCAGGATTGCATCAGAACAGCAAAGGCGAAGAAATCACTACAAAGACAGGAGAGAAAGAAAAATCAAAGTAGATATCAGAAAAGACGTGGAAATTTGCTCTTAATCATACAGAAGTTAAGGCACATGAAAGATATGATGAAGTCGAAGAGCTGAACATGAAATCTCAAAGCACAGCTCAAAAGGACAAAGTAAAATATTATAATGAAATGTGCAGAGACCTAGAGTTACAAAACCAAGGAGAAAGAATGTGCTCATCATTAAACTGAAAGAAATAAAGAAAAAAAAATCAAGTTTCAAGTTGCAATATTGAAACATTCTATGGGGAAATATTGAACATGCAAGAAATGTCCAAATAAGTCAGAAAGAATACGTAGTCAGTGTATCAAAAAGAACTAATAGACATTCAAACATTTCAAGAGATAGTATATGAGAAAGTATCAATTGTACTGAAGGTAGATATACAGACTGAGCTAAAAGCATTAGCTCAAAACAAGGTCTAGGAATTGAAAGAATATCCATTAAAATGTTTCAACAAGCTGATAAAGTAGAGGAAGCACTTACTGTTAAATGCCAGCAAATTTGGAAGACAGCTTCTTGGCCAACTGAGATCTAGCCAGTCCGAAGAAAGGTGATCCACCAGAAAACCCAAATTGTAGAACAGTATCATTGATATCACATGCAAGTAAATTTTTGTTAAAAGATAATTTATCAGTGATTGCAGCAGTTTAATGACAGGAAGCTGCCAGAAGTTCAAGCTAGATTCAGACAAGGATGTGAAAAATGCAGTTGTCAGAAAAATTGTGACTAAAGTAGAGCAAGATGTTTCCTTGTATTTCAATATCTATGCAAGGGCATCTGACTTTGTGGGTCATAATCAATAATGGATAGGCCTGAGAGGAATTGAGATTTCAGGCAACTTCATTATACTTGCGTGGAATCTGTACATGAATTGAGAGCAGTTGTGTGACCAGAACAAGGCACTAATGCATGGTTTAAATCAGGACAGTTTTATGTTGGAGTTGCATCCCCTCCCCATACTTAGTAAAGATGTATGCTGAGGAGATAAGTAAAGAAGCTGAACTACAGAAAGAAGAATGAAGCATCTGGGTTGGAGAAAGGCTTATGAACCACATGATATATGCAAATGACACAAACCTGGCTGCTGAAACTGTGAAGGACTTGAAGTACTTGCTGGTAAAAAGCAAGGATTATAGTAGGGATTATAGTTCAATATGGAAAAAACAAAAATTCTCACACTGGACCAATAGATCATATCACAATACAATGAGAAAAGGTTGGAGTTGTCAAGGATTTCATCTAGCATGGATCCACAATCAATCTTGTGGAAGAGACAGTTGGGATGTCTTGCCTTGGGTAAACCTGCTACACAGACCCCTTTAGGAGGGGGTGGGGAACCAAGCCGATAACAAGGACTCCCTAGAAAGTGCATGTCTAGACGAGAATGATGGCAACATAGGTACAAACATGCCTGATGCAATCGATCTATGGACTGTAATAAGAGTTAGAAGAGCCCCCCAATAAAATGATCTCTTGATAAATAAAAACAATTTAACCATGAAAATACATTGTTGCAAATCAAAAAATGTCACTTGAAGGACTTAGGTGTACCTGACCCAACCATGATATTATAAATGGTTTCATATGCATATAAATTTTGGACATCAAGTAAATTAGAACAAAGACTTATGGGGTTGAGAAAAAATACTGGAAATATCTTGTACGGTCATAAGGCCAAACAATTTGTCTTGGATGAAGTCAAGGCAAAGATGCCCAAGATTTTGTTTCATGTATTTTGGACATTTATCAGGAGAGACCAGTCCCTGGAAAAAGATATCATGCTTGGCAAAGTAGAGGGGCAGTGACAAAGAGAAAGATCCCCAAGAGAATGGATTATCCAAATGTCTGCAACAATGGACTTAAACATAGCAACTATCATGAGACTGGTTATATGTGAAATGATAAATAAGACTCCTCTAAATGTTAGGATTCCACATTCTTTTTTTCCTCTACATTCTTTTAATATTTTGAGGAATAAATATGTTGAAAACCATGAGCCCTTGGGACTTTGATTTTCCTTTAAAAATAATACCATTTTTCTCTAAGGACATGAAAACAGTATTAATTTATTTAGTTAAGCTAGTTCAAAATAGAATGGAGGAAATCATTAACTGAGTGAACATAAATCTTTCACCCCCATTCATGCCAAAATCTCTGAGTTTTGAAAATACAAAATCACTTAAAATTGGGTGCAATCTTGAAGACAGTACATTTATCTTCAGCGAGGGATGCCTAAAAGTCTTAGTTAACTGAAATACACTTTCTGTTTGATAGGTGCACAGGAAGGAAGGTTAACAATACATATGAATGTGTCCATTTACACCCTGCCTCTAAAAAGACCTCGGATCTAGAGATAATACAGGGTGGAAATTTTCACTTCCAATTTCAACATCTCTCCAAACCTTAGAGAAAGCTGCTCAGCAGGCTTCTCCTGCCATTGAAGCTGGTTTGTGCTGCTGCATGAGGAACCACCGAGCCAGCCTCCTCAGGGCCAAACTGGAATATGAGCCACTGGATTGGACAGACTCTGACTAGTGTCAGAAACATTTTTGTGTGAGAAATAAAAGAAGCTTTTTCTGATTCTGGTTGAAATACCAATCTGCTTAGATTTGAGCAGTTATAAATCTGGGGTAAACTACTGTGAGGAATGCCAAAATCTGAGGTAGTCTTCTAAGTTGTTGTTTCAACAGTTGTTACCTGTACAGCGAATAGTCATTTGATTGGGTTTCTTAGAGTGTCTCTTACACAGGCAGTGAGACATTACTTGATACTATCTCTGCAAAATCCAAGTTACCTACTTTCCTTAAGGCCTTAAAAAAAAAAAGAGCAGAAAATGACAATCATTTGTCAGTACTAGACAGAGTTGATGAGGCTTCTGGGAAAATTCCCTTAAAGAAAACCATCTATGAAAAATGTAAAAGAAACATCTTTGTCAACATTTTGGAAGCTCTGAGTTTCCAAGCTACGATCAGAGACATCCCTTGTTTCCCTTCTTCAGTCACTAATGTTTCTCTGGATTTGAACTCAGGTTTAGCGTATTACTAAAATTACACACTAGATAGAGTTCACATGATCTAATCAAGGCCACAAGTATGACCTCTAAAAACTAACTGCCTACCAGCCATGAACTCCGTGCCCTGGAACCCAAGACAGTCCCTCGACAGTACCTTTCATGGCGGGCGGTGTATACACGCTCTGCTTCCTTTGCTTCGGGGATGCATTCTGTGACTGTGGACAAAAGGGGGAAAAAAGGAAAGCCTTATATCTCTATAAAAAGTATAATAGCATCAGACCTCTGAGGAACTATATACTGAGCCATGTTTCCAATTTCTCCTTGTCATAACAGAACATCCATCAATGAGGATTTATGTACTTGTTCAACAATATCAAAGGCTTAAGAAATATATGGTGCTCCAGGGTCTGTTTTATCATAGAACTCTTCATCCATTACAGTGTTGAATTCACTCTATTTTTGTTCCCTCACCTAGTAAAATCAGTTTGTTTTTAAAATAGAGACTTCAATTCTTCCCATTGGAGAGGAAAAGATGAGTGTCTGCGAACAGTATAATTCACAAGACCTCTCTGTGGTGTGATGGTGCATGTTGATGAGCTTGTTAAGTGGAGGGAGATGGGGCACCCTGGAGAAGTCATACCAATCTCAACCCATTTTGAGTTGTCAGGTTCGGTCTCATTTTTTTTCATTGCAATGTTGATAAAAGACTTTTTTTTTTCATTTGAAAGAAGGAGCCCTGGTGGTGGCTTGGTGGCTTATGCTTTGGGCCACTACATGCAAGATAAGCAGTTCAAAACCAATTACCACACTGTGGGAGAAAGAAGAGGCTGTAAATCAGCAGTTCTCAACCTGTGGGTCACAACCTCTTTGGGAGTCGAACTACCCTTTCATAGGAGTAGCCCGATTCATAACAGTAGCAAAATTATAGTGAGGAAGTAGCAATGAATATAATTTTATGGTTGGGGGTCACCACAACATGAGGAACTGTACTAAAGGGTCATGGCATTAGGAAGATTAAGAACCACTGCTCTAAAGGGTTATAATGTCAAAGCCTACTGGGTTCTATTCTGCAGTTCTATTCTGTCCTGTTGTGTTGCTACAAATCAGATTCAAGTCAATGACAGTAAGTTTTTGTGTTTTGGTATGTTTTAATGGCATTTTGGTATGTTTAAGATGTGTTTCCCTAACAGGATCGATATTTAACACTTTTATCTATCCACAGTGGCACTAGATGAAATGAATATAGAATTTTGCAGTTAAAATGATAAAATGGAGGAACATACATGAAGTGCAAAACTACACATCACAACCCTGATGCCAACATCGTTTATGTTAGACATAACAAATATCGTTTATGAAAATATTCAAAAGAGTATATGGTCTATAGCCTAAATCTGATGGTACCAAAGTCTCCTTTTTCATTTTTATTTATACAACCAACTCTTTGCTGGTGAGGGTGGTATTTGGTAAGCCCTGCTCCTGTCCCCACCCTCCCCACAAGATTCTTTCCCAAGGAGCATGTGGGTTTGTATTTCGAGGGTTTTCCTTGCTGAGGCTTCTGGGAAAATTCCCTTAAAGAAAAATACCTATGAGAAAGTATAAAAGAAACATCCTTGAAGGCTAAGAGTTTTAATTGCTGAGATTTAGCATCTGGGGCAAGGTTGTTGTTTTGAAAAGCACAAGGGGAAACAGTGACAAGATCCTACTTGGGAACTTTGTTAGGCTCTCTGACAAGGTAAGCCAGGAGCCCTGGAGTCTGACAGGTACACAGTCGGCTGCTAACCTAAAGCCGGCAGTCCTTCATGAAGTCCTCCTCTCCCACAGTCACGGTCTCGGGGTGATTTTGCCTTGTTCTTTCAGGTCACTAAGAGTCAGAGGTGCCTCCGTGACAGTGGGGTCATGAGGTGGTGCATGTTAGAAAGCGTGAAAGCATGAAAGAAATGGGAAGCCACTTCACACAGTTGAAAACAAGCATTTTCAACTGTGCATACTAAAGCTTGTTTTTGTTAGATGCCATGGAGTCCATGAAGACTCACGGGTTCAGGGTGGGCCTGCGCCATAGGCTTTCCGAGGCGGCAAGCTCTTGGAAACACTGCCCGGCCTATCTTTCAAGGTGCCTGTGGTGGGTTCAACTGCCAACCCTGAACTCGTAGCCAAGCGCTTAATCGTGCACTCTCCAAGGAACCCTCTGTAAAAGCTTACTTGATCTCGAAAGTATGATTAAGATGTTGATGTTTACATGAGGTAAAAGTGACTATTGAGAAAAAAAAAAAAGACCAAACTGCTTCTCAATCCATATCAACAAAGCAAACCGTAAAAGCCATTTTCCCTTAATGGAGTGTTTCGATTGTACTCTATTATGCACAGGTACAGAGAGAGCAATCTACATCAATCATGGGAACTGCTGGACGGTTGGCAGTACTCTTCCACCTCTGTTCTACTCACTCCCATCTGGTTGACGTGAAGAAGCAGTCACCACAAGGGTTGCTTATGTCTTTAATTCCACATGCATACGCAAAAGTAAAGAGAAAAGTCACTTCCACAGGAAAGTTCTTTTTGTTTAAGAACATTAAGTTGATGCTACTCTCCCTTTTCTGTGAGGTAGAAAGACTGGGCTTTCTACTCCTGTAAAGTGTTATGGGAAACAGCCTACTCTTGTAAAGAATCTAGTACTCCCAGGGAGAGTTCTACCCTGGCTTCTAGCTTCAGTATGGGCCAATGTGAACTCAATGGCAATCACTTTGGACTTTGGGTTTTTTTATGTAAGAGTTTAGTTTTCAAAGCATTTCCAAATTGACTATTTGAGAACACTATTGCACGGTGTGCTTGTGTACGCCATCTGCCACACTCCGCTAAAGTATTGCCAAGTACCAACTCCTGTAGCAAGAAAATGGACTGTAAAGTCCTTACAGATTCCTAGACAACTGAATCCATTTGAGGCCTCACTTTTGCTCACTTCTTTACATGTAACATATCTTCTCTTCTCAGCTGCCCTGGCCTCCCAGGATTCTGAGTTTTTCTATCTCAACTCCAGTGTATGCATAGGCGGGGAGGAAAGAGATCAGTTTACAGACTACCGACTGAACTTGAAAAACACATTTTTCGAAGAATGTCTTATGTCTTGCTATTTAAGCTTTAGAAGCCCCAGTTCCTCTAACTCTTCCCCCAGGTGTGTTGTTAGCTTCACACACACCACAAGAGCCTGTAAGAGGTGCTTCACCTGTGTCCCACCTTTCCACGACCCCATCTTTTAGCTCTAGGATTCCAATCTTGCTAAGCCCCAGCCTGGGATAGTAACAATGAGACACAAACTTAAAATCATTCATACTATAACTTTTAACTAAGGGAAATGGCTATTTTTACTTAAAGAATCCCCGACACTAAAAAAAAAACTTAATTTGGATTTATAAGAATAAGTTATATGTCGTAGCAATTTTAACTGTCTAGTTTTCCTTCCTTATAAAGGTTTTGGCAATCTAAAGGAAATATTTTAATGGCATCATTTCATCATTTGTTCAGACAAGAAAAAGCAAATTAAGTAGTAAATCATCAGTTATACTATAGGTAGCATTAAACAAATTTAATTATGTTTTTAATTGAGCACAAATATATTCAAAATATAAGAAAACTTACTTCCCCCTGTGGGTTGGTCACCCTCTTGTCATCTATTTCTGAAAGAGAAGTAGGTGTTATTTATTAGAAAGGCAATATTCCTTTTTTTAATGTGCATATTAACATTTTCAACAACAGTTCAAAGTGATTTAAAATTGCTTCTGTTTTTGTAATAGCTGTGGTTTCGTGTAACAGAGGGCAGGGAATGGGGGCAAAAGGAGGAGGATTTCTGCTAAAATAGCCTCCCAGTAACGGTTTTAAAATAGGGGAATACAATAAAAAGATAACCCTGATGGAGTCACAGACTCCCTAATTTCAAGTAGTGCAGCAAGGAGATTCAAGAAATGACTCTTGGAAAAACTATTGGTGTCATCACCTATACACTGTTAAACATAAGCAACTCTCTCCCCTCCTTGATTTTACAGCTGCTACTCCCACCACCTACTGACTACAGCCTGGGTCAGAGTCCCCTGAGTTTGCCACTTGCCAGAACACATCTTCTTTTCAAACCAAACACTGTGATTCTTAAAAAAGGTAAACCTTCCTACCTCCATATTCCCCTGAAGAGAACTAATCATTCCATAAAAACATTTCTAATGACAATTCTAGGACAGCTTCTACACAACCTGTGTAGGAAGGGTAGCTGAGGTTGAGAGGAGACGCAATATTCCAAAGGGACTGAACTTCCCTCTTTACTCCTCACCAATCTAACACAGACGCAGTGGTTCTGGCTTGCTTCCTCATAACTGGGGAAACCTTTCCTGGTTTTTACCCCAGTGTGGTATGACCCACTAATGGGCTTTGCTGCTCTCTGACAGCTGATGTTTTGAGTATTAGTAGTGTGGCAGGTTACATGTTGGGTCAGCAGGTCAAAATCCCCAGCTTCTTCACGTGAGAAAGAGGGGACTTTCTGGTCCCATAAAGATGTGTAGCCCTGAAACCCACAGGGATAGTCCCTTTCTGTCCTATTGGGTTTCAGTGAATGGGAATGCACTGAGTGATGGTGAATGGGTTCTTTCCATTGAGGGCTGCCTCCTAAGAAAGCCCTGGTGGCTTGTACTTGAAAACCTGACCCACTGAGGTCTACACAAGCTAATCTCACCTGAAATATATGGGATTGTCATGAGTTGGGATCCCAACTCAGATTCAACTCGATCGCTACTGTTTTCCTAACTCCTACATCAATTCCAGAACTAACAGACTGAGCCTATGATTCAAAATGTGAATGATGAGTTCATATAATGTTGATGAGACTATAAGCCAATATAAACACTGTGGAAAGTGATGTGGCACTTCCTCAAGCAACTGGAAATAGAATTACCATGTGACCAAGCAAGCACCCTGCAAGGCATATACTGTACAGGAATAAAGAATGTAACATGAACAAATATATATACATCCATGTTTATCACCGCAGTGTTCATAATACCAAGAAGATGCAAAACACCTCAATGCCCATTGGTGGAAAAATGGGTACTCAAACAATAGCATATGATGCTTAATTTAAAAAAATAATAATGGAACTGTGAAACACCTATGACATGAGTGGATTTTGAGGACACTGTGCTAAGTGAAGTTAATCATAAAAGGATGAATATTATGTAAGTTCACTGTTATATTCACCCCTCAAAAAAATCAAGAAAACTTTTCACACCAAAAGAAACAAACATAATTTAATAGTTTCCAGATTTGGGAAGAGAATGGAAAGAAGGTGAGGTAATAGGGGAATTTGACTTGGGTGAAGGGAAGAAACTATCTGACAAGAGGGAAATGGAGAGAGAAAAGATGGGGGGGGGGCATGGAGAGGGGCACAGGACAAGCTATGGAAAGATTTGGTAAGAGGAGAATGCAAAAATGATGATCTGGAAAAAAAAGATGATTTGATATGTAAACTCCCACCTAATTTCCAATTAAAAGTTGTTTTTTTGGGGGGGATGGGGATATCACTGCCTCTGGTGGTCATGGGCACTACCCAGTACTACACCTGAGAGTCACCGCTGGATTTGAACCGCCAAGCCCGCGGGCCACAGTCCTGCACTCAACCACTTATGCCACTGGGGCTTAGCCCCAATTAAAAGTTTTAAAACAAGAACAAAAAATGATCTCATTCAATAGCAAGAAATAATTATGCTAAAAATATACTATATAAGTGAAAAATATTTCTCAATTAAGTGCGGCGTTCTTACTTTCTAAAAGATCATATATATACATAAAGAAGAGTGAAATCTACATAGATGTGTAGACATATACCAAAATATTGAACTTATTTATCTGTGGGAAACTGAATACATTTCATTTCAGCTATCTGAATTATTTTTTTAAATGAGCATGTATGACTTTTATAGTAACTTCATTTGAATGTATACATAGATATATTGATAAATATATACACAACACATAGAAAAAGGAAGAAAACACAATTTTGTTTTGAAATTCAACTGTGACTAAATTTGCTATTTCACCTAGCAATAGATTAAAATAGCCAAGTAATGACTAATTTCTGGAGTTACTGTATCTCCTCATCTGTTATCTTGGTCGCTAGACTGTAAAGGAAGTGGGATAATTGCTAATGAGTTGTGCTTCTCTTGTCTATGGACAGCTAAACAAAAAAAACTACTGAAAAGAAAAGCAGTCACACGACTGTGATGGAATAATTGGCAGTATCTAGTGCATATTCAGGTAAGGCTTGAATGTGCTGAACCATTATATCCATCCTATCTATCTATCAATCTTTTGTCACCACCTTTTAATTATTATCTAATGTGAGTTACTGTAACAATATATCAATTGTGATCCATTGAACTTTTAAATGTCTATCAAGTTTCCTAATATTTTCTTTTGGCTTTAGGACTTGATGAAAACCATCAAATGAAGTCTAATCATTCAGCCTGGTACATTTCTTACTCTTTGATTACAATACACATTTGTAAAGGTCTTCCTAAGGCAATTGTGTGGACATTTCTAATTCCTTAATTCAATGAAAATAATTGTATTCTTTCTGAAATATGGTGACATGAATCAACTAGTTACCTCATGAACACAAGGGTTGATATAAGTCAATATCATGTTCTGATCTTAAAGTTGAGAAGTAAAAATTAAATAACTTTCAGGTCAAAATGACTGAGATAAAAGTGAAAGGTAAACCAAGAATAGGTAATGGTTTTCTTCAAATCCATTGATTTAAGTACATCTCCGCTTCCCTCAATAGACTGTTAAGAATAGGGGAAGTTAAATATTCTTTGTATCAAAATTAATGCACATAAAAAAACTTACTGCACAAGCTCACAGCGTGTACACACTGGGAGAACTAAGAAATAGATACACAATATTCTCTCTGAGCTATATCAGGTAGGCTAAAATTGAAGATTGAAAATAATATTCATACTTTCTATCCATTTATTCTGCATAAAACCACTAAATTAAGGTGACCAGATTTTAAGTGAGACATCATTGATCGGGGGGGGG